>BSDF01000002.1:125178488-125778488 GCA_027925045.1 Hypotaenidia okinawae
TGTGTTGCACTGCAGAAATGCAGTGCTGTCTCTTACGCAGAGAGGCAGTACAAACCTGAGCATCACAGGCAGCAATGGCAGAGTTCATGTCACAGGAGTTAATCATGCCAGAGCACGCTGGAGCAGAACTGTGGTACGTGTGTTGCTGGACTGAAACAGATGTGGAAAAAGAGCCAACCTGAGTGGACCCATGGGTGCAATTCTTTTGTGGCTAAATTGTAGCTCAGCAAATCAGCATTAGGAATGCTGTTATGACCATTCTTCTGTTACACAGTAGATTTTGCTCCTTTTATTGAGTGCATGGCTCATAAATGTGCACATTGAATAGAAATATGATTGTGTGCCACCTTTCCTCACTTCTCTTTTCCCTAAGTACTACCAGCTCTCAATTTTCTGGGGGCTGAAACGTGGTAAATGTGATTAATAGATGTGATTAACAGACCAGCTAACCTAGCAAACTGGAATGCAAGATAGGGCTGGGAAAAGGAGGAAATGTCATTATCCATGGAGTACAGAGATCCTGCAGCTGAGTCAAACTAATAAGTGTGGGTATTGACGGTGTGGCTGTAACTGCTTTTAGACCAAAGCTGGCTTGCTCAAGACACTTCAGGTTACTCTGCCTCCAACAACGTGGTCAACCCAGAACCTAGATAAAGTCACCAGAGACGTTCTAAACAGCTGTCTGTCAAGAAAATGTGTGGGCCCATGCTCCCAAAAATTCTCTGAGTTTGTGAGTAAAGAAAAAGTGAACAGGGAGATGGTTTAACTTCTCAAATCCAGAAGTACAATTCTGAATAGGGACTCCAGTCTTTTTTCTTTCAGAAGAGAACCTCTAGTAGATTGCACCTCGTCTTTATTGTTATAGCACTTGGATGGATGACATTTATATGGTATATCTTTTGTCCACCCAATAATGTTGTATATATTTTAATTGCTGCTGTGTGACTGGGATATATAAAGGAATTTCTGGGAAAAAGTTTTATCTGTACAGAGCAGGGATTAGAGTACCATCATGATAGGTTAGCAGTTGGATTTGACAATTTTAAAGGTCTTTTCCAACCAAACCAATTCTATGATTCTATGATCATGGTTGTGATCATGATGGGCACAGACTTTCACTGAGCTTCTAGTATATCTTGTGTTTCTTCCCTCTGAAAGTGCAAAGCAGATTGCTGTGTAAGATATGTCACAGTAGAGTTATAGAAAACATGCAATCCTAGTAGGATTGGGACAGGGTAGACTCTTATGTGTTGTGTGACCATAGCACCCGTGCAAACAAAGAATAGCTCTGGGAAGACAGTTGTTGCAGCAACATGGGGATTTGGGGCTGCCTAGACCTGTAAAAGTAGCCCATAGGGGATACTCAGAAGGCTGTTGTAAATGAGAACAGCTTCTAGCTGACTATAAATGCACTGAAGAGTGATGTGTGGGTTTTGTTGGGTTTTTTTTTTTTTGCCAAAAGAAAGGAGATACGGATTCAGATCACGCAAAGGAATGTGAAAAATTGATAAAAGGCAATCGTCACAGCAGATCTGTACAGTATCCCTGCATGCTCAGCCATTGTATTTTAAGGGGCTCATCTTTTTTTGAGAAACTAAACTTTAATCTGATAGTCTTTTTTTTTGAGACACTATTTTAAGTACCTTAACTGTCCAAAAAAAAATTGCAAAATTCACTACTACTTGTAGTCAAATCTTGTATTGGTAGAAAGGTTTTAAATTGAGCTGTTGCACGCATAAGGCTAAAAGGTCAGGTTCTTTTCTGAGGTATAACTATCTATAGGATGCTTAGTTTGAACAGTCACTTTGCACTTCTTCAGACCTTGGCTGGGATGAGAGGGGACATCTGCTTGCAGAGAAGCTGCATAAAGTGTGGGGATGCAGTCTGACCGAATAGATTCACAAATACAGTTCGGCCTTTCACAGGCTTAGCAGCTGGGTTTTGAAGACAGCGTGTGTATAAATGAGCTTAGCACAGTTCCTGAGCTAATGAGATCTGACTCTTGCTACTGCACAATAACTGGGGCACAAGAGCTGCACTAATGCAGCTTTGGTGTTCCCTGGCCTGGAGCTGGGTCATCGTTCTTAGGTTTCTACGTAGCATGCTGGCCCCCCACCCACGTTCAGGACAGTGATTTGGGAAGCTGCTTTCTTCTCTTTGAGCTCCTGTAGTAACTTTTCACAGTACCACAGAATCACTAGGTTGGACAAAAGTGGTGAGTTCTTCAGGCTTGTGATTTTCCAGCATTAGGTAAAGAATAAAATTGCTTCATTCAAGAGAAAGTTGAGGTGAAGACACCTCACTGGGTTCTGAAACAGTAACAGAAGCTGGTTTAAACTACAGGAGTTTGTCTGGGTATTGATTTGGGGTTTGGTTGATTTAGTTTTGGGGTTTTTTTTTTGGTCTTTCAACTCTATTATCAGATGTGTGAATGTGCCTTTTTTGGCAGGATATCATTTTCCTGTTCATTGCTTTGGAATGCCATGTGAGAAATGTGCATTCGCGTTACAAACCCCTTTAATGGGTAATTGGATAAGTGCAATTTAATGACAGAAACGAAATTTTAAAAATCAATGTTTATGTAATTCACCCATCAAGAAATTAGCCTTGTGCTATAACCCAACATTAAGAGAGACAAAATAAAATGATTGGATGAATAAATTACCAGGTACCAAACCATTTGTGTTAGAAAGGCTCTTTCTTCTTTCCAGTTGTGGCTGTTAGCAATGCTTTTTCAAGAGAAGGAAGTCCTGATTGGGCAAAAGGTTTACTAGAGACTTTCATTTTGCTTCAGTACAGATTATGACAGTGTCTTCTTTGCTTGGAGTGGCCAAGTTATGTCTTGGCTGGGACTCAGGACCTCAGTGCTCAGTTGGCCAGGTCCCAGTGGGCACAACTTGACCCACAGCTGAGTCCTGAACACTTCTGTTATTTCTAAAGATGTTATGCCAGTAAGTTCAGGTTTCTGCTTAAGAATGATCTCTGTGGTTCTCTTAAGAAACATCAAAAATATTCTTGGCCTTCCTGGGAACTAGACAAAGGAAGAGGCTTGGATTCGTTGTGCCTGACTTTGGTGATCTGGGCTGCTTACAGACAGAGATCAGCAAAAAACTCTTGTCAGAAGGCAAAAGGGTTTATCAGAGGCGGTGATGAGTGGAGCTGCCCGCCTCCGTGAACTGGCAATAGGGGGGCTCTGGTAGTGGAAAGTATTTGTCAGTCTGCATGACTGCTTTTGATCCTCAAAGTTAGAGGATGCCTTACATTTCCAAGTGATCCTAAGAATGTTCTGTCACTGCAGTTCATTGGACATTAACTCACCTCTTCCTAAGGCACTGTCTCCAGGTTTATTTCTGTTTGTATAATGGCAGTCCTTTTGGCCACTGCTTTGGGATCTGTACTGGGGACTACTAGATTGAAAAGTGTGAACTAAAAGGCTAGCTTTCAGACCTTAGAAATGGAACAGACTCGTGTCATCTGACAGGCTGAGAGCAGAGGAGATTTTGCAGCAGCCTCTGTAGGGACTGATAGACTGCCCTGCTATCTAGGAGGTTGCTCAGGTTGCACCTTATAACTCTCTCCTGGGGTGAAACTCTCCTTTATGTGATTACTGGTTGTGGTTCCCAAAACTAGTAGAATTAGTTTGATCTTAGATCTGACGCATGTAACTCAGAGCTTTAATAGACAGCACGTCCTCTTCATGGGGCAGGCACTAAAACCCCTAAGTTCCATTTGCATTCCTAGGTGCATTCTCTGGCACTCTACAGTAAAAATCTGCGTTGAATATAAAAGTGTTTAATCTATCACCTTTATTTGCCCCCTCTGAGGAATTTTAACATCTCATCTAATCTCAAGCATCTCACTGAGACCTGAGTCACTGCCCAGTGAATTAGCCTATCTTTTGACTCTATGGCAACAAATAAGGTTTATTTATTCTAGCTGGGTGTGTGCTTACATTTTAGGACACCTACGTAGCACTGCTTACTTTTTTAATAAGAGTAGGATCAAAATGTTATTTATTTTGGAAAAAGAAGAGTATCATCCTTGAGACTACTGATCAAGAACTTTGTTGATATATTAAGATGAATTCCTTTAGGATTGGTTAACATTCACCTTTACTGATGATAAAATGCAGGGCTTTTGAGAAATACATAAAAACATTATATTGCTCTTAAACAATATCCAAAAACAAGAGGGGAATTAACTGTTTCATTTTTCATGGTCTATTTAGAAAAAAGTGAAAACACTGTAATGTGAGTTATATCTTCCTCCATACAGAGCTGCTGTTTATAGTAAGGACAGAATTATTTTTTGTTATTTTCAAAAATATATTAGAAGTCATTATCCTCTTTGTATACTAATAATTAGATATGTTGCACATATCCAACACAACTGTTATGTTAATTTTTTAGTTTATACTAGTTACTTGAATATGAAGGTTTTGAATTTAATTATGCTGGTTTTCTGCTATTAATCCTTTTTTGTCTCTAAGGAAAAGAAACAATTCAGATTTTAAGTGTTTCACATTTGCAACTTATGCCTCCATAAACCCACTCATTTGGTTTCTATCTAAAGTGTAGTGGGGGTTAGAAAACTTCCTGAAGTTTCTCTGTTTCACCTAACAATAATATTCAGTTTAAGTTTGAGGGAAGGTGTGATTCCCTCCTCGACAGTTTAAGCTCCTGCTGAGTGCAGCCAGGCTGCAGACTTGGTAGCTCCCAAAGCTGGTTCCAGAAGCTTAACCGTGACTCAGTTCCTGCCCAGGTTCAGTGGGTGGGTAAGAGCCTCCCACCTCCTTGGGGTGGAAGCAAACAGTGAGTGAAGCATCGGAGATGCCTTTCTGTTAAGTGCAGAGACCATCACTCTGTCACTGTAACAGTAGTGTAATGCAACACTCATGGGAAAGCAGTAATTTCAGTGGTATTTCTGACAAAATTCTCCATCCAGGTCTTCCTGCCTCTCCTAAACAGGCAGCAACAAGGAAAAGTTCTCCAGGCCTCTGCAGAATGAGTCAGCTTTTTCCAGGATCTGCCCTCAGTGCTATGTAGACAGAGGACTCATTAATATATGTCTTTTTCTAGCAGTGTTTGTCTTTTTCCAGCAGCATACGTAGCATGCTGCTGCTTCCATGACTTTTACCCGTCCTCAACCTATGCATAAGTTCAAAACTGCCAGTGGCCTCCTCAGTAGGGATAATTACTATGCAGTGACACAGTGGAATTAAGACTCAATAGCAATTCTGGGTTAATAGCCCATTAGGATTGCTTGCTCCAGAACACAGATACATTCCCTGTTTCAGTGTTTGGTTACTCCAGAAAAGGGCAGGCAGCGCTGCTCTGCGCTAGCTGTTGCAAAATGGCTTTTAACTCAGCATCTGGTTTTGGTCGAGCCCATGGCATGTTGGTGGTCCAGAGGGACTGATGCCACAGGCCTCTGGGAGGGCTGCAGCTTTGCCCTCCTTTCACAATATTTTCTTTGGAAGTTTGTAACACCCAACTGACCCTGTCATTCACTCATGTTGGTATTCCCCCATCCCTTCTTAAAAACATCTTGTTCTACTAATTATTACCAGTCTATTTTGGGAAATACTACGTCCTCCTCTGATTTTTTTGATGGCAGTTGAAACTGTTAACTTATTTTTTTAACCCTCTGTATGTTATTATTGTCACAAAGAAAGACAGCAGTTTTAGAAATACCTTGTAGTAATTTTCTGATATGCTTTATTCTTCCTGGGGACTAAATTGCTCAGTCACCAGAACTAGAAATTTTGTACTAGACTAACTCTACAAAGGACTAGAGCCAGTGAAATTCTCCTGGCTCCTGGATGAAAATATGTGGGAGTCCTTGGAGAAATGCCCACAGATAGAGAACATTGTCAATCACTGGATATTTTAAGTTGTTTGGGATGTTGAATCATTTCTGCTTTATTCTGGAAAGAACCTTGAATAAAGTTTCTTTCAATGCCATGCAAAGATACTTGCGTAGTACAAAGTTATGAAAAACTTAATAGATTGTTTGAAGGTGGAAGAACTAATTGTAAGAGCTGTTAACATCAACATTTTTACAAGACTGTCAAATTATACAGCATCAAAAGTATGTAATATGTAATGCTGTGAACTACGGTGAGGGATAAACAGCTAAAACATTAATACAATTGACATGCATTTAAAATAAATATTAAATCTGAAAACATAATAACCGCCTGAAGCCTATGTAATACTTTGAAAGTGAAGTATGGTTTGTCAATGTCATGTGCTTGACACAGTATACAGTATTCCTCAGGAGCAAAATTGCTGACCACTCAAGCACATTCCGAAGCAGAGATGTGAGACTATTTCAACAGTATGCTATTTTTGCAATATATTACAAAGTTGCTTCTTACAAACACTCAGGTTTCACTGTATTCACATGAGGTTTGCAACCCTGACTCTAGGAGCACTTGGGACCTCAAGTGTCATGTCCTGTTTTCGTAGATTTGGCTTTAACCTGGTAGTGTCTTTGGAATTTTACTGGTTCAGAGTAGTTCAAAGTTACCATTTCCCTGTTGCATAATATGTTCCTCCAGAAAGCAGCCTCTCGGGAAGAATGACGGAAGAATCTAACCCAGCAACTCTTCCTGCTCTACTCTGAAAAGATAAACCCGTGTGAGGAAGAACTTGTGTTAATATCACATTTCCTCTCTGTAAAGGGGTAAGGAATTCGGGCAATATGCTTACTGCTCATTAGAGGTCACTAGTGAAGCACGACGGAAAGGAAGAGTTGAGCAATCGTAAGAACTCTCTGCACTTTTGTTTTAAAGTTATTTTACTGTATTGGGGGGAAGGAGAGGGGGGAAGTAGTTTCTAGATATGGAATTTAAATATGTTCTCTTAAAAGAGATTTCAGGTTAAAATGCATGGGGAATATAGTTTCTGAACATTTGGTATAAAAGTCATCAATTCCTTCATAATATTTATTTTGTGTGATATTAGAGGATTTGTCACTTGAATGCAAGCTATATATACCTATAGCTATATATATAAATTATAAATTAAAAGTTTAATAATTATCTCAGTATGCCTCCCAACAGATGAACTCACTACATGAGAGAAAATCACATTACTGCCTTAAGGAGAGGGTATGTGTCTGTTATCTTCAGTTCTTACAAATCCGTGCTACAGAGGTAGGGTGGGTACAATCTAAAAGTTTTAGATCTAATGACCTCAGTTGTATTTTAATGTTGATGCCAAATGTGCAGTTGCATGCAGTAGAGCACTAGTTTGCTCATCAGTGTCCCAAATGCACATCTGATCTTCCAGTTTCAACATACATCATTATGAGCTCTCTCCCCCAAGGCCTGTTATGGCCCCTGTCCAAACCTCACCACTGGTGAGACTCCACCTGTCTCTTACTGACTTTTTGTCAGGACCCTAAAACAGTAGTCCCCAGGACACTAACAGTTCGTATCGGTGGAAACAGTGAAGCAGCTTAACAGTTTAAAACCAGTTTTAACATTCTTGAATAATTCACATAATCTGAAAAAAAAAAGAGGATTCTTCTGCAGACATCTAATTCCGGAGTGAAGAATCGCCGTGGTTTTCATTGCAGTCTTAGGAACAGAATTATTACCATACTAAATCAAGTAAATTGGATATCATGCAAAGCTGGGTTATTTTTCAGGATTTAATAATGCAAAATCAATAGAAGCATTTACTACATTCCGGTGCTTTCTGAACATCGCCTGAGACAGTTTTTCAAAAAACAGATTTTCAGCACTTGGGCTACTGTGAAATGCTGCCAAGGTGGTTCCTCGTAAGCATGAGACATTCCCAGAGGCCTTTGCTCTTGAACAAAGAATAAAAATCACAGTCAGCCAGCACAAGCACGTGCCTCTCTCTCATGAACATTCAGGGCCTTGTTTTAGTTTTTGAAAAGTTTTGAGGTGAAGATAGAAAGGGTACCCATTAGAATCCAAAAAATCTGATCCTTGCCATCACCCCATTCTCTCAGCTTGGCAAGGAGCTGGGCTCCTTCCTACTGAAACCAAAACCTTCCTGATGCCTTTTTCTGGAAGTTAGAAGTACCTCTAAAAAGAGAATATTCCTTCAGTCAGTACAAGAGATAGGTATACCACTGTCCTTTCCAAGCTATTTAGCTGCCATTGTGGTAATCTCAAGAGTGACATTAACAGACTGCATTATTGTCATTTTTAATTTTGAGAATGTGTTAAACACGGTACATAAAATACCTAAAGAAATCAGGCACTTGGAACAGAGTCCTGCTCTGATGGTCAGGGCAGAGTTGGCTGTTTATATTGAAGTATAAGGAAATCCATTAGCATATGCTGTTTAGCATCTTCCCAGGAGATGGTTTTGTTTACCGGTCCCAGGGACATCAAACTTTTTAAAGTGAGGTAGTAAATGTCCATGAGGTAAGCCAGTGTCATTTACATTTTCAAGAGAATCGTGGGGAGTGTCCATGTGCATTAGGATGCTGGGGTGGGTCCTCTTCAGAGGAAGGTAGCTCAAGATGAAGGTTTAATCGTGGAAGCATCCTAGCAGGGAGACAGCTAAATAGAATAAATGGGCCTTGAAGGTGGGAAGTGGCTGTATGTGTTTCTGGTGAAGCAGAGATCCCCTTCCCCAAGCAAAATGGGTAGAATAAAAGTCTTTCATTTTCTACTGTATGTAATGCAATCATAACATGCATCAGAGGCAGTGAAAAAAGAAACCTCTTCCGTTGTCTTGTATTCTGTGTTTCCTCCTCTGTCCCTTTCTTCCCTTCAGGTGGGTAATGGCATTGTTGTGAGACTTTAGTCTGACGCAGGAAGTGGGTTGCAGGCCTAACTTGGTTTTGCCTTGTGTTTTGCTGCACTTTTATCTGTGCAAAATGATATATCCAATGAGCTGAAAATCCTGGTCTGAAAACCCTCTGCACCAGCAACAGGTTAGTTTTTCCCAAGCGATTTCACAGCATATGGCCCAACCCAGAGGCATGCAGAACAGGAACAGGAGGAAACCAGAAACCAGGTATGTTCCTATTTGCATTATCGTGTAACTGTCTACGGTGAGATAAGATGCCTGAATAAAAGACCATTGAAACTTTTTTTTCCCTTTGTACTTTTTTGCATTAATATTTTCATATTTTTACCACCACATCCTGCCTAACAAACAGGGAAAAAGGGCACTGCAACACTAAGTTTTCTTAGTCACTATAGGTTTAGCAAATATTGTTTCTGTCTCTAGGTATATTTCTAAAACCCTGTCCAGACCAGTCCTAATTCCATTGCCACTTTTACACTTGTTTCCAGGAAGGAAGGGAGTCAAGATTAAAAAAAAAAAAACAACCCAAAAGCTTCCTAGTGGATAGTAAAATGGTCATTACATGAACTCTTTCTTTTCAAAGCCCCTCTACTGAGCATGAAGGCAGCATTTTCCCTGTATACATAATCAGACTGTACTCAGGCTTATGCTCAGTAAGAGCATATCAGAGAATGAGATGCTTTTAGCAAGCTACGTGGAATTCGTTCCACTAATTATTTGAGTAATTTGTTAAAATGTCAGTATTTTTATTTCAAAAGATACTGACTTCACACCATTGCTTCTCAGTCATCTATACTGCAGTCTTGAAAAGTTTTGTTTAGACATGCATTCTCTCTGAAGCAGAGTATTTGTCTTGCTGATCTGTTCCATTAGCATCTTGTGGCATGCGATTATTGAGTGATCATACTTTAGACTTAGGCCAATTTTCTTTGTTCCCTAAATCTCTGAAGTTTCACTCCTGGAATCTTTACTTGATGATCTGGGGAAAAAGGCTTTTTGAAAAGGAAACTTTGGGGTGTTTAGAACCCCATACACTGTCCAGAAGTATGGGCCAATGAAAAGCAACGGGAAGTTTTGGTTCAAAATCCTTTGTTTGAAAATAATCTGGAGAATACTAGAAATACAATATCATCACACTGTCATTTAATAGCCTTGCTGGTTTTATTTGTAACCTCTACATAACTGCAAAGGTGTTTGGGGTCTAGTAACAATTTAGTTTTCAGGTTCTCGACACAACTTATATGTGACAGTGGCCTTTTGCTGAGTGAGGATCACCGTATCAGGCCGTTGTTCCAAGTGAGTGCAGTGTTAAGTGTAAGTCTTGAGGCGCTGGTGATTATTTGAATGTTAAACAGCCAAGGTGATCCTCAGCATACTTTAATGCCTAACACAGGCACAGTAACACCCCCTTCCTCCAGTTTCAGAACTGCTCATAATTTTCATTTGTTACTTATTTCCACAGAGATTAATTGTAGAAAGACAAGAAAAGTGATGCTCAGCCATCTGACTGGTTTCTGCAAAGTCAAAGCAGCTGGAGCACTATTACCAAATAACTCATCCAGAGGGCCCATTACCATTAGTCACACTAATATCTGATCGCCCCATTAGCTTAAGCGAACTCTCAATCAACATCCATTTAATATTTCTTTCCTGAATAATTGTTTCTGTGAAGGACAGGTGGTTGTCTCTAGCCTTGACACGATTCTGATGGGGGATGCTCCTTCCCCATTTAATCTTCCAGTGTAGGATTAAAGATGTTTTGCACATTCTTGCTGTACAAATGTGGGACAAATTAGTGTATTGAATAATAACTTGAAAATCCCAAGTAATCAATAGTAAGTTATTGTGGGCTAAATTGTGGATAGTCCTTTCGCAGATCTGTAACATGTAGAGAGTTGCTGCTCTGTGGCTGTTGTGTGACCTTCTCTGAAAGCTCAAAAATTACTTATTTGTCCTTGCCTCAAATAAAGAAGCTGTGGGAAAGATGGAAAGGGTAAAGTGCTGTCACACATTCCTTGACAGGACACGCAGCAAAGTTTGGATGGCATTTTGGTGAGCAGAGCAAAGACTATTTGCCTAGAGGGTAATGCAGATGCATCAGGCACACTATCCTGGGACTAATAATGCATCAGGATAGCTCTGACTGAATCCTTGCCCAGATCAAAACTTGGCATCTACATCTAAGTCATTTTTTTTTAAAGGAGCTTGTTCCCAAAAGCACAACCAAAGTGTTAACCAACAAGGCAAGTTTCTGATATGTCTTGGAGACAGTGTCATTCTTGGGTGATTTGATAGTTTTCACCAGTGCAAATAGAAACAGCATTTGACTCATCAATCAGTGATAGACTAAAATCCTATTAATATCGAACTGCAGTGCTGTCAACCCAGGTGTACTGGAACATCCAGCAACAAGGACCCATGTATGAAACGCAATGGTCAGAAGTCCTTTGAGGTTTTCCTCTCGAACTGCACGTGGGAAAGTGATAGACAATAAAGCTCCACATGTTTGAGAAAGCAAGAAATTAAAGAATGCTAATATTCTTGCTTCTTTCCACTAAGGCTGATCCTTCTAGTCCTGGGGCTTCACAGAGTTTCTAGAAAAGGATTTTTTGAGGACTGGGGAAGAAGGAAGTGATGTGAACAGAGGAATGTTTCACAAATGCAAAATTATGTTGGATCCGGGATGGCGACAGTGTCCCAGGATTATAAGCAGGAAGTACGAACACATCATAGGGTACCAAACTAACTTAATTCTGTCATATCCACTAGATATTTTTATTAAGAAAAATACAAAGCTTGTGATGTGCAGTCACCCTTATGCCAAGTTTCCTGCAGTGATCCGGACAAAGTTTCAGTTCTTGGCTCTGCTTTATAGGTTTCTGCTCCTGAAAGCTGTGCACTAAACTTTGTTAAAAGCACCCTCTCCATTTTGAAAAGCCAAACTGGTGCCCATTTAGAACACCAGCAGAACTGGTTAACTGTTTTAATTTTAATTTATGTTTGGAATAATGTCAGGAGTATTTATTTGCATTTCAGTCACTGAGCTGAACTACCGACAGTGTGAGTTCTAAAGGACACTCAATGAGATTTACACATACCGTTACAGCTAAGCATAAGTTTTGGGGAACTGTCATGGCATCTTGACTCAGTTAGAGCTTTGCCACTGGTTTTAATGAGTCTTTTAATGAGTATTAATGAGTTTTTAGCGAGTCTAAAAAAATTAACAGAAGATTTCAGCCTGTGTTAGACCGAGTTCATGAGTAAAGGCTCTGATGTGCGTCATTGTATATACTAAGTGGTGTAAGTGGTTACTCACTACGAGTGCATGTATGCTTTCTAAATAACTCCTTCCTTCACATCACTGACATGCTATTTCTGTGAGTGAACCCTTTATTTTGGGAATCTCCTTATTTTCCCCAAGATGAAGCCCTCTTAAATGATCTGTCTTAAAATGCTATCTACCTATTGTGAAGTAGATTTTGAAGTGAGATTTGAAATGTTTGTTTGGGTTCTGGGTTTGCACCCATGCATTGAAACACTTCATCAGCTGTGCTTTCTGTTAGAAGACACGTATGGAAATAGTTAAGAGAGAGAAAACTTTCAAGTCAGAATTAATTTACCTTTCACAATCTCCATAATGAACTTATAGAGAAAATACAAAACCTTTTTGTGATCTCATTTTCCTGGTCTGTAATTTCATTACCAGCCAAAGAAATCTTTCAAGTTCATGAAGGTAGCAGATGACAGATTACTCCATGTTGCAGCAGAATAGATGTGTTGTAACCATAACTAAAGAGCAAATGTGCTCCACGCTGCCCATCCAGTGGGCATTAAACATGTTACACAGAGGAAGCAGACACCTTGTTGATTTCCAGCAGTTCCCAAATACTTAAAATAATTAATTTCTACTGAGGACCGCACATACAGATATAAGTTCAAACCTAGTAAAAATATTTTTAGAGTTCATTAGAAATTGCCAGCTTCTGTTGTTAATGTTTTCAAAGTACTTTTTGGCTGTGGACTTATCCTGGGTTTTTTTCAAATTTGCTTTCAATTAAAATAGCCTTGAAAAAAAATAAATTTCCACAACTGATTATGCCTATTTCTCTTACAGCTAAATAAAAGGTTTGGGCTGGAATCACAGCCTCCTGAAGTAAGACCCATTAGGAGCAACCAGTAAAAAAATAGATCTCCTTATGCTGCTGTTTTACAGATTTCCTGACCTGTTTAACACTGAAGTGATGAGGACAATGAAGGAGGCAAATGTTCTCATGCCCATGCATTGACATAGCAATGGAAAGCTCTGTCAGCATTGAGGGATCTTCATTATTTGTGAGGATGCCCAGCACCCCTCCCAGCACTTGGTGTTCTCCCCAGCTCCTGGAAATAAGATTCCTGGGTCACACTGCCAACATCGCTTGCCTAAATCATGCGGTTCCTGCAGAGGGAAAGCACAATTTCATGCCATGGTATGAAAAGCCATAGATTCTGGGGCTGATCTATTATTTTGGTTGACTCCTCACAAACTGGCAGCAGTAGTGACTGTGGGCATTTTTCGTCCTGATTTTGGTTTGTTCTTCTTTGCTGTAAGAAACCAGATCCATGAAGAGGAGCCGTGTGTGTTGTTTGGTAAAGGACCCTGGTGAGAAGAGCACCATGACCACATCTGTTTACCTTGGTGCAAGAGGGATGAGCTCCATGCAACTCCAGGACATGAGGTTTTTCTTTAGCTCTACCCATTTTTAGTATTGGCACCCTCAAATATTGGGCAGATAGATCTAATGTCCACAGGCTCTTTTGCACTGGAGTATTTTAATAACAGCCTTGACTTTTGTGTCTGGAACAGATTCCTTGAACTTACTCCTCCAGGCCTTTTTTAATCACGACCCCTACAAGAGCTTACTCAACTCATCAGGAACTAATGACCTGACAATATGTCAGCTAAAAAATTATATGTATATATATATAAAAAATCTGAAAGTGAATAATTTGTGTGTGTGTGTATATATATATAAAAAAAAGTTCAATTTCAGATTTTTTATAAAAAATTTTTATAAAAAATTTGATAGTGAATAATTTTTTATATATACATATATATTAAAAATTATTCACTTTCAGATTTTTTATAAATTTTTTTAATAAAAAATCTGAAAGTGAATAATTTTTATATATATACTCACACACACGTGTGTGTGTGTTTATGTATATACACACTCACACACACATAAATGTATTTAATGTACGTAACTTAAAAGTTGACCATATATTTATCTTCTTTCCCTTTATATAATATTGCCTGTAGCAATGTTGTAAGGGCCACTGCTTTTGCTGCATTCTAACTACATTTGTTAATAAAATGAAATGGTCAGATCAATATAATCACAGCAGTGAGCTTCTGTGCAGGTACCTTTATCAATAGAATTTTTATTAATGGGATTAAGTTTGCCACCGTAAGAGCTTTCTGTAGTTGTTCAGCAATTGAGCTGATACGTGTAAGTACACAGGGACTTGTCATTGCAGTGATCTTTTGTATGAAGGTTTATTCTATAAAAATGAAAACTTTGGGAAAAGTCCTGTTTTGTTAAGGAAGTTGTGGCTCTGTGAAAGAGCTGACAGCAGATCAGTGATTCCCCTGTGGTTCTAACACTTTGCTAAGTGCTCTGAATACCTCTAGTGTGAGGACCTCAGAGGCATTTCCAGGCGATGACAGTTTTCCTTTCTGCAGAAAAAGTTAGAAGTTTGCTTCTTAGAATAAATGTTTGCAGTTTGCAGTCTAAGTAAGCAAATCCAGCTGTCAGTCAGCTTCAGAAGCCTGACTTACATATCTGGAATTTTATTAATGTTTATAATTATCTTAAGCAGGGGATGCAGGGGGATTCAGCCAGCCCCTTTTCAGTGGTCTGTAGAGACAGGACAAGGGGCAATGGCTGCAAGTTGGAGCACAGGAAGTTCCTCACCAACATGGGGAAGAACTTTTTCACAGTGAGGGTGACAGAGCCCAGGGACAGGCTGCCCAGGGAGGTGGTGGATTCTCCTTCTCTGGAGATATTCAGGACCCATCTGGACGCCTACCTGTGTGACCTGTCCTAAAGAACTTGTTTTGGCAGGGGGGTTGGAGTCGATGATCTCTGGAGGTCCCTTCCGACCCCTACAATTCTGTGATTAACCTTCAGTTTGCAAAAATTTGGCACACAACCCCTGTTTCTCTTTGGATTTGGCCTGCATCTAACAAAAATTGGTCACTAGATGCCAGCAGGAATGAAGTCCACTTTCAGACAGTGTTAGCCTGTGAGGCTGAGCATTAGTAAAGCTTTGGAATTTAAAGCAGAGAATAAAGTAAAACTGTAACCTGTCAGCATAACGAAGGTAACAAGTAATATTTATGGGATCTAGGCCTAAAAGTGCTGGACCTTGATTAATAATCAATTGTAATTAACTGTTTAGAATTAATGGCCTTCCTGAATTGCTGACGTGAAATATGACCTAGAGGCATTTTCCCCACACCTTACTTAAGGTGCTACTAACTTGATTTTGAAGAGAATTTAACATCATTTTTCCTACCATTTTCTCATAATCTTGATATTGTCTGTACTTTTTTTACATTTTCTCATAATCCTGATATTAGATGTACTCCTTTTTTGAACTTTACAGGGAGCTAAAAATATACAAACATAGCAATAGCTCAAGTAGGCGTGTTGGCCTCTGGAGTCTGCTGCACTGTGGTTTCTTTTGTGCCCTCTCAAACCAGCAGGAATGGGTTTGCATTCTACAATACCACCTGAAATATTCCAGAGAACTGGGCTATCCCTTGGTAGGTGCTGTGTAAGCAGAGTCCAGAAAACTAGATACACTGAGGTGACCAGAGGAATAATCAGGCCAGCGTTGGGTTTGAGCAGAGAGGACGGACAGTATGTATTTTAATGGATTTATTTATATTTTAAAAAAATCTCCTCCCCCGCTGAATTTTCTGTAGTTTAGATGTTAGCTCATATTTTAAATGTTTTGTTAGTGGAGTTTTCAATACGGTTGACTTAATTCTCTTAGTCTGTTGCATTTGATGGGTCTGTGAGGTATTTGTTGCTGACACTAGGTGTCACACTAAGAATGTTTCTGTTTCTGAAAAGGAAAAAATCCCAAACCTTTCTTTACCAGTTAAGGAGAATGATCTCTTCCAAGAACGTCCTTCTCTCAGTCCAAGTGCTCGAAGTCAGTAAGAATTATTGCATTGATTTTGGTGCAGCTGAAGTTTGTGCTCTTGATGCTTACCTTCATTCGCTCCTTGTAGAATTGCAAGACACTGACACAAACTGCCAGTTTGGCAGCCACTTGCATTTGGTGTCCTTCTTTAGTGTATACGAGGAGCTAACTAAGGGAAATAGCATTTGCCTCCAAATATTGCCCAGATTTTTCCAATGTTTGGAACTGTAGTTTGCTAGGTTTTCCAATACAGTAGCTCCATAAATAAAAATACAAATGAGCAGTTCTCAAAACAGCATCCATCAGGACACACCATATGCTTTAAAATGCAAAGTCAACAAGCTGTTTCCTGGATGCTGGGTGGAGGATATGCATTATTCCATCCTTCATGCTGAGCCCTCAAACCTGTGAACCCACAGCCACCACCTCTTTCCTTTGCAGTGAATTTCATGAGGACTCTTCCATGACATGTATGTGCACAGGAGGGCAGCGAGAGAGGTGAAGGAACTAGCCCTGGCATAGCAGAAAGTATTGTCATCCAATAACTGTGCAGAGTTCGGAGAGTCAAAGCTTCCAAATATTTTGCTGGAAGCTTCTCCATATACACCTGTTTATATAAGGTCTCATCTGCAGCTTGTTGAAGTACAGAAGCCTGTTCATTGATGGCGGTGCACTGTGGATTGTGCATTCACTGCGGCCGTGAACAGAGAGTTCTGTGCCTGAAATGTTTGCAGTTATGAACAGCGGGTGGAGGTGGAAAGATGGATGCAACAGAGAACTTTAAAACTGCATTCTTTGAGCTTTTCTCATTTGAGTGAGCCATTTGTTCATCACGTATCTTATGTCAGCTCGTTCCAGTAAGTGCAAGAACTTTGCTTTGGAAGGTTTAGAAAGCTCCTAGAGCTCCAGCCTGATGTTCTATGAAGAGGGTTTGAATCCTAAACACTTGCAGTTCTCCAGCAACTTATGATAGACTCAAGCTGAAAGCAATAGAAAAGTCTTTTACAAGGACTTCAAAAGAGTGAAAAATTGTTTCATTTAAAATACTGCAGAGGAAGCAGGATCTGACAGGTCCAGAGGCTGTTTTTTTTCTGCCTCACAGCAGGAATAGTGTACCAGTGTGGACATTCCTGTCACCTCAGAAAGCCCTTATGCCAGCTGTGCACATGTGGGCCAGATAATGCAAGAGGGATACGAGGCAGTGGACAATAACATTTCCATTCCATGCACCTGCTTCGTCCTGAATTTTGTGATTTTAAGCATTTCAAAGGAAGGTCTGCTCTAGTTTTTCTCCCATCTCTATTTCAATGGTATGAACAATGATGGGAAAAATGGGCCTGTATCCCAGATTCCTCCTCCTAAGGGAAGACAGGCAATAGAGATGGATCTCATAGGTCTGTGAGTATCATGGGGCCCTGATACATATTTGCTGTGCCTTGTACCACTCTGATACATGAAATGAAAGAGCTGTTGATGGTGAAAAACGTTCAGTGTTGGGTTAGACACCTGAAACTTGATGCTTTTCTTGCTTGACTGTCAGTTGGCATGAACTTGGTCTGTGAAGTGTGCTTGCAGATTCGATTAATGTGTTCTATGGAGCAAAGTCCTCCTGGTAGCATGTACAACGTGGTGAAAGGCCTTGAGTTCTGGGATCAAGGCTCACTGTTATACCCATTAGACCAAACTTTGGTTGTCTGTACAACAAAAAGATAATGCTGTGAAGAAATGGTCAGGCTGGTGCCCTGGACCCTGTCTCTGTCCATGTATTGAGTATTCTGCTGCTTGCCTACACTGAATCAGACCTAGACAGATCATTGCTCTGCAAAGCTCCTCATCCATATGTTGAAAGATAATGCTTAAGAGTGAGAGTCAGTGTCTCACAAATATTAATGCAAAAAGAAAGCTTTCACTGTCCAGTTTTGTCCTTCTCCAAACAAGACACATCACGATGTGTGCCTCAGGCTTATTTGCATGCTTGTGAGTAATGCAATGTCATAAACTGTAGCAGGTTCAACAGATTCTGTTTCAGATCATGTAGGAGAAGTGGAGGAAGCTGCATAAAGCCTCGCTGCAGCCTGAAGTGAGGGAGGAAGGAGAAGATGGTCCTGGGAGAGACAAATGGCAGCATTAGTACTGACACTTGTTGGTGTCATTGCATATTTTTCTCAGTGCCGTTGGATTGGGCATGAGGGTTGTTTGGGTTCTTTTCACACAGTGCAGACTCATCAATCATGACATGGGGATCACGTGATTTTTTTCTCCTCAACAGATCACACTACCCTTGGTAGGTGAGGACGATAGTTCTATAGGCTACCTGTATGTTTGAGACCGTGGTTCAGCTGGAGAAGACTGTGATGGAATTGCCAAGGCAGGATGTGAGGTGGGATATCTGGTGCCTGCTATCTCTTGTGCAGTATGCTATTTTCTGATCTGAATGAAGAACAAAAAAAATAAAAGCACACAATCGTATTGTGCATCTAAGACTGGTTTGGATTTAGCTCTGCAGTTTCAGTAACTGTACAGACCATAACATGCTTTAGGATATGTCAGATGTGTCCTCATCTCTGTTAAGTGTATGTGTATGTCCAAGGCCTTGCTTCCTTTCTGCTGTTTCTTTCCTATGTGTAAGCATTGTCATATCCTGGGTAGCTGCACAAAATTCATCACAGATCAGTTTCTCCTTGATGACCATGTTTCCTTCTAGCAGCCATCTAGGGACAAACGTTTCTCAAACCACTGAGTCTGAACAAAAACCCTACAGCATTTGGAGCAATTTGGATTAAAAATGTTTGGCTTGGATCCATTTCTGTATTTCACTCGGGAGCCCTTCTTCATTAGTAGTGCATTAGCTGCAATATTTTCCTTGTGCTGCTTCTGGTACCTCCTTGTGCCAGTACAAAAGCTCCAAGAAATGGCATGATACTCTGAGCATCATTACTGCAACCAGTGTGGAGTGGAAATCTAAGCTGAGCAGGTCAGCTTCTTTCTGCTGATCCAATTCTGGCCACTCTCAGACTGTTTTCTGTGGTGTTAAATTCTCCTTATTTTAAAAAGAAAAGTTAAATGTCATCGAAGGAGCAGAGTCTGGGAGCAGCTCTGAGTTCTGAAAACCCTGTTTACTGAGAGTTCAAATCATCATTGCAGTGGGTAATGAAAGCTAAACAAGGAATGCTCTCACATGGCTCTCAGCAGATCTCAGCTTGGATTCTCTGTGAGCTTCCTAATCCACCGGCACAGTTCTAGGCTCGGTTATGCTTTTGGTGGCTCACGTCCTATGCACATCAGCTACATGGCTCTCGTATAGGGACTGAGACAATCAGGCTTCTGTCCTCCGGCACGCTTCCAGGCTACTTCCACTATAGAAAGAGAAGGGAATAATCTGATAATAAATACTATTCTATCACTCCTGTTTCTTTGGGTGGCTGCACAGGATGGGCCTCTCAGAATTCTGTATGGTTCCACCATGGGCTGGTCTGCGCTGTCAAGTGCAGGATGGTCAGGCAAAGTTATCATGTCCTCATCATCCCACCTGTTTCACAATCTTTTATGTGTCTGTCAAGTCCTGAGGAGTGTGGGGTGGTTTTACACGCTGACACCCAGCCTCCAGGCAAAGGGACATGTCCCGAAGGATATCTGTATGTAGGAGATGCTGGATACTGCTGGGACTGTAACTTACAGCTTTGTGATGGGAATGAAAGCTAGAGAAAGGAGAGGTCAGGGAGCCGTAATTAACTGATAACTCTGAAACTGACTGACCTTTGGGTGGGATTCCACCAAGTGCAGAGCATAGCAAGCAACATGTGCAAGATGGACCAGGGGCAGTATTCCAAACACATGAACATTTGATAGCAGGTTTATAACCCTGAGTTAAAATTAAACATTCAAATTAATTTGGGGCTTAATTTTCTAATTGGAATGCAAGGGCAAAAAGCAGGGCAAAATACCCTTATGTAAACATCTCTTCTCAAAGATCATGCCATTCCATCTGCAGATACTTTGCAATGCCTTGAGTTTAAAAAAATGATAAAAAATATCTCTTGCAGATTGCTATTTAATCCTCCCTATCTCTTTTCCCCTCTTTTTTTTTTCATCTGTATAGCTCTGTTCTTATAACTCAGCTATTTAGCAGAAGTCTCTCTTTCTGCTGCTTATAGTACCAGTAATTTCCCCACCTAACATTTCCTCTGTCCCCCAGAAAATCCTTATTGCTTCTCATTTAGCTGTAAAGTCAGTGCTTCAGTTTGATCAGCCAGTTTTGTGGTCCCTGACCTACTGCCTGTTATATTGTAAGCAGCATCTTAGAAATGTGTTTCTGTTTTGATCACCTGAGAAATGTTCAGAACTACGTGTGCTCAGTCTTCAGAAACACTTTGATGTGTGGGTACATGAATATTTTCCCTTCTGGCTGGAAATGTTTCCAGGCTGCCAATTTTTAAAGTGCTCAACAAACCAGTTGGAAGAAACAGATGATCTTTTTTGCCATTTACGTTCTCCTGTGATTTGGCAGAGTTGCCATTAACGAAAAGGAAGTGTAGAAACAAGAGGACAGATTGCATCCATTTTAGAGTCCCAGGATTGTGGCTTAAGAAGACATCAACTGCAATCTCCTTTTCTTTTTTTTTATTTTGAATTTTTTTTATTATTTCTCGTCTCCTACTTAAGTGTGCCTAGAAGAGCGTTCCCATTTTGGTGCCTTTCACAATCTTTTTTAATTAGGCACATAAGTGCCCATAAAAACCTTGTCAAAAACCCAAAGCACAGAGCAGTGCTTTTATGTAACCCTATAGCTGGATGGCAAGCTTCCACCTCCTGCCCCCACTCATCTCCTCTGACTGATCGTTTTGGCACTGCGATGTGAGAGTTATTTGCTTAAAAGACAACATTTTGCTTCTTGGAGTTAATTTTTCTCTGGTTATAATTTTTCCACAGATGCTTCCATTAACTTCACCTAGGATGCTCAGGATGTATGCTGGTCATGTCTGCTCCTGTTACTGGTTGGCATGCTGTTGTCTCTGTGCTGGCACTCTACGTCGTGTGTAGTTGTTCTGCTGCGTTGACCTTGAAGCCTGGCATCTCAGAGGCTTCCAGATGCCACTTCTCCACGTACTCAGTAGGAAACTGCGGACGCCTCACCACATTTTTGTGTCCAGTTCTTCTGGGGCCAGACTTTACTCCAACCAATCCTATTGCATAGGTGACAGGAACACAGCCATTGTAAAGACAGACGCGACTTAGCATTACGTGTTGTTGTAATCTTACACTAAGGATACTTCTGAAAGAAAAGAGGAGAAAGGTTTTGAAGGTGGTGGCACTCCAGAACATATCTTCTGAGAGCATCATGAATAGCTGCACCTGGACTGCCCTGTAAGCACACCTACCTTGCCGTCTTGAGGCTGCCTATTCTGACCTTGCTACATATCCATGTATTTGGAGTGCCAGAAGAAAGGCAGAGGGATTCCTGGTCTTCACAGAACCCTCTGCTGTGCCCTTTCAGGCCCCTTGGATGACTCTCCTCTGGGAGCACCCACACCCCCTTAAAGCTAACACGGCAAAGCCAGCACAGTGCACGTCTTCTTCCGTGGTACCGGTTAGAGCACTTTGTTTCTGTCAGTGTGGGGCTGACTGCACAGCCACGCAGAAGCATTGCGCCAGCCCAGAGGATTCTTCTCTGTCCCACCCAACCATTTTACCATCTCTTGTTAAAAACCATCTCCTTCATAGGCCTGCACCGAACCAATGCTTCTGAGGACACTCGACTTTCTAAAGCAATATAAGTCCCATTCTCTGCCCATTCTGGCATATGCAGATTTGTTCTGCTCTACACTTTAAAAGCCATTCAGAGATACCCCCTTCTGAGCTGGAGCATTCACATGCATGAGTTTAGTTTGAAGATTGAAATTCTGTGTTTATTTGGCTCATGGGTGCAGCATAAAGATGTATTCTTTTAGCGGATAAAATGTTCAGCTGCTGGAGGGACCAGCTCTAGTTTACTCAGTGTCTTTGCGATTACTTGCTAACAGATTGCCACACTGTGGTTTTCCTCTTTCAGCTGCTTAATTAGGTATAGCTCTGTGTCTAGTACCAGAGCAATGGGTGGTGTCACAGGTGAGGCAAAAACTGACTGTGCATCCAGCTCTTAGCTGGTTGTCTAAGTACATATGTTTACATGCAATACACTGATGTCAGCCTGGTTTTCACTTTGAATGATCCTGTGTCCTGGTTTGGCTAGGATAGAATTATTTTCTTTCTAGCAGTGGATGGAATGCCATGTTTCAGAGTCAGGATGAGAGGAGTGCTAATAACATACTGATGTTTCTAGTTGCTGCCAAGCAGTCAGGGACTTTTCAGTTGTTCATATTTCCTTGCTAATGAGAAGAACGGGGACACAGCCAGGACAGGTGACCCAAAGTGGCCAAAGAGGGTATTCCATGCCAATTACATCATGCTCAGCATAAAAGGGGAGCTGGTGGGGGGAGGAGAAGGCAGCTGTAGGATGTGCAGTTTTGGGGATGGCCTGGTTTTGTGATGGTTCTGAGCTGTACAGCCTGAGTTGTGTGGTTTGGTGAGAAACTGCAAGTTGTATCACCAGTTTCATATATTTTGCTGTAAAGTCCTGTTATTATTATTATATCTATCTTTCTGCTATCCCAGTAAACTATCCTTATCCCAACCCACAAGGTTTTGGTTCCTTGGGTTTTCTTCTCCCTCCCTTTCTCCCTCCCTCAATTCAACCCCCCTCCCAACTCCCTCTTAAAGAACAAGTGTTCTGAGTACCACAAGAACAAGTGTTCTTTAAGTGGACCTGTTTTTTCTACTGCAACTAGAGAATGACCACGAGTCTAATTCCAGTGTCCACGTTTTTGAATACTGACATATTCTCCAGTGACTTTGGCATCAATTAGTTGTATCGATTGAAGTTTATAATAGTGCACAGAACAGTGTTAGAAGCAACTTCAGGACTAAGATCACCGCATGGAAATTGCATTAGTTTCAGCGTGGATTTCAACAAGTAGATGCCTGTGCGATCCGTTTCTATGCATGGGTGAGTACAGCAAATTCATATATGGCTTGAGCTGATGGTAAACAGAGTTTGTGTGTTCTTTTCAGTCATCCAGATCATGAATCTGGTAGACACTGTATTCTTTGGCTTTACGTTGGTAACTGGTAACGTGTTGGTTGTGGACGTGATGTCCCAGCTTCTGGAAGGAATCACGGCCACTTTTCCAGCTCTGGTATGCTCTCTTTGGGTCTGGGATTACTGCCTGCCATACTAGCGCATCGCTATGTCCTTTTCTTTTCTATTTCTTTCCAAACAATTGGTCAGTTTTGCTGGTTTTTTGGTTTTGCCACTGTGAGGCACTGAGTTGACACTTTTATAGAACTATTTACTGCGTGTCTGAGATTCTATTCCCGAGTGGCAGTATCTACCTGAGAGCTTCTCATTCACTTTATAAAGTTAGAAGTGTTCGTTTTCTCCCTGGCATGACTTCACATTTGTCTTCATTGAATTTCATTTGTCATTGGATTGCACGGTATTGTGAGGTCCTGCTGCAGCTCCTCTTAGTCAGCCTTCATTTTCACTTCTGCAAATGATTTAAACTTTGTCACTTTGATGCTCATGGCTATTTATGAATATGCCAAATTGTGTAAGCCTCATTATATGTCTCCTATTGCGACTCCAGTGGTGACTCCTCTCTTGTGAAAATTAACCATTTGCTCTCCCCTTTAGCCAGTCAGTCAGCTATATGAAGACCTTTCCTCATATCCTGAGACAGCTTATTTCACTAGGAGCTCTTGAACAGGATCCTAATGAATGTCTTCTGGAGATGTAAGTCATCACATCCACCAGATTCACGTACCTCTCCTTGACTCCTTCGCTGAACTGGAAGAGATTTGTGAAGCATTGCTTCCCTTCATTAAAGTCATATCACCTCTTCATAAACATGTCATAGTGTTGACTCCCAACCATACGGAGTGAACCAGGCCCTGGCTCCCAAAGCACTCCAAAAAAAAATGGGCTGAAAACGATGGAACGATAATAGCATGATACTGTATAAATAATGCATTGTTTTAAAACATAACAGACTGGAAGAAATCTTAATATTAATTTTTTAACATGTTTTAAAATTTTAAGGGACCCTAACATGGTGAGTGCTAAATATTATTCAAGAATCAAAGGTAAGTTGCAAAGAAATGAGGCTGTCACATCTACAGACAGGTGCCTCCGTGAGAGCCAGGGCCAGAAGAATGCTGCCTGGGGCATGTCCTCATGGGTGTAAGACTATTTTAATACAAATAAGGCAGGTGGATGCAATATCGTGTAGTTAGCTGCTTTTCTTGGCAGTGCCTGTCTCCTTTGATTCTTCTTCCCCTGACATTCCTGGTTTCTGTGTGTGTGTTAAACGCTTATAAGCCATAATACAGGCATCCAGAAATCCAACTGAAAGGTCTGCGGGGGTCTGCCTGCGTTACTGGCTCCCCTTGAGCAGTCTTCGTGTACTTTTCCCTGCTGCTTGTTCGGGCTAGAAGCCATCTGCTCTGTGCTTTTGCAGTACCTGGCATAAGGGGGTTGCGGTCTCTGAGCAGAGTTACTGGGTGCTACTGAGAATCCTTTGGGGTCTCTCCGGGTCCCCACTAATTCTATTCGCCGTTACAAGGTTTCGTGCAGTGCGGCATTATTCCTCCGACGCTCCCCTGGTACCTCCTTGGGAGCACATCCCATTTGCTGACACTGAGGCAATTTTAAGTGCGAGGTTACACCCTGCAACGCTTAATTCAGCTGTTTCATAATTGAGTTCCTTTAGCACCGATCCTGAAGTTTTCTTACTATCCCTTACATCACCCTGGCCATAACCTTTTTCTCCTCACACTTCAATTTGAGGCAGCACTGGGGTGAATCTGCTCTGGTGTTTCTGGGGTGCATCTGCTGTTGTGTTTCTGTGTTGGGCTCTGCCTGAGCTCCGGCCTTTTGCAGAGTCCTACATGCCAAAGATGGGTGTGAAATCTTCATTCAGCTTTTCTTTGTGGCCTCACCTTGTGTGCTCTGTTGTGCTGTCATCACCGATTTGCCTTACGGACTATCTGGTCAGCTTCCTCTTGTGTATTTGAACAAGATTTCTTAGTAGTTTTAAAGCTTTTTGAGAACTGCTCCTCAGACTTTTTTTGGCTTTCCTTATACATTTTCTACATTTTACTTGTCAAAGTTTGTTATTTTCTATTTTCCTTGTCTGAAAATAATGTCAACTCCTTTAAAGAAAGCCATCTTAATCTAACAGGCTTCCTTGGTGAAATGCTTATCCTACTAGTCTTTCCTGGATCAGGAGATGAGGAAGGGAGGTTTTCAGTAGATGCTGAAGGGGGATTTATGGTATCTCTTCATACTTACAGCTTTAAGAATGCAGAACTGGCTTTGTGGCATTGTTAAGCAACATTTTGAATACAGATTTGTATCAAAGAGGAAAAAAGTAATACTGGACTTTCTGAGCATGTACTTGGGTTTTAGCCCTCATCATCATGAGTGAATAATATGTAGATAGAGCCATTTACAGTTTTTGGCTTAGGATCCAGTGGACGAGGTGACAACAGCCTGGGAAAAGCCCAGGACTTCTGGTTATGAAAGAAAAAGACAAAAAGACCCCTTTGCCTTGTTTTCACCAGGGCAGCTCTGTTCTGCAGCACTGGGACAGTCTGCCAGGAGACACCAGGTGTCTGAGCTGCTCCTTTGGTTTCCCAGTGAAGACAGAATCCACACTGCAAACATGCAGTTACTTACATGCCTGCTTCATACCTGAAAGCTGGCCAAATGAGATGAAAGCCAATTTCTCTTTCTAGACACTGCTTTAAGTGAATATCTGGCTTGCTGGAAGCAACACAGCAGCAAGCATTTGCTATTTTACCTCAGGTGCAAAGGCACTGGGAGAGGGTTTTGCTTTTACTCTGCATACGTACAGCAGCTAGCATAGAGGCTCTTGATGCGTGGCTGATACTGTTTGGTACAGTTGTAGGCTAAATAATGATATAAAGAACTGATTATAGCAGGAAATGTAGCGGGGGGTGGGGTTGGGGTGGGGGGTAGGGGGTGTGTGTGTTCACAATGGCTTGTACAATTTCCCCAGCTTGTAACCTCAAGTAACTGCAGAGGAGAGTAAGGGAGATAAGGGTAATAAGTGAGAGTACGCTGCACCCTCTCATCACAGCTGCCTTGCCACTGGCTGGAACATTTCTCTCCTTCACTCATCTTTCATTGGAAGGTACCAAAGAATTATGTACAGCAAATTTTACTAGTTCTCTAAATTGGCAGTGGTGATGCTAATAAGCCAACACTATGTTCTAATCTCCTGAAGACTTTTACATTCCCAGAATGCTCCTGCATGCCAAAGTATACCAGGGTTTGGTTTTTCTTCCCTGCACCTGCTTATTCTCCTGATAGGTAGCAGGGGATAGGAGTGAGAAATGATCCTCCTTACTTTTTGAGAACAGAGTCCCCCATTAACAGAGTTTTTTGCTCATTAAATACTGGTACATTTACCTAAATGGGAAGAATTTTCCCATCGGTTGCCAGTTTCAGAGCCCATACACACTGAAATTCTACCATCAAATGTGGAACAATAACTACCTCACAGTTACTGCAGCTTGTCATGATTTTCATTGCTCCTATAATCTATAGAAGGATTCTGTTACCTGCCCAAGAGAAAACGGTGAGTCATTACTCAAGATGCTGCATGTGCAAAAGGGAAAGGAAATTGCATAAGTAAATAACGGGCTTTTAAGGAAGCTGTTGAAAACAGGAGAATAAAGAACTGAGAATATTGTATGGAAAATCATTTTCCTGGAACTAAAAATTTCTCACAGTGAGGAGAAGAAACTAATTATGCACGGGTTCAATTTGTTAATCCACTAATAAACTACATAAAGATGATTTTTCAGGGACCAATCAAATGTGCTTTGAATTTTTAAATTCATGTGACACACATCACTGTACTGATTTAATCAATATAGACTCGCTTTCCTGTTTCATGGTGAGGAACCACCTGTTTTTGTCAGGAAATAGATTTTGGTTCTTGGTTGCACCCTCACGCTGACTCCGTTTCTGTGGGAATGTGGCTTGGCAAACTTGCACAGCTGTGAGCAGGAGAATTCCCCCTCGTGTGGCCATACAAGTCTTGACAACTTTTAATTAAAAGTGCTTGTGTGTCAGCTCTTGTAATGGGCCTCCGATACACGACTGGGGCCCCTTGGTACCACCATAATAAACGTGGCATATTTGACAGGGTTTAATGATTTCAGAAGATACAGTATAACAACCACCGGAGCCACCGACGCCTGTCCCACCCCACGCTCAGCATCTCTAGGCTTAAAATCTGGGCTCCCTGTCATTCTTACAGGGCCCAGCAGCAGGGGTTCTTAGTGGCCCCCAGCGCAATCTGCGAAGGATTAGGATGCTGCAGCGTGTAACCAGATCAGATGAAGCTTTTGTCAAGACTGCAGTCATTGAGGCGGAAGGTGTTGCTGCCTGTCCCAGGTAGAGCTGGGTGGGGAGCTCCAGGGACCCTTTCACAGAAAGCATCCCCCCAAGCTGCCCTTCTGCAGGGAGCTGTGGGCAGCCTAGGGCGCTCCTGCAGTGCCCATGGCTGGGCAAGAGGGGACTGTGACTCACCAGGGTTCTGCTGCCCTTATAAATCCCAAAAGGCCAATTTACCATATGATGATGATGATGATGAGGCAACAGAGAACTGATTGCAGATGTTGCAGTGTGGGGTTTTTTATTAAAAATGCAACTCCAGGTGTGTCTTGAAGGAGGCGGAGGTTCAAGTCTGGCTGGGGACCAGTGATCTGACTCCGTCCTGAACAGGAAAAGAAGGTAACAATTGCATGCAGTTTGGATACTTGGAGTCTGGCACAAGTCATTCACGTGAGAAGCAACCCCTCTGGAAATAGTGCAGTTGCTGACCCACATCCCCAGCGTCGCTGTCTAATGGCTCCTGGCTGATGTGTGGCATTGTTTCCCAGTTTAGTGACCAGAGACAAACCACTGTGAATACAGATACCCCTAGTGAGGGTACCAGCGAAGCACTGCACAGAACAGCACCTGTAGAACTGAACGTACTGATTTATATTCCAGGGGAGGCAGTAGGACCAAGATCACTGAAACACGACAAGCAGAGAGTACTTGCAAAGCTGTGTGGGATATAAAAATCCATTTCTAATTTACATACTCTCTTTTCATTGCTGTAAAGTCTGATAGCATCATTGTTACACATCATTTCCCTCAGACAGGACAGGAATCTTACCAAGATACACGGGACACTTTAGAGGTATGAGAGCATGTGTGTTAACAGGTAAATATGGAGATAGATGAAAATGGACAATGTGAATCTGTTTAATTGTTAAAAACAGAAACATATCATTAGAAATTATGGCTGAGGTGTAATTTACAGCCCTTCCTTGCTGCTGCTCATCTGGCTGGTCTTGCCATTCACTATGCTATTACTATGTGATGTTTCTGGTTGTAGGAGACTAACTAGAGCTTTAAGGTGGTTTGGATGCCCCCCTTCCATTCTTTTTGCCACCCTCACAAGAACTATTTGGAATATGTGGAAGCTAAAAGGGGAACTTAGTTGCGCTTCAGAGACAAAGATCCCCAAAGTGAACTAAGCATGTCTTAAACATCCGCAAACCACAAGATGAGGAATTGCCTAAGCACTGACTCAGCAAACCCCACAATAACTGGGTGAAGCATAAAGGCATCCAGGGGGAGTCCACAGCCTCCACCCCATAGGCCACTGCCTCAAGAAACCCTCCAACCGAAAACCCCCTTTTTTTGAGCATGTGTGTCAATTTACACAAGCGGAGAAGAGCTGGAGCTTATGCAAATGAAGAAAGGAGGAACAAGCATAAAAGAACAAGGCATGGGCTTGTGGGGGGCACTTCACATCAAACACCCCTGTTAGTAGGGCTGATGGGGAATCCAGGACTGGAGATTCTCTCTCTCTCTTTTCTCAAAGCTGCTAAGTAAGGCAAAGACCACCTCAGTCCCCATAAAGTCGCACAGCTCACACAGATCTCATCATTAGAGGGCCAGGGTTAACAGTACACTTGTTCTCTGTGTTCCTACTCAAGTTGGCATTTGTGTACGGACCTTAAGTGTTGTCTCACTTCAATTCCAACACAGGGAACTGGCAAATCTGAGTCTCCTGTCCCTTTTGTTTGGACCGGGACGTGACACTGGTTATGACTTTTTCTAGCTCAAGGAGAGAAGCAGAGAGGTGGAGTAGCTATATACCTAATGTTCTGCCCTTTGAAATCAGATTATGTCTGTGAGCTTTTCTGGAATATTTCCCTTACTCATGAGATGCTCCACTGTGTTGAGAAGAAGCTTTAAGGGACATAAACCACCTGTTAAGTTCAGGGGGCTGGGTTTTAGAATCACAGAATCATAGAATGTGTAAGGTCACAAGGGACCTGTAGAGATCATCTAGTCCAATCCCCCTGCAGTGAGCAGGGACATCTTCTCTAGATCAGGTCACTCAGAGCCCCATCAAACCTGACCTTGAACATCACCAAGGATGGGGCCTCTACTACTTCTCTGGGCAACCTGTTCCAGTGATCTACCACCTTCTGATTGAAGAACTTTTTCATAATATCCAACCTAAATCTCCCCTTTTCTAGTCTAAAACCACTGCCCCTGTCCTGTTTTTTTTTTTTTTTTCAGAACGCAGTCCCAGAAGATGCTTGTACCTACGCTAACGTGGCAATGTATCCTTTCCCTGGTTTTAGCTAGACAATGTTCAGATTTGAAGCTTGGTGTAATTTATCATCCTCACACTGTAACAAATGAATAACCTGGTTGAGTCACTAAAATTCTTTCCCCAGACCCTTTGCTCTTCTCCGAGTGCCTTCTGCTGTATAGCACTTTGTTTTAAAGTCAGCCTCCCATTTCTCCCTGCAGCGTTATCTTTTGCCTCTTTCACATATACTTCTCGTCCTGCTGCCAGACCTCTTTCCCCTCTTTCCAACAATACAAGAAAGATGTAGAACTCTTGGAGAGGGTTTGGAGGAGGGCCACAAAGAGGCTGGAGCACCTCCCCTATGAAGAGAGGCTGGGGGAGCTGGGCTTGTTCAGCCTGGAGAAGAGAAGGCTGCGGGGGAACCTCATTGCAGCCTTCCAGTACCTGAAGGGAGCAGAGAAACAGGAGGGGAATCGGCTTGTTAAAAGGGTACACAATGGCAGGACAAGGGGGAATAGATTAAAGCTAATGGAGGGAAGGTTTAAATTAGATATAAGGGGAAATTTTTTTACAGAGAGTGGTGAGGTGCTGGAACATGCTGCCCAGAAAGGTGGTGGATGCCCCATCCCTGGAAGTGTTCAAGGTCAGGTTGGATGGGGCCCTGGGTAACCTTGTGTAGATCCAGACCTGAGGTTGGTGGCCCTGCCTGTGGGATAAGGGTTGGAGCTCTTTGATCCTTGGGGTCCCTTACAACCCATGCCATTCTATGATTCTATGATTCTATTCCTGCCTTGTGCTTCTCAGCTGTCATCTCTCTTCACCCACCTGCACCAGATCCAGTCTGTGTCTTGCACAGGGAGTTACACGTCTTAGATTTTGAGCTGTTTAGGGATAGAAAGATCTCGCTTAGTTTGCAGTTAGTTAAGCTTCCTCAGCTAAGGTCCCTCTCACGAAAGCAATTCTATATAAACGAGTAATAATACGTCCTTATTGACCACACAGTAAACCCACGAACACAATAAAGAGATAAACTTGATGGCCAATAGATCATCTCTAACTTTTATTAATGAACCCTAAAAGAACCGTAGTGCTCATTAAGTCTTAATGCTTGATCATGCTCGTGTCACTAAATAGAGAATGTATATGCTCCATCTGGATTATTACGGAGAGCAAGAGAAAGGCTAAACGAATTCTACATTTAATTCACTCTTTTCTTTAGCACAATAAAGTAAATTAAAATCAATGATTGATTGTCTTTGGGAACATTATCATCAGGGGCTGAATACATAAACAATGCACAAAGTGAAAAGCTATTTAATCACATTCTTTCCTCTGCAAGTCTCAGTCAGTATATCATGAGCCAATAAATGCCATTTATTTTATTCCAAAGAGGAAAAGGAACGCGTTTATTCTGTTTGACTGTTTCTCCCACTCCAGAATCACTTGAGTTTCTTTGAAGTTCCTATAGCTAAGAAAATGTATGAAACTACTTTAAAAAAGTGTTTAAACCCATCTGGCATCATATACAACTTTTAACAGTATCTTAACTAGGCTCAGGGTGGTGCGGGGAGACGTAGTGGAGGCCCCATCCCTGGAGATATTCAAGGTCAGGCTTGATGGGGCTCTGAGCGACCTGATGTAGTGAAGATGTCCCTGCTTACTGCAGGGGGTTGGACTAGGTGACCTCTACAGGTCCCTTCCAACCTTACACATTCTATGATTCTATAATCAAGCAGACATGTACTGGTGTGCAGGTCAGAGGTTTGAGCTTTCCTCCTCAGCCAACTGGTGCTGAATCCATTACAAAGTTTGACAGTAGGATGCATCTATCACGGTTCAAATTTTTGCTTTTCATACTTAGGAACAGAAAGGTAATTGTATGTCAACCCTGAATAGTAAGGGAAAGAGACTCTTAAGAGCTTAAATGGGGCTCATAAAGCCAGTAACACCTGATCATTCATCTTTATTGTCCCTCCCAAGACAAACAAAGAGGATGTGGAATCTCTGAAATTTATATTCTGATCATTTGTAATTTAACCGACCAAATACCTCTTTCTCTATTTAATCACACTTCTCGCCTGTGTGGGGAACCAGTGGGAGTCTGCTCCAGTTAAAACCCATTAGGCCATTTTGTTACTTGCCATTAGAGACATCTAAGAGTAGTTTTTTTATGATGCCTCCTGAAAACTGCCACCTGGTGACAGGAGGAGAGCGAGCTAAGTTTACAGATGTTACTGTGTTTCTCAAACAAATTTTAGAGGCAACAAACTTTTTTATCGGTATGTGTGATAACTACCAACACTGGGTCTCAAAATTGTCTGGGAGTTTTGTAATACATGACTGTAATGCAGATAAGAAATAACAACCTTCTCCTCCCGCCCCCAATAACTCTTAAATGGGACTCAGACTACATGGTCACGTCATCCTGAACATCCAGATGGGGTTTTCTCCTCTGTGGCTGCAGGTACACGAAGTCTGCTTTCCAGTAAGAAACTTCCCTCCTTCCCCCAAGTTTTAACATCCACCACTTAATGCAGTATCCAGTTTGCTTCTTGTGGTTCTTTTCTCCCGGCGTATCCTAATTGACTGGTCTTCTATAGAGGCCACAAATCCAGCATAGTGTCTGTTACTGATGAGTTCTCTAAGAGTTGGTTATTACTTTCTAATCATTAGCTATTAGTTTGAATAGTAGTCCATCGTGCCATTGGATCAGTGAGGAGAAAAGCTTTGGCAGATGGCAGGTATCAAGACAAAACTCCTGACATGTCCATCACGTGTGTGGCCAAAAATTACCCCCTCCCACCTTGTCTTAATATGGAACACGTGAGAAGAAGGGGAACGGGCTGGTGGGTGTCCTGGCACACTGTGACTTCAAAGGACTGGGAACGAAATGTCTTTCTGTAGAAAGTGATCCTAGGAAAGAATTAATCGGAAAGATGGTGGGGAAAAGGGAATACAGACACTAAGAAATCAAAGCTAGAGAAAGTTCATATCTGGTGGTATGTTTGGGCCTAATGCAGTGGACTCTGTCCTGGTTATAGTTGCTTGATACCTCTTTTGGCCATATAAAGGATATGCTGTGATGTGATTTCTGAGGCTGATGTTGACCTTCAGCTGTCATCAGTGAAGCTGGAGGGCCTGTCCGATGCTTTTCAGTTGGAATATATCGTGGCAAATGAATATGTTATGAAATAGGCCATAGGTAAGGAAAGGAAGGATAAAAAGGGGATGGAATCAGCTCTTTGGACTAGTTGAAGTTCCACTAACAGTTTATGTTTTAGCCAGGTTTTGACTGTCATATTTTCTGCACGTGCTGATTTTGTAGAAATGCAATATTCTGTATTGAAGCTTCTGTTTTGGAACCTCAAGACATTTTCCACTGTGACGTTCTGTGCACACCTCTCTCCTCACCAGCCCTGTTGCGTAGAGTGCTTCTTTCCTTTACACTTCCTGGAAACTCAGGGAAAGTTGTTTTTCCAGCCTCTCTCAAGGAGTGAGCCCTAAGAAAGGTGAGCACAGGCCACAGCTCGACTAGGGTCCCTTTGTGCCACTGCAGTAGTTAAAATTCAGTGCAAGTGAGAGCAGGCTAAGATGTTCTCATCTGCTCTGCAGTCAGATCTGAGCTGGGCTTTCTCAGGCTGGTGGCGGGAAGGCAGTGGAGAAGCGGCTGAGAATTGCTCCTCTTTTCCCTCTTAACTGTTCATCACGCAGCTGACAGTACGTTTCCAAGCACGCTGCCTCCTAGTCCTCTGCATATAAAGTTGGGTTCCTGGGATTTCAAACATCCATAATTACGCACTTAAAATGTATTGTTTCCAGATGGTAATGCAATCAGTTATTTCAAACAATGAAAAATCCAGTGATTTAATTGCTTGTGACAGACGAGTAGGAAAGCTGAAGGACTCGAAACATGTAAAAGGGATGCCATATAAACCTGTTGGTAAATTTTAAATATCAAGAGGTTTTGTTGAAACGTGGGTCCATAGCCTTAAAAAAAGCCTTTTCTGCAAACACAGATGTGAGGCAATCAAGAGGGAGAAGTTCAGAATAATGTCAAACACCTCTCACGTGCAAGGATATGAGTAAAATCTGTATGAACAAAGGAAACGGTTCATTTTGCTTCATGAGTGCAGAACTGGGTTCTGAGGCTGGAACAGGGGATGAGCAGATTTTTTTCAGTTTCATTGTTTCCCTGCAGCATGTTGACTACAGCAAGAGCACCTTGACCTTTCCATGTATTTCATGAGCCCAGAATCACTATTGGTTTGTGCAAACACATAGAGAAAACATCTCTTCATCAGTTCTTGCCTGTAAATTCTTTTGGCCAAATGTGACAGTTCAGTAAGATGATTTTACAAGTGTAAAGAATGCTGCTCAGCTCTGTGGCTTGGTAACTCGCCACATACTTATGTTCTGCAGGTCACAGTGTTTAGCTGCTTCCAAGAAATATCCTTGTAACACCACGTGGTGGTACTTAAGTCAATAAATTGATCTGGCATTATGAATTCTCACTTTTCCATAGAACTCCACAGGAGGAGTGAGAACAGTTCACCTGTCTGAGACCTTCTCTCCTGTGCCCTCTTTCCTGCTAACAGAGTGGTGTGAGCAGGCTACAGGCCAGTCACCACCAAGGGAGTCCCCTGGTGAATCCTGCCTGGTGAATCCTCCCTCAGTCCTGTGACCCTTCCCTCATGCCACCACAGCAGTGTTAATCTCATCAATGCTGTGGGTTTCTTGATAGGGCACTGCCACAGGTGGACACACATCTCATCCCATCCCATCCCTGACCACACAAGGAACCATCAATCATGCAATTCCAGCACTTCTGACTGAAAAAACATCTGTCACATACCAGGGGTGGCTTTTTGATCCTGTGAAAGGTACTTCATGCTCATGGAAAAGGATGGGGTTATTACGTGTGTTACACACCTCCATGACAAGCTGTGTGGCTTGTCCTGCACAGAGAGCCCCAGGAAGCAAGCTTTCTGTGCACTGTAGCATTAGCAGATAGCTGCCAAGCGCTTTGTATATTCCAAATCACAAGTGTCTTTTCATTTCCATTAAATACATGTTTTAAGCTATCACTTAGCAAGTGCTCCAGTATACATAAACAATAAAGTGAATAATTTTTCTGTTGCTGAAAAGTATTTATTTTCTTAGTTTTCTTTGTTGGTGGGTGGATTGGTGAAACCAAGTAAGTCATGCAGTCAAGGGGTGCACAGCTTGTGCAGAACAGAAGCAGCCCAGAGGTGTATGCACTCACTCCTATCCTGTTCTTAAGGCAAGTTTAAATGAGATACACAGACTCAGGATTGTACCAACAAATAAGGGCCCCTGGGACAGTTAAGGCAGTCACAGATCAGGGATGATCTGACTACACTCCCTTTCCAGGCAGACAAATACCAGCTGCCAGGAGAGCAATGGCATAAAACACGCTATGCCAGTTCTCTGCATTAATTGGCTACCCCAGCTTTAGAGCTGCTTTGTGTCGGCAGCACAGCGCTAACCAGCTGCAACACAAATCTGGATTTGGTCTCCACATCTCTTCACAAAAGCTGCACTACTGATTGCACCACTATTGGCTTTTAAACTGTCTATTTACTACTCGAGACCTCATTACCAGTGAGCACTCCAGCCACCGTAACGGCGCGGGGTTTGATTGCCTTGTCCAAGCCTCCCATTCAGCGTGGCTTCATCTGCTTTGGTTCTGTTAGCGTCAGCAGAAGTAACCTAACGCAGTCGGGGTGGGATGCCTTAACATTGCGATTCTGCTGCCAAAAAGAACAGCCCCTCCCCTCTCCCTGTTCCCAAATGTTTCCTCTTATCCCTCTGTTGCTCCCTGCCTGTTGCCAGTGTAAGTATATGCACCGCCAAGCAACAAACTGAACGGGGGGATGGGTCCACTTCAAAGTTAACTTGAAAGAAAAAACAAACCAATGATTAATTTTAATCCAGATTAATTCAAACTGGTTTGCTGTTCAGCAATGAGAGTGCCTTTATCAGCCTAGAGAAGAGGGCAACTGGGAGGACGCCAGCTTGTATTTAGAGGCAGATGAAGGTCAAGGCTGCTATTCTTGGCTTACACTTCTCATAGTGATGTGGTATAAATGGGATCCTGTTTTCAGATGCCCTTAAAATGACACTATTATTCTGTTCTTCCTGCTCCTCATCTCTCGATCCTCACTTGAGTTCTTCTTAAAAGTGTTCATTAAAAAGTGTTTTTATTGGCCCTTGTCATCTTGAGTCGAAGCCAGAGTGTGAAGCTGTACTCCTCCTGGTTTGATCACATCGACTTTCAACAGCTGAAATGTTTATTGACAACATGTAACACAGAAAACAGCCTTTCATGGGACTGTCTTTTCAGAGGAATAAACCTAGAGAAAGCTCCTTTTACATATGGACAGAACATGTATGCATGTACAGCGATACTTGTTTCCTGGGAAGCTCTTACTTACTAAAACCAGACTGCTCTGGTTTTGGCTCCTAAAGAAGGAAGAAGGAAGAAGGTGGATATGCAGACATGGAAAAAAAGCTACACACTTCTACCACACAGATTTCAGGTACTTTGCTTCAAATCCTATTCCAAAAGCAAGACTAATGAACATAAACCCTCAGCCAGGGGAGCAGAACTTGTTGAATGAAAAGGTGCCATCTTTTACAGAGCTGCTTCTCTCATACCACTTTCTTAATAATTCTTTTGCTGCTAGAAAAGAGCTGATCGAACCAGGTAACATGTTTACGTAACAGCAAACATTTCATCTTAAATTATAGATTTATTTCAGATTTCAATATTTACTGTAACATTTGAAGCACAAGAGTTCCCTCACAGCCAAAAAAAATCCCAGTGGAGCAGAGTGTGATGAGTCCCTGTGTGTCCCCAGCCTGGCTGAAATTACCTTTCTCTTCCTTGGGGCTAACAAAACCCTTCACAGGCATGAAGAATAAACCACAGGTAGGTCAAATTCATATCCAGAAGTTCAATGCAGTTTTATTATGATATTGTTAAATTCCATGTTCCTGCTGAAAAGATGACATTTTCTATTGAATAGTGACATTTGAAAATATAAAACTAACATATTACATTTCTTCTGAAATATTTGATTCAGCAAACAAGTGACAGACACAGATATTTCTGGTTTCATTGGCTTTTGCAGAAACATTATACAAATGGATATTTGCTCCTGAGTTGTAACCCTTTTTCCCCCTTTGCACGGGGAAGTGGATAAAAAGCAATATTGTGAGCTGTTTACAACAACATCACCAAAACTTTTCCCAAAGGCCAGCTTTTTTTTCTATTTACCATGGTAGCATTCTGTGAGATATTAACAAACAGCCAAACAGGAATTAGCTTGTGGAACACCATCTCTGCCTTGAAGTTTGCTATGAATGTACCTGGGATTCTGTGATACCAAGACGTATCAGAAAACTTTCTTAAGGATAAGTAGCAGATTCTGATACTAGACATGTGCATGCAAACATGGCCCTCATTTCAGATTACCAGTTTTAAAACATTAGGTGAAATCCCACTGCAAAGACAATCTTGGACAAAGGCACTTAAACGTCTTAACATCTATAGCAATCACTACATCTGTATACAGCTTGGTTAACTATGGTATTAAAAATGAACTGGGACTCCAGTTAATGGTCACAGCACTGTAAATTTGTTGTGGTGCATTTGAGAATCTGGCCCAGCGTGTGTCACAGTTGTTTAATTCATCTAAGGTTGGCAGGGTTTCTCTTTTACTGAAATGTATTCACACCCATGCAAGCTGTCAAACTGGAATTACACTTAAGGGCTTAGACCGAGCTGCAGCTGCAGCAGACATGGGGGCAGGGAGAGGGGGCTCACACCACTCCCCTCCCGCTGCCTGGGACTAAAGATGATGCCCTTTTAGCTGTTGGCCTGGTCCTGTCTTCCCCAAGTGTTGATGCAAGGTCTGCTTGACATGGCTGTTTGGACTTTCTGCTTCATGTAATCTTAAGTGACTTAGGGATACCAGTTTCATTTAGCCACGGGCAAAAAGCAGGTATTGAAATGAGTATTCCTATAGCTTTAAATGACTAAGATTTCATCTATCATCCCAGCCCTATTCTGTCTGCTGCTAGAGCGAACTATCTTCATTAAAGCTGGGAAAATTGTTTGCAGTAAAGCATTTATGCAGAGAATGTAGCCTTTTATTTTTTTGCTTTTTTTCCTATTGAAATTTATCTGCAAACAGTCTGATTTTTATGTGCTGGCCTATTATTCACTTATTCAGTGAGTTCTTTATGCAGCTGTATTAGAGTTTATGCACTGCTCCTGAATTGTTCACTCTGGCCATTTTTCTCAAGTATGAGCCAGTCATAATTTGCTGTTTGTTCAGGAGAACTTTCAAATACATTTCCTCGTGTTGCTTTGATTTGCTTCTGAGCATCCTGGAGCACTGCTTAACTTAGGACAGGATCTGTAGCCTAGAGACATCCACACTGTCCATAGTGTTTGTGAAAGTATCCTGGGAAACACAATAGCTTTCTGTCTCTGACACACCTTCTTCCCTTCACTCCTCATACTGTCTTTGTCATCCACTTCCCTTCATTAATTTGTCAAGTCCATCTCAGATTTAATTGGCTTCATTTGTCTCTCCCAATAGCCTTGGGAAAGGTGTTCTAGAATCTCATTCCTTTGTTGGCTGGAGTCCTCCTAATTCCCAGCACAAAGTCATCACCAAAATACTGCCTGAGACATTCATCTCTGAATCCTGGGACTGAGGCTTTTATTTTCCTTTTCTGAGCCCTTTCAAAGCAAGCACAAAGCTTGATGCAGCAGTGAAAAATTCTAACAACATATTTAATGTAACACTATAACTTTCAGGAATGTCAACTGAATGCAAAACTGCATGACTACATTATCTGTATTAAAACAATTAACTAGTAGCCAACTTTTCAGACAGTATTGGTCATCCAAGCTAAAAATTCATCATTACTACCTTCATGGTCAGTACGTATACAGCATGCATGATTATGTTTAACAGTCAGAATGTGCACAATGTGATTCTGGAACTGATTCAGCTTCCTTTCAACTGATGTATTACTGTTATCCTTACACACTGAACAGTTCTACTTCGTCATGGAAAATACTTGATTTCTTTTTCTTTATGCAAACCAAGTTTCCTGGGCCATCACTTCATGCCTGGAAGTGGTCTCACAGAACTACCAAGCATTAGCAAACAGGACTTGTCATCATACTTGGTCACATGCGTTGCCAGTATGTACGGGCATCTACTGGCAATTCAGTCTACAAGAGAATTAGCAGGTCACAGAATGGCATGTACCATGTGTAGGAAATTGGTGGAGAAAAGAAAGGAGTGTACTCACCTCGTTGTGCATGGATTGTTATCACTCAAACTCATAAACTCTGAACTCTCTGTGAAGAATTGTTAAAAACTCTGAAAATCAGGTGAAGTCTGGTCTCACACAGTCTGAAAAAGAGGTTCACTTTGGAGGTTAGGGGGATACTTGTGCTGGAGACTTTTACAAGCATCAGATTTCAATGTAGTTCAGAGAACCAAGGCTTGGAGCCTAAGTTCCCCACACTGGAAGCAGTAGAAATCTTGATGGGGAAAAGCCCCTCTAGTTGTTTAATATCTAGAGCAGCAAACACCTCTCTCCTTCCTCCTTTCCCCCAGCTCCCATAGAAAGGATCATTTTCAATGTTACCAAAGTTTACTCGCCCCACAGGTAATCCAGTAAGTGTGACAAAGGAGACCCTGTCTGTAAATACCATGTAAGTACATATATGACAGTGGAATACTGTAATTTTATTAATAATTCAGAGGCTAAATTATGTTCCAGTGAACTCAGTTATGAAAATTGAAAATTGAAAATGTATTTATTTCAGAGCGACACATAATTATATACTTCTAGTTTGCCCTATTTTAAATTACTTTATGCAAATCTCATTTTCAAGGATTATGTATAGAGTAAAATTAGATGAGCCCTTAAATAGCTAATATAATATAATTGTGGAATTATTGTGTGTGTGCATAGCGTGCACACAAGATCCAGATGTTAATTAGTAAATCAGGTTGATTTAGCAAACAGAAATTTGTTCTGATGAAAAACTGAAAGGAGAGACAATTACTTCCTAGAAAGTTCTTGTTTGTACTATGAGCTCACTGAAGGGAAAAAAAATGAACATGGCAAAAAATACTTTCATAAAAAAAGAAAACACCAATTAAGTCATATAAGTGGGAATTCATTGCTCCCGGAATCTAGCCTGATGGCTTCATACAAAAAGGCATGAGATGCTTACCATGTGTATGGGTTGTGTAACACTAAGGCAGCTTTATGTAGTCAAATACTCCACTCTCATATTAATGGAGCTAGGGTCATTTGCATCAGGTGCAGAACTAGGTGTTCCTTAACCCTTCTTTTGAGGGATACAGCTGGCTCCAGAGGCTTAAAAAATTCAGTCAGACACTGTACAGTGTCCCTGAACCAAAATTCCCCTGGTGCATCTCCTTGGATGGATGCTGTTCATAGGCTTTATCCAAATGGCAACCTTAAGGGCTGCAGAGAAAGAAAACTTGAGTTAAAATATTTCAGCTTCGTAGACATAACAAAAGAAGGTTTTTTAAATTACAAATATAATAACTGTAATTTAGGTCAATTTTGTTATTTGGTATCAAGCGGACAAGTCAGTTTTGCCTTTCTTATGAAAAGCTGACATTTAATGCCTGAAAATAGCTGGAAAATGAGTGTGAATTACTCAGAGAAAAATATTGCCTCTGCTAAAGCCGACAACAGAAACTTTAAAACAATTGTGTGGAACAACCTGTCATCTCAGCCTACAAGCCCTATTCAGACATTAGCAATGCGTGCAGTGCTTTCCAAACTCCCACTGATTTCAGGGGGAGCTCCGGATAGGAGATACTGCCCACATTTCCTACTGTGGCACAACCTGTGCCACGGTGACCTGTGATGGTCACTAATGCCCAGATCCACAATCTCATTCGCCAGGTCACAAAAGCTGAGCAGAGCATGAGGGCACCAAGCGTCAAGGGAATATTTCAGACCATCCTAACATCCAGAACCCTTTGTTTTTGAGTAACACAGCTCATAACAGCACCATCTTTTAAAAACCTGAAGCAAGGGCCTCAGCCGGCAAAGGAAAACAATCTATTCCATACTCCAGATTATACAAATTCAGCTTTGCATTTTGAAGGACTTCTCTACATAAACATGTATATGGCAAGAGCACTGAAATATTTTTAAACAATGATGAATGGCTCATTGAAAATGCTTTGTCATCATACATCTGCAGCTGGACACCAGATAGATAAGCTGTTCATCATCCATCCAACTGTCTTGGTTGGAAGGGACCTTTCAGATCATCAAGCACAACCATGGACCCAACCTGCCAAAACCACCACTAAACCATGTCCCTAAGCACTGCATCTACCTGTCTTCAAAATCCCTCCAGGGATGGCAGTTCTACCACCTCCCTGGGCAGTCTGCTCCAACGCCTAACAACACTCTCTGTGAAGGCATTCATGGTTTCAGCGGGAAAGACAAAAGCATGTTTTCCTTTGTATTTATTCTCATCAAGGAGGTATCAGTAAAAATACTCTCAGTGTATCTGTATCCATCTAAAGAAAAGCTTTATCAAAAACTATCTTTCTTTTATTTCAGAGAAATATTCTGAGGCACGAAAAAAGCTTGGTTTATTGTGTAAACACCCTTTATCCATCTTTCAAAGGTGGTTTACAACAAGCTTTGTTGTAAACACCATTCTTGTAAACTACACTGTGCCTCCATTACACTGTACCTCCACTCAAGTTTTTCCATGCTAAAATTGAGGATTGTCACAATGTTTATTTGCACTGAATGGTTCAAAATGAGTCCCTTACTGACCTGCAAGCAAGAAGAGCACCTTATTATTCCTCAACTTTTTGTTCCTGTAGTTAATATGAGAGACAGTTGCAAAGATCTTTTGCTTTATTGTAGTCTGGTTGTTTCTGGCTATAGTGACATGGTAGCATGCATGTCTTATAAGAAAAACCAAACCAAAACAACAAAACTCAAGCCAAAATTGAACCCAAAAGAAAAAGTAAAGACAGCAATACCAAACCCAGAGTTTGCTGCTGACAAACCAGAATGAGCTATAGAGTGTCAGTCTGTGTACTTAAGGCACTCATCTTTTCAAAACTGCTTTCATGTTGTCAGGGCCTTGAGGGCACCACAGGCCCTGCTTGTCTCTTCCCACCCCCAGCACTCTCCCCACATGTGCCTCAGGACCCTACTTCAGCCACCCAAGGGCTGTCAGGCCCAGTCCCAGCCCTAGTAACGCCTCAGCAGGGCCATTCTCAAGCTACCCACAGCCTGCCCTACCTGGCCATGAGCCTGACCCATGGGCTGATGTCTTGTCCTGGCACTGACCTGTTCCCGTTGCCATGGGCCTGCCCGGCCAACAAGGGGCTGTGCCTGACCCTGGTTTGACACATTGGGCCTGGTCATTTAAAACACTATTTTAAAAATAAACCCACATCATTCACAATGAGCATGTACTTCCATTTAATAAAGTACTTAGATTTTAATGAAGAATACAGGTTCCTAGCAGCAGGTGTTAAAATTGAAATGAAAAATTAGATCATTATATTGTGTACCTGCTTTCAGAAAGATAAATTGAAAAGAAGATTTACTAAAAACACTGATAATATCTTGAAATCCTCATTTGTCTTTAAAGGCATATTAAATCTCATGGGGTTTCTAGTTTGCTTGAGGTATTTCAAGACTGCTTGGGGAATACACAGTGGAATGTTTTTATAAGCTATTACAACTGCCTGTCTGCCTAAAGTGTGACCTGTGATAGCTATATGGAGGTGTATTTTGATCCCTGTATCCTCCCTCATTCCGGGAAGGCTTAAAAAGTAATTAAAAAGCTTCTGATTTCCAGTCTTTCCGCATTAAATGCCACATGTAAAGGTAGAATCTGAGGCCATGGGAATCTGCTCTCAAGCTGATTCTACAGAGGCTGAATGTACTTACCTAATCTCTGCATGGTACCTAGGGCTGCTCTTTGTGTTTGAAATTAAGTAAATACACAAACCTGTTCAGGATAAGGGTCATCCTCTGACACTCCTACTCATTTTTTATCAGTAATTTCCTATGAATAATATTCTCTATCAAAGTTGGCAAAGTCAGGCTACGAAGGAAGTGTTTCTGCTATCATCTCTGATTATTACTGCATTCCAATTGTCACAGTTAACAAAACACACCTCCTTAACCTCAGGTCTATGATCAGAAAAATTTGATGCAGGTTGAGGAAAACTCCAGCTTAGGTGGACAAGTAAACAAAACCAAAATTAGATCATCAAATTAGATGAATGGCATATACAGTTATAACGCTACAAAGACAGCCAAATATTGTGAATTTCATTTTGTCCTCTTGATGAGGTCTTTTACTGATGGTTTGAGCTCTTAAAATTTAAACTTTTCATTATCTTTGATTCTGAAGAGTACAACCGACCAAGGAATAAACCTCTAAGAAAGTTGTATAGGTATTTGCAATGCCTATTTTCTATCAACACATACAACCTTAGTTTTTCGCTTTGAATACAGTGACATTAAAAGCACAGGCTCTGAAGTCTTACAATTACAGCTTCAGTGCAGGGAATCATACAGCTGATCAGGGTATGGCCATGTCTACATGAACATAGCATAAAGCTTTTGAGTGCGTGATTCCTTTTCAAGTGCACTGAATTTGCATCCATACAGCAGCGCATCTTGATAGGCATTAAGCTGGTCCACAGGGCTTTTCAGTGCTTACACCATTTTAACCTACTTGGCATGGACAGTGCTGTATTAGGGCTGTCTTCATTATGAAGCTGGAAATGAGTTTCTACGGTTATTTGACTATCAGCTTCTCTACCCAATTCATGGATAGAGAAATCTATAAAACACAGTCCTTACTCTTTGCTTTGTACACTGTATTATTAATATATGGCATTATCTGATATCTTCTAGAAATGCTAAGGCTTCTCGTAACCGTAATTCCTTTTTAACCTCCTCCTGACCTCTCCCACATCTCTCCTATGCCCAGTGCTTTCAGCTGTATGGCAACTGCATCATAACAGCTTACTTTCTTGTGCTTCTGTGTAAGTCATGTTCTACAGCATTCTCTTGTTAATTAATGTTTTTTTTCCTGATTGCTTGACCAGCTAACAGTTTTTCATTTGTGGAACCTTATACTCAGGATTAAATTTGATTTACACAACTGTCCTTTTCATTTTGGGATTAGTTTTGGCTAGCTTGAGGGCAGAAAATTGCAAAATACTTCAGGAACCTGAGAAAGCAAACAGCAAAATTTTAGATATTCATAGAGCTCTATGAAACTTCTCTTGGTGAGGATGGAGATTTCCAAGGATAGGCAAGAATGAAGGTGGGTTGGAAAAAGGTGTGTGTGTGGGGGTTGAGGGTTGTATGTGTTTACTTTTTAAATGTAATTTCTGAGACTTACTTTTATATGCTCTGAAGGTTATGGCTCTGGAATTCAAGTTCAGTAACACACAGATTAGAATTTATGATGATTGGCGAGTTAAAGTCTCCATACAGAAATAACCACTATTGGCTTTCTCTTTTTTCCCGAGGAAAATTCCTTATTTCAAAAGGAATGTTCTACCTCATAGTCTGGAAGACATCTTGAATGATGCTTGCCTCTGAAACAGCAACACCCACTTGATTCTCCAGCCTGCTGAAACAGTATCTTGGACAGGTGAAAAGTGCCTTTTGCAGATAGTTTTGCCTTAAAAAATATAGGTTAGTCAGCTACCACCCTTGTGCTGGGAAGTATCTGCTTTCTTGTGAGCAGGAAAGGTAAGGATCTAGCTACTTCTTAGAAGAGCACTATCCCTAGGGAGAGATAGAGGGGGAAGAGATATAGACCTCATCTCACTGACAAGCAGGGGCTGAGTATAGTGAGTACAAGCAAAATCTGTTCAGCACTGACTCTTGTCATTTGGTTTATCTGGTTCCTTACACACCCTGCAATTCTTATTACTTATCTCTGTATAGTTTGATTTAACTAAAATAGAACTCGTAGTGTTTTAAATACTTCAGTGAAATCTGTAGAGATGATGTCTGCTCTAGACCTGCTGTATAGAAAACCAATTATCCATAAAATTTACCAGTTCAGACTGGCATAATGGATTTTTTGGCAACTAACACCTTTTCAATTCCCAATCTTCAAGTATTCATCCTTCAAAATAAATATGTTCTCATAACATGTACCTTCAGTAAAATTTAGCCCCAGTTAGAATTTTATCTTAAAACCATACATAGAAATATAGATTTCAGGCTGTTTTATTGAAGTATTGTATGGTGGGATATATTTTGTCCTCCTTACATACGTACCTAGTCAAATACATATCCTGGATAAGCAAAATCTGCTTCTTACCAGACTTTCTTTTGTTCATTTGATTTGGCATATAAAAGTATCTTAATGCTCTCCTACTCAAAAGAGAAGTGGCAGAAAAAAAACCTTTTTCAAATCTAATATGACACAATATTGGTTTGGAGCAGTTTTGTAATTATTTGACTAATGTCATGACTGTCTAAAGCATGAATTCAAAGTTGCATGTAGTCTGGGGATACAGAATCACAAGGTTGGAAAAGACCTTTCAGATCATCAAGTGCAACCATATCCCTAAGTACCTCATCTACCCTTTTTTTAAATACATCCAGGGAAGGTGACTCAACCCCCTCCCCGGTTCCAGGCCCTGACAACTCTTTCAGTAAAAGATTTTTTTCTAACATCTAATCTGACCCGGCCCTGGCACAGCTTTGTGCCATTTCCCCTTGTCCTATCTCCTGTCACCTGGCTGAGGAGACCATCGCCCACCTCTCTACAACCTCCCTTCACGTAGTTGTAGGTGGTGATAAGGTCTCCCTTCAGCCTTCTCTTCTCCAAGCTAAACATCCCCAGCTCCCTCAGCTGCTCCTCATATGATTTGCCCTCCAGCTCCTTCACCAGCCTGGTTGCCCTTCTCTGGACTCACTCAAGGACCTCAATGTCCTTCTTATGGTGAGGAGCCCAGAACTGGACACAGTACTTGAGGTGCAGCCTCACCAATGCCAAGTACAGGGGCACAATCACCTCCCTAGACCTACTGGCCACACTATTCTTGATACAAGCCAGGATGCAATTGGCCTTCTTGGCCACCTGGGCACACTGCTGATTCATGTTCAAGAACCCAAGATGATCCTCTCCATGATCTTCCCCAGGACTGAGGTCAGACTGACAGGCCTGTAGTTCCCCAGATCCTCCTTCGGATCCTTCTTATATATGGGTGTAACTTCCTCAGTCTGCCAGGATTCCTGATAGATGATGGAAAGGGGTTTGGCAAGCACATCTGCCAGCTCTCTCAGTACCCTCAGGTGGATCCCATCTGGCCCCATTGACTTGTGGGTATCTAACTGGCCAAGTAGGTCGCTAATCATTTCCTCCTGAACCATGGGAACTTTGTTATTCTTCCCCTCCCTGTCAGCCAGTTCTTGAGGATGAGTACTCAGGGAATATCCAACTTTACTATTAAAGACTGAGGTAAAGAAGGAATTAAGTACCTCAGCCTTGTCCTCATCCCTTGTCACTAATGTTCCCCCTGCATCCAAAAAGGGCTGGAGATTCTCCTTGACCCTCCTTTTACTGTTAATATACCTATAGAAGGACTTTTTATTATCTTTTACAGAACTGGCCAGTCTGAGTTCCAGTTCAGCTTTAGCCCTTCTGACTTTCTCCCTACATGATCTCACTACATTCCTATAGTCATCCCAAGACACCTGCCCCTTCTTCCAAAGCTCCTATTTTTCCCTCTTTTTCCAGATATCTTCCTGGATCTCTTTACTCGGCCAAGCTGGCTCCCTGCCTCAACAACTCCTCTTCCAACAGACTGGGACAGCCTGTTCTTGTGCCGCCATGATATCTTTCTTCAGGAGCAACCAACTCTCTTGGGCTCCTTTGCCCTCAAGGGCTGCCTCCCATGGAATCTTATCAAGCAGCTTTCTGAACAGTCCAAAGTCAGCCCTACAGAAGTCTAAGGTGCTTGTTCTGCTGTCTCCCTTCCTTACTTCTCCTAGCACTAAGAATTCTATCAGCTTGTGATCACTATGCCCCAGGCATCCTTCAATCTTCACATGCCCCACTAGGCCTTCTCTCTTTACAAACAACAAGTCCAGCAAGGCACCTTTCCAGGTTGCAGCACTCACCAGTTGGGTCAGGAAGTTGTCTTCCAAACACTCCAGGAATCTGCTAGACTGCTTCCTCCCTGCTGTATTGTACTTCCAGGAGACATCTGGTAAGTTGAAGTCCCCAATAAGGATGAGGGCTAGTGACTGCAAGATTTCTCCCCATTGTTTATTAAACAACTCACTGGCTTCCTCATCCTGGCCGGGTGATCTATAGCAGAGCCCCATCACTATACCTCCCTGATTTCTTGCTCCTCTGATTTTTACCCAGAAAAACTCAACCCTGTCATCACCATAATCCAGCTCCAGGCTGTCAAAGCATTCTCTGACATACAGGGCTACCCCACCTCCTCTCCTACCCAGCCTGTCATGCCTGTATAGTTTATAACCAGCCATAGCAGCACTCCAGTCATGTGAATTATCCCACCATGTTTCTGTGATGGCAATCACATCATAATCTCCTTGCCTTACAAGGAGTTGTAATTTCTCCTATTTGTTGCCCATGCTGTGTGCATTGGTGTAGATGCACTTCAGCTGATCTATTGATCTTGTTACACTCCTAAGGGAAGCCTTGGTTCCAAAGTGACAGCTGGTAAAGTTACCTAGCCCACCAGTAATAATTACATCTTTACCCTGAGTTAATGCACTATCCCCCTGGTTTACTGGGGTGGCTGACCAGAGGCCAGCACACCATCCCTCAGTAACTGGACCACCACTCCCAGGCTCTTTTCCATCTAGCCTGGCCCTGTCCCCCTTCTCATCTAGTTTAAAGCTCTATTAACAAGCCCTGCAAGCTTCTTTGAGAGTATCTTTCTGCCCCTTGGGGATAAGTGCTCCCCATCCCTAGACAGCAAGGCCGGTGATTCTCAAGCCAGCCCATTGTTGAAGAACCCAAAGTTCTGCTTCTCACACCATGTTAGGAGCCAGGTATTATTTTCCTGGCTCTTCTCATTCCATCCCTCCCCATTCCCTAGAGTAGGAATGATGGAGGAAAACACTACCTGTGCTCCAGATCCGAGTACCATGCATCCCAGGACACTTTAATACTTTTAAATGGGTCTCATTTTTCTTTTATGGATTTCATTACTACCTATTTGGAAAATGAAAGGTGGATAATAATCCATGGTCCTGACAAAGGTTGGAAGTCATTTTATTAAGTCCCTAACTGAGGCTTCCTTAAGGCAGCAGACTTCCCTATGTAAGGGGTCCGCCTACAGATTAGGCCCTCATTCCCTCCAGAAGGGAGTCCCCTAAGACAATGACCCATCTTTTCTTCTTAACAGAGGTTGTTCTGATGGTCTGCTTAGGGGGTCTTGTCCTAGGGAATGCTACCTCACAAACAGTTATCCAATCAGCCATCTCCTTATCTGGCTGGTCCCCTTCTAGTAAGGTCTAATATCTGTTATTCAGGGGAACTTAGGGAGGAAGGATAGGCATGGAAGGCACTCTCCTACTGCCCTTGCCATGTACCAGCTTTCATTCATCTCTTTCATTTAGTCTTTCCTGTATGGGGGAGGGTACAGGGTCACTCTGATCCTGGATGCTACTTACAGGGTGGTCACATTTCTGTTGCTGGGAGGACAGAGCCTGGCTCCACCAATCTATCTCCATCTCAGCCTCCCTAATGCTCATGAGTCTATCTAGTTTGTTTTTGAGCACATCTACCTCATCTTGCACGTGTGCCGGTTGGCTGAGGAGATCCCTTATCTGTTCACACAGCCTTTATCAGAGCCATCTCCTGCTACAAGCATGCTATGACATTCCCTGCACAGCTATGTGTTTCTGTGCTTGGTTGAACTGGGTTCCTACTTCCACACTGGAAGGTGTTGCGGTCATGGCCCTGAACTGGGTAGACACCATCACTCAATTCCTTACCAGAGATTAGTGACCCTCACCAGCCAAACTCAGCAGTCAGCTGGCTGAGCTCACTTCCTTCCTCTGCCCAGTGGGTGGGCTGGCTGGCTGGCTGGTCTGACCTCTCTTGCTTGCTTGCTTGCCTGCCCCATGTGGGTGGGCAGTCACTAGTCTGCTGCTCCTGGACCCCTTGTAAGGCTAGGGGGAGATAGGGATGGGGGCCATGTGACATCATGGGGAGAGGAGACTTGGGAGAGCTTCTGGGTTTTCTCCGCAGGTCGAGGGAGCTGCACAGGGTGCCCTGATCTCGGGAATCCCTCTGTACAGCCCGACCTCTCCATCAGCCCCTGAGCTTACCTCAGTGACTGCTGTCCCCACTGCTCATCACCTTGCTGACTGAGGAAATACAATACAGCATATTTCATAGTAGCAGATACCTTCCTAAAATGCTTTGCAGAATGTAGTTTTGTAGTTTTCTTCTTCAAGGCAGGCTTCAGTACTCTTTGGCAGAAGTCGGCATGTGATGGAACAGCAGCTGATAACAGGCTATTGGAAAGCACTGCGGTAAGCAGAACGTGGCACTTTTGCCTTAATGTCTGTCAAAACCAATCTGATTTATCCATACTTCGTTGGAGAGGAAAAAAACCTCCAAATAATGGTTAACACTTCATCCATGTTGTCCTGATTCTGGCCAGGCCAGAGTCAACCTCCCCAAGCAGCCAGCCCAGGTGAGCTGAGTCAGCCTGGGCTGTTGCCCACACCAACTGACATCACTCCCCCATAAAAGGGACTGGTTGGGGAGGGGTACTCCTGGGTGCCTCCAGAACAGTCTGAGTGTGGCTGTGCTGGTCCTTGCATTGTGCAGCACTCTGTAATCATTGGGTCAGTAAGGTACTCTGTGTTATCCCTGGGTGTGAGTGTAATTGGCTGTTATTGTTCTGCTTTCATGGTGATTTGGGCAGAAAATGGTCCTTATCCCAACGCAGGGAGGCTCTTTCTCCTTTGGCTGTGAGTGGTGTGTGATGCTCAGCCACTGTTTGGGGCTGAACCACCACACATGTAACAATATTTTTAAAAGACAGCATTTATATATGTATCTTTCCTCCTCAAACCATTAGCTGTCTGTGACCAAAGTACACGTGTAGATGTAGGTACTGCAGTGTCTCACTGATCCTATTTCTCACAACAGTGAGTTAAGGGCCCAGGGAGAGGACCCTGGAGAGCCGCGGTTATTCATCCCCCTCTTTGCCCGCAGGAATTCTTTGCAACTCTGAGTCCGTTTACCTTTGCCAAGAGAGAGATTACTGCCGGAGCAGGGTCCATCTCCCCGGAGGCCCTTCCCAGTTCGCACCAGCAAAGGGACAGCAGGAGCCGGAGGGCCCTCTTGGCACAATGGCGTTGCCAGGGAGGGAAGACCCTCCCCCAGAGCGGCCTGTCAGCAGCCGAGAGGGGATTAAACAGCCCCAGCGCCGGCTTCGGGCACTCCGGCCCCTCACCGCCCGCGGAGAAGCCAGCTCGCTCTGCCTGCGCTCCGGCGCCGCGCAAGGGCGAGAGGGAGGGAAGAGGGCTCCCTGAGTCCCGTCACTCGCTTGCCACCCTCCCTCGGAGTGGGCACCCAGCCTCTGCCCAGGGGCTTCCTCAGGCGCCGGGGCCCGGCAGCCTGCCCAGCCGCCTCCCGCCCACCCGAGGACTCCCCTCCCCGCCCCGGCACAGGGCAAGCCGCGAACAATAGCCCGCCTCCCACCCCGGGCTTCCCAGGCCGCCGCACGGGCGGGCAGCTCCGGGGCCGGCTCCGCCCCGCGGCTCGGCGGCCGTCGCGCCCCCTCCCATCCCCGCCTCAGCCGCCCAAGTCCCTTGAACTTTCCCTGGCCGCTCGCAACAAGCGGCCCGCGCCGGGCTGCCTCCGTCGCTGCCGCCCGCACAGCCCTCTGCCCCTCTCGCCGAGTCCCCTTCAAGCACCGCCCGCCTTCGGAGCCTCCAAAATCCCCCCAAGCCACCCGTCCAGGAACGTTCCGCTCCCCTTCCCCCGGCACGGCGCTCGGAGGAAAGTCCGCCGCTCCCGCTCCTCTCCCCCTTTACACCCACCACAGCACCCCGCCCGCCCTCAGCAGCACGCCCACCCGCAGCACCCCTCCATCCCACCCGCCAGACCCCCGCCTCCTCGCACGCGTTCCCTCTGCCCGCCCCGGTCCGCACACGCCCACCCCCGTCCCCTGCCCCTTCCCCAGAGCCAGACCCACGCCGGGCAGAGCCCCCAGCTGCTGCTGCTGCGGCCGCTGCTGCTTTATCTCCCCGGGGCTGCTCTGACCCCCACGCTGTTCTTTCCACCGCCGAGGAGAAACCCCCTCAACAAAGGAGGGGGAGCAGCGAAAGGCGGGGGACATAGGCACACGCCCGGCCGCTCCGTCCGGATGCGGTGAGCTCCCCGCTTCGCCTCCGCGGCCGCGTCAGCACGGGAGGGAAGAAGACGAGAAGCGGCAGCTCTCCGGCGGCGCGGCGCGGCCAGCAGCCACCATGGGCTGCTGTACGGGGCGCTGCACGCTGATCTTTCTCTGCTCGCTGCAGCTGGTGAGTGCCCGGCCGCCCGCTCCCGGGCACGCTTCGGCTTCCCGGGGGGCGGGAAGGGACGGGCGCTCTCCCTCTCACCCCATCCCGGGCACGGCCGCCGGGGGCACGGTACGCCGCTGCCCTGGCAGAGGAGCTGTCCGCGCCGTGTGCGAGTGCAGTCGGTCAGCCCTGCTCCCGCCGCCCCGACGGGCCCCGGCTCGTAAGTTTTGCAGCGCGAGGAGACGAGGACGCGGAGTGGGGCAAGAGCGGCCCCGTGGCTGGGGAGAGGGGAAGCGGCGGACCGGGGCGGGTGCCGCGGCGCCCTCAGCCTGCGCGGCTGTCAGCGCTCCCTGCCTGAGGGAGACTCCTCCGCTGCGAGGCGGTCTCGCTCCCCGCGGGTGCCAGGCAGGGGCTTCCCCCAGTCTGCTGAAAGTCAGCGCTGAGGACAAGAAAGAGGAGGACGGTGTCCCCGCTCATCCGGCGGCCGGTGCCCGAGGGGCGGGGGGTGGCTCGGGGCTGCCGCGGCGGGGTCCGGGCTGGGCATTGCTGGGCGCCGCCGCCGCGGGCCGCCCACCTCCCGTGTCAGCGCGGTGGGGAGGGGTGCGGGAGGAACGCCGTCATCGCCGCCTCTTTCTTCCCCCCCCACCCCCCCCCTCCGTTTTTCCTTTGTAAAAGCGGAATCTGCTGTCCCTCTCCTGTGACTTTTTCTTGGGATTCCTTCCCGCCGATTAAATATTCCTCAGCGTGCAATTGAAAGAGCGGAACGGTGCATCTCCTTCTCTTTGTTTACTGAAGTTCGCGTATTTGTTTCAGAGAACAGAGTTGTAGAGACAAAACATGCCAAACAGTAATAATCCTTCCTCTGGCTCATTAGCCGGGCGATGAAATAAAGCTCTTCCTATAACACCAGTCCCAGGTCCCAAGAGTATCTTAAAAGATTTTTTTCTCTCTTTTCTAGTGACTCAGAGTCATCATTTTGACACATGATCGTTCTTAAGATGAGTGCTGTTCCTTGTGTGCGAGTCTGTAAAGAGGAAAAGTGGGATGCATTTACCGGGGTTTTTGTGTTTGGGTGGTTGGTTTTGGTTTTTTTCTGTTTTTTTCTTTTTTTTTTTTTTCTTTCCCTAATCCTCTGCTAATCTTTACAGTTTTCTTTTACAGCACTTTGAAATGGCTTCTGTTTCATGGGCGATGCACTTAAATGCAATCATCTAAAGATCCTCATTCATTTTCAAGGCTTTATGCCAGATTCTCAGCCTGTGTAAACTGGTGTACCTCCATTGTTTCCAGTGTGAGTCTGGACCATGCTCAGACGTTGCTTTAGCGTGATGTAGCTCAGTGTGTTATAAATATTTCACTGGCACAACCTTGCCAAAAAGCAGAGAGGATGTGCAATTTGTACTTCTAGTTTGAGGAAAGCTTTTGTTGTATGTTTCTGCCCCCTTTTTTCTTGCTTTGCATCAGTTTTGCAGACACTGTCCTGTTGACTGCAGCAGAGTCACTCCTGATTTACTTCAGTGCGTGCGGGAGGGGAAACAAATCCCTTTTCTTCAAATATATCTCTCCACTGGTTATGAAGGTTATAATAACTGTATTTACTATTCTGTGGAATTACTTGGAGGCTATAAAAATTGAAGTAAAGTGTGAATAGCCACCATAATCTGTAGAGAAATGCATATAAAATCTTTCAGAAAAAGATTTGTATTTTATGAAAGACCTATCAGATGATAGAAGAACTTTAAAAAATGGCTTTAATGTGTAGCTTTTCCTGTTGTACTTACCCATTTTATAGTAACGTTCCACTGTCATATACATATCTTTCAGGCAGTGATTATGTCTGTAGGTAAGATGCTTGCATGTTAATTTATTTTCATTTAAAAATAAGAGAGGTTTAGATCCAAGAAGTAATCTAGTGGGTAGGAACTTAAAGCCCATGTACTTTTTGTGATCTCAGTGGTGGTTGTGTTCATTTTATGTCTGTAGAAGTTGTCCCCACAAGCGGTTTTAGATCTTTTTCTAAGATCTCATGGGTCATGAGTATGAAGCACATGCAACAAAACTGCATCCCTGGACTTTTCTGTCATTAAGCCAGATTTATTTTACCTTGTATCCATTTATGGAGGTGAAAGAGTTATTACTGACTGTGGACATCAATTAGACTAAATGTTACAAACCCCAAAGCACTTGTAGTGCTAATTTGTAGCATTTCAGAGACCTCAGGAAAAACTTTAGAAAAGGCGGGAGATGGGCACCTCCTTTAAAAAAGAAAGTTGTTGGCCTTACTCATATTCTGGTCATGTCAGAAAAGGGCCTGGGAACAATTCAGGCTTAACCTTGAGGCTTATCACCTGAGGAAGAGATACCTTCTAAAACACAGCTGGCAATACCTTCTGTAGCATGTTTGTACTATGTAGATTCTCTTTGGTGTAAGATGATTTGAGAGTAAAAAAGCCAAATTCCTGGAAGCATGTTCATACCAAAGCTTTGGTTCTTGTTCTAGAGAAAGAGGCAATGTTTAGTGGTCTTAAAGCACAGTTTCTTGATTCCTTAAAACCGTCATTTCAGTAACTTTTGCTTAGTCTGCATGTACATATAATGCTGAGGTAAAGAATTGCAAGGTGAAGAGGAAAACAGTTATTGCATGACAGTTGATAAAACACCTTTTCTCTAATGATAATGCATTAGGTGTATTATCTTTAAGATCTGTTTGTAAATTTCAGTGCTGTTTATCAGTTGGAGGATTTTGACATGAAAATGACAATAATACCCATTTTCAGTTTATATTTTGATCCATGAAAATGTTTATTTTTTGGCTGACAGCTCTTACATTTTATAATAAGCACATTTTAATGTACAGTTCAATAATCCCAAGGACAGTCTGTAGTCAGTCTTCTATTATTTACTGATAACCTCGTTCCTTGATGTGAATCCATATCATTATGTGTAACACAGGATTCTGGAAGTAATCACTGAGATGGGAGGTGGGGTGGGACAGGTCAGTTCAGGAAAAACTGTTGGCTGTATGGTTTTCTTGAGCCACTGCAGGTAGATTCTGCTTCCGAAAGCCAAGGGAATTTTGCTTGAAGAGAAATATATCATGCACCCCCCAAAAAAAAAACCTGGTATTTTTTCACTGTTTTGCTCTTTCTGACTGAAGCATTGTCACCTGCCATTTCCAAAGCTTTCAAGCTAAGTAGTCAGAAGGGTGAGTGTATCTTTTTGTGCATTAAGCTGTCATTAAGACTGTTAGGAATTATGTATACATCAGGAAAATATATCATAAGGATATATGAATCCTTTGGATTGCAGCCGTAATTCTTACTGGTGCCACTGGAAGTCTCAGATGTTGGCCTTGTCTGTACTGGAAAATTAAAGCAGCTGACAGAGATGGTGCCTGTGCTAGTGTAGCCACCACACCATAAGATACTGCAACATGAAAACGTTAGGAAAATAAAACAAATGCAAAAAATATTTAATTCTGGAAGGGGTAAATTGACAACGAATTGCAAAGAGATTTAGCTGTGTGAATCCAATTGATGTTAATATGTGTCACACAGTGGAAACCTTCACGCTGCTTTGAAAATGTGTTTCTGAGAAACTACCGTCGCAGGATAATTTTGTTTCAACATTTACAACAAGTGGAAGTCTTCGGTACCTGGAAGTATACAGATGCACAAGCATAGAGACATCTAAATAATGGAGATCACAAATGAGATTTTTAAAGGCTGTGAAGAGAAGATTAATAGAAAGTGCATGACTAAGTCCCCTTCTGATATTGATGGGGAAAACACTTTGTTGCTTTGACACTCTTACTTCATGTGTTTATCCTTAGACTTTCCTGCACTGGGTTCATGGTGTAGGTCTCAATTTGGAAGTGTATGCTTTTATCTAGGATAATTAATGTGAAACAGGCTGATCCCTGCTTAACCTTTTACTTTCTGAAGACTTTAGGAGTCAGCAGCCCACACTGGGAAATGATTCCAGCAGAGACACAGCTTCTGCCTACTAATGTTTTGACTTGTGGTTGTTTGGGGAATGCAGTCGGTCATTTTAACAGACTAATTCTTCTCAATATTCAGAAGATTTACTTTTGTGATTGCCATTAACATTAATTATACTGATGTATGTAAATCCTTACGCTTGGAGATGAGACTATATCCATTAGACCGAACGATAACTTTTCATCGTTTGTTACTGTACATGGTGGAATTTCAGCAGCTACGTGGGGAAGTGGTATATGCTGTGCATAGATTTTCATCTCATTTGAAAATGCTTTATAAAGCTAGAAACTCCAACTTATGATTTTTGGCTCTCCATACTTGTATGTTAGAACTGACAGGTAACAGTTATTCAGTTAATAGCTCAGGGATTCAAGGGATTTGATAAATTTGAGAGAGTAAAATCTTTGAACCGCTAAATTGCTGCATCTTTTTATGTTGGTAAAAGAATCACTGGCCCATTGATCTGGAGATGAAGCATCTGTCCACTGATAAAGGAGGAGGAAGTACGAGGAGGTGCCTATTGTACTAGCAGGGGTGGAGGAGGCTTGGAATTTTAGCCCCAAACAATGCGCTGGTTGCAGGATGTTTCCCTTTCTATTAAGGCAGCTGATGTGGGAATGGTGATTTGCTCCAGTAAGTCAAGGGACATCCCCAAAACATCTATCTGTTGTTGGTGTCTGTGCCTAAGAGGCTGATAGGTTTATTGTATGGGTGTATAATTGCATTGAACATTATGACTGGAAGTTATACACTGCACGAGGTAGAACTACTTGAGTTAAATCTTTACAACCCAAAAAATGTATGAGACTATACAATTTTTAGGATCTCTTCCCATCAGGGACAAAAGAGTAACAACTAGCAAAAAGCGTCTTGTGTTTTTGGTTTATTTTACAAAAGTGTTGGGAGATACCTGCTAGTAAAACACATGTTCCCAGTGTCTCAGGACTGTAGTGTTTAACCACTCCATGCACCAGAAGTTCAGTCTCAGTACTGAAATCCCCTCCTGCTAAAGCCGCACGTAGTATTTCTTCCAGTTCAGTGATCCAAAGCTGGGAATTCAGAAATTGAGGAAGCTTAAACTATCAGAGCTCTTGGAAACTTCTAAACTGGTTAAACTTCTTAACTCTGCATGGCTTTTAAGCTCCATTCTCCAGAGCAGGCTGTTTTTCTACAATTCCTTGCTGCCCTATTGTTATATAAACATTTAATGAATATTTTTACAGTGATGAAGTGAAAGAGTTCAGATTGATGATAATGGCAATTCAGTCACTGAAAACTGGGAATCATATAGCTCTGCATCCTGTCTGTAAGATCAGTCAGTTTTAGGGGTAATTTAAGAGTATTAGAACATGCTGCTGATTTGCTTCTGTTTCAAAATCTGCCGTGTTCTGCCGAGACACAGTTCTTGGGACTAGGAAACAAAGACTGCAGTTTTGGAAATGATTGAAATTGTTGGATCCAAATGGAATTGGGGTAGGACTTGCAGACCTTGAACACACAACAGGTTTATGTTTAGAGATCATATAGGATCTACTGCACTTGTGTTTGCTTAGGTGGTGTTTGAACCTTCCTGATTTTGTGAGGTTTGGATCTGAAGTAAAAACTTTGTAGACCGGGTAACTTTAGGTCAAGTTTTCAATCCGTATGTATCGTACATGCATCTTGTAGCTATAAAGTGGATTCTTTGAGTTTTGGGACCAATCTGGTAGATCAACAAATAAGTAATAAAACCACAATTATTTAATCTTTCAGGTAAAAGTGTTGCATTTGGTTCCTCTGTGATATCCGAATTGCTTTTCCACACAAATTAATTTGATTAGGTGAACACAGAGAGAATCAATCTAGTCACACAGATCATTAGCCTTTGTATTGCACTAGAAAGGTGAGTGGAGGTTTTTGTACTTTTCTTGAATAGGACTGGAATGAATTCACACGTACAGTGCAGATATTGGTAAGGTGGTCTCTTCTTGGATGTTCGCAGCGAAAAGACAAGAGGCAGTGGATACATGGTGCAACAGGGGTGAAATTCTGATTAAATATTAGGAAAAAAAAGAAATCACCATGAGAGTAGTCTTCCATTGGGTCATGCTTTTCAGAGAATTTCTGGAAATTTCATCCTTGGATAAATTCAAATCCCAGCTGAACATAGCTCTGAAAAAAACTGATATAACTAAAGTGTATCTGACGTTGAATTTGGCCCTCTTGACCAGAGATTCCTTTCAACTTAGGTTATCCTGTGATTATGTGATCTTACCAGAGCATAAGGAACAAGGGACTTCAGTTCTTTATGAGGAGGGGTCTTAAAATGCACAGTATTATGAGTTGTTTTGCCCTAAGTAGTTTCTAATTTGTTGTGGGCATAATACTATGGAAATAGGCTTGAAATGGAAATAACAATCCTGGTGTTCAGTCATACCTCTTGGTATTGCTCTTCAGTGTTCAATTAAATGAGAAGTACCTGTGATGGCCTTGTCATTTATTATTTCATAAATAATAATTCAGTGACACAATGTAGTATGCCAGATCTTTTGAACTCGATACTATTGAAGCAAAATATATTTTATTCATTCAGCCCAGTGATTAATTGCTACACAGTCATTTTGGGGCAAAGAGACGGTTATTTCTATTTGCATGGGGAAATGAACTGCACATTTTTGGTTCTAGATGAGTAATATACAGGAGCAGTAATAAGTGACTGTGTGGTTCAAGAGATAATATGATACAGTTTCTCACCTTTAGGTCACATTTTGAAATTCACTGCAAGTTAGATGAGGGCAAATGTCATTATGGTTTATATGAAATGTTAGCGGTCTTGCTATAGTGTCAATATAAAAATATAATCTCCATATTAGTCCTAATTTTCACCTTTTATGTTATACTAGGAGGGTCAAGGTTGGTGGCCACTGTACTGTGAAGACCAAAGTGATCTTTTTGCCAGTGTCTTTTCAGTGGTGCTAGCAGGACAGCACTGCCTTTGCTCATGCTGGGCATGGTACCTTTGCTAGGGATGTCAGCATAGGGAGATATTTGTCAGCTGTATGAGTCACATTAACATTATTCTTAGTTTTGATTTAATTATATTTATTTTGTGTAAATTTCATAATTTTTATTGGTCAGAAAGAAGAATGTTTCTTACTGCTTTTTATTGACTGCATTTTGCCTGAAAATAGAATTTGGGCAATATGAAAATGTCTCGCCTTGAATTTTAAAGCAGAAGATGAAACTATTTTCTCCTCATCTATCAGAGCAGTTAATGCATACCACCCTGAAGGGTATTCCAGCAGGTTCTGGATCATAAATGGCTATGCTTAGTGAGAATGGCAATTCCTTGACAATCCAGTGCCAGAAGTACTACATCAGGTTTTAGGTTTGGTTTTGTTGGGGTTTGTTTGTTTTGTTTTCTCTCCATAGTGTGACTAGTGGAATCTTTGTAATCTCACTATGAATCTGTGCCTTTGGCAGGTCTGTAAAAGACAGTGGTAACCTGGATTTAATCACTGTTCTCTGATCTCTGGAACATACAGAGTGCTTAAGACCCTGGTAATAAAAAGGTAGTAAAAGATTTTATTTTAGTCTTTTTACTTTTTACTATACTTCCTTATCATCTTGTCTTTCTTCAAACAGAGCCATACCTTGCGTGTAATCTCAGCTCAGATGGATTTTTTTTAATGCTGTGGTGATTTGGGACTTGTTCTTACGAGTTGCTGAATGCCCTCCAGCTCTCATTAAAGTTGCTGAAAGTCATTCTTTTACATATAGGCTCTTTATAATGATGGGTTGAAGCAAAGCAGCAGTGAGCTCCTTTCACCTAGTGAGTGCTGGCATTACAGTAAAAGGAAAGGCAAAAGAAAAGTTTTCTACTTTATACAACAACCAGTTTCTGCTACACAAAACTCTCTTATGGAAATCAGCACCACAAAGTAGTAACAGTGAACATTTTATTAAATGAAAAAGGAAGATAAATATAAAAAAGTTACTTATGTCGACAGTGACTCTCTTGAATAATCACAGTTGGTTCTTCCACAGATCTCTCCAAAGGGGGTTGAGAGAAAATTTTTTTTCATTTCATCAGTACAGAAGTTTTGGCTCAGATTAAGTATAAATATATATAAAGAGCATATGTTTGACAATGAGCCAAATGGAACTTCCCTAAGGAGGGTTTTGACACACACTGAAGAAGCTACAGATAAAGCAAAGCAAGAATAATAATTCGGAGATGAACCATGAGTGAAAAAATCCTAAAATGCTTTTATAGTGAGGGAGATTATGTGGGAGCACGGGATGAAAATTGTAGGAAGGTGCATTTATCTGCCTGAAAAGAAAGTGGGACATGGAAGCCCTCTTCAGCGGACAGATGAAAGTTAGCTCTGTGTGTGGGAGGAATTCCTGTCCAAGGTTTCACTGAAAACAAGATCTTAAGAAAAAAAATAAATTATCTATCTTTTCAAACATGCTGCTGCTGCTAAGTCAGTTTCTCGTGTTCTATTGTAAATTTACTATGTTACTGTCAGACCTTTTGAATAAAAAGAGCCAAGGAAGCAAAACCATATTATGATGTTATTTTTCTAGGGAGATGGAAATGAATGGCAGTCGTTCTCATCCAACTGTATTTTTTACCTTTGGTTGAGCCTTGAACGCTCTGTGCTGTTCTGGGAATGCTGCAGCTGCACGGCCCTGTCGGCAGTTCCTGGAACCTCGTGTGAGCAAAGTGCTTCTGGAGCTTATGAGTGTGCAGCTGAAGCTCAGCACAAGCCACAGTGGAAGTGAGTAAACATGAAAATCCTTATCGGCCTTGTGCATCCCTACAAAAGGGGAAAAAAAAACCCAAACCAACAAAAAAAAAACAAACCGCAATTGAAGTCAGATTTTAGGTGGAATGGAAAGAACTCATAGTATGTCTAAACCCATTTTGGAAATGGGATTCTCTTAAAATGGACTGCATGGAGAAAAACCTCCACAGTGAATAAAAAGCTAAAGAATTCTAAAGCTGGAAACTGTAGTGCAGTATAATGCAGGAATAGCGTCACAAAAATATACGGTTCTACCTCTGCTTGTGAGGTGCTTATTTCTTCCTGCTGAAACCTCACTGTGTATTTCTACTGTGGAGAGAGCAGTGTTTCATTTCTCTAGTATCTTTTCTTCATTAATCAAGTAGTCATCATCAAGGTAAGTGTGTTTAGATTTTAACTGGAACAGAAACCTTGTTGCTACTACAGATTGAATGATTTACATCACAGAAACCTCACAGACCTCTCTACCCTCTAATGCAGATGGAGCTACTCAGAAAATTGGAGAGACATGGTCTCCTCCTGGAGAAACCTCGAGCTACTGAAGATTCTTTAATCAGTCTATAGTCAGCCATCTGTACATTTGTAAGGTGCCTGTTTTAGTATACCCGCTCACATCTGCATTCAGGAAGCCTTAAATATACCCAGATTTGGAAAATATTTTTTGCCAATTCCCCATTGTTTCCAATTAATTCTTATGCTGGTGAAAGTAGTGGATTGGTACTCAGCCTTACCCTTCTTTTGATAAAACATTCTATTCTCATCAACAGGAGACTCTTGGCTCCAATGCCTGGCTGTGAAATGATACACTATTTCCATTCTCCTGTTTCTCTTTTTTTCTTGAGCCAGATGATTTGCCCCCAGCTCTTCTCCCATCTATTTCAGAACAAGTTCAAAGTTCTGATCTTTGTCTGTGTTATCAAAGTAGGATTCAGACCCTGTTCCCTCAACCCCTAACAAGTCAATATTGTCAAGATTTACTTGTGGCAGTAAATGGACCCACCGAACATCGAGTTTAAGGTCCTCCTCATCCTAAAATATCATTAATTTATGTGGTTAAGTTCTTCCCTAACCTGTGGTTAAAAATGCTGCATCATTCTATGATTCTAGAGAACTGGAAGAAATGTGCAGTTACAAATGACAGATAGAGTTCCTCAGTTAAAACAGACACAGTAATTAAAGCTGTTTAGCAGAGCACTTTCAAAACCAAGGATGCATCTCCAGTCTTAAGGATCTACATGTGTACATCTCTATCTTCTCTTCCAGCATTATTAAGAAAAAAGCAACAGCATGCAGAAATGCATTTATGGTACTGTGGTCCATTTCTCTTCACTTGTAGGAAAATCAAGTGGGTGGTTGTTACCAGATGTGTGTCTATGCAAAGTAAGATCTCACTGAAGCCACAGTGATTTGTGATTCTTCACGTCATGTTGGCTGCACAGCATTTTAAAAAGTTCTGGTTAGTTAGAAAAGAAGGCAATGTGAGCAAGTGATACCTGATAAATGAACTAGTAGTGTGATTTACTGTAATGCTGTTGTCAGAGTACTTGCAGCAGGAGTGCTGGAATGGAATGAAAAAAGTACTTCTCAGTCTGGATTTACAATGACAAATTAGATGAATGAGTGAATGACAGTAGCCTAAATCCAAGCTTCATTCAAATGTCACAAATGAATTTAAGTATATTAGATACCATGAGTGGCTTTAAATTCTATTACTAATGTATAATTTAATCACAGTGTTTTGATGAAAGCCGAAGTTGACTGAGTTGTGCCAAAAATAACCACAAAATGCCAAACTTTATTTAACTTGGTTTAAGTGATGAAGGCCTTCATTTCTCTAATACGTATTTTTTCATGAGTTAACCAGACATCATGAAGTTGTGTGGTTTAGATTTTAATTGTAACCAGTTACATCTGTTAATCTGTACAACTGTAATCTGTTGCATGTACTGATGACTCTAAAAATGTAGCCTGTGCAGTGGAGATGCAGTGTGCTGCCTTGCAGAGCAGTCATGCGGGATGCCAGAAGCCTTGTCCTTAACTGCATCATGGAGTAGCCACACCACAAGGTTTCTGAGTTCCATCATGTAGGTCCATGCACCTTGCTGCTTGTTCCATTGTGGGGCAGGTACTAAACCTGCAACCACCCTGATTTGGAGAAGTTTTCTACATTTCCTGTGTTTTTAAGAGAAGCATGTTGCACAATGGCTGAAGAGCAATGCTACCTGTAACCTCTTTTGGTCATGTTTAACAAGCTTGGATCGTCTAGAAAGACTGTAGCAGAAACTGATGTTAAATAGTTTCATTGCACCTTTGTATCCACAAAGGGTTCCAGGTTTTAGTGTTTAGCTGATGTGTGATAACTTTTTTACACTGAAAGCTGAAGAATGGTTTCTGCAGAGCTTTGTGTCCAGAAGAGTGTCAAGGTTAATCTGAGATCTCACTGAGCAACAGATTCTGTCCTTTTCCTTGCACAGGTAATAATTATTTGCTACTTAGTTTTCTTAGGTATTTTGTTCCATTGGCCTGTCTGACCTGTGAAGTTCTTAGCCAGGGGAATCTCTTAGTTTTCTGTGAGATTTCTAGGCTAAGCTGTGGTTAGTGCACACACCAGATGTGCCGGAGTGCTCCAGTACTGCTGGGGCTTCCCTTTGCTTATTCATCTGTTGAGAAGCTGAAGTAAATAATACCCCAAATCTGGTACTGAGCTGGCACTTTTAATGATTATTTGAAACATGTTCGTAGCTGAGGTTGGCTCTGGACTAGGTTGTGCATCTGAGATACACCTTGCCTCAAGTGCTTACAAACCAAAACAGGTAGTGGAGTCAGGAAAGGAAGCTTGCAAATGTTTTGCTTTAGGCCCTACAGAAAGTAGAGTCCTATTTCAGGCTTTTTTTCTACTTGTTGCTTCTTCATGCTTTTGCATAGCTACTGGCCACAGGTGACTATGAGCATGTTAACATTACAGTAAGCAAGTTCTCTGTATTTGGATGGGCTCATAAATTGCAGAACTCATCTTTTTTGAATTGTGTACTGTTTACAAAGGGGTTTAGTGGTGATAAAACTCATTGTAAAGGCAAAAATCTCCTTCTGTTTGAGGAGGAATGTGGTAACTATGGATTCTCTTTGGAAAGATTATTTTCAGGTGTTGACAGATTTGAGCTGATCCAGACATAATTAGCTCTCCTGCAGAATGAGACTTGCAAATATCTACACCTACACTGCCTGCATACTTAGTTGAGGATTCCCCCTCATGTTGTCACCTCTGAAGACAGGCTCTTGGACAAAGACAGGAGTCAGTCTCTTAAGGATGTTCTGCACAATGGGAAAACAAACAAGTGCCCCAAATGTTGGAACTGACCATCTGTGTACAGGGAAGGCTCAATTTTGAGTCAGGGAAGAGTTTTGTTCTCTTTCTGCTGGTAGATAGAAGTGCTGCTTAATTTGCACTAGAAGAACTTTGAGTTCATTGTTATCTATTGGGGTGTTACCTTTGTAGACCCATCTGTTTAGTTTTTGGTAACTGGAATTGGCTAAGAAATTACAGCATATTCACTGCAATAGGAAGAAGATACCCTAATCTCTTGAGAGGCAAACCTTCATTTTTGCACATACCTTTTCCTCTGAATGACAAAAGCCCATCTGACAGTGAATTCCAACTATCTAGGCAGAAGAGTAATTTCCAAGGCAGCCCATTCACATTCAATTCTCTTCCTCTAAAAACAAAGCTATAAATTATGCTGGTGTTTAAGGGGTAATCTCCATAGCTTTAAAGAACATAAACTACCAGAACTATACCAGTCTGACTGTGCTAAGTGTTGAGCACCTCCTCTATGGTAGTGAGTAACCTCATCTCCCATCGAGAGCAGCAGGAGTTACGGATACTCGTGTCCTTCCACTCAGGCATCACTACCTGGAGGGTTTGAGCTGTAACTGAGGCAGCTGTGCCACTGACTGGGCTCGGTAAGTGCAGGCACTATTAGAGGGTGCCATTAGATGAAGTAATTGAACCATTAGGAAGCCTGCAAAAAGGAGTACCCTCTTCTAATCTGCAAAGTGGTGCTGTTGAGAATATACCCATCGGACATCCTCAAGGGAAGATTTCTTTCACACATGCTGACTGTCAAGTGTTACCAGCCAGCATTTCACTAGCACAGGACTTAGCCTTGTAACATTTCACCGATACCTACATCATGCTGAGTACTGCTGGTCATCTATTATTAATGTGCTTGCATTTTTTGCTAGGCTAAAACTATCTTATTATCCATTTTCTTATTAAATCTTCCATTACTTTAAGATGCTTTCAAGGTCTGTTCTGCTCTCGTTTTATTAGTTAGGAACAAAGGCTTTTCAAATGTCAGAAGCTAATATATGCTGATTTCTGGATAAGCAAGAAAATACCTCAGATTTTGAGGCCATTTTATTATATAAGCGTCTTTAAGCCTCATACACAGTTTTTATAGAATATTTCCCCCTTTTCCTATTTGAATGTGTATCTATATGCAATTACAGTTTTGCATTAGAAATACTCTGAGGCACGGTGAGTCTTCCTCCTGTTATTCCTTGGCACATGTACAGAATTCGAAGAACTCTTAAGTTAGAGAAGCAACATTGCATTTGCTTATGTGAGTTGATGGAGACAGTTGCATGTTCATTCTTCACTGAAACAGCCAGAGAAAAGCCAATTTGCCTCTGGAAACTGTTGAGTTAGTGCGGTGTGTGTGGTGCCTTGGTGAAGGAGCCTGCAGGCAATGTTGGAGCTCAGGCAGTACAGTGCTAATGCATCCACAAGGCTTCCAGACAGAAGCTGGTCTGTATTTGGATGGGATGGAGTATAGGCAAAGCAGTCAGACCCACTCTGGAAAAGACATATGCACAAGTAAGATTAATATTGTTAGATAGATACTTGCTCTCTAAAAAGATATTGTTATCTGGGTTTCTCTGCTGCTGACATTGAGGTTTTTGGTGTTCATTCTGATTCTGGAATATCTACCAGGGAGCCAAAGGTGTTGAGATGACGTTGTCCCTGAACAACCTTAAACAAAGTTTGGAGTCCAATGATTTCCATCTGTTAGATCACCAATCAGGATGATTAAACCAGCCAAATTGATTAGCACACAGAAGTTATTGATTATCACACAGAAGGAAAATAAAAAAGAGCAAGAGGGAAAAAAAAGACAGAAATTCTAAGTATATTGAAACTAAATGTTTATGTTGGATGTAGTTATTTGAATGTGCTGTAAACTTCCTGTGAGCAAAGAAACCTGACTCAGTTTTCTCAGATGAAGTCAATATTAGGGTCAGATTCTGTAGTGTAGGCTGGAGTCACAGTCACCCGTTGGCCAGCTGGTGTACGTGCACCACAGGTCACTGTCTGGGCTGCATGCTTTGTTCCTTTCTTGTGGGGAGAAGGTAACAGGGCCTTTGTGTGTGAGTATGGGGCATAGTCAGGATATTCTCCTGAATGTGGGAGCTGGGGCAGTGACCTGTCAACCATCTTAATTTAGGTTTTTTTTTTCACAGTTAACCTGTTTGAGGCCAGATGACATAAAAGGAGGAGAGTTAGCAAAATGTGAGGAAACACAGGTTTTGACATGCTTAAGATGTGAGGCAGCTATTGCAAAAGGATACGTTGGAAAAGTGGACAACAGCTTTGTTGAAATGCAGTTGATTTCTCTGATGAGAGCCTGATTTGTTCATTCCAGTCAGTTTTCTCTCTCCAGTTGGTTATGCTTGGGCAGAAGAATGGAATGGGCTTTTTTAATCCATAATGCTATTGTAATGTGGTTTCAGGATAAGGTGAAAGGTAAGAATGAAGAGGAGTATCATGACAGAGAAGAGCACCAGCAGAATCTGAGGAGTGTTGCTTTAATACCCTGCTGCTGGGTTTGTCTGAAGTGGTTTTGCTTTTGTTGCCTGGTGGCTGAAACTCAGTGGAGAGGGGGGCAGATTCTCAGGACCAGGTCAGAAATTTCATCATGCTTTCCTGAGTTCCCCTGCAAATCTCTGGCAATTTTGATTTCTGGAGGTTTGTTTTCTAAAACTTTACATAGGATCTGTTGGTAGAATAAACCTTCCCCTTATTATTTAGCTAACATAGGCCTAATTTAAGGGCAAAACTTCTCTGTTAATTCCTAGATCCATTCTTACCTTACCAGTCATAAGCCTGACACAGATGTTGAATTTCACCAGTAATGCGTCCTGCTTAGTTGATCTATTTTTTTTTCTGTCCTCTTTGCAGGTTATTTTTAGTCTTTTGTGAACTCTGAACTATTTCCCACAGCTATGCTCAAAAGTGGATGTATGGCCTCTTACTGCCATTGCTGCTAGCAGACCTTCCTTGATGCCATAGGGAAGTTGGGACAAAGTCAGGCAGAAAAACCCCAGACTTGTGATTCCTAGGCTCAAGTCTTAAGGACAACATCACCATTTGTCTTTTATAAGCCTTTCTGGTCTGGTGCTTTCACATTCTCAGAAACCTTGGCCTTGAAGTTGAAGAGTTCATGCTTTCTCATTGCACAAAGATAGATGTTTGGGTGTTTTTTTACCTTGGAAAAGTTTGGTCATGTCACACCCTTCTGTTTATGCATGTGTGGTGATGATACAACTGAGATCATTCTCACTTGCTTTCACTATTATTAGATCATTCAAAACTCGCTTTCTCTGGCTCTCTAACCTTTTTAAATCCATTGATGTCACAGGAGTTTGGGTCATTTATACTTGCTGAAAGTCAGCTTAAAGATATCACAGCTGAATACTTGATGGTAAGTGTGCCTCACATATTTGAAAAAATATTCCTTTGACAATGAATTTATGTTTTCAAATATTTCTTACTTCCAGACTTTAATAAAATACTTAATAGGTTTTGAGACTGTAATGTTGTCACTTAATGGTCCTAATGATACCTTACATCCCTTTCTGGATCTACCAGTGTGCACCTTCAAAAATGGTAAATGTCCAACAATAGCTCCCACACAAAAGCTGCCAGGGCTGAAAGTTGTTCCTGGTTTGAAATATGTATATTTTTGCAGTTTCTCATAGCACTATTTTCATTAGGGAGTTTGTCTCTCTGGCCAGTCAGCCTCCTTTATCCTTGTCCTGCTTTTGAAAGTGTAAGATTCCTAAATGCAGCAGGACCCTCACACTTTTTAGCAGAAGTCTGTTGTACAGAGAAGAGTCAAAAGAGTCATGTAACTTCTGACCTTTCCAGAACATGGTTTTATGCCTCCTTTGGAGGAGACATGGGGGGGATGATGATAAAGGAGTTCAAGATATGGCCAGTAGAAACAGATATGTTCACTATCATTTCCCTTTTTGTGTGTGTGAGTGAGTGTGTGAGAAGCAGCTATGTTTAATGATTCTGCTTGTGGACAAATGGATCTGTTCAGATGACCATTGTACACCTTTCAAGGCGATACTCATTGGTGACTCTTGGCTGTTACATAGGATCAAGAAGCATGGGGTGGACTTGAGACCAGAGTGACACAGTTATGCGGACTTTTTGAATAGAATTGCTCTTATATACCATGAAGGATATATGTACCATTGGGAACGAGGTGTGTTTGAATATGATTAGCCAAGTTTAGGGACAAGCTGTAGCACTGATTTTTGTCATGACTACAAGTCTGCAATTATGGATGCCCCTGCTTTGACCTTCCTATTGTAATTTTTGTCTTTATTACATGTTTTTTATTATGGAAAAAACAGAGAAGCAATGCAGGATATGGCAGTTACACCTTTATAAACTTCTAACTTTTTGCTGGCATCCACATGTACAAGCTTAGCTAAGGTGGCTCTGACCTACCGATACCCCCATGTCCATGTCAAGGGTATTGGAACAGGCTGATCAGGGAAGTGGTTGAGTCACCAGCTGTGAAGGTATTTAACAGATGTGTAGATGTGGCACTTAAGGATATGGTTTAGTGGTGGACTTGGCAGTGTTAGATATACACAGTTGGATTTGATGACCTATAAGTTCTTCTTCAACCTGCATGATTCTATGATTCTATCAAAACTCAAGATTGAGGAACTATAAAGACTCAAGCCATTGCTGAGCTCCAGGGTGATATTAGCCTAACTTTGTCTAACCTATTAATAAAAAACATCTAGTTATGGAAGTATTGCCATTTTATTGCTTGTTCCTTTACATCAAGAAATTGTGTCCCAGTGCCTTGCCCAGACACAGATTTATGTGGGAATGATAGGACAAGTATCTCCTTTTCTCATTAGAAGCACCTGGACACATAGCATGGCTAACCTGTTCATTCACACTGCCATAAAGTCCAGTCCTGATGTAAGTTATATCCCTTTTGCTGCAATTTAAGCCAATTATTTCCACTTCTTTTCCATGTTCATGTGCAACTTTCTTGTCTGCAACAGTCTTTGACAGTTTTGGTTATTGTAAATATCTCTCTGCACAGTTTTTCTTCAGACAGGACAGGTCGAATTCCACTTTGGTTAATGCTTCTTGGTTCCTGATTGCTCCCATTGTCCCACTCAGTCTTTTTACCAATTGCTTCACAGTGTTCTTGAGATATGGTTCCCAAATCATAGGTGTTTTTTTTCCTTGAGGACTCATCCTCATTTTTGAGAAGTTGAGTCACACAGTTTATTCAATTTATTCCGTTTTTAAATTGTATTGTATCTGTATTATGGCAATCTTCAGGGGCCTCTGCAATTTTTCCTGCATCTACTGGTTGGGGTTCTTTGAAGGCTAAGTTTACTGGAGTTTCAATAAGTGCTTATTTTTAATTATTTTATTTTTTTTTTTTTTTTTTCACCATGTGCTTTGATCTATACAAATACATAAAAAAGACCAGCATCTTGTTAATGACTTAAAGGTCAACATGTCAGTTGTCATCTGCTCCATGTGGACCTACAAAGCAAACAGTGATTCTGTTTCAAGGACCATCACAAGCACCAGGTTGAATATGCTTGGAACTACAGGTTCTCTAGGAATTACATGCTCTTCCTTGTTCAGACAGATGCTTTAACAGCCAGAAGATCAGCAGAAATTTTAGTAACTACTAGTAACAGATCTGTCAGGGTTTTTCTTTATAATCTTTTTAATGGAAACTAAAATTCTTGATGCTGTTGCCATACAGAGTGAAATACTACATATTCATCTACTACACAATGGCATTGTTTTACTTGAAAAAATTAGAACTAGTAAAGAAACAAAAGAAAAAACTTTTTTTTTTATAGGCAAAATTACCTTCAGTAAGAAATTTTTGGCAGACAACATTACCTTTATTCAAAAATTCTATTGTGGTGCCTCTCTAAGAACTGGCACCTCCTGACGTACCTTCAGTCTTCTCTGTGGATGTCTAGATGACTGCTGCTTTTTGTAAAGTGACATACTTTCCTCTGAAATCTCTAGTCTTAACACATCATGACAGATACAGTACAGGTGAAGAGCACCTAGAAGAAAGAAGACAAAGCTGCACAAAAATTGCCAAGAAGCATTAAAAAGTACTGTCAAATTCAGTCTGTTTTAATTTTATGCAGAATATTTCAAACGGAAAATTCAAATTTTCACCTAATGCAAAAATTGTTACTTATTCAAAATTCTGTGGCCTAACAGTTATTAAAAAGAAACTTCAGCCATCTCTGTAAAAATAATGAGCCCATACACATGTGAAACAGGAAAATAGAAGTATTTTAGAAGAAAGTCAGTAAAGCTGAATGTTACTCCATGTGTTTGTGCGTAAACATGTGTTTTGGGTTGCTTTCTGCTGCCTGCCTTCCCATGTGGTTGATTCTTTCGAAGGAGTTGCTCCTTGAAGGATTGTTCAGTCAATCCAGAAAAGCAACAGCATAAGGAACTGGGGGGTCTGGCTTGTAGGAAGACCACCCATTTTGTTTCTGATAGGATTTTAACAGCTAATGGATTTTCATGGAATAGTTTTATTACTGTTGAATCAATATTTTTGGATAAAAACTCTTCCCCTACAAGGTTGGTTTTTTTGATCAGTTTATTTTCCTGAGCAACATTTAGCCTGCGTTACTGCAGCCCTCAAACTTCCTTAACAATCAGCGTCTGCTTAAGCACAGGCCTGGAAGCGGCATCTTTGATAATAATGAATGCAAAGTTCAAACGTGAATTTCAGCTGTCAGTGGATAGATTGTTATTAAATTGGGTACCTTCAGTATTTGAAATAAAAGTATAGGATAAAGACTCCCATACTGAAAACCACACTAGTATTTGTCATTTTGTGTGGATTGACAGGCACAAAATTCAATAGATATATGCAGCTGAAGTTAAATGGATGCATGACTGTATCTAAGACTGGGCATTAAACTATGAATAATTGTGCCTTCCCAGTTTTATTGGGTCGTGGTTTTGTTTGGATGTTTTTGGGTTTTTTTTTTTTAGTGTAAAACTGTTTTTTCCTTGAAAGGGATTGATAAGCAAATAGTAGATTTGACATAAAGGCTAAATAGTGAAACCACTTCATACTTAATGTATCAATCTTATCATAAATTGTCTGGAGACTCTGGAGTCTGCAGGAAAATTACAGTAAGCACCAAAAAAGCTGGCAACTGCATTTTCAAATTTATAGATGGAAATAAAAAATAAGTAATTGTTGGAGTTCTGTGTTGTTTGATATATGTTCACCTAGTCCTCCTTTTCTTTCTGTAAAGGGATTAATTTATAAGCATATGAAAAAAGACATTTTTTGTCTGTTTAAGCTCATAAACAATTTTTCGTACACCTCTTATTTCTTAATGCTTTCTTTAAGTCTTGCGAATATTTATTTTTAAGAGGTTTCATAGATTATTCTCCACTATATGTGGTGCTCATTCTTTCTGTCTCCTATTGAATGTAATGTGGAAGGTCAGACTTTCAGGTTGCAGCAATGCTAAGGGGATGTATTTCAGTCAGTGTTTGCTGTAGCTTCTTTTTGATGCAAATGTGATTTACTAGGTTTCATGTATCCCATAAAATAACTCATGACAGCTAGATGCTAAAAGAGATAGCTTTTTTCCCTTCCATAAACCTTTGACTTGGCTGTTCTCTCCATTGTGTTTCACTAACTATGAAATTTGTGCTAAACGTTGACCAATAAGTGTTCAAACAGTATGTTTTAAATGTTGCAGAGATATGTGAAAATATTTTCAGGGATCAGTTGGCTCCAGGTAATGTTCATTCTGACAGAGATGGAGATGATTTATCATTTATTTGTAGTTTTGTTCCTTCTTGGGGCAGGACCAGTAGTTATTTCAGCATAAGTGAAACATCTGTGCTTACTGATAAGGTGCTATTTTGAGATACATGTTGAGAGTGGCTTCCCCCTTCCTACCTTAAAATTCACCCTAAGCAAACCTTCTCTAGCCTTTCTTCCCATCACCTTGACAGGTAGTCCAGGGCTTCTCTACTTTTTTTAAAAATCAAAGGACTGCGTATTCTTTCCAAGATTATTGAGGTCCCATCTATCCCGAACCATTCTATGGTTTTATAAACTAGTTCAGGGAGCATTTATGGTAGGTGTAAAACTGGAGATATTTCCATTAATGATTTCTTTTTATGGTAGTAAAATGAGTTTATCCTTGACTACTCTGATTGTTTGTGTATTGCTTGTTTAGTACCGTCTTATTGAAGACCAGCAGCCAAGTTACATGGCTAGTAGAAAAGAAAAAGCAGGTTTTATGTTGTACTTTGATAATCTGGTTCACTGTATTACAGCCAGAAGGATTCATGATAATTGGATCTAACAGGAATTGGATCACCATAGCAGTTAAACATTGGAACATATGAGAAGAGATGGAGTTTGTTCTTAGGTCTTGTAATGTTTGTCACCATGTGAATTCAGTCGTCACTAGTATTACATCCCTTCTACAGCTGTGTCAAGAGACTGTTGCTGTATCTGCATATGTGAAGATCCAACTGTGGCCAAATTCTGCTCACTTGCAAAAGAATTGAAAAGAATAGTCTTTTTGGTGAAAAGTGTTATGTTTTCATACTAATTTCATTAATATACACCTGACATTGATTATTACATTTCTGTTCCACTGTTGGAATGAGATGCTTTAAGAAAATTTCTTGGTAATTTGAAGCTATGTGTACAGTCCAGGTAGTGCTAAGAAGGAGCTCATGTGCTTGCTTTTGCTGTAAGTTTTCTTTGAGATATATACAAAATTAAAAGTCAAAAGATGATTTTCTATATTTTCTAACTGTTTGAACTGAAAACAGCAGAGTAAGCAGTTGGCTATCCTTTTAGTATCACACTGGAGTTCTCTTTTTTGAGCAGAAGTACTGTATCTTTATGGAAATGACATGATGTAATATAAATTACTTCATGAACACACTTTTCATGAGTAATAGCAGGTTTTAGCTGTATTTCTTATTGAAGTTTATTTTAATCAAGTGAATAGATACTAGTTTTTCTCTTTATGTTTTTATTTTCTGTCAAATATGCATACACAAATACACATACACGTATATGTGTATGTATTTATTTACTTTCTAGCTGATACCATTACTTGTTCTCATGTTGTTATTAGCTAGTATGTTCAGAACTTCCTGTTCTTTTGCTCCTGCAGCAGTGTTGAACTGTTTGGGAAGATGTGGACAATACAGAAAGTTAGTGTGTCCCTCTAAATGGCACGATTTTTGACAGATTTTTGAACAGTGTATTTTGAAAGGCTGTTAATATCTGTGTCTGAACCAAGCTCAGAGGGTCAGATCCAGAAACAACTTGTAGTAGTGCTTATTGTCTTCAGGAACACAAGTTGGAGATCTCAGGGCTGTCAGCATCACACTTGACAGTACATATTTCAATTAACAGCTGAATGCTGGAGTTTCTGATTGGATTTTGCATTGGAGTTTTTTGGGGATTTGTTTTGGTTTCGTTTGGATATGATCTGTCTATGCAAGAGCTATCAAGTTCAAAGATCCAGGGACTACTTTCTTTGGTTTTTAAAGATGCGTGTGAGTGGTCTTTTAATACTTTATATATTTGCATGATAAATGTCACATTCCCTTGCTTTCTGTCTTGAGACATACCTACATTTTTCCACGAAATGGTGAAGGGTCTGTGAGATTTAACATGTTTGGAAAGTGAGACACACATTCTGAACTAATAATCACATGATTATTCTCTTGTATGACATACTTTACTGAGTTGCTATAGTTTTCGTGTGCCAAGTATTGTTGGGATATACTTTCCTAAGGAGGTTAAATTTTAGCCTCCTCACAGCAAAGTGATGGTTATTTGAAGATTAGAGTGCCCTGGACAGAGATAGTCGTAAAACCTCCATGAGTATAGGCCCCTCCATTATTCTGCATGGCAGAGTCTCTCCACAACTGGTCTCATCACATTGTACTGGAGAACTGGCCGCTTCTCTTGAACTGGTCTCTTCTCTAAAACCGAACTAGATAGATGGATTTGGATACGGGGATGCAAACGGAGTGTAGGGTATATACATCATTCACATTGCTCTGCCAGAAAACTTTTGGAAATTCAATATATTAATGGATTGTAGATTGGCAGCCTAACCTTTAGACTCTGTAACTGTTATGAGTATTGCTGGACTCACAGGTTGCTAAAGTTTGGAATGTTTTAGGGCGAACACCCAACCATTGACTGAAACCACATGTACATGGATTCTTAGTCAAGAGTATGTCCAAGATATGGAAGAGATGGATAGGAGGAATGTGGATGACATGACTATCGATGACAACTGTTATTTTTCAGGCTATTGTATGTTTACATGCCATGAATCTTTTGTAGTTCTCCAATTACAGCTTTTTATTGCTTCTTAGCAAAGCTTAGCGTGACTTAAAGAGGAAGTGGTTGATGATGCATGAGAGAAAACGGTATCCACTAGGGTGTAGGTTTTTTCTTCTTCATTTTAACATGCTGCATATGGATATCTTCAGTGTCCCATTTTATGTATTTTTACTATCAGTGCAGTGAAGTGGAACAAATGTGAGCAAGAACGGATTTCATTTGCTATTCCACTGCCATTATCCTGTTAGTACTTTATTACTTACTGAAAACCTATCTTGAAGTAATGGTGTGTTGCTGCTTAAGAGCAAAGTTGTGATTAATGGCAAGGTTTTGATCTTTTTTCTGTTGTAATGGAGGACTGCAAACTTAAAGCAGAAGTTATGTCATTCACTTTACTGGGAGATTAATGTAAGCAGCATGGAAGATGCCTGCTGTTTGGAGTAGAGCTCATGACATTACTCGTTAGACATATATTCTTCCTGTGGATGAAAGCAAATTCTGCACAGAGATCTCAGTTCTTACACGTCTATGCATTTTTCAGGGTAAGTGATTAAACAACTCACGTGAATGTATTCCATGCTCTTGAATGTTTGGAAAGCAGTCATGGTTGTTCTTTGAGATATCAGTTGCCTAAATTACATAGAATTATCTCTGTTTCCCACCTGGATGATCAAACCTTACTGGGCATGCAACAGTGATAAAGCAATGTGGTAAGGATAGCATTGTCCTTTCCGTCTCCTGTCAACCACTGTTTGACCTTTCCAATTTCCTGAGGCAGTGGATGGCCATGGCTAAGGCAGCATTGCTAGATCTTTGGGGAGGTGATTCTTGCACCTGCTGGCATGTTCACGTTGCACAAAGGCATTCACTACACTGGAAAGGTACCAGGAGTTGCATGAAAGTGCATTATCCTGTCACTTGTGAATGAGGCTGTTAACACTGGAAAGGGTTCTGGATATGTTTTCAGGGCTGCTTGTACATTTCATTAATTGCCCAAAAGATAGCAGTCAGCCTGGAGAAGAGCTACAGATGGTCTGACAAGCTCTAAAATACTGATTTATGTTCTTCTCTGTCCCCAGAAAACTGAACGAAACATATACCCCTGCTTCCTTATCCTCTTGTAATCCTCCTTTTCTTCTCCATTCATATAAATGCTCAGTGTCAGTCAGACTAGATGACAACTTGTTTTTCAGAGTCATTGGTTGGATTTTTTGAATGCTGAAGAAGGAATTGAGCTTATATCCCATAACTTAGGCAAGTGCTCTCACTGCTCTGGACAAGCACCAGAGAACTCCCCAGGATGATTTTTTTAAACGCTAGTAATGGATGCTGCTCTGAAAAAATGACCCTAAAAAGTGTGAAAGTTCCAAAGTGAACATCTGAGGTGCCCAAATTAGGATATTTCAGATGTCCTTAGTTTCTGGATTCAAATTGATTTGGGCATGGATTAGATGTCAAACATTTCTTCCCTCTTTAAAACATAATTTTCTATTTTATGCCAAATTTTCTTAAAGTGCTGAGGGAGATCTAAGGAAGAATCTGTAACTGACACTGAGGTTAGGAATAATTGATGAGTATGCAGAGTTTATCAGGTTCAGAGTTAGGCATCAAAATTGCCACAGCACTTCTGGTCCATAATCACTTGCTGATCCAAGTGATTTCGTATTCTTAACATGTTTCTCTTGAAGGTAGTGGATCTTTAGGAGAACACAGGATCACAGGTCCTATATCAGGACTTATACTCAGTTAATGAAATTAGTTTATTGAAATAATTTTGGACATGAAATATTTCCACAGTGGTCATGGGGATAGAACACCAACAGAAATGTTGCAGAAGCAGTGAAAAGGCTGTACAAGGCTGACTGAAAGAAATGTAGTTCAGAATCTGAGGGAAGAACTGTGAGTAGTTTTGCTTCTCTGTCCAAAATGATCCTGGGACCCTCCAGTATTTTGAACTTCTGCCTCTAACGTCTTTATGCTTTTCCCTCATGATTCTCCTGTCATTTCTGAAGTGCTCTTTCATACCATCCAACATCTTTCCGTCATGCCGTCAAAAAACTCACCTTGGCTTAAGAAAACCCAGTATAAGCCATAACTTACTTCCTACCCAGCAGGATGTATACATACCTGGTGTAAGGAGCAGAGGAATTGTCTTTTCCTTCATTTCTTAGCCATCCTTGTACAACACACCCATTACATAGTTCTTCATCTTTAGAATACCATATAAATTGCTTTGAGTCCCATGGTATACTTAATTATGCAATTACTTCTATGCTTTATATACAAAAGCAAATTCCATGTCAAGTTGCTTGCATACCAGAGTGGTTTCAGAGAGCAAGTCAAACACTTCTTTGCTCATTTACAACTGTGTATCCTGTCAGAAAGTTAAGACAGTTATTGGTTGGGAAAAAAACCAAACCTAAAAATCAAAGCAGATTTATATTAAACCAGAATTAAATAGTCCAAGATCTGCAGCACAAAACCAGACTATCTTCTTTATCAGTCATGGCAGCTGTGTGGTCCATACATGCCATCAGGTAAGAATGTACATCTGGGCTAGGCATAAGAAACTTTCTTCTTTGCTACATGATTTAGTATGTTTACACGTGGATATACATACGTTACAGATCATTTAAGAAAAACTGAAAGGAATTAAGAAATATTTTCTTCACGCTTTTTTAAATAACTAGTGTGTAAACTTGAGTTGTCCCAGTGTGTATTATTGTCTAGCTTAATTCCTGTGGTTTATCTGTAGTATACTACTGATGTTTTTCAAGACAAAGGTTTATTGATTATGATGGTGCTCTCAGGGAATCATTACTGACTTTCTAGCATAGGTGCCTGTAACCTTTTGAGACGTGACTTCTATTTAGATGAATTGTCATCTGTTTGATCTCTGAAGAGCCATGAGAGGATTAGAGGTGACATGGACACTGCACTTTTTTGATAAACAGCTTTTCATTGAGCTGAAATGCATGTTGCTGTGCTTTTAATTATTCAAGATATTCTTAAAAAATGCAAAAGCAAAAACAGAAGAAGGAAATCCGAAGAAGCTATTAAGGACCTCAAAGCAAAAGCAAAACCAGAACATGTAAAAGAGAAGAACAAGTCTCCTGTTAAATAGTTATAACAAAGACAGCACAGTTAAACAAGACCTTTTTTTTTTTACTTCTGATTTAGGAAGTCACCAAGACAAGAATCCAAAAGCTTAATACTGGCTGCTGAAACCTAGTATGATAAAATACACTCAAATAATTCAGATTGCAATTTATTTGCCCAATAACATTGGTTTCAAATATTATGCTCTTTAGATCTTAAGATGCATTTTAAATCTTTGCAGCAGTTTATAATCATTGATAAAATAATTCTTGCAGCCTGAGCCAGGTATATGTATTTTTAAGCATCTGTAGGCTATGCATAAGCTTGGTCAAATTCACAGGGTAGTTTAATCTGAAAAATATAAAATTTATAAATAAAATAGGTCATGTAGCACTTAATTAATAAAACATGATAAGTTCTCAGTGACTGAAAAACTGTACATCAGTGTTAGTGGCCCGTAAAGACTACAACATAGTGATAAATGGTTTAGATGTGCACCTTGTAAAATCCTGTTTGTGTGTGAGAGCTCCATCCCTGACCAAGTGAACTTTTCTAGGCAAGTTTTCTGCAGGCTCATTTAGCGTCCTAAGTGTTAAGCTGTAGTACATGAGACATGTGGTGGTTTAACTCCAGCCAGCAGCTAAGCACTGCTGGGCTGCTTACTCACTTCCCCTCAGCAGGGCAGCGGAGAGGACCAGAAGAGTGAAAGTGAGAAAACTCGTGGGTTGAACTAAAGACAGTTTCATAGATAAAGAAAGCAAAAGCCACACACAGAGGCAAAAGCAAGACAGGGAATTCACTCACCATTTCCCAGGGGCAGGCAGGTGTTCAGCTGTCTCCAGGAAAGCAGGGCTCCATCAAGCATAATTCTTACTTGGGAAGGTAAATGTCATCACTCCCAACACCCACCCACCCCACATTTATATGCTGAGCATGGTGTCATATGGTATGGAATATTCCTTTGGTCAGTTAGGGTTGGCTGTCCCGGCAGTCTCCTTTCCCAACCAGCCTACTCAGTGGGTTGAGAAGCAGAAAAGGCCTTGGCTCTGTGTAAGCCCTGCTCAGCAATAAACAAGTCTTCTCTATTTTATCAGTACTGTATTCAGCACAAATCCAAAGCATAGTCTATTACTAGCTACTATGAATAAAGTTACAAAATTAACTCTATCCCAGCCCAAACCAGCACATTCTCCACCCCTTATTCCATACCATTTATGTCATGCTCAGCTTCCCCAGTGTCCATGCTTCGTCATTAAACAACACTGTCTCCCACTTTCTCATTCTTTGAGATGATAATATACAGATTTCATTCCCTCAGTGTATGGATCACCCTTTTAGAATATCTATAAAATGCCCACAAAATGCCCATTGAATTAATTTAGCTCATGACTGTGGGCTCCATCTAGTATGGTGGTCTCTCGAGACAGGAAAGGTGGTGTATTGTGTGAAATTACTAGGCACCAAGAGCGGCTCAGGTTAGGTCACTGCTGCACTTGCCCTACTTCTTGTAAGGCTTTTTCTCCATTAGTTCAGTTGGTTTCTGCTACAGTAATTTGTATAACATGCAGCTCAAATCATAGGTTACAACAATTTAAAGATATTTCCTTTAAATCTCTACCCATGGTCTCCTTGGGTCAGGTTTTAGGGTTTAATATTGCCCTGAACTCCTACCCTTGGTCCTAACCTGACTAGCAACAAGGGGTCCCTGTTACAGTAATTCCCTAAGGTGCAGTTTAAGTCCCGGGTCATAACAATTTAAAGGTATTTCCATTACAATCTCCACCCTGGTCTACTTGGTCCAGACCATCTGGTTTGCAATTAAGTCCTCCACTTGCCCTGGCTCCAGCTTGGACTTATCCACAGGCTGCAGTCCCTGCAGAGTGTATCTGCTCCATGTCAAGCCTTGTCTATGAGTCAGTCTCTCCAGGGGTATACATGCTGTGGGAGAGACTTATCCACAGGCACAGTTGCTTCGAGGCACACCTGTTTCAGTGTGACCCTCTTCATGGGCAACAATGCCTTCAGAGACATACCAGCATGGCCTTACTTATAGTCATGGTCTCTTCAGTCCCTTCAGAAATAAACCTGCCCTTTCATGGGCTCATCCATGGCCACACACTTTGAGGTGCTCCAGCATGACCTCATACCCAGCTGCTGATGCTTCAAGGTGCACCTGCTGCAACATGGACTTATTCACAGCCACAGGTGTTTCAAGGTGAATCTTCTCCAGCATGGACATGTACCTGTTCCACAGGCCTTTAAAGGTACCCATTGCAGCGCTGACACAACCATGGCAACAGGCACTTTGAGGTATATCTGCTCTGGTGTGGGGTTATCCACCGTCACTCACTTATCCCATGTGGACTTATCCACAGGTCACAGTCCTCTTGACTTGAGTTCACACAGGAGTTCCAGCCTTTCCAGTACAGCAGCTCAGAAACAGCAGTGATGCCCTGGCCATCTGCCAGCCCAGGCACACTGCCACTGCTGTTACCATAACATTCCCAGACACTGCACAGGATGGTGATTGGCAGTAAGCGCTGCAGTGAGCTGTGAAAGCAAAAAGCAGCTACTAATGGGCACTAGAGTCTGCAGTAAGGCAAGCAAGCCCCATGGCAAGCACAGGAGCCTGCCAATTAATAGCTAAACAGCAGTAACAGCAATACATTTGATTCAGCACATTCCAATTGGTGTCTTGAACCCTTCGAGCCCCATGTTGGTTTCCAAAATGGGCTGTCATGGTTTAACCATGCTTTCTAGCCCTGGATGCGATGGGGAAGAGAATAGAAAGGGTAAAAATGAGAAAACTAATGGGTTGAAATAAAGAGTTTCATAAGTAAAGAAAGCAAAAGCCACACGTGCAAGCAAAGCAACACAAGGAATTTGAACACTTCCTATGTTCAGGCAGGTGTTCATCCCCAGGAAAGCAGGGCTCCATCACATGTAACGCTTACTCAGAAACTCAAAACGTCCCTCCCTTCCTTCTTTTTACCACTGCTGAGCATAATATGGAACATCCCTTTGTTAGTTGAGTTCAACTGGTTTGTGTTACTTCCCAACTCCTTGTACACCCCCAGTCTGCTTGCTGGTGGGGTGAGAAGAAGCAAAGGTCTTGGCTCTGTGTAAGCACTGCTCAGCATTAACAAAAACATCCCTGTGTTACCAACACCAACATGAAGAGCATCATTAACCCTATCCCAGCCTAAACCAGCATAGATGTTATTAACTGATTCCCTCTGTGAATGGTATGTAAAGCCACTTAATCCAACTTTGTGTTTGCAAATTGTCTTTGCTTTTATTAAGTTAGAAATGACCAAAGAGGAAACTGGACTTTTTTCATTCCCCCAAAAAATGGACCAAATTTGGTTTTATATTGATCTGCAATAATAATGCATGAATATATTTATTTGAACTGTCAGCAAGGCAAAGAAATATTTTTGCCCATTTGTGATCGCAACTCCTTTAAGTACTACAAATAGAATAATAAATTCAGAAATAGAGAAAGGGATGTGGGGAGAAGTAAATTTATTAAGGATGATATTTATATTATGAACCTGAATTTTTAAAAGCTTGTTTAAGGACCGTTTGGTGTTAGTTTTGGTGAGAGTATACATTACTCAAAGCTTTAGTGTTATTCATCTCTACATTATGCAAAAGTACCAAAGTGAAATAACAGTATATACTTTTGGTTTTCTGAGCATAAAAGACTTTGCAATTTATTTGTAAGTACAGTAGATACTGAGACTACATTTTTGAACCAGAAAATATCAAGTTCTTCTGCAACAAAGGCAATACTGTCTCTTGTTTTAATGTCGACCATTATCAGAGGTTAAGTTCCATCTTGAAATCTTCAGTAAAGGGCTCTTTGCTGTAATTATCTTGAAAACATGAAAGATGAGAATATTAACACATTTGCAGCTTTGGGGCACAGCTTAAGAGCTTTGTTTTCCATATCTCTGTCTTTTGATCTCTGCATTTGAAATGCATAGAGAGTAAATCTAAATCACAAAATGTGTTTACCCCCTTGGGAGACAACAGTTAGGTTAGAAAGAGTCCAGCTGATTTTTTTTTTTAACCAAAAGTTTACTTCTTCCTGTTACAAGCATAAACTGATTGCTTGGGATATGGAAGAAGCCTTAAAAGAAAAGAGTTCGACTTTTCCCATTTTCATTTTGCAGTTTTGAAACTATTAAATAAGCTCTTTTCATTTTTTTCTAGCTTTGTAGAAAGCTAATAGGCATTTTATGTCCTGAACAGTATCAATGAATACATAAATTTACAGAGGATAACATGTCAGACTTTCAAATACATGAAGAGAATTAATGCTTCATGTTGGAAGATTGTATTCTGTGCATAGGATGTAACCATTTGAAAAGGGAGTACTTAGTTTTCTGAAGCATCGAGAAATTAACTAGACTTTTATTTCATATTGGAAACCCTGGTTGAAATAAATCAGAATTGGAAGGTAAAAGATATCCAGAGTAATCATATGTCATTTGAATTTTATTTAATATATTTATAGATATAAGCACTCCACTCAAATAGCTTAAATTAAGCTAAACTGAGACAGAGGCAAAACTGGTGTTACTGAATTCACACGATTTGTATAAGATGGAGAACTTTTTCAGGGTTATGAGCAGGACATTTGTTTTTTACAATATTCTAAAACCAAACAAATTGCAACCAGGAACAATATGGCATCCTTGGGGATCACTTTGGTTCAGCCACCATTTTCTAACATTAAAATGTGATACAAGCACTCATCTTTTGAAAAGGTGATTGTGAAGACTTTCAGAAGCCTGGGCTGGACTATAGCCCAAAACCATAGCATCATAGAGTGTGTTAAGTTAGAAAAGACCTTAAGGTCATCTAGTACAATCCCCCTGCAGTAAGCAGGAACATCTTCACTAGATCAGGTTGCTCAGAGCTTCATCAAGCCTGGTCTTGAATGTCTTCAGGGATGGGACCTCCATCACCTCTCTGGGCAACATGTGCCAGTGTCTCACCACCCTCACAGCAAAGATCTTCTTCCTAATGTCTAATCTAAACCTACCCTGCTGTAGTTTAAAACCACTGCCCCTCATCCTATCTCTACATGCCCTTACAAACAGTCCCTCTCCAGCTTTCCTGTAGGCCCCTGTACAGGTAGACAGTGTTTTGTTTTCTTACAAAATCAAGAGAGTCTCTGATCTAGCTCCTATTTTTAAAGCATGCAAGTAACACAGTGGTACGACCAAAAGTGTCCCACTTTAGAGAATCATTACAGGTGAAAACATGCAAGTGTGAGGAAGATCTGATCTCAGTGTGAGTCAGCCATTGGGTGCTCAACACTTCTGAAAAACAGTTTACAGTCAGCTGAGGATCTAGGACACTAGATCCAGTGAACTGTTTCTAAAGAATGCCACTGTGATACAGCATCTAAGTAATAATAAGCTATGATTCAACAAAAATATCAACGATGCTGAGGGATAATGCCTACATGCAATTTGATCAAATTAAGATTGCTCAGGTGACCATGGGTCTCAGATTTCCTAATGTTTCAGAGCAGTATTCAACAGCTAAAACAGAATGTATTTGAGCATTAGATTACATTAAATTTTAAAGTCTTCTAAGTAGATTAAATTTATTTCTCATTTTATTTTCATTTGGCTTTTAAGAAAAATATAAAATTAAGTTCAATATTATGTATTGTAAATACTTAATTCAACAAGTAAATTGGAGAATATTCTACTTAATATGTAACTGAATGGAGAGACTATACATTTGTACTGTTAATATCTGGTCAGGTTACATTAAAATACAGTTTCTACAGATACATTGGAAATTCTCCTTTCAGGTAGACCATTCAGGGTCATAAAACCTGATCTCACAAATATTTGTAGAGAATGAATGCAAAAAGGTTGGAGCATCACGTGAATAATTTATGTATAAAACCAAGAAAACGTTTTCAGAATTTCTTACTCTTATTATTTCCCTTGCTGTCAGTTCTTTTAAATTCAAGCTTACCGTCTCAATTTATATGAAACCAACTTAAGCATAGTCCTGGTTAATATTTCAAAATAGATTATGGAATTGCAGGGAGTCTAGTGATAAATAATTTATCTTTACATATATTATATTTTCAAAATAAGGTCAAAATCTATTTTGCATTTAATACTTTATAAAATACCATTGTATATGAATCTTAATGTAGCCCCAGGCTGGGTTTTCTTTTCCTTCAGTATACAAGAAAAGGCATTTAACATCCAAGTGCAATTAAACACAAACTGTTTGTAGTTTTGAAGCTGAGAGCCGGACTCGTTTCCTAAAGGGTATAGAAGTGCAATTACCTTTTAAAAACAAAAATGTTGGCAACTGCCGCTAAGGGGCTGTTGGGGAGGCCTGTGCAAGCACTGATGCCTTCTTCAGCATGTTTTTAGTTTCTTTATTTAGACCCAGTAAAGAACTGTTAGAAGAAAAAGCCCGCCATATTTCAGTTCTTAGCGGCCATCTCCTTTAATTGACTGAGTATTTCTGTCAAGCAGAGGTTTGTGTTGTGATGGGGCAATGAAGCTGAGGAGCTGTCAAACACTCTGTTTCACAGCAAATGGGTTCCTGATGGATTGACACCAGGCTTAGATGACACAAGCTCAGTTCTTCTGCCACCGTGCAAATGGGTCAGCATCCCAGGGAGACTGATTGGGATGCTGTCAACATACAGTGCTCTTCAAGGCATGAATTCAGATCTGGAAACCTAATCCCCTGCATAATTCTTTCTAATATAGCTCAAGACAAATGAACTTTATTTTATCATTAGCCCTCACAAATAAGGTTGCCTTGACCTCAAAATTTTGCTTCTTCTCTAGGCAGATATTGGTATTTCTACGAACTTGCTTACTCCTGGCAAATTTTAATATCCCAGTGATATTGCTAGCTGTCTTCTGATAAGTCTGCATCTTTTATGCAGGGGAGCTGTTTGATACTGCTAATTTGTGGTACATTAACTGTGGGCTCTTTTATTGTAATGATACTCTGAAGAACAATAACCTTGCAGCATTTTACAGGAACCCAACATCATGTGTTGAAGTGATTTAATTGCAAAGCTCATGTTTTTTCATAAGATTTTGTCTTTGTATCTAAATATGTATAAATGGTACAATAGTTTATAAGTGATGCATTTTACAAATCAAGTAAGAAAACCACATTGTCTGTTGTATGGGATGCTATTCATCGAAGATGATCAGATAGAAGTATTCTGGGCTTGATGTTAATGTGTCATATACATAGAAACTCTTGTTTTCTTATTCTGTCTTTTTTGTTTTCTGTGTGATATTCTCAGTAAAGTGCCTCACAGTGAAGTCTTTCTTATCTCAGCATTTTGAGCACATCATTTCCTATCAACTATCTCCATGGAAGGGGAAGTAACTTCGTTTCTAAGCAGAGCCTTCATCAACCCTTTTGTTCTCATAAAAATATGGTATTGCTTTCAAAGTTAGACTGTCTAGCTACAATTCTCTGTAAGTTTCCACCGCTGAAATAGAGGAGGATGTCCCTTCAGGGCAGCAGTTATTTTATTATTTGTGGCTCTATTCTGGCCCCTTCCAAGAAGATGCCTACTCCAAATTGCCAGATTTCTTGGTATGATGTGAAGGTCTTCCATTATGTGAATCCACAATGGTCAAACAATTTTTTTGGTGTTTTGTTTTCTTTTGCAAGTTGTACATAGAAAAATATCTCCACAGGTTATGAAACATGTCATAACTTACTTAAACTTACTTGGCAAATGTCCTAAGGTGGAGCATCCAAGAACACTTGCATGCCAGAGCTGACTGCTGTGTTAGGGGATCTAAGAGGACTGGTTACTTTCTTGGAAGGAGGAATTCCCAGTCCTGCATGCTAGCACAGTGGGAAGAAAAGCCTTCCAATGCTATGTGTAATATTTTGTCTTCTGTTGTACAGAGACTTCCACGACGGTACAGATTTTGTGTCCCTTAAAGAAAAACATCTCCTTACAGGGTGCTAGTAGATGCTGACTGCATCTTTATCATGGGCATTTTTTTTTCTTTGCTATATGTTATATTCATACATTTCTACAAGAAGTTTAAATAGATGGGACTTATTTATTTTTTGCTTTAATCTGTGATTGTTAAAATATGTTATGCCTTAAATGCTCTTTTTTGCATAATAACATTAAAATCAGGAGGTAGTAGTCACTAGTAATAATGTTTGTCTAATCTAAAAGATTTGGGATGCAAAGACTTGCTGTGTGGCATCTGAAAGACCTTTGATACAACCAAATGGTAACAGGGGATTCCTTCTTTGGATAAGATGCTGCTAAAACTTTTGCCATTAGACTGGTAGAACAGAAAGATGAGCAATCATCAACACATCTGCAAATAGCAAATCACTTAGGCCTCTTAATTTAGATTTGGGGATGAATGAACGGAACTCAGTGTCATAAAAGCCTGAGAGATTCATTATAAATACATGCACAGAAATGCACAGTGGAAGGAATAATTTGAGATGCCTTGGATCCAAATTCTTTGTGTCCACACAATTAGATAGTTCTAACAACCTGGTTTGTTCTTTTTTATTTTTTTTTTAATCTTTAGAAGACTCTGTGCCTCTGCTTTCTAGAACAAGTACTCTCATGGTAGCTAGCAGTAATTACTAACAGTACTAGTACTCTTGTGGTTTCTTACTAATGAGGTAGCTTTTCTCATGCCAGCTTCTCTCAGAGGAGAAGTTTCTTCAGCAGGATTATTTGGGGGGTCAAATTGGAGGCATGGCGCTTCAGGAAACCTTTTGGAGCCTGTGGTTCTTGCACAGTGTGCCGAGTGTGCCGTCAGCAGCAGTGGCTGAAGGCAAAGGCACGCTGACCCAGCTACTGGAAACTTGGGAGCTATCATCAACAAAACTCATTCTCTTAACAGCAGTAGCTCAGTTGCATAGGTAAGTTATCACTTCACTGAGGCAGACAGGATGGCTGCAGTTCAGCATGGTTCAGCTGAATTAGTAGGGAAGATTAGTAGTGAGCTATTACACAAAAGCAGCAGAGGGTCACAGGGAAAGCATCAGTGGACGAAGGCTGGAAGCAATATTTGCCCAGGGACATCTAATCGGTACTCAGGTGGTTGGGAACAGGGATGGCCAGTTTTAATTAGTCCTCGGAGACATGAGAAACATGTTGCAAGCTACTTACTGTTCATTTTGGATAAACAGACAATATGAAATACCCATTGCTGCACTTGAGGCTGTAATTAAGGGTTACCATTTTTCATGCTGCTGTTTACTGAGTCACTAATTGGCACAGCCATGTATTTTGATCTAAGCAAGGTTCATTTACCTAGCTGTTCTTAGAATTTCTGGTTTTTTGTTTGGGCAGCAAATCAAATCCATTGAAAAAAAATCATTCAGTTTACCTTAATCTCTAAGTTTTGTACTTCTGGAAAGGAGTAAAGTTGTTCAGGGCTGATGACCTGAAGTATTCCCTTTGTTAAAATTGTACAAAATTGAGTTTTACAGCCTCCTGTTGAGTTGTTTCCTTCCCACTCCTTCCCACTCCCCCCACACCCCACACCCCCTCCATCAAGGAAATCCCAGGGATTACTTTAAAAATTAAAAGCTAAGCTCATGGTGATGACTTTCTGATTGATCCACCAGTCTAAAACTGACCAGTTTTATTCTAACTTTATAACCAGTTCCTATCCAAAATAGGGTTTGTTTTTTTTTTTCTTTTGTAGGGATTTTTTTTTTCTGAAAGACCCAGCAGCAGTGTACTCAGATCTGAAACCTCATGTACTATTTGACATAGCCTCCAATTTGGCATCATGGCACCTAAGAGTAGTTTTTCTCACAGTAGGTTACTCCTGTTACCTCAGCATGCTTTAACAAGCAAAAAAGATCATCATTCCTATATGAGTTTATTCATGGAAAAATGGTGAAATATAGAGTAATCTATTACAGGTTTACTATAGATTTTACTTTAGAAAACCCTGTATCCCTGACTCATGAGGCAATATTTAAGCCTCAGTGCTACTATTGTATCTTTTGTACCATATCATTACAATGTATGTAAGAACTAAAGCTTGGGCTTGTAATTATTGTTAAGAGAAGCACAGGTAGACAAACCAGGAGTGTGCTCTGGTATGCTGTCTGAAATAAATTAAGCGGAAACTTGCTACTGTGAGCTGTGCAATGTGAGATATGGCATTTGATTGTAACTGATCTTTAGGCATGTCCACTGGGTGCAAGGAAATGTAGACATCTTTTGGCTTTATGTTGCAAAAAAGGGATGTGACTCTCCTTAGTGTATCCTGAGGGAACTAGCACCTTGTTGGTACAGAAAGGAATAAAGCACAATAAATCCTCTGTGTCAAAGCTGGTATAGATTGTTTTCCCATCCTACACATGGAGGAGGTAACCCAAGGAGGGACAACAGCACTAGCACTGTGAGGCCCAGTTCCTACTAAGTAACTCACCCGGTTTGCTATTTCTTTGTGAGACTACTCAAAGTAACATGGTAGTAATGTCAGTGATGGTGAGATGTTTCCTGGGACAATATTTCTGCTGAAAAAAATACAGGTTTTCCAGTCCCACCCATCCAAGCACAGCTTTCTGTAGAAAGAGTTTGTCTAGGACAGAATTCCTATGCTGGAGGGGAAAAAAAGAGTTGTGAAAACGTACTCTGTTAGTACTTTTATACTTTGAAAAAAGATTCAAATTAACAAGTAGGAGAATAGTGTTTGTGAAGCTCAGGCTGAGAAATCAGCTCATCTTGTGTTGTCTGCTGCTGATAAGCCATAGAGCTTCTCTCTGCCATGTGGTCCTGAATGAACACAAATACACAGATCACATGTACAACACCACATAAAGTATCCTTCCTGGGCTTTCAGTTCTTTATAGGGTACATAACAAAAGTATATGTAGTAATTCTGAGTAACTTTTACACTTTCCTACTCAAAGTCTCCAACTTAAGGCTTTTTCTTAGTGACTTAGTCTGCCAATGGTGTTTTAAAAGTTTTGTTTCCATTTTTTTCTTGGGACAAAGTCCTAAATTGCTCCTTTCCATCCATCCTTCCTGCCCATTGTATCTTCCGTCTCCTCTGAGAAGTGTTGCTTTCATCAGCTAGTCAACCTTGTAGCCACCTATTCTTACACTCAGTTGTCCAGATCCAGAGCATGGAAGAATGTTAGGCAGAGTTCTGGCTCTTTTGTGTGTCTAGAAAGTTCCTAAGTCACCTGCAGCAGGAAAAACTACTGCAAATGTCCCCTTGATTCTGACACTGGCAAAGATTGTGTGGAAAACCATATGGAGATGGTGGTTTGTGAAGTGTAATCAGTCATTCTAATAAGCAGAAAAATAAATTACATGGCTTTGCAGTAGCTTCACATTTAATATATCATTGCATATGCACCTTTATATTTCCATCAGATGAAATATGTGTAAAAAGGTGTGGCATAGTCTGTGGGGACAAGAGATATTTTTGCTAGGTTGGCAGCTCAAAGAAAAGTTTGTTTGGGAGGAGTTTAGCAAGCACACTGGATGCATAGAGCTGTGTCTCTGCTATTCGCTACTTACACTGTGACTGTGAAAGTGAGGTAAAATACTGTGGTATAACTGGGACACTTTTTTCTAATAAGTTTATTTCGAGTTTTCACTTGCATTCTTTTCACAAGGACTAGGAGCTTTTACAAACTAGGAGTAATAATAAAATTAATTTTAATGAGGATATGAGGTCAATTGACAAAAGTGACCTGGAGCATCCTCCGTTTACAGTTTATGGTCACCTCATTATATATTTATTCCTCTTGCCTGCGTACTGCTCTGGAGCTCAGCACTGTCCACATGGATGCCTGTGTTATTGAAGAGATTTTGATTGTACATCTGATTTCTGTACTGCAGTTTCAGATCCAGCCATGTGTCCCACAGTGTGGGCCAGGAGAACAGAACGAGCACTCACAGCAGGATCGTAGTATTTCACTACCACCTTCTGTACCTGCCCTGTTGCATGAAGGACAACGACCTGCAGGGGTTTGAAAGCTGCCAGTATTTATGCATGTGTAGAAGCCCAAACTGGTGAAACAGATTTAGCGATCCACTCCTTGATATGAGTTTTCTATGAGTTTTTAATGGTATGATTTTTCTATGATTCAAGTCCATGGGGCCTGATGGGATTCATCCCAGAGTTCTGAAGAAGCTAGCAGATGTTATGCTAGCCAACATTGTTCCAGTCTACAAAAAGGGTGTGAGGGAAGATCCAGGGAACTACAGACCTGCTAGTCTAACACCAGTTCCTGGAATAATTATGGAGAAGATCATACTGGGTGCTGTTGGACAGCATTTATAGAATGCAATAATCAGGCACAGTCAACATGGATTCACAAAGGGGAAAGAAAGTCTTGATTAACTAATTTGATGCCCTATGATAAGGTCACCCAGCAGGTGGGTGAAGGGAAGGCTGTGTGGATGTAGTTCTTCTGCATTTTAGTAAGGGTATTGTCCCTGACAGCATCCTTCTGGACAAGTTGTACAACTATGTGATAAGTGGATTCACAGTGAACTGAGTGAAGAACTAGCTGAAAGGCAGACCTCAAAGGGTTGTAGCAAATGGGCTACATCTCTCTGGGACTAGTCACCGGTTATGTTCCTCAGGATTAAATTCTAGAACCAGTTCTGTTCAATGTATTTATCAGTGTATCATCATCAAGGTTGCTGATGATACCAAACTGTGAGGTGCTGATGACTCTTAAGAGACAAGAGGCCTCGCAGAGGGATCTAGATAAATCTGAGCACTGAGCCATGATTAGTGGACTGAAACTTAACAAGTTGAAATGCTGGATTCTGCACCAAGGAAGGAGTAGTGCTGGGCACAAGTGTAAACTGGGAGAGGAGTGGCTGGAGAGCAGCCCTGCAGAAAGGGACCTGGAGATGCTGGTTGACAGCAGCTCAGTATTAGCCAGCAGTGTGCCCTGGTAGCCAAGAGGGCAACCTGTATCCTGAGTAGCATCAATCACAGCATAACCAGCTGGTCAAAAGAGGTGATTATCCTGCTGTATCCAGCCTTGATGCAGCCTCACCTTGAGTACTGTGCACAGTGCAGGGCCCCACAATTTAAGACGAATGTGAAAGTCCTTGAATGCATCCAGAGAAGGACAACAAGACTGGTGAAAGGACTGGAAGGAATGTCCTATGAGAAGCAGCTAAGAACTTTGGGCTTGCCTGTTTTGGAGAAAAGGAGGTTGAGGGGTGACCTCGCTCTCTACAGATTCCTGAAGAGGGGAAGGGGAGAGGCAGGTGCTGAATATTTCTCTCTTCAGTGGTAGGATGTGTGGGAATGGTTCAGACTGGACATTAGGAAGCATTTCTTTACCAAGAGGGTGATAAAACACTGAAACAGGCTTCATAGAGGGGTGGTTGATTCCCCAAACTTGCCAGTGTTTAAGAGGCATTTTGACAATGTCCTTAACAACATGCCCCACCTGGAGTATTGTGTCCAGTTCTGGGCTCCCTGGTATAAAAAGGACAAGGATCTCCTGGAGAGAGTCCAAAGAAGTGCTACGAAGATGATTAAAGGCCTGGAGCATCTCCCCTATGAGGAAAGGCTGAGTGAGCTGGGGCTGTTCAGTCTCCAGAAGACTAAGGGGGGACCTAATTAATGTTTATAAATATCTTAAGGATGGAATGCAGGGGGAATTGGCCAGCCCCTTTTCAGTGGTCTGTGGAGACAGGACAAGGGGCAATGGCTGCAAGTTGGAGCACAGGAAGTTCCACACCAACACGGGGAAGAACTTTTTCACAGTGAGGGTGACAGAGCCCTGGGACAGGCTGCCCAGGGAGGTGGTGGAGTCTCCTTCTCTGGAGATATTCAAGACCCGTCTGGACACCTATCTGTGCAATATGAGCTAGGGAGCTGCTTTGGCAGGGGGTTGGACCCAATGATCTCTGGAGGTCCCTTCCGACCCCTACAATTCTGTGATTCTATGATTCTATGATTTTTGGTCAGCCATGAATTGGTCAGGCATTTGGACTAGGTGATTACGTGGATCCATTCCAACTGAAAAGTCTATTCTATTCTATTAAATTAAATTAATTCTATTCTATTCCATTCCATTCCATTCCCCTCATTTCATTCCATTCCATTCCATTCCATTCCATTCAACAAGGAAGCATAGATGAGTTGAATTTACACTTTGAGGTTATTTTCAAGTTAATGGAGCTTTTCACGTGTACATGAACAAGGTCAGAGATTATTTATGGTCTTCATTCAGAGGGACAGCATACTCAATGTCTGTGAAGACAGGAACCTATAAAGTAAAAGGGTGATGGATATGCCAGGCTGCTTTTATTCTTCCTGTGCGTGTGTTGTGCCTTGTAGTCTTACTTGTAATTGTGGTTTCCACTCTGGTGCTGGGTAGTGCTTCCCTCTTTGACAGTACATTGCCATCTGTCAATCTTACACTGCATTTGACTTTCTCAGAGAACTGTGAGCATACATGAAATACTTGAAAAAAGGTTATTTACAAAAGACCATTGCAAAATCACTGTTACCATCATGTCCCTTCTTGTTCTCTGCTGGTTGTATGGGGCCCATGATTTTTAAGATAACTGCATCTTTGGTCTGCTATACGACCAAAGTTTAATGGTTAGAAATTGGTTCCTCTTTATACGGATATCCCTCCAGAGCTCTGTGCTCATGGACATGTTGCATTACTATTTCACCTTGGAAGGGTCTTTTGAAAGTGTAAACCAGATACACTCTATCATATATACAGCGCAAGAGATGCTGAAAAATGATTTCTGTCTACCCACAAATCTTCCTCATTCAACTCCCTGACAGCCTGTTTGGCGCTGGTCAGTGTCTTCCACAGACCACACTCCTTTCTCTGGCTCTTGGTTGCAGTCAGAGCCTGATTTTCTGTAGCAGTCTCATACTTTCTTCTTGAACTTTTCCCTCCTCTAGTCTTCAGTGAATTACAGTCACTAGAACATCAACAGCCCTGGGCTGGTGGTCTTGGTTGTGCTACTAGGGCAAGGATGTGCTATGAGGACAGGATCGACCAATTGCTGATGGTTCTTTAAGAGACAGATGAAAGACAGAGCAAGCATGTATGGGAAACAATCCAGTGTGGTTATAAACTGGGAACCAGGACTTCAAGTAGATTAATTTCTATGTGGTCATATTTTGATGCATTTTAAGGATGCTGCAGGCTAAAGTTTCATAATAAAAATGAATTACTATTTGTTGGGAAAATGTATTCAAATCCATTTTTTTCCAGTTGTTCGTTTAACATTTCCTTTGAAAGCAGTGTAGTCTTTGGTGACTAATTCTGTGACAATTAAAATGATAATTATAATGACAATTATAATGTGTAAAAGTGCTGAATTATCTCTTCCTCAGCACAATAAAACTGGACGTACTTGCTGGAGTGAGTAGCTCTTTTCCCTTCTAATTTGCTAAGGTTATCACAAGAGTCTTGAAATACAGCCTATTTGCGCAGGTCTAATTTCCAGCCAACTCAGCCCCTACTTCATGTTTTTTTAATATGTTTTGTGCAAAAAATAAATTAGGTATTTGGAAGGAACTCAAAATACCCAAGTGAGCCTTTTGCTACAGGGATCGTGCTATTTAATTGCAGATAATACTGCTGCAAAACTGTGGCTCTTTTTCCAGGATTTGTAGTTTAATATGTTCGATGTGAATGGGCCCTTCCCTGAGTAAAACCGAACAGATGACTGCAGGTGACTGACCTTTCACTCTTATGTATTACTAATGCTCTCTACTTTGGATGGCAACTAAACAAATGTGATGTTGTTTTGCTGTTCTACATATTCCACGTGCACAGTAAAGGCAGGTGATTTAACACCTACAATGTCTTCACTAACACTTCATTATTTAATCACAGAATCACAGAACCATAGAATGCTTTGGGTTAGAAGACCATCTAGCTCCAACCCCCTGCCATGGGCAGGGATACCCTCCACTAGACCAGGTTGCCCAAAGCCTCATCCAACCTGGCCTTGAACACTGCCAGGGAGGGGGCAGCCACAGCTTCTCTGGGCAGCCTGTGCCAGGGCCTCACAACCCTCACAGGGAAGAATTTCTTCCTAACGTCTAATCTAAATCCACCATCTTGTAGTTTAAACCCATTACCTATTTCTACATCACCCTTGTTAGTTTGAGAAAAAACATAAAGTATAACCTTTTTTTCCCCAGTTTTCAAGCCTGAATTCTACTTCAGATTATGGGGATATAATCTGTGTGTGTACATTGTGCTTCTCCAGGCTTGGGTATTCACAAGGTTGAATAAGCAATAATTAATAGAAAAGCTGTGGGTTTGGGTGGAGTTTTTTTGTTGGTTGGTTGGTTTTGTTTTCTTTTTTTTTTTTTTTTTACTTTGTTTTTCAGGGTTTTTTTTTTTGTGTGTTTCCAGAGGGATACTCTTAAATAAAAGAAGAAATCATGCTACAATTAAAATACCAAATATTTTGCATAAGGAATGTTGTTGGGTTTGGTTTGGGTTTTTTTTTTTAATGTAGGTCACATTGGTTAACCTAAGTACTCTGAGTTTAGCAGGAACTACCAAAAGATGGGGTGGCAGCTTTCTTTGAGTGTGGAATTCTTGATCTAGAGCAAGAATACCAGTCCAGTGCCTTGAAGACTGGGTTTGCAACCAGTGATGTCCTCACACAAGAAGTAGTGCTCATGACATTTGGTGACAGAAGCCAAGATATACTGTCAAGTCAAAGGGAGTCTGACTGAATGAGGAGAAATAGGTTGAAACCCAACTGTTAGAAAAGTGAATACAGAAATATTTCTTGGATACTTGATGTCTAAATAATGTCTATTCTTATAGACGCAGTATTTAAGAAAACCCCCAAAACCCTAGCATTAGCATGTAGCATGTGACAGAATATGAAGACTTTAATTTGTTGGTCTTGTTTAATTCAGTGTTTCCAAAAAGAGAAATATCAGGTGATATTATTCAAATGATTCATTCATTTCCCTTCATATATTTACATGCTAGAAAATGTGCATACAACTTTATGGCTGCTTTGGAGAAGACTCTGCAGCTTGTAATTGAAAGACATCAAGCTTCAGGGAAAGTTACAGAAAGAGAAAAAACAAAAAACTTCCAACTTTGGAGTAATAGAATGTGATAGGATACCCTGTTGCCTGCAGCTTAGTGTCTATGTTTCTGTATTGATTGAAATAGTTTAATTTTTTGTTCTGTCTCAGTTACAGTTTTGCACTCAGTATTGCAGTTCTGAAGAAGATAATATTCTTATTAAATGATTTTTTAAAAGGGAAATATTTAATGATACACATATTTGTGTGATTACTTGGGACTCAAATTATTTTAGAACTCTGTCAAATGAAACACAAGATGGTTTATATCATATAGTGTTCATACAGAGTATCACAAAATGGTTCAGAAGGAAGTGACTTCTAAACAGCAGAGCCTAAAAAAAAGTCTTTTAAGGTGTGATTTATGGAGATAAATTGCTTTTGTGGCTGAAAAGGGAGGAGAGAATCGAGATACAGACAAAGGAGGGAGAGAAAGCACAATCATGACCTTCCCAACTGGGGAAGAATGCAGGGACACCATAAAGAGTGAGTGGATCACCTTGAGAAGAATGGGTATGTGAGTGTGAGAACTGAGCGGTCAGAGGAGAAGGTCAGCAAGAAGTTTTACATTACAAGGATATGTTTTTTGAAAACAATAGGCATTTTTTTTCCTTTAGGTTCAGAGGTGGACAGGCTGAAAAATGGGAGATGCATCTTCTCTCACAGAGTAAGTTATGTATTTGGCTAAGGCAGTTCTGATGTCTTTAAAGCTGCTGGTATAGAGGTAGAAGGAAAATAAAAAGAAAAGGTGGTAAACTGAGACGTGTTAAAGTGGCAGTCCTACGAGCCACCATTTCCTCCCATGTTTAGTCTCTATAGAAAGATATATCTCATCTTTGGCTATTATATTTAGTTTTCTTTTTGAAATTCCAGTAAGCAAAAGATATAACACACCTCTGCTGTTTAGCCATATATCACAAAATACCTCCCATCCTATTCTTGGCAAAGAGTAAACATAGCATGAAGAAATGTTTAAGCACAATTTATGTACTTGTTGTTTCTAGTAGGACACCCTGCAATAATTCACTACAGAATAATCTTTGAAATAATTTTTCTACTGTCACTTGGAGCTATTGAGGGAGGCTCAATCTGATGGACTTTTATTGGATTTTTCCAGTTCAGTCCACTAGATCCAGACTGTTGTGGTCCTGTAATTCCTGGTCCCAGCCAGGTGGTTGTGCTCCTGTGACCCCTGGTCCCAAGACTAGAAAGGCTGAGCCTGTATTCCTAATGCACATACACAGCTAGCCACCAGTGAAGTCACCTGCACATGAGGACAGCGCTGGCTATGACACTTGATGAGCAAAGATATGTCACACAACATGAACAAACCAAATATGCTGATCCTATTCTTTGCATCTAGCTAATCAGACACCAAGCATGCTAGTACATCTCACACTCGCTCGCTGACACATAAAAACATGTGTGTACACAGGACACAGATGTCTCCAGGCCTGTGGTTCCTGAGGACAACCCACTCTCAGGCTGTCAAGGCCACGCTTTTTCTGGTAGCTATCTCCCAGAACTTTTATCCTGCTTGTTGACTAATCCAGCATGAAGATTGCTAACATCTCACTCATATATGGAATAGAAAGAACAATTAAGCATGGTTTCAGAGAAAAGAGACGTAGAGTTTAATAATACTGGGTAGACTGGTGATCAGACACTGGGCTTGGCCCAATAGCTATACTGACCAGCAGCTTGCTTAAACGTGGCTGGGCCCTTTTACCTCCCCATCTCTCCATTTTTCCTTGCTTGTTCTTAACCCTCACCCACTTCTCTCTCTCCTAGTCTCTACCCTTGCCACCTTCTCAAAGAAACAACCTGTTCCTAATCATTTTCCCCCCAATGTTCTCAATTTCACTACACCCATACCCAAATTTGATATTACTAACTGTGTTACCCGGGTCAGCATTATGGTGTGTCATTAATATGGCCATCTAGGTACTCTTGGCCTTGCAGGACTCTTCTCTTCAGAGGTCCTTGTATTCGTCTCCACTTCTCAGCAAAATTTTACCATTTCTCACATAACTTCTTAACTAACCATGCAGTCCAACCATCCTTTGTGGCGCTGTCCACAACTTCTGTCAGCTTCTCGTTCTGGTATTTGTTACTTTCCAGCAAATTCTTGTGCCATCTCTGGAGTTCCTCTTGTTCTCTTCAATTAGCTAAACATCAGGTCAAGGACCAGTCATCAATCTGTGTAACATAGCAAGAACTTCTACTGGAAGCAGATTTACTGCAGATTCAGGTGGGACAAGGAACTGGAACCTGCTCGTATCAGGTGAATAGCAAGGGTGAATGAGCTTCCCCACACCTCCCAAAGGTATTGCAGCTCTACTGTGCTTGTTCTCTTTGAATTTTGTGTCTATCTGGGAATAGCTCCCTTAGATATATCTGTAGATATGGATACATTTTCACTTTCACTGCTAATTTTGACTTTAATGTGTACCATATAACCCTTTTTTATTAATCAGCTATAAACATTATTTTTCAATGCTGTCTAAAAAAGCACTTATTATTCTGGCTTCTTCCTGTTTACCATTTGTATGTTGTGATATGCTTCGGAAAATAGTTTTTTGCATCATTAGTGTTTTTTTATCATTATCAAAGGATTATTCTGGCATTACACACTCTAAAGGATGCAGTTGTACATCTGTTCACTTTAAATAGCCAACAACACAGTAGTATCTGTATAATTATGCACGCAGTGGTCATCTTTGTGTTGTCAGCTTTTAGCAATTTGCAGCTTTCTTGAAGCTGTTGGTATTTAATAAAGTAGAATCTTCTACTTCTGTCTTGCTGCATAACAGTTTTTCTTCACACATTCTTGTCGGAAAAACCTGGCACATAAGCATATCCTTTCTGCTGTTGTCTAGTGGAATCTGTAGTTTTCCTAGGAAACGTGCAGAGTTTTGCTTTTAGTGCACTTTAAGTAACAATCAACCATATGTAGAAGATAACTACACATCAAGAAATTCTACCCTTGGTCCAGCCCATTGAACGGCAATTCAAGTTGTTTCACTACACAAAGAAGCCTATACAGCTGTTATGTTTTAAGAAGATCCCTTTAATTGGATTCACTGTGTTTTTGAGAGTGTGGGCTATTCCATCAGAAATTAGCAAGGAACCTTTTGCGTGACCAAGTGCTTCAACTAATGATTAAATATCTACTGCGTGTATTTAATTTGAAATCTAGAATACCTCAACCCTTCAGTAGAAACGTGAACAAGCATCCTGAGGTCTACCGATGTCTGTATAGGATGCTGATGAGACGTTTTCGTTGTAAAATAAATCATTAATCAACTTTTGCTTTCTGAACACAGTTTTAGATTGTGTGAGTGATATAGTAAATAACTCTGGATGTCACTTTATTGAAGTCAAGTTGGAGAATAGAGAATTTTTTTTATTTAATAGTGAGCTTTACATGTATCGTGATATTTCAGAAAGAATTGTTCACCTGTATTGTTGAAACACACTTCAAAAGTGTTGTGGTGGGTTTATTCATATTTGTGTTGTAAAACAAGAGCTTCTTTCTACTTAGGAAAGTAAGTGCAAGGGCGTGTGTATCAGAAATTTAATGAGAATTGTTACTAATTATTAACAGCTCAAGGGTGAAAAATTAGATCTCACCAGTGGGAATCTCATAGGTGGGAAAAGCTGTATTCACAAAACCCAGAGATACTTTCTGCCTATATTCCTGCAAATAAAACCCCCACAACTGTTGCTAACAGACTACAGCAGTATGTGAAATACAGCCTTTTTTTGACCAGTCATCTTTGTCAAAAGCTTTGGCCACTGTCAGTGTGTTTGAGTATGTTATGGAAGAGCACAAAATCATTCAGTAGCTTCAGACATGTTAAAAACCTAGGCTTATAGGCCTTAGCTTTTGAAGATAGTGTAGATAAGCACACCATGATGGAACCTGAATTTTAGATGTTGTTTCTGCATGAAGAGTTAAGGCAAGATTGCTTCATGTGATTTATGTAAAAAGACATCTGGTGCATCATTGGTCCTCAGTAACACAAAAGCGTGCACATCCTAAGATAAATGTAAATGCCTGGCAGAATTCAATAATAGAGGTGAACTTCTGTTTTATAGAGGACATTCAATGGCTGGTGTTACACTGGGAAACTTTGTAAACATTCTCTTTATGGTGAATTAGGCTTTTATATAATTCCACCTTATTTTATTGTCATTCATTGTTGTCTCTTTGCTCATGCTCTCAGATGCATTTCTAGCATGACTCATGTGGGTTGAGTAGCAACCTGTGCTTTAGCTGGTATTTACAAGCAGTAGACTCACTTTATCAGTTGTCAATCGATTTTTCCATTGTTCATTTTCATCCTTCTGTTCAAAGAACGGAAAGGTGGAGCAACATGTTAAGGTGCAGGGATGATGCTTCAAGAGAGAGGTAACACATCAAATTGAGTGTATATTCCAGTCGGACAGAAGAGGCTGAGGCAATTGCTATCACAATACTGAATTAACTTACACAAATACTGGTAGCTGCTGCTTTGCTGCTTTCAGTACTTTTTCTTAGGGCAGAAGACGGTTTTCCAAAGGCCTGGTGAAAGTAATGTAGAAGAAGCAGGATTCAAACCTGGTGTCCCAGAAATGGTAAAACCACACCTGGAAGAAATGGGAATAAAGTCTTAAAACACTTTTCCCACCACCACTCTCTTCTTAGCAGACTTTAGTCAGAAATTTGCTCCCTTCTTCCCTCCTGTTCGCAGCCCAGGAGGGGCAGGGACTGGGGAAAATGGGGGTCTCGGTAACACCTTCCCCCCACCCCTCCATTCTAAAGCAGACTTTCCTTTAGCCATGATTTTGCTCCCTTCTTCCCCCCTGCTCACAGTACAAGGTGGGGAAGGGACCGGAAAAAAAATGGTGTTCTTGGTTACTTCTTCATGAGCTGTTTTCCTTTTCCAGATCTTAAAACACCTCTACCTCCCCTCTCACTCCCTTCTTAGCAGACTTCACTCTAGTCATGATTTCACTCCCTTCTTACCCCTCCCTGATTTCAGACTAGGAGATGCGGGCTTTGGTCAGTCCCTTGCAATTTGGTTTCCTTTTTGGCTGGGATGGGGGCATTCATTCCACACACCCTCCCCCTGCTACACCGTAGGATCTCACCCACAAGAACCAGTCCTCCACGAACTTTCTCCAACGTAAATCTTTTCCCACCGGGCTTCATCTCTGCTATGGCAGGCAGCAATAAATCACAATGTCTCTCAGTCCCAGTCCTCCATGGGGCTATAAGCCTCCCCCAGCAAACCTGTTTCTGGCGCAAAACTCTCTCTCATTCATCTCTGTAGGTTGCTTGTGCTGGCAGGGGCTCATCCCAGTGTAAGTCACGGTGTCTTCTCTATGTCTCCACCTGCTCCATCCAGCGTGGAGCCTCTCCATGGGCTGCAGGTGGGGTCTTGGCCTTTTCCATGGGTTTTCTCCATGGGCTGCAGGGGCATCTCTCTCTTGGGCACCTGGGGCGCCTCCTCCCCCACCCTTCCCGGCCTTTGGTGTCTGCATGTTGGCACTCCGTTCTCTGGTGGCAAAATACAGCTACTTCCGGGTCTTTTTCTCCTATATGTGATTCTCAGAGGCGCTATCTGAGCGGCTTTGGCCTTGAATTGCCTGGTGTTTATACTTTTCGGCTGGCAGAGGATTCCAGCAGCCATTTTCTGCAGCCCCTGGTCTCTCTCTCAGCACCCAACTACGCACAACTGCGACAAAAGCACAAAGAGAAACACTCGAGAAAAGAGCTCAATGTAGGTAGCGACTGTGTGGATGTCAGAGAAGGGGCACTTCATTTCCCTCTGCCTCCACAAAAGAAAAATCCAGAACAACACTTCTCTGCCATTGCACGTCATTCCCTTCCTTTATGCCAGATATACACATGCTCCGTTTCTTTTGTGAAAACTGGCGGAAGGTGGCCTATATTGCACAATTTTGGTAACCCTGAAGAGTAAATTCAGATCACAAATCCTTAAAGCAATTAATAAAATCAGTGCAACAGACCTCCCACAGAATCCTGCTGAGGCTTCTGAGAAAAATAATTAATCTCAAACTTACTTATTTCAACATTGTTCACTCGCTGAACAAATGTGTATGGGGGGAAAAAAACCCCTTCCTGAAATAATTACCTAGTTCACAGATTATGATTCTGACTGAGAAAAGTACTTAGTTATAATGGACACACTAGGCCACTTCTCTTATAATTTTCCTACTGTAGATTCCCCAAAGGGAAGAGTTAAGAACAAAAGCTTTTGTCACTGAGAATATTTTTTATTACTATCAACATTATTTTTATTTTTGTAGCGATACTTAGGAGTTTATATAAATCAGGTTTCCACTTCGATAAACATTTTTATGTAAATAGTGAAGAGATTGGCCCTTCCTTTAAGGGGTTTACAGCTTAAATAACAAGAGGAGAGGCCCAGGAAATGAATGAGCAGCTGATTTCTCATTGAAGAAAAAAGAAAAATTAAAAACGTTGTGGTGCTCTGTCTAGATAGTTTTCCCTATTTTTGAAATATGCAAATTTTGCAACGTTTTTGCATTCATTTTGTTTTGGGAGCAAAATTCAATTCTGTCTTGCAAGTTTCCAACAGAATATTACAAGTGTGGTTTGTGAGGGGCTGCAGTCAAGTTCTGGGCTACCTAGTTCAAAAAAGACAAAGAACTACCAGAGAGAGTCCAACGGATTGCTATGAGGATGATGAGGGGACTGGAGCATCTCTTGTATGAGGAAAGGTTGAGAGAGTTGCATCTGTTTAGCCTACAGAAGACTGAGGGGGGATCTCATCAATACTTATAAATATCTAAAGGGTGGATGTCAAGAAGATGGGGCCAGACTCTTCTCAGTGGTGCTCAGTGACAGGACAAGAGTCAACATACACAAACTGGAACACAGGAACTTCCACCTGAACATCAGGAAAAAATTCCTTGCTCTGAAGGTGACAGAGAACTGGAACAGACTGCCCAGAGAGGTTGTGGAGTCTCCTCTGGAGACATTCAAAACCCACCTGGACGTGATCCTGTGCTTCAGGAGAGGGGTTGGACTCAATGATCTCCAGAGGTCCCTTCCAACCCCTACTGCTCTGTGATTCTGTAAAATGAAAGGTATGTGGAAAGGATTTTTTATGTCTGTAGTGATTCCTTCACTCACAATGAAGACAGCATGATCAGAAAAAGTAACGTGAGCACAGCCCTTTAGCTGGGCAAGTTGTGGGCCAGTTCATTCAAACAGAGCAGCCTCTGCAGCGTGGCTGCTTTCCCAGTCTGCACAGGTCAGCAAGAGCTGAAAAAAAGCTGGGAAATGGGCAGAGCCTTGGCTTTATGGTTGTCACTGCAGGACATAAGAAACCCCTTGCACATTGATTTTCAGGACACAGAACTGTTGTCCCATTGTGGGAGATGGTGGAAGATGTACCAACACCACCTTGCATCAGCTGTAGGAAGAAGGCAGTGCTGCCCAGTTAGGTGTTCCTCTCCAATCCTAGCCTAAGGACTTGATACTTGGGTACTCATGTTCACTTCCAGTGTCTTATAATTCTGATCTCTTTTCTTGCTGTACCATCTTTCAGACATCAAGTAGAAGTAAATGGACTGGGTTCTCAGCATGTCAGTGTGTACGGTTACCTACCTTTAGTGGGGTGTATGGTTTGATTTTTAAGTAAGAGCATTTTCCTCAGGGAACAGTGTCTCTGCAGTCAAGAGCTCTGTTCCCTGATCTCATGGAGCTAGCTGGATGTTTTATTTGACTTTTAATAAATTTCTCTAGGGTTTGATTTTATTCTCTTCTAAATAATGGGAGGTAATTCTTACCATGCCAGTGAATCTGTAAGGAGGCTTAAAATCCCAGACGAGGTAGCGGTGTAGCAGAAGAGGTTTACAAACATTTTGCAGTGCCTATTCATTCAGTGGCAGGAGCTTTGAAGATGAACAGTGTGATACATGACGACATGCTGCTGGAGAAGGTGTGACACACACCGCTGTTGGCTGTACCAACCGGCAAAGGAGCTCCGGCGGCTGCAGCCCTAGGTGTGTTGGCTGGTGTTTGTCTGCTGAGTTTGCCTACAGGCACTGGAACTGAAGGTAATTCTTCTTTTAACAGGCTTAGCTATTCTGAAAACAAATTGGACTACAACCACGGAAAACATTTCATTTGGAAATATTTATTTGTAGGCGAGTGAGCTGTGAAAAATATAAATCTCCTGCTAAACTCTCCCAGCTGTATCTGCATTGATGGTACACAAGGCAATTTTTTGCTGTGCTCTGTTCTTTTGAGGGAACCAGAAAATCCCAGGAAATATTCAGCGTGTCTTTAAAGCACAGCGCTAATGATCTTGTTAAAAGTTTACATCTGACACAGGAGTGACTTTGCCTGTGTTTGCAAACGTTGTGTTCCTCTTGCTGAATAAGTTCTAGCAGTAGCTCATTTGAAATTTAACAGGAGGCTTGTAGCAGCATACAATAAATTAACTGTTAATTTGGAGGGTCATTTTTTGAATGCTAAAATTTCAAAACAATTAACTTAATAATGATTTTTTTATATTGGTTCAATCCTCAACACTTTAACTGCTCATTACAACTTTGTATTGTCTATTGATCTATCTATTAAACCAGTTTACTCCATTCTTCTGCTTACCAATTGCACCCATGAGCCTGAATTTATTGTAAAAGGTTAAATGACATTTAATGCACTGTAGCTGGGAAATTGAGCCAGTAGGAAAACCTATTGTTATACTAATGGAGTTTTTTGAGTTACATCTTACTTCCACAGTATTCTCAAGCCCAAAGACAGGTGGGATAGTTTAATATCTTCTGAGCTGGGTACAGTTCATGTCTGTTTCTGTAATGAACCTGTAGTTTCAGACAGTGTTTTCCTTTATAAAGAAGCTTAAATGTTTAGAACAGTCATAAAAAAAACAAGTAGCAAAACTGTTCTGTCCTGTGAATGTAGTTTTATCTTCAGACATCTGCAGAAGCAACAATGCACTGCCCCTATTTCTGAATAAATCAGAATAAAATTAGTTGGAAGAGTCCTTCTAGAAACATAAACCAATACCAGTGTAAATGACAATGACTCACCTAGTTTTTTGTGGAATTACGTGGTTAAAAAGATGATTTCTGTCTGTTAATTGAAAGGTATTTCATTTTGGAGAGACAGGAAAATCCCCACCGCAGAGGGACCTTCTTGTGTCTTTGCTGAGAAGCAAGAAAAAATGCTTTAGTTTCTAAGTTGAGTAAATGCAAACACATGATCTCAGATAGTCTTGACTTAGATTGCTGATGATCACCTTTGGCTAGGAATTTGGATAAGTTTGAAGAAAGTTAAACAAACCCCAGTCTACCAAATCTTCTCCAATTCAGATCGTTCCTCTTTTCTTCTTATGAATTTCAGCTGGCAGTCACATTGGAGAACAGTTTGCCTCCTGGAGGGTGCAAAGCAACACTGATGCCTTAGCACCTCTTCTCCTTCAGATAAACAAATACAGAATGACTGACCTCATTTTGTCCACTGAATAAGAAAGCAAAAGCTTCTCAGTTGGCAGGAGAGAAGTAAAAATCGTTCCTCTCCAGTTGAGTAACTCCTTTCATGTTCGCTGGGGAGATAAACAATTAAATGCTTGGTTAGTTTTGGATTTTTCCTACAGGAAGAGATGATGGCCCACCTTATTCTCAGTGCCATCAAGAAGAAAACAGTTATTTTTGGGAATATGAGGATTTTTACTTGTAAATATAGTATTAGCAGTATTGGCTAGTTCTTGCTGGTCTGATAGAAGCAGCCACACAATGAGATTCTGCTGCTAAAGCCTGACATAAGATGCAGTCAGTAAAATCCATTGATGAGGGGTCAAAAACCTCTCCTGAGCATAAGCTATCCACACAGTCCCGATGTTCTTCCTCTGTAGCAGTTTTTCATTCTCTTGCACTCCCCATTCATGGGAGCAGTTTGAATGCCCCTGTCTTTCTCTCACACAAGGGTGGGCTCATGGCTCCTTGCTGGTGCTGGAGCAGGGGATCCAGTGGCACAGAGTTACTCATTTCCTCTGGATGAAAGAAGGGTTATCCCAACAGCTGCAACCCACGTGGCACTGGCTGCCCACATCCTTTGTCATAGAGCCTGAAACGAATGTCTTATTGGAATCAAAAGTTGTCTTGGGCTGTCAGTCAGTCTACAGTAGCCCGTCTGGAGGATTTGAAGCTGGAGAGTCTGAACTGAATGAGATGACAGAGCTTGATCTGAGCCTTTCTGAAAATCAAATAAATATACCCCTGGATCATGTGTCATTGCAAAAAGGTTACACCTGTCCAAGAGTATTTAATCTTTTTAAAAGTCTCTGTTATTTTTACTTCTGCAATTATTTCCAGTCCTGTCACACACTTTTTACTGACATCTGCTTTCCCAGTAAGAATTCCCATGAAAGCCTTTGACAAGCTCATTAATATCTGAGGTCTTAGCATGAACCTTCCTGGGCCTGTTACGAATTTACTCCTGTGGGACTTATAAATGACCAAATGAGATTTACAATCATGCTTTACAAGTATAGAGAAAGCAGGTCTTTGAGTACCGAATCTCAATTTAACATTACTGACAGTTATTAGTAATGGTATTAGTAATGAAATTACCTTTCCCACAATCACCTAAGCTAATTTGAAGGTATAAAGTTACTTTTTTTCCCCTAAAAGAAAGGCAAATATCATGTGTGGATAAGTTTTGATTTTGCAGTCCAGATTAATTTGCTGTTACTTTTAGTTGAAATATCAACAGATGAGGTTGTAAGAGCACATAGCTTTTCTGTGATCTGTCAAGAGCAGTGTCGCTTAATACTAGAGGTATTTGGATGTGATTCTCTCTGAATCATTCAGATTTTTACTTCTGGAATTTACACAGAATTTCAATGCAGTCCAGTGCTGGAGGACATCCAAAATCAGAAGATACATCTTTTGAAGACCTTAAATAGCTATCTCAGCCTGGTAAAATGACAGAATAGATTTTAAAAGGATGAGGATCCTCTTAGTGGCTTTTTTTGTTTTCCACTTTGAATTCTTGCAAATCTTGGTCTCTGGTATTTTATTCCATCTTTAATTTCTATACTATTAATGCCACCAGGAACTATTGGTGAATCAAGAAAATCAAAATGGCTTATCTGTGACATTCAAGGTGACTTTTTTTTAAAAAAGTGTGACAAACTGTCTAGCAATCACTGTAAATCTATGTTGGCTGAATTAGAAAATAGTTTTCAATACAAGGAACTTGGCAGGAGTTTGACCCGTATTATTTCAGTGCAACCTTGGTGATAGGAATCAAAAAATTATATTAATCCAGGAAAGGGCTGAATTATTTGTTATGGGCAGTTTTATGTAGAGTTTTTCTTTTTAATAAACAATCTGCCAGCAGATCAAGCACAGCTTATCTATTTACTTTCCATTAAAGCAAATATTATAAAAGTATAAATTTATTATATAAAGTATAGGCTTCTGCCTTTGATGATAATACACTTATTCAATTTTCTTATTTTTAAGAAAAATAAGAATAAATAATCAGCCCTTCATATCCTTAGCGTAATAGCTGAAGAACAGGCATGGGGTGCTGATGATTATTTTTGCAGAAGACAGCACTGATCCCCGAGCTTGTGGGTGTCATCTTGCCTGTACTGAGGAAACTCAAATTTTATGGACTTCATTATCAGTTGTAATAGATTTTTGGTGGAATCAGCTAATTTTATATGTTCAGCACAAGGAGGTGCTCGGTACCTTTTGGGACAGCTGTTCCCATAACCCTAGATTTGAAAAGCCTCTTTGGCTGTGAGGGAGACATATAAAACAGTTCCTGGCTCTTGGGTAGATGCTGTAGTCAGCATTCTTCTCTCATGTGAGCACAAAGTACTTATGTTTGTATTTCCATATACAATGCCATTTGTGAATGGTGAGTATGGTCACGTCTCTTTGTTATTTGATTAATTGCTGGAGGACCAGGGCTTTTCCCAGGGCTGCTGAGGTAACTCTTGTGTACTCTCTGGTTGGCACATCTGAAAAATTCATTAATTAAACTTCATGGTGCTATCTGTGCAATCAGTAAGTTTTATCTGTCCCATTTGCTTATCTGTTTACCCCAAAGCTCTGAGTGTGAACTGCTGAGTGTTCAGTAAGGTGGCATTTACGCATCTATCTGTGAAGCTTACTAAATTGCTGTCCTTTCACTGACACCCTCACTCACTCCCCCAATCACGAACCATACCATTGCATTCAAGAAGGAGTAAAGGTAATTCACACTCCCAGATGAGACTCTTTCTGCTATAAATGTACTCTTTTCTGCAGCTTACCTTGTTTTCCTTTCTGCCTGTATGTTGAAATGATATTTAGATACTGTATTTGAGAAAGTTAGTGAATTTGTCAACTCTTTCAACTTTTTGCCACCCACACTTCCAAACACAGACAGGCCAGTCAGTTTAGGGTAGACATGGTTTACTTAATTTACAAATACAAGAAAAGTCATGTGGCTAATTTTTCATCTTTATTCTTCAGTGTTCCCCTCCCAAAGCCAAGGACAGCCCAGAAGCTATTCTAAAAGAATAGATGTCTTCATGTAGGCTTCATTAGTTGATGTGTTAGACAGGGTTATTTTGTTCCAGCCTTATGGCCAGTACCTAATTCGTCAAGAAAAGGAATTGTTTTATTTTTTATCACTCATTCACATTGGAAAGTGGTCATAGGATTACTTTTTTACAAGGATTTGCCTGAGGAATAACGACAAGAGCAAGGCAGGTTAAGTTGCCACATAACTGGGGAAAACAACTGGAAGGTGCAAGGCAGTTGAAAGTGAATCTTTTGGTTACATTATCTTCTTTTATTTACATTTTTATTTTACATTGAAACAAACTCTTGAATATGGAAGAAATTGTTTTGTAAGGTAGATGTGGAAACATTCCCATTTCCAAACTGCTGTCTTGCTTTCGGCGATACGAGCATTTGTTTAATTCACTGCTGCTTTTCAGATCTGGGCTTGCTCATCTGGTTTCCCATCTTCTGTGATTTATTATCTGGTTTCCCATCTTCTGTGATCCTTTATTGTGATTGTAACGTGCAAAATCCGTGTGCATGACGTCATCACATAGCAGCTGCAAAATAACCATCGTTGGAGCTTGTTTTATGCTGAAGTGCAGAACTTCCTAGCTGGTGAGAGTCAATGGGGTGCTGAAATAGGGAAATATCAAATGGGGTTACTTTTTTCATGCTTTTGGTCTACAAGGAAATGAAGTGATTTGCTGAGAGTTGTGGAAATGCTGGGGACAGTAGCAGAACCACCCTGATGGGCTGCAGCATTTCCCCTGTGGTCCCTTCAAGGTGCTGCTATTCCTGCCTTGCAAAGCCCCCAAAGCCACTAGGCTCTGTCACTGCTGAGCTGTTGCTTGTGTTACAGTCCATCAGGAATAGCACACTCTGTGCTTGGCCCATGCTGCTCAACAGCAGTCTAAAAATGATGGTGACACTCACTTCTTCTGAGTAAAGGCATTAACAGGAGAGGGCTTATGGGGATCAGATGGAAATTCCAAAGGCTGAGGCAAGATGCAGCAAAAACTACTGCAATAATAATAGAAGCTCCATAATCTGCAGCTGTCATGCTGAGGTTTGCTTTTAGCTTTTCTGACAGAACAGATTATGTTTGTTTTGGAAAATTAGAGACTTGTGTGGATGCAACAGAAGAGAAACATATGAAACAGCTATAGCAAAACTGCGTGGATGCACAATGGGAAGAAGTCTAAATGGAAGATTGTAGTGTGAAAAAACTTTCACACTTATGCAAACTGTAACACATGCTCTAATGTTAATATCACTCCGAACTTTCTGAGGTTCACAAAACATATTGTTGGAACTAATTAATATGCTGGGTTTTTTAATACTACAAAGATCTGAAGTTAGTAGTTTGATAATTAGACTGTTTCATATTTAGACAAAAATTGGAGATCATTAGAGATGCTGAGGCACCATGCAGGTCAAGTGTGCATCATTATTTGAGCTATTTAATGCATTTTAATGGTAGCTGATAAGGTCCAAAGTGCTTTGTAAGCCAGACAGAGAGGTTCTTTTCCATTATGCATCAATTCTGTAGGCGTAAATAGATTTACATTTTTCTACTTCAGTTAAAAGAAAGTGAAACCCTTCATACAATGCTACAACAACAAGTAATCGATTACTGCTGACAGCGACATCTCCTTGTGACTAGGTATGTTATGCTTTCCAGAAATGAATTCTCATTTTATACTTTGTGCTAGGGTGAAAAAGAAAGGTGATTTTTTAACAAGGCTACACCGTGTCAAATAGCTTTGCAGAAAGCTCAGTCTCTTAATTTTCATGGGTTTAAGCTGAGATACCTTTATCTTCTGCTGCCTACTTTCTGTTCCATCTTCATCTGTTGCCAAAAAGCATTCAGCCCTGCATGAGGTGCATGTCAGGAAGAGCTCTGATACAATCTTCTGTCAAACAGAAGGTATAGGAGGGACACGCTCTGCAGTGAGAACAGAAACAAAGTTGCAGAAATTTTAAAGTATAGCAACAAAAATTTCAGAACAGAAAGGAGTTTTTGAAGTTTTGGAAACTCTTTCCCCGGAAATAAAAACTTTTCAGTATCTCAAGCAAGGAAAACCTTGGAAGTGAAAGAAGTAAGAATAATCTGGCATTTTTGAAAATGTCAAGAAAAGATTTTTATATTTTATATTTTTATATTCCTATATTTTTATTTTTCAAAGAACTTACATATTTTTCTGAAGGCCTATGTGGCAAGGCACTATGGGAAGGGGAAAGGATAATGAATCCTCATTTGTTACAGTGGTGGCTTTGCCATTATTGAGGAGGAATGAAAAGTGATGCTGACCTGTTCGGAAAACAGCAATTTGATGGGGATAGAGACACATATGGTCCCAGAATGATGATGAAAATAGAAACAAGTAAAATTCAAATAATGTTTTCTACTCCTTTACATGATGGCAGTTTTTCCACTAGTAGATAAATATTGACCTTTTGACTGCAAAATTTTAAATCAAAAGTAAAAGTTCTACTTGTTATAAGTCAGTAAGGGATGATACAGTATTTGACATGTCCAGTTATGCTGGTACTAAGTCTTTTATGTACAGAGAGCCCAATAGAAATTGGCAGTACCTACAAGTCTTTTGAATTTATGCCAGTATATTATTCAATGTATCTGGTTTAAAATAACCATGGGAATTTGGAGTTAGTTGACTGATTTAAAGGTTTTAATATCACAGTCATGCAGTGATATTTGCTAAAGATAACCAGGGAGATCAATGTATAATAATCCAAATGTTGGATTAATGGGAAAAATAATCATAGGAATATTCCAGTGCTATCAACCAGTACTATTTTTTGCAAAATTATTAATTGCCATATCTACACATTTAAATATGAAGATATAGGGAAAAAAAGAATGAATTCCATTGAACTTTTTTATCTTTATAGTTTATCTTAGTCCTTCCACAGCATTTTTGTCTCCTCAGTGGCGTACACAATTCTCTCAAAATCTAATATCATGAAGTGTGTAACTATGTTGGTACAGCAATAAAAGTCAGATCAGGTCATGAAAAGATGTAAGCTCTTCTTTCTAAGACAAAGACAGAAAGTTGACCTACGCAGTTCATTAGACTTTCTGGAGGGGACTAGCGAGTGACAGAAAAGTAATAGTTTCCAAATGGTAGCTCTGGGAATATTGAGCACCACTGACAAGAATGCAAACAGCTGGGAGTTCAATTTATGCCATTCAATTTCCAGTCATTAACATGCTGTAGTGTACACGAGTAAGACATATAAGGACAAATATTCCTGTTATTATGGTGTTTATGGGGGAATGTTATATATAAAGGGCCGAGCTGATGTTTCTTTGAAAATGTGTACAAAAATGTACCAGGTCTCTGAGGTTTCACAGGTAACTTTGAATTTTCCTGGTGTGGCTGCTTTACTGGTTTTTTTATTCTTAACTTAGGGTATAATGAACAATAATGGAGCCGAGCATGGAGTCCGATGCCTACAAAAGCAGTAGTAGTTTGTCAGGGAGAGAATATCCTCTGCTCCAGTGCCACTTAGACTTCAGAGGTGGCTTGGGGCCATGGAGGGAGTCACTGCGCAGCACAGGGATGCAGGTCTGACAGTTTCTTTTCCACCACTCCTGATTCTTTACCACTCCCGCAAACAAACTAAAGATGATTCCCCTGTCTAAACAGAGAGAAACACATTCATTGAATCTGTCATCCCTGGTATATTCAGTCATGTGTTTAATCAGGTTCTTACTTTTTTCTTGCTGTTTTTCAGCCCATATGAAGCGGCAGAAAGCATTTGGTGATGTACATAACAATGTGGAATTGATGCTGGCTGGATTGGTGTCTCACCTTCGTTCTTCTCAGCTTGACAGTTTATTGTGCTTTTCTCATTCACTCCTGTACATATTCACCTTCTATATTTCTCTCTCATGTATACATACCCTTCTTACCTAAAAACAGGTGACAAGCATTTATACCAAATGTGTAAACGAGTTAATAATTCCTGTATATGCTGCGTTTTGTTCCCATTAAGTGAGGGCATTAAAACAAATTAGAACATTACTTAATGTGGTGTAAAGTGATTACCATATGAGCAGTCAATTAAGAAGATAAAATTTGCAATAATGCCTTAAAGGTGAAATGTGAGAGTATTTAATCAAAAAGAAAATTTAAAGAAAGAGAAAGAAACAGAAAGTTCTTCCTGGTCTTCCAGTCATTATCAGAACATACAGATAAACAACCATGACAAGTACATTTTATTACAGATGCCTTAAAGATCTTTTCCTTCATTACTGCTTTATGAAGGCCTAATTGGCTGCCCATCCTCACCAAGTCTGAAAAAGCTTACGCAGGGAAGAGGGCTCCAGGAGGGTAGGCTCAGAGAAGTGCACTGTCACTGGGAGCAAAACTTACCTCTCGTCTATTGGAACTAGAAATTACCTCCTTTTCCTTGTCTTGTGCTATGGACAGAGACATTTCTGGCTCCAGCCTGAGGGCCCCAAATCCAGAGATGCACACGTCGCGGGCGGTAAGATGCCAGCTCTCCCAGGAATTGTGACAGTCAACCCCTTGCCTTCAGTGTCTGGGATGGGGAGGGAAGTACAGGCACTCACCGTCACTCATTGCTCGGTGTCTGTAAGGTGTCGAAGGGCTGGCAATCCACTTAGCAAGCCTGAAGACATGCCACCAGCAATGCCTGCCTTATTTATGCATTGACAGTTTTATTTTAAATATAACTCATGCCATAATTCCAAAGAAAAATGCTGCTTGGGAGTTTGAATTAAATCTAATCTGAACAGTCTGGCAGTTTATGTCTAAAAAATGTATACAACATACTAAGCATGCAGATGGAATACACTGATAGGATTCTAACTATCTTTTCTACAGGTATAAAATCTGATTTCTTAAATATGAAGGTGACTTAGTATCTTCTGTAATGTGACCTTAAAATTTGCCATCTTAACTCTGCATATGAGCACAGTTGTCTTTGAAAGCGGAAGAGAGCATGTTGCTTGGGCACATTCCCAAGGTGCTGACTCAGGCCTTGTGCATGGTACCTGATCATCCCTTCCCAGTCTGTGACCCTTCCAGACCTAAGGAGAGGATTCACCAGAAGTCCACTTAGGAAAATAACTAGGAAGAGTATTCATGATTTTAATTTTATCTTGACCCCAGTAGACATTGTCCCTGAGACAGTAGTGGGTTTTTTTCAATAGACTTGACTGTTTGTTTTCCCAAAGACTCAGAGTATTTAGTGCTGTTGTGATGTCCTGGCCACAAAATGTTCTGCATACAGAAGCCAAGATATTTCTGTGATTCAATTCCTTTTTGTAAGTCCAGTAGGTTTCTCTAAATCACAGCATGTTTCTTAAAAATGCATTTCAGAGTTTGTAAAGAAAGGTGCTTTGTTCTGGGGTGCTTTGTTCTTCTATATGTATAAAGCCCTTTGTTCCTATATATGTTCTTTATACCAGCATGCACTCAAGTTTTTATTCAAACTTCTGTGTTGTTCCTGTTTTAATGCAGTCTTCTGGTGTTCCGTGAAGAAATTGTTCTTTATGAATAAATTCAAGTGCTAAAGACAGCCTGCCTGATTAAGAGTGCACTTAACTTAAAAACAGGACTTCTTTCCTTTGTACAGAGTAATTTTAAGCAAATATTTACCGTGTAATGGATGTACAGAGAAATGAATCAGCCAAAACCTTTGCTAATATCTTGTCCATTCAACATTAGTGTTTATTGCAAGCACAGCGCCAAAAAGTGCTGGATGTTACACAGAAAGATAAAGAAACAGCCTCTTCTGGAAGAAGCTTAAAACCTAAATAGATCATGTAAAAATGATGAGACATGGAGCCCAGCAAATTGAAAGTAAATCAACAGTAAACTTTAATTTGTGTCTTACTGGACTTAGAAATGAGCAGCACTTACTGACACTGCTTCTGTCCAATCTTCAGTGAAAGGAGAAAGCTAAGGTATAGTGGTGACAACTGTGTGTAGTTATACTGGTTGCAATCATGTGTGTGTGTTTAAACGAACAGCTGTGCAAAGAGTATGTTACAAAACGGATAGATTTCTTTTGATACGGATAATAATTTTTATAATTTCTGACATGTTGCCGTTCCTTTGTAAATGAGGTTGTGAATTAAAAATGTATTCCCTAGACTGACAAGCAAAGTGCTTCCTGATCATAAGCCTTGCAGCCAATAATGTATTGTTGCTATACCTCTTCGACCTGTACAGGAAATTAACAGAATCTGCCTGACCAGGAAGGTTTGCAGTCCAGCACTCTGGCTCTGATTATGTATTTTTTTAATATCTGGTATTTTTTAACATCTTCCCTACTGTAGGGGTGCACGCTTGTAACCTTCTTTGCAAACATTACTGTATATGGTTTGTGGAATGCGCTGTTTGACGTAGTATGCCTCTCTTGGCAGATGTCTTTGTCTGAAAGATTTGATTGAATGAGTTGTCATATCAAGAAACTCAGTAAGTCAATTTGTTATACTGATATTCCTGTAAAATACATGAAGACTGAGCCAAGAGCTCCTCTCTTCTAAGAGGTGTTTCAACATTCTTGTCTGATAAATCAGACTGAATTGCATTCAGTAAGTGCTGTAGCTTGAATTTCCTTCCTCTCTGACTTTAGCTAAACTGTGAAGGCAGGGTGACGTAGTTTAACCCCAGCTGGCAACTGAACACCATGTAGCTGCTTGCTCACTCCTGCATGAGAAAACTCATGGGTCGATACAAAGGCAGTTTCAGAGGTAAAGTAAAAGCCACATGCACAAGCAAAGCAAGACAAGGAATTAATTTTCCACTTCCTGAGGGCAGGCAGGTGTTCAGCCATCCCCAGGAAAGCAGGGCTCTATCATGCGTAACCACGAGTTGGGAAGACAAACGTCATCACTCACAATGCCTCACCTTTCCTTCCTCTTCCTCCAGCTTTATATGCTGAGCATGATGTCATATGGTATGGAATATCCCTTTGTGTCCCCTCCCTGCTCTTTGTGCACTCCTAACCTACTTGCTGGTGAGGTCGGGTGAGGAGTAGATGTGGCCTTGGCTCTGTGTAAGCACTGCTCAGCAGTAATGAAGACATCTGTATGTTACGAAAACTGCTTTCAGCACCACCCCAAAGCTTAGCCTCATGATAGCTACTATGAAAAGAAAAAAAGCACACAACAAAGGGTTATACCAAATTTCATCACAAACCACATGGTTTGAAGTATCAGAATGTGGAAAGAGACAGGAAGAGGAGGATTTGTTTCATAGCTATCAGCTGTGCAGCCTTGGATCCTATATATCTGTGCAGAGTGTACAAGGCTGAAGTCCTAAGAAACCTGCTCTATGAATAGTTGGAATAATTAAAATGTCATCTCTACAAAATTATGAATGGAAACAGCAGTGCCTATTGAAATATACTTAACTATTGCCAGGCACGTGACAATTTCGTTCCTTGCCTCTATAGAAGACATCTTCTGAACTAACTATGAGTAGAAGCAGCAGGTAGCTGTACTGTGTTACCTTACATGAAAAAGATCAAACCGTATTTGGTAAGGATACCACTGAGTGGATTTTATATGTTACTGCATTATCAGTATGTACTGTGAGGAACTGGAGTACAGAACAGTCCCAAGTTATGTAATTCCTTTACTACATCTGAATCAGAATCTGATGGATACAGATGCACCCATCTGCAAAGTCCTGAGCCACAGATGATCTTAAAGCTTGCTGATGCAAAAGAAAACCTGTGAGTCTTGGCCCAGGGATGGGAAGAGGCACGAATCTTCTTTCTGTGTCTGTGGTTGACCCTTCTGATCCTTACTTGCTCTTTGACACTGGCATCTGAAATACAGTTTTGCAAAGAAAATCTAGGCCTGGGTAAACCAGAATTAACTTTTTGCATTCCACAGTGCATGGAGCTGCTTTAGAACTGAAATGCAGCTCAGACATGCTTCAGCTTATTCAGTATTTTATATACTAATTTTGATGATGAGTTTTTAAGATCAACAAGTACTTGAACAGAAGAACTTATCTCTGGCTTCTGCTACTAATCACTTTATGGCATTAGATCTAAGACTATTATTTATCATCAGGAGGAATTTTACTCACGATGCATGAAGTCGTTGCTACTTTAGTCATTGTTTAGGCCAGGGTTACTCTCTGTCTGGAAAATCTATCCTTGCTGGGGCCTAATCCAAGAGACCTTCATCACTTCGTATGCAGCTTTTCTTGAGGTTTTGTTACTTTGGGTAAATATTTAAAGCTAGTTAGGAATTTCACAGTATGGCTATTTTGAAAGGAGAAGATGATTGCAGTGCTAATACTATGGTTTTTCAGCAAACACAAGCTGCAGTTTCTCTTGCAAATAAGGGGCTGATTTGTCTGTACACGCAGAATTAATCAGGTGATAAAGATGCTCACTCGGGATGTGGGAGATCCTGTCAAAGATCAAGATTGGAGTTAACCAGAGAGGAAGTTTGTACTTTAGTCTTCCCCATCTTGGGTTAGTGGCCTGCACACAGAACTATTTACTGTCCTTAAGGAAGGATGAAAAAGTGGTAGGTGAAATAAATCTTGGGGCCTTAAGCAGCCTGGTCTAGTGAGAGGTGTCCCTGCCCACAGCAGGGGGTTTGGAACTAGATGATCTTTAAGGTCTTTACTTGCAACACAACCCATTCTATGATTCTTAATCTCCCCCTCCCAGTGTCATAGATATTTTTGAAAAGTCTTTTTCATCTCCTTAAATAGATGCAATTTTTGGTCAGATTTTAATGGGATAAGACTTTATATTTAACTCTATCTTTTCACATTTCCCACACAAATGTATCATGTGCTACTGCTCTCTAGAACTATTATTTATGTTCTTCCAGTCTCCTCCCGCTGTGGTCTAAATCCTGTTTATATCTGTATGCCACTGAAGATGCTGGACATGTAATTAATAATGATGTGGGCAGAGTTTAGCCCATCAGACCAGCATTTCGTTTGCTTCTGTGTCTGAATGGCTTTCAGTAGAATGCTCCTGTCTTAAGCAAGGAAGATAAAGTTGAATATATCTTAAGTGTGTTGAGAGTATCTTATCTGAGTGAGACAAAACCAAAGATGTTTGCAGAGGGTGTTGATAAAATGTAGACAGCTAGCTAATGTAAGCTGGCAAAATCTTTTCCCTTTAAATAGAGCTCAGCCAGTTTTGCCACCTGAACTTCTGGAATTGAAAAAATTGAGACTGAATTTTTGATGCCACATAGAATCTTCAAGGCTGGAAAAGATCAATAAGATCATCCAATCCAACCATCTGTCTAACACCACCATGTCAACTAACTAGTCCTGAGTCCTACATCTACATGTTTTTTGAACACCTCCATGGATGGTGACTCCTCAGCGTAAGAGGACATGCATGTTTTTTCTCAGTGCATATATACTTTCTCTGCACATCACTACTTCCTAGTGCTGATTGCAGAAAGATAAAGGGAAACCACAGTTTTGTCCTCTGCATGTGGGATTTCCAGCAGAGCTGCCATGTGAGGTTAGATTTTCTTTCATTCTCAGGAACGATGCAAGCATTGTTACATCAGTATCAGATCATCAAACAGCTACCAGGTAGAAGGTACACTGGGCTTTTACAGTCTTGTGCCTCTGCACTCTAGTGCCCCAAAAGCAAAATGGTTTGTTTTGCTGTAAAGCCACTCAGCATCTCCCCTTTGCGCTTCAGCTCCAGTGAGTGAAATCATGGGACACATTTAGAGCTCATCTCTTTTGACCAGGTCACTGTCCCCTGGCTGCTGTTGTTTGTAAAACTGCATTGTGATAAATAGGAGCTCAGCTTTAAAGCTGCAGCCCACAGATGCTGGGGGTGGGGAGGTGTTTGTTGGTATCCTATGTTGCTGGCTGAGCAGGGAGCCTGGCAGGTGCATGCAGGGGCATTGCCCTGGTCCCTGAAATGAAGAAGGAGACTTCCTTCAGGATTTTCCTTGATAAGAGAAAGGCTTCAAAAGAAGGTTTGTGCAGCAGAATGGCTATAGTGAGGCAGGAGCGCAGCAAGGCATGGGGGTAGGTCCAGAACAGGACAGTCACAGATGTCTCTCCAGTGGATCACTTAAGTCATGCCTAAGTCGTGGGGCACAGTGGAGCTTTTGATTAAGCCTTCCCCGTGGAATTGCTTTCAGATGAAATTTAAAGCAGGTGCCTGAACACAGCTAATACCTCATTTTCAATTTCCTCTCGTAGCTTAGCACCTGGAGGACATCAGAAAAAAATGCAGCTTCTTACACCATCACTTTTCATTGGCATCCCGCACCTGCAGAGACACAATATATTGTACTCCTCCAGCCTCTGACCCTAGCATAAGTCTTTATGATTTCCCTTCTCTTTTCTACCATATCTTTCTGATTTCTGCTGGGGATAAAGAGCTGGTACTTCTAAGGACTGCCAGGTACATGCTGAAGTACTGTGAATGAAGCGGCTTTGTTGGTGATCATTCCATTACTTGCAATGGGTTTTGGAAAGATACATGCTATTTCTCTCATACTAATTTGTTCTTTCTTCACTTCTTTTACCTGAGCCTCCTCATGACTTTTCTTATCTGTCCATTCTTCACTTTCCAGTTTCGTTAGTACTTTGCAGAATTTATTCTTCCTTCTCCTTCCCCCTCCTCATCCACAGCCACATCTAATAGAGCCCTGAAAGAGTTTTAGGAAGAATAAAGGCCCTTATTTGCCCTTTTTACATTTAAGTTTTCTCCTTTAGATTTTTTTTTCTCATTTATGGGATTAGAATCAATTATTTTTCATTGAAATTTGACTTTACTCATTAGAGTTTTCATTTGAAAACAGAATTTATAAAAGCAGATTTTGGTAGTTGTTGCAGGAGTCGGATGGTTAGTTACCTGTGTCTTACTCTGCCACGTGATAGGTCTGGCTTGGGGGAATCCTGAGTTGGGGCTTGAGATGTCCTGTCATGAAAAGCAGATGACAGCAGGATTGGATGCTTCTATTATTCCTGCATCTCCTCTAGAAGTGATTTGTGATGCTACAGAATAGGAGGAAGGAGTAGCCTTTGTAGCAGAAACATTTGTTTGCTCCTACCTGTTAGGGTTTTAAAAATTCTACTTTCTTTTAACCTTTTTGAACTGGAGCATTCTCTCTCTTCCTTAATCTGCCCAACCTCTTGGCTTGTTTTAAAGACACCTTTAGGCTACCTTGTTTTTGACATTGCCTCTGAAATTTTGTTTCCATTGTAGTTGGCCTCTTCTTTTCTTCACTGTTTATCTCCACTCAAACACTGGGTGTTGATTTTGTCCTCTCTGCTCCTAGAAGATGTAGAGAAGATAATTTTTTTTCTCTTATTGATCATTTAAATAACACTTTCTCTCCAGTCCTTGCAGTTTAGCTGATCAATGATGTGGCACATCAGCTGTAATGTGTGAGTTTGTAAGAAAACCACATGCTAGAAGTCATTTGTCTAGCCTACTGTCCACACTATTACCTATAACCTCTTCTATAGAGTCCACAAAATACCCACATAGTATTCATGGGAGAAAATCCAATTGACTGCACTTCTGCATCGTTAACAGACTATGCATGCACAGGTATTTATTTAGATCCCACAGCATGCTTTGTGACAAAGAACAGTGATGTCCTCTAAATAGCAATGACAACAGTGTTACAGAACATACAGATTTCCCCATCCTATGCAGGGTGGAATTCTAATGTGTACTCACATCAGTCACCATGTTCTCATCCTCGGCATCATGAAGAGTTTGAGTACAAAGTATATTTTCAGTGCAGTGCTAAGGTATGCATTGCCAATATAGCCCTGAAGGCTGAATCTCTTATTTAAAATTTAAAAATACAGGGTATTGTTATCAGCTTTTGAAGAAGTGATGCTATAAGATGAACCCTTAAAGGCAAATAACATCCCTGAAAATCACCTCTAATACAGTGTTATATCCAAGGTGAGAGCCTTCCAAAAGTCTGAATCTAATTAATTAGCTCTAGCTGTGTCACACTGCTCCCATCTCCCTGAACTGACAGCTGAAGTGAAAGGCACGCTCAGGCTCCACAGCACTGTTACATTATTCTGTACCTCTGTAAGAGTCTCAAAGGTCAAACCCATAGAATATCACTGCTGTCAAAGGAAAAAGTGGGCAGAACCTGCTGCTTTCTGAAAGTTCCTGATGTCATTTTGCACTTTGACCCATAAAACGAGGGCTATTGACATACTCTAAAGGGATACAGGCTTAGATATATTATGCTGCAGCTTTAACATTATTGCTGCTCTTATGCAGTTAATAAGCAAAGTTGTAGGTATTAGGACACTGATACAGCCAGAATCTTGCTAAATGGCTTCTAAAAGATGCTTCTATCAGCTTAAATGAATAGCTCCAGCCTACTCACTGAGGTTTAATTGCTGCGTGCTGCCTTCAGAACTGGCCTAGTTCTGACTGTATGGGAAGAGATTTCACCTGCAAATACTGAATACGCTGTTGGTGCACCTGCTAAAGCCAAGTTCCAGGCTAATTCTTATCCAGGGCTCTGAATATGGGTTGGAACAGGCAAGAGTGGATGCAGAGGTTATTGATGTTCCTTGAGGAATGAGGGGATGCCCTACGTGGTGGTGTGGGTCTCAGGAGAGAATGCCATTAAAGCAACGGGGAAGTCTTTAAACTTCCTAAAACATATGGGAAAGAAAAATCCTTTCAGATTAGAAAGGGAATAGTTAAGAGTGAAGGATTCAGAATGTAAATAGTTAATGTTTTGTAGAACCAGGGCATTAATTTCAAATGAATTTGCCTGGTTTTATACTCTAAATAAATATATTTAGATGCATAGAGGTATTACAGGTGTACATATGTATATACATAGAAATTAGAAATTGGTATAATTTTAAAAATACTTAATTTCAGGCAGCCTGGAATTATTTTCAGGTTTGTGTGGGTTTTGGGTTGTTGTTGGGGAGTGTTTGATGGATTTTTTTGGTTTTGTTTTGGTTTGGTTTTGTTTGGTTTTTTTTTTAACAAAAACACTTCAAACCCTAAGTTTGGAAAAGGCTTTTCAGGATTGTGTTCTTGATGTTGGTGGCACTTGTTGACCCCTGGAAGTATCTGAACAGCACATCACAATATTCACTGTCACAGTTTGTGGTTATAGTCCACATATTTGAATTTTGTCTTTCTCAAAGCATTTTGATTCTAAGCACAAAGATTAATGACCTCTGAATAGAAAAGAAAAAGTTGTGAGGTGTAAGTCACAGAAGGTGCAGACAGCCCTGCAGTGCCAGCTAGAAGGAACAAGAGAATGATGCAAAATTACAAGTTGAAGGATTAGGGTGAACTTTTGAAAGACATGCAAAGATTTTCCACTGCGTTGTGTATGTGTATATATACAAATACCTGAATACTAATGTATTCAGAGTTCCTGTGGTATGATTGATCTCAGATACAAATCCTAAAGGACAAATACAGGGTTTTTTTGACATTGTCTTCTGTACTCAGATGTGGCAGAGAATTAATTTTTATAGGAATCTTTAATTCTCTGCATTTTTGGAGTGGTTACAATCCAGAGCAGAAAAAAACCAGAAGAAAAAATAATTAGAATATGCCTTGAATCATGTAACAGTGTCATTCAGGAAGGCATTATGTAGTTCTGAAGGAAACTATTTTGGAGGTGGTTAAGGTTGAAGATTTTTTTCACCTATTTTTAAAAAATAAATTAGAATAGAATAGCTCTAGAAGCATGCTATACCCTAAGTATTTAACATTGCTTTATAAAATACAATAGCCAAACAGTAAAGAGACCTGCATTGTAAAGTGCAGTAGAGGATGGATTATGAACAGAGAAGTAAAAACACAGAGATGGTACAAGGCCGTTTTCTTTGGCCTGAGTAATTTCTGGAGGGCAGGTTGAGAGGCTTTTTACCAATGCCTCTAGTGACAGGACAAGGTGCAAACACTTTAAACTTAAAGAGGGTAGGTTTAGGCTAGACATTAGGAAGAACATCTTTACAATGAATGTGGTGAGGCCCTGGCACAGGCTGCCCAGAGAAGGTGTGGCTGCCCCTCCCTGGCAGTGTTCAAGGCCAGGCTGGATGGGGCTTTGGGCAACCTGGTCTAGTGGGGGTGTCCCTGCCCATGGCAGGGGGTGGAACTAGATGGGCTTTGAGGTCCCTTTCAACCCAAACCAGTCTGTGGTTCTGTGATTCTGTGATTCTGTGATTCTGTGAATACCAGTCCTTGATTTCATCAAGGGCATTGAAGGAACAGAGAGATCCAAGAGGAAAGGACATGGTGCTAGGGCATTATATTGAAGAGCTCCCTCTCGTTACTTCAATACTGCAGGATAGTAATAATAAAAATATTGAACAATGAATCACAGCCATAGTGCAGAAGTTCTTAATAAGATATTCTTCCCTCTTTATCTGAACAAAACTGTGGAATTGCATAAGAACTGAACATCTAAGAGTCAAAAGGATGGGACAGTTAATGACAGACTAAAGTTGATAGCATTTCCCAGAATTTATTCCAGTGGATTTGGTTTTGAATAGACCCTTGGAACGAGTTCTGATTTTTTTTTTCCTTATGATTTCTTTTTATCAAGCATCTTGTCATAATAAAGGCCAAGCTGAAAAATCAGAAGATTGCACTGTGTCCACATTCATCAGGTCCTCGCTGGTTGTTACAGAATAAGGAGTAGCAGCTATCTCAATAGACAAATGATTACTGTATTACTTTTGGAGTCAGTTAAATAATACATAGCTACCTTACTGGCAGACAGCTTACGTCCCATTTGCCAGGCAACCTGTAAAACACCTTCAAAAGACAAGCCTAAAATTTATGGACTTCGTAGAAACATTGGTTTTGGCACATACAAATTTCCCCGTGCCCTTCTCCCAGCTGAGGCGGTCCTGTGTTGCTGTCAGTAATTGCCTCTTTCTTTTCTTCCTGTCCCACAGGGACAAACAAGCTTTTCATCTGTCTCCTTGCTAGATTTGTTCTGCTTCACACATGCCAGCCATACTCTTCTTGCAATCAGTTATCTAAATGATTAACATAATTAAGTTAAACTCAGAGCCATTGTTCCTAAATTGTATTTAGCTTCAGTAGCTTCAGGGTTTTGGCTTCGAAGTGGAGCTGGTATTTCCAAGCTGCCCCCGGGCCCCCTCCCCCTGGTGCCTTTCTTTTTGTTTTAGGTATAATTATATCAGTTATTTTCCTTTAATTTTTTTCTTTGTAGGTGAGAACTCAAGATCACTATAAAAACTCAAGATCAGAGGTAATGCCTTAAAAGCACAAAGTCCTCTTCCTCGGAGCAGTGTGCTGAGGAGATTGATAAGAGTTCACAATAACTGATCAGCAATATAGCAACACAACCAATTACTTCCGTGGTCTCTGGAGCCAGCAAACAGATTTTATGAGTGAGGTTTTGGTATTTCTTTATGGGCAAAGAAGAGGGACAACAGTTTTCTAAATATCTGTAGCTGAATAAATTACAGCTGCTCCTGGCTTGAACTGGCTGCTTAGCTGAAGAGGAGCAAACACTGTGAGGTTTAGAACAGTCTCATCAGTAATTAACCCCCTTTTTGCCTCTCCTATTGACACAGATTAACATTAGCCTAGCCGTCCCTATTTTTCATCATGACTTGTCTTTTGAATATATTTCTGTTCCCATGGTACCACAATGCTTCAGCAAGTCATAGTCCAGTTGTAGTAGAACCTGAGTGGAGCTGCACAGAGACAGCCCTTGGCCTAATGATCCAGTGATTTGAACGGAAACTGCATCAAACTGGTGACTGCACTTAGTCTAACATAAACTGGCATGTAAGCAATCTGTGCAAAACCCTACATAGGGCATTATTATTGTTTGGGTAGCCATTTCAATTAGAGGCAGATAGAGAAAAGTGAAATAGCTTCATTTATATATGCTTAAGCTGAGTAGGTAGGTGGCTCTTTGCACTGATGGAGCAAAGTATCTCAAATTGAAAAAATTAGTTAGAAGAACAGCATTGCACTTAATCTTATCCCATAACATCACTGAGAATGAGCAAGTGTGAGGGAGAATATGGAAGAGGAGGGAAACTAGGGACTGGAGTAAAAATGTAGTGGCTATTTGATCTTCCTTTCTACTACTCAGTCATTACTTCCAAATGTCACATACGTTAATTTATTTACTTATTTATTTATTTGTTTAAGCACATGAATGATGCTGCTAATTATGCTGGATGCCTGCTCAGTCAGGCTGGTCTGGTCTCACCAAGTGCTTCTGTTTGGTGTTACTGTAGTAGTACTTGCATTCAATTATTTGCAGTAATTTGGGGCACAACTCATCTTCTAGATGATTCTTCATGCCACAGGGGTTGAAGTGGTTCCTTTTGTTTAGCAAAACAAAGCTGAATTCTAATGAGAAAGTTAACGTTTTGGAAAATGACTCCAAATGGAATAAAATCACATTTTGCTAACTAATTAAATTATTTTTCATTCTTTAACATAAAAAATATAACCATTTTCAGAGCCTGGTATTTCTTTGCTTTCAAAGACCTTCAGGGGATGTATTTGCACTAACTATCTTCTTCACTCTCCATTCAAAAGATTGTTTCAAATGCAGATCTATTTTCTCTCTGAAAGATTCCTACAGTTCTCTTTCTATTGTCTGTTTTGTTTGGATTAAGGACTCTTGCTTTCCCTTGTAATCTGTGGTAACTTCATGCTATAATGTTTTAATTATTATTATTATTGTTGTTATTACACTGTTAGAATATGTAATTGAGTCATTTGTCTGTTAAACATTTAATTTGAATTTTCTCTGTTTTTAAGTTTTGTGTCAGTGGGAATCCTGAAGAGTTCAACATTTTTGTGGCATTTATTATAGCTTACTTTTAGTTTTGATTTAATCTTGTAGCTGTTTACTTGGAGAAATAAGAACTTTGCACGAGAGGCCCATTGAGGGTGTCAGAATTGCCTTTAAGATATGACTGTTTCTGTGTCACCTTCCAGTCTACAAATAAGTGGCTTTTGGCAATAGTTTTTCTAGGTCAGAAAGGCAGCATGTAGAACTCCAAAGTGTACCTAACCGCTCCTTATTTCATTGCAGAACAGTCATGAGAAAGGGTCTGGGAAAAAATAAAATCAATCAGTGCTTTAATTCAGCCACCATGCTGAATTTTTTTCTTTTGTTTTCTTTTGTCTTTTTTTTTTTCTATTATTAGGCTGAAAACTTATCTGGGAGTCCTGTAAATACAGGCTTTCTAGAAAACGCTTGTTGTGGCAGTTTTTTACAAGTATAACAATAAATAAAACCTTATCTCTTGTTGATGACTGATGTTACAGATGTCTGAGTTGAAGAGATCTTTGAATCTTTTATCTGATCTTCCAGTCTTTTCTTGCTTTTTCCCATTTTATGCCCTTGCATCATGAAGTTAGAGAATGAAAACTACTGTGAGTCAAATGTGATGGCATTTCTCATCCTCCAGGCCAGTCCCATTCCTTTTGTGGGTTTCTTAACACATGGGAATTGTTTCCCAAAGTCAGTAACCTTCAGAGCTGCAGGCTTTTGGTGCCCATCATGAAGAACCTCACAGAAGGACTTGCCTCCAGGTATACTTCCAAGACCTCAGCATGGTCTGGTCTTGCACAGACTCCTGCAGGGAAACCACTCAGAAACAGCTATTCAACTTTTAGGCTTCAATCTTCTGTCTCTATGCATGAAGGCCTGGAATTCACAAGAGCCTCCAGGACAACCAGGGTTGCCACTGAAATCTTATTGATCAGGTAATTCCATGAAGCACTTTGATTTTGGTTAAAGACCATTTTTAATGAAACATATTTTTTTAATTGGCTGTTGTGTTAGACAGGTGCAATTTCTATTTGCTAAAAAAGGAACAAGTCCAAGGCTTTAATCTACCCTTCGGAGTAAATCATATACTACAGAAGATTTAAATGAAAATACCATTGGATTTGGATGTACTGCAAGACCCTGACATTTTCCTCTTATACCATTTGTGTACACTGGCATTTAAAGATTGAGAATGCTGTTCTTTGAGGATATTTTTGTAATCTCATCTCCATTCAGGAATAACCAAAATGTAGATTGTTCAAAATAAGGAGAGTGAAAAGAGATGAGTAGTATCTTTGACTCTATTCACTCATCTGTTCTTAAGAAAAGGTAATGATATAAAAGAAATCACTGTGGATATATTCAAACATAATTCACCATGTAAAGTAGAAGCTCTATTTTATTAGATGTCAAAGCAGCACAGCATCTGTAAAGTGCTGAGAACTTATTTTCATATTAAGAGGTATTTCCATCCCACACGGTGTTTTATGACTGACTTTGTAAAAAACCCATTCAGACTTTCCTTGGCTTTGAGTAGCACAACATTATGAATATTTCTTGGAAATGTAGCTTTTTTGAGTTACTTAACATGAAGTTTTAAGTGTTTAAACTCAAATGAAGTATTGTGCTCTACAAAATCTAAGTGGCTTAATTCTTCCAGAACTTTCTTGCCCTTTCAGCCTTTACAGACTATTTCTCAATGTTTCTCTACTTGCTTTTTTAATGTGGCTGCTATGTATATTTCTAATATGGAAGGGAAGTTGCTTATATATTTATGTAATTTTGCTGATTTACCCTTCTCTACTCTCTATAGCCTCTATTGCCCCACCAGGGACCCTTCCTGGAGGAAGCTGAGGATGCTTCATTCCCTGCCTTTTCACTTTGACATGCAAATGGGCCAGAAAGGGTTTGGTCAAATGAAAAAGTATGAGTCCCTCCCTTAACCTTCTTCTGAACTGTAAATCATCTGCACATCCACAGCAGGTTCAGCCAGAGCAGTTTTGGGGTGAAAAGTTACTACATCCTTTCAGGTAGCTCAGCTGCCATTATTGTTGCTATTGTTGTTATTTCCAATAAGATTATCAAATTGTCTAACACTTATCTGATCTTTGTTACATTTGCTTCTTGGAGTATTCAAATTTAGAGGGCCTGACAGGGGAAGCAAAGAAAAGGCTATGTAGAAATCTCACCCCTCTTTCATGAATATGACAGTGTAGTAAGTGTAGCTGTGCATGACTTCCTATTCTAATTAGTGGTTTGTTATGATACATGTAATGAGCCTGCATAGAAAGAGTCTTAACCTAACTGTTATTGTGCATGTTGGGCCAAATATTTCTCTGAAATCAGCTTAAGATTTTGGCCTTTTTAATTTTTAAAAATTAAAAATTAATATGAGCACTGGTTAATTCCAACAGAGCAGTGGTGTTAAGTTAGTTAGCAAATCCTTTTTCCTAACGTTCTAGTGGGAGGTGTATGCTTTGGTTACATTCCCTGCTATTTAGCAGAGAGCTTCCAAACTTTCTTCATTAGCTCTTGTGTTTATTATGTGCAGTTTTCCACACCAAGAAAACAAACCAGGAAAATAAGTTGTTAACAGACGTAAATTACCTCTGCTCCTTTCCATGGCTGTAGGTAGCATGGACTCAGAAGTGTCTGAAACTTCAAGCAAACTCTTTTTTAACACGATGAAGCACTGTCTTTATTGCCATTTAAAGCTTTTTGTAACACCAGTGGGAATCTGTAAAGAGCACCATCTGATGAGCAGTACTGTATCAGGGATGACTGTAAACTTATTAACACCAGCCTGACCACAGCATCACTGCTAGCACGTGTGAGTGGTAATTTGTGTCCAGAAAGTTGTGTAAGAATAGTGGGGTTTTGCTGTTCAGTGGAATCACAGGGGTTGTTCTGTTGTTGCCTAATAGCTAGTTCTTCTTTAGAGAATAGGGTGACCAGGGGAAAGGTATCTAACATTTTAATTATCTTAGCTATGCTAACTTATTAAAAGTTCTTATTAAAAAAAATTAGGCTATGTTCTTCAGCATCCAGATTGTGCTAGACCCTGGACAAGGAACCCTAACAGGCTTTGGATCCTAGTCACTAAATTTAGTCAACTTTTGTACAGGTGCATTTTCACATCTCACCAGAGACATCAGCACTAGCCTCTTTTTGTCTTTTGGGAACAGAGGTAAGGTCAAAACCTGGGCAAAAAGCAGAGAAGAAGACTTGATAAATGTCTCAAGAGAAGTGACAAATGGATTTCAGTAGCACAGTAGTTGTGACTGTAGGACCTCTTTGTGGAAGACAGTTGCTGTATGTAGAGATATCGATGTCCAAAGACTCTTGTTATGAAAGATTATGTCATGAGATTATGCAAGTCAGTCACAATACATGAGCACAAAGAAGCAGTTAGCATCTGTTCAGTAGTCCTGTTCCTTCTTATGTTTTTGGCATTTGCCTCTGGTACTTTGCCATTCTCCAGCTACAGTCTCTTGAGTAATGTCTTGAAAATTTAAAGAATAATTATATACACTTGAATACTGTGAAACAAGTATAGAAGTGACATACCCAGGCAGATAGTGTAAGTCAGTGGAATAAGTCAGCCACAGGTAGAGCTGCTGTACTGGTTTCTGTCTTGTCTTAGAAGAGCATCTGTATTTTTTTGGGAAAAAAAGAAAAAAACACCAAAAAGAGCTGAACTGGGCTGTCAATCCCAGTAAAAACCTGTGGAGGGAGTAGAGAAGGGAGAAAGGATCATCTCTTAAGTATCAGAGTTGATAATGTGAAATAATATTTATAGGCTGAGATCTGTAAGTTGTTTTAGTTATAGTGACATGGGACAGGTATCAATTAGGGAAAATTTCCATAACATAATTAAGAGATAACACTTTGGTGCTCTCATTTTTTTTTTCTTTCACTTGAAAATTCTCCATTGATTTTAATTAAGCTTGTCTTGGACTCATGACCATAATCAATGTGATTTTTTTCCCCATTTAACAGCTAGCTCTGCTCATCATGGAACTTCTCCCAGGTGTAACATGCTTGAGTTATGAAGCTTCATTCTGTGCTCTTCAACTACTAGCTCCCAGAACGACTTAAAAATGCCTTCAGAATGTAGAGCTAGAGCATAATATGATTTTTCCAAATTAGTAAGGGGATTTTCGACATTCACTGTGAATGTTTTATCACTCAACAAAAGCCAGATACTTTAAATACTAGTTGCCCATTGGAAAACACACCTGAAACTTTCTTTTCTTCCTGTGCTGTCTTAGAGAAAGGGAAAAGGGGGCACTTCTAAGATCTTTCTTGCAAATTTGAATATCATCATCGTTGCATCTTGCAGATTTGAATATCATAATCATCATCATCATCATCATCGTGTTTTTTGTTATAGCAATTTGAGCGATCTGCTTACTGCTTCTGGAATCATCATAAGTGCTTTTAATCTGTCACAGTATATACAATAATCTTGGCAAAGGAACCATTCTGGATTGTTAGTTAAACCAAATTATGTATGCTTGAATGCCAAGGAAAAAATGTTTCCTTTGTAGGGAATTTTTGAGTTTGCTTTGTAAGGGATTTTTGAGTTCCCTGTGAATGATTTTTTGTTAAGACTCAGAACCTGACCCCTGTTTCTATAGTGTCTTACCCTTTCTATAGCAGGAAGTAGCATTGACTGTCCCCGACTTTCAATAGTTTTCTTCACTTTGTTGCTTAGGGGATTTCAGGCAGTGACCCGTACTATGGTCTCATGTCCTTCATGTCTGATTAAATTTAACCAAGACACAAAGGATCCACTAAATGTGCTGATAGTCAACAGCTTTGTAATGGAGGGCAGCATGCTAATAAAGCCCTTATGCAAGTGGAGCTCAGCTCTTTCCAATATACGGTTATTAATTTCCTCATGGAAATACTGAAGAGCACTTCTCAGTATAATCAGTGCCTCACAAATATTAACTTATTTCTACTCACAAAACTTTATTAGAAGTTGTTTTATAAGTAACTCATTCATTTACTCCCCTACCCCTCCCCCGAGTAGGTATTTCCTCCTATTGAATATATCTTGTTTAATAGATTTAGATCCTGGGACTCTCTCACCCATTTACCAAACATGGGAAGTGCAAATTTAAGTGGTTGCCTTGAAAAATTTAGGTGAATTACTTCCAAGAATGTCTTTTCTTTTGGGTACTTCTGAGTATTTGCAGTAACATTCTTTTACAACACATAGTGGCTTGAAGTTCCTTATGTTCACTGACTGAATATTGGAGTAATTTTTAATGCATAATTTAATAGCACTGTGAAATAGGGAAGTATTGTTACCCCCACTTCACAGACTGTGAAGTATGAGACTTAGTTAATGGATTTATATTGGTCTGGGACTGGAGTTCCCCGCTCTGCTTGGTACTCCACTGAGCCATATCCTAAATCTTCATCCAGTCTACCTTTAAGCACCTAGAGGAAGCACTTCAGTGAGAAAAGCCTAAACTTACCCTTCAGTCAGTGGATAATTAGAGACCTCTATAAGGTACAATTCATTACATTTAAGGTGTGAGGTGTCTAAATGCAAATTAAATGTGATGTTATATACTTTCATGTATATGTGTATATATATATATATGTATAATGTAATGTTATACACTATTGCCATTGATTGCAGAGGAAGACTACTGCCCTCTCTTAGATTTAGCAGAGTTTATTACCTGAATTGCCAGTAATCCAAACCCAGCAGGAAGACTGTGAGGACCAGAGACTGACAGCCAGTCATGAGCTGGAGCTATTAGTATGAGACCTTTGCCCTTGTCTTCTAATACACCTTTTGTATAGTGTAAATATAAGGAGTCTTTATACCAGCATTGCAAAACAGACCTGTCTAAATAAATGAGGAAGAAAATAAATCCCTGTAACCCTGACGTACTTCTACAGGCTCCAGAGGCGCTTTGATTAAGTAAAACTGTCACCTAGTAGTGTTATCTTTTCACTTTCATTTTACTCATTAATCTTCGTACCACTAACAACAGGACATATTTAATGGGTATGTTAAGATACTTGTAGCCCTTTATCTGTAGATTGCTGGCTCCTCTCCAACTGCTGTAAAAAGTGATTAAAACATGTTATCATCTCAGGGCTGTTCAGTAGCTGAGACAGTCCAAGTCCAGTGTCTGAACACCCACATCAGCTAGGATCAGAGGAGTCTTCATCCAATTTCTACTAAATCTGGAGTCTGTCTGTGACATACGTGGAAATAAGTTAGTGATGCTGCATGCATCAACTCCCATCTGCGTTTCTGTCCTGTGTCCACTCTGTGACTGAGAGGAGCATTTTGGTTTTCAAGGCTTCTTGACAAGGCACTTCTATGATCTGAAGAACAGATGACCTAATAATAAATTTTGCAAACCTCTAATGTTTATTACCTTTTGGTAATTATGGATGATACCTCTGAATGTCAGATTTCACTTTGTTCCTGCAGCTCTGGGGGTTGTGTTCACTGTCTAAGATCCTAAGGGCTGCCTCATGGAGCTGCTGCTGGTGCATGTGCAGTTTGTGGTCCCTTTCCTGTGAGCTGCTACTGTGAGATGAGAGACTTGAGGCTTCCAAGGCAAAGCTGGATTTTCATGCATTGGATGGATCTTAGCTCCTGGCTCTTAGCAAAATTCCACTTTAATCAAAGCTTCACAACAGGGAGGCTGGAGGCACAAAAAAATCTCTACTTAAATTGATGTTTTTAGAATTTTCCAGATTGTCTGTCAGGAATTCAAGACCATGGAAACCTGGGCAGCTTTAGAAAAGCTTGGCCACCTTAACAAAGAGGAAGGGCTTGATCGACTAGATTTGAGTTATAATTTCTGGATTTGTAGTGTTCATGTTGTGAACCTGAGGATCTGGATCCTTTTTCTGTTAGAGAAAAAATGGAAATCTCCCCTTAGACCTTAACAAGAATGAAATAGTCTTTGAAATGTCAGAATTTCCTGCAAAAAGGGAATTCTAGCCTTTTAGCAGCTCTAATGTAATTGCCTATTCGTTGGCTGCTGAACTAGTTGTAAAATGGCCAACGAATGGCCTTTTTTGTCATGGTTTTGATGGTAAAGGTCAGTTCATTTTACTCTACCTTGGCTCTAATAAGTGTGGCAATAGTTTAGTTTCTGCTTTGAGTTTTTAATTTCTCTCTGACTTTCAGCTAAGGGAGGATAATTCAGAGGAATTGCAGTTGTTCAGGTGGAAGAAAAATGTGTATCAGCTGTCTGAATACAGAAAGTATTAATTAAGAATATGCATTTAAACACTTTCTTCTAGAAGGCCACAAAATTGGTTGGCTGAAGCAAATGATTTTTTCTTTTCAGGGGGAGTCACAAGCAATGTAGATTTTAATCCTTGAAGTACTGCAGGTTTAATTATAATCCTAAAACCATCAGAAGACTTTCAGGAAACAGCACCTAATACTTGAAAAGAATGAATGGCTCCTGAAAAGAGAGAGTGCAATTTGAGTGTGCTGCTAAGAGATTGTAAAAGAATGGCTTCATCTTCTCTTAAAAGACAAAGACTCAGTATCTCACAGGATTAGGCTCCTTGTTCTTATTAAGGATATGCATCTTGAAGAGCAAATGTGAATTTATATAGGGCATGGTCAGGAGCAGTTAATATATTCACAGGTCAGTTGAAAGGCACAAGGCTTAAGGTAAAAATAATTTAGATAAGGTTTTGCTAATAAAAATTTGAAATGTTTACAATGTTTACAGAAACCTCTTGGTATATGAAGTTTAAGAAGTTATTTTGCCTACTGAACCTCTTGATTATGCAAAGAAAAACACCAATGTATTATTATCTTCATTGAACCATTAAATGGGAGTCCAGCAAGTGATTAAAATGAATAGGTCAGCAGGAAACTTGGGTGGATGCAGAAGAGAAAGCCCAGGGTGACTAGCTGTCAAAATGTTGCATCTGTTTGTCAAGGCGAATGGTATAGCCCAATTTTTTTATAACAGTCTTCCTATTTGGTCTTTATTGTAATTCATGTGCACTTGTCTTCTTTAAAGTGTTAGAATAGAATTAAATGGGAAATGTATAACTAATCTATAAGAATGTACTGTGGAATATATTGCTAGTTAACTTGTAAGAAATTGATCCCCTTTTTAGTGGTGTTAGTTTCTTGAACTAACAGGTAAGGCATGATAAGTAACTTACATTTGCATTAAAGACATACATAGATGTTTGATGTAGGTTTGCTACCTTGAAAGCTGCAGAAGAAGTTGTAGAGGTGAAGAAAACATACAAAGGAAGAAAAAGAATCAGCTGAATGTGTGCTGCACTTATTGGAAATGAACAAATTGTGGAGGTGTGACTCATTGCCCAGTGCTATCTGAATAGACTGATGCTCTGGCAGATGAGAAATACATAGCATCAAGCAGGAAGATGTGGTGGTTTGCTGCTTACTTAGTTTTTTGGGGTTTTTTTTTGTTTTGTTTTGTTTTGTTTTTTTCTTGAGAATGGTTGAGTTCCTGGGTATGCAGAATTTTTAACCCATTTGCTGCTTAATAAATGAGAGCTATATTAGATTGCACCACACTGCACTACTGAATCCTAGTGGCCACCGCTCCTGGTGGAAAGCTAATGGAACATCTGCAGCACAGCGGGGAGCAGGCTGGGCTCGCAGCAAAACGATTATACTTTGCTGCAGATCCTAATCCTTATTAGTAAGTATTTAGAGTCCTATCTCATTCACCTTTCTCATTTACGACAGTAGACAGCTTTCCTATTTCTGTTATACCTTGTTGTGCCTAAGCCTTACATACATGATGTCAGTAACTTTCCATATCTCTTTTGCATTCTAGGGATTTCACTTAAACTATTGGTATGAATAATACATATATTTTGAATTAAAATGAAAGAGCACTGGATAGACACAGAGTATTTTTTTATCATCTTCTAAGCTGGCAATCTGAAACAGGCACTAAATTGTAAAAAGCCTGGCATAGTTTAATCCTACAGTAACAAAAAAAGGCACACAACTCCATGACAGAATTTAACTGAATTCAAATGATGAGACTGGATTCTCATCGCAGCTAAGCAAGTATGAGTCTGAAAGAACTTTCCTGATGGTGGTATTGTGGATTTACACTAGCATAATTGAGAACTGAATATGGATTTTGACGTAAATCCTTTAACCTCTCACTTAAAAGTAATTTCCTTGAACCATATGAGTGTCAAGTCCAGACAGCTCATGCTAATTGCATGATCTGTTAGAGCGACAGCAGTAGTACTGTCTGCAAACTAGTCAAGGATGCCAGGCAAGTTTATGGATGTGGTTAGTACTAACATAAGTCATGTTGTAGCCTTCTCTGAACACACCTTCACTGCACCACAGTATTCGTTTCTGGTGCAGCAAACTAACTTAATTTTAAATCATGTATGTTGCCTTCTATAACAAACCACCGAGTGTTGGTGTTAACAGGGTAGATGGTGACGTATTGATTATTGGCTTGACCTAATTAACCCCATGATGTTAAACAACAGTCAGTGGTAGAAATAGCTCACAAGTCTGTCTTTACCAAAGGAAGTCGTTGGATTCAGATCCTGTAAAACGGTATTTTGCCCATGCTGTGCATTTTCCACAATGATTCTTAGGAATCCATTCAATTTCATCCTTTAACCTGAGAAGTTGCATTGCACTGCTGGTAGGAGGTGGAGAGGCATTTCTTGAGGCACAAGTCCTAAAGTCTTCCCTTTGCCCTAGATAGATTTTGTAACAGCAGAATAGTCTTCCACAGTTCCTCTGTGAGAGGAAAGGCTGTGTGGTGCTTTGAACCGCAGAGCTGTACCTGGCCTTACTTTTTGCAAAGCAGGGTGTGCCACCTTGATGCAGGCCCATTCTAAAACCCTGCATCCATGCAGGAGAAAGAAGACCAAATTTGTTTGGGGAAATTCACCCCTTTCATTTGCCAGAGTATTTAACTTCTGAGGAAATGGGAAGATCTCAGTGAGTCTTGGAGTTGCCTTGGTTCAGGTAATCTTGATGGGATGATATTTTTAAGCAAAGCAATAAACCTACTTTTGTAAAGCACTTGGCATGGACTTTGGTAATGACTAATGTGGCCATTCATCAATATATATACAATCCTTATGTTAAGGATGCTTACGTTAATATTCTTTAATGAATGTTAAGGAGCTCAGAAAAGGCTTACCCAGAGTTTGCCTACAACCTGTCTGAATGATTGTGCTGTTTATTCTCAGACATGTTTTCACTTATCTCCCATTTCTGCTTTCTTCCTCACATTTGTAAATTCTATCTTCATATACCACCTAGGAAGGTACAATGCTACCACTACCATTTAACTCAGCTGAAATCCAACGTAATATGCATGGGAACAAAAATCTATCAGAGCTGGTTCTTTCAGGTATGCATTACCCCCAGAATAGACTTAATGAACTAAGTGTTCATTAGGAAGAGGGAAGGTAATTAGGAAGAGAATTATCTGTGACTTGCAAAGGGAGTTTCCAAGCTTTCTCATTTTCTTTTTACAGATTTAGAATTGCTAAAGAAATAAAATAATTTTCTGACTGAGAACATTATACTACCCTGAAAAATAATAAACATGGATTATATTGCTATACAATCTGTGCTTTATTAAGGTTAAAAATAATACTGTGCAATTGTGTAGTTCAATTTGAATAGAAACCACAAAATTATTTGCAAAAGTTAATGTGTTTTGCAAAATGGTAAATTAAGGACAGAGAGGTTAAAGACCAGAGTTTTAGAAGTGTAAAGCATTTAGAGTTCTACTTGAATTCATGCTGAGTTGCAAGGGCTCAGCACCTCTGAAACTCAAACTTGTCCAAGTAGTCAGCCAACCTGAGGATAGAATTCAGATCTCGTCACCTTCTTGTCTATGCTTAATCCCTTAGACCACATGTACGTTTCAATATATATTTAATTGCTAAAATAATAATTACAAATCCATATGGTAATTGGGTTTAGTTCCCTTTGATGTGAATTGTGCAGAATTATGGGTAGGTGCCAAGTGTCTTGGGAGGTCGTGGATGGTCTCACGGGGCCGTCACCATGGCAACACTGATGGATGCAGAATTTCCAAGCAATGGACTCACAAAGGAGAGGGAAAGAGAGGACTGTTAGGCATTATTCAGGCTGTCTATATCTGTTCAAACACAGGGTATACAGATAGAATGCTTCTTAATAAAGTTATTATTGTATTGTCTCAGCATAATAATGATGCTCTAAAAACTGGTGATTCACAGTGGAAAGTTAGAAGTAAAGTCAAAGCACTGGGTATGTAACTCTCTGCCGTATCCTCATTTTCTTTCTGGTTGCTATTCTATCTGTCCTGTGACTGCTGCAGTGTGGCTGAGCAGCTAAGGAAACTAATATTGGAAAAATGTGACATTTGTGGTTTCATTTGTATTTTCATACTGAGCAAGTAGCCAAGTCTTCAAGTGTCCACTTAGTTCCTGCTGTGAAGGGTAACTGTGTTTAGACATGGGGAGGAACTTCTTGACAAAGTCTTGGTCTTCAAAGGCACCAGTTTATTGAAACCCAAATATTTACATGCTTTTATAAACTTTCAGGAAAATGCAAGCATGAGAACCTTCTGAGTTTTCTAATTTCCAAGAAACTGTCCTAGACGTATTGCCTCTTAGTGAGTTCAAGACTTCCAGCCTGCTTACTGTGAGGGGACATTTGGGTGAGCCTGAGCTCCTGAGAGGGCTCTTATAGATTCAGCTCTGACTTTGGAGCAGGAAGCTCCACATTCTCTCCCTGACAGGGGTCTTTGGACTCCCAGGTTACTAATGGTGCAGCTTTGTATGTGGAGGATTTAAGGACCTTTATTGATCCTAAATCCTGTCTGGGGTCATAGTTCCAGACCTACTGGGTTCCCACTTGTTGAACCTGGGTGTTGCAAAACCTGTTGGTCTTCCCAGTTATCTAGATACTGAGGTTTCATTAGAATAAATGGTATTTTTTCCTCCAACAAGTTTAAAAATTCTAGTTTCTCTTTTGTGTTAGAATAGATTGTGTCATGGTTCTGCATGCAGATTTTCCATTTTTCTCTAAGCCAGGTTTCTTTGTTCTGCCTTCTGCACTGCCTGCTCTGAGGGAAAGAGAGAGTGGGGAGGAAATGAGGAGACTGCTAGCTTCACCTTTGTATGTGGGGTACTCCCATATCACAGTAAAATGCACCTCTAAAAAGAAATAAAACAGGGAAATGGACAAGTAGGATAGAAGTTCCCATTTGCTGACTTTGGATTTGGAGTTTCCCTGTGCTGAAGAACAAGTGCAAGCCCCAGCCATAAAGTGTTAGGATAACCTGTCACTCCAGAACATGCGGTGACCTTTCCTTTTCCTTATTATATTTATTCATTCAAGGGTACACTTGTCACTCTGCAATACGTAACTTTTGTTACTGTAAATCTAAATGCTGTCCCTAATGTTTTCTTTGTTCTTTTGCTTCTGTAGCTTTTGATTTCACTCTTTTACAGTGAGCTCTCTTTATATCTCTAGAGGCCAGCCAAGAATTGTTTATCTTAAATCCCCTATTATAAAGATAATGTGCAGTTTTAAAATGCACTGTATTTAGAGATATTTGGACCAGTGATTATCTACACATTAAAGTCATAAAAGAGGAAAATTAAGAGATAAACACTGCAGGAGGTATATAAATGGATATTTAAAGGCTTTAGAATGGCCCTTCTTGCTTTCATATTCATATTTCTTAGCAGTTTGTAATGTACAGCTGGCAAAATTGTTGTCGCAGAATGTTTTGCCAAGAGTTAAATCCATCTAACCCTCTGACCAAGCCTCCTAAACTAGTAAACATTAAGTCCTTAGAAAACATATTTGGCAGGGCAAAGACTTTATTTCTTTTTGATTCTGTGCACAAAGCTGTCACCTCTCTGTTTACCTTTCTGTCTTACATTCTCTGGAATTTAACTAATATAAAGCTAATGGTACAGGATTTTTTATTTTTCCCCAGTAAAACCTCAGAGTATCAAGTATTATTGAATGCCCTAATCCTGGATGTTATGTGTGTCCTCCTGTGAACTGGGATGTGCATGCATTGGACACAGCATCACTGTTAGTCTCTTCTATTTTGTGGGAAAGCAAACTGCTTATCTTTGAAACGACCGTTGTAGATACTCGGGATTTGAGAAGAACCCCACACGAGTTTATGGAATCATAAATAGGACAAGAAGGGATTGCAAGGCTTCTCCCACTGTCTCTTGGGTATGATACAGGACCAAATGGGCTTTCTCTGTTCTTGATAGGTATTTGCCGAGCGTGCTGTGGAAACATCCAAGGCTGGTAATTCTGCAATGCTTTCATGCAGTCTGCCTCATTATCTGACTGTCCTTGCCACTAGAAAGTTCTATTTTCCCCTCAAGTCTTTCCTGATTGTCCCCTGCTGCTTTTAAAGCCATTACTTCTCTTTCCATGGTCAGAGTGGAGAGGGAGATTAAAACATTGCCTTTCTTTTTACAACTGCCCTTTATTTATTTGAAGACTCTTATCCTGCCTCCCCTCAGTCTAAGCCGAGTCCTGCTTTTTCTCGATCTTTCGATCAAGTTTTCTAGATCTGATAATTCTTGCTCTTTGCTTCTTAATACCTTTTGGTAGGTTTACATCTTTCCTGAAGTACTATGGTCTAAACTGTGTGATGCCGCAGAGTAGGTTTTACCCATGCACAGGTGAGCAGATCGACTCACTTTGTGCATCTCGCAGCTGCTATTCTTCTTCTATACTTTCCAGGTGATCTGGAATTTGGCAGCAGAAGGGAAATGGGAGTTTTTAAAAGCCAAATGTCTTTCACCTTTTTTTAAATGAATGATCCATCAGGCAGCACTGTGCTAATCGCACGAGTAAGACACGGAGGATTCTGACTTCAATAAATGCTATCATTTTATGTCATCTCAACATTTTAAAATACATTGAGGGAGTTTTAATGCATTTTTCTATCTGATTTTAATTTAATATAGTTTCACATCTGGCTAAGTAGAGATAAGTATGCTGGCTATTTCAAAGTTTACAAAGTTGCTGGGTCAGTATTTTGCAGCCAGGGTTTCATAATAGTCATCATAACACCAGAGCTCGAACAAAGTGGAATATGCAACTGTAATCCATGGAGAATCGCATTAGCATTTCTGCATTGCTAATTCTGACAATGGTAGCATACTTCAATTTGATAAGAATTTCATTAATGCAGCACGGGCCCGTGTCCTAGTTTCACATTGCTTTAATATTAATGACAACATGCCTGAGAGTAGATCACATTTAAATGTCAGTAGAATTGGTGGGTGGACCAAGAAGAGAATAAATTATTCACATACAAACAAGTGCATTAATGATTTTCTGTAAGACTTTTAACTTTTGGGAATGTCACTTGTGTACCTGATAAGAAGCATTGAATGTGTCTGGCAGGAGAAAACTGCAATATGGCTGATTTTTTTGCCAGTTTATGGGAGTAACAGATGTCTGTTTAGATTAGTTATGTAAAGGAATAATTTAAATCTAACCTCAGATTGTAAATATCAAAGATTTTTTAAACAAAACAGGCTTTTTCCATCAACTCAGGGAAAGGTCACCTATAAATATTTCATTAGCCAAATTCATTAATTTCAATTACACATAGATTGAATCTAATCCAATCACTCTTCATCTCAACTACAATGAAAATATAAAATGGGCTGAATCCACTCTGGGATGTTCAAAGCCAACAATTAATAAAGTAATATTTCAAATTAATTTTACTGTGCAGTGTTGCTGTTTATATGAAATACAATGAGATTAATAAGGACAGGTCAATTTAATTCCTATTCAAGCTTGCTAACCTGGTAAAGATATGTTTGGCCTGAATATGAATTTTGGCCCAGTTTTTTTTCCCTGCATCCCTTTGATGTAATGATGTACAATATGCAAACAGAAAAGCAAGAGAGTGATGCAAAAATTTACTGTGCTAGAAAATCTAACAGAAAAGATGAAATACTGAAGACCTGTGAATGAAAGACATGACAGGTTTCTTTCTTGTACTCCTCCCAGCCCTCTCTAACTGTGTTTTTTGTCTGAATGAGTTATTAGTTTCTCCTCGAGTTTCCTTCATCTGAGTGAAATGCTGCATGTATAAGATAGCAGGAATGTGAAGCAAGATGTAGAATTGGCCTATTGAAATTATTCATCTGTGTTCAGGGGTTTTTTTTCCATGTTCAGATTTCATGTTTAGATTTTCTCAGCCTGACTGTCATGTGTGGCTGTTACTGAACTGTCACTTATCATTGCCTGAATAAGTATTTTAATTAACCCTCTGTGTGCAAATTTAAAATATTAGTGTATTAAGAGGGACAGCTCTGGACTGCAGATACATCCCCAAAATGCTCAGGTGGGATCTGGAGGAAGAATGTGCTAGAAGCTGCCTGAATTATCTTTATTAAAAGAAAGAGGATATTCCTGTTCAAAGTTATTAATTGTGATACATATTTTCTTCCTGTGTTGCTCAAAACTTTATTGCACACTTTTTGGGATTATGAAGAGCACGATGGAAAATACACTGAAGTTGAAGGAGTCTCTTCGTTGGTTTCAGATGAGATCTTTGATAAGAATGGTCTCTGTTCTGTTCTGGACAAAACATTGATTGACAGCCCTCCCAGTGAGGGGAGTTGATGTGCTGCTATATCATAAACCCAGATTTTATAAAACCGCCTTGCTCTGTAAGTTATGAGACTGAGAAGAATAAAACATATATAATTACTTATCTGCTGTGTGTGAGTAGCATCAGGCTTCCACTTCCAAGGTGACAGTATTGAATTTCATGTAATATGCAGATGAAAGAGAAAATGCACCTCAGTTTTCTGTGCCTACATTCTAACTGATGAAGCAGGCATCAGGGGTGGGATAAAGGCTTCCTGGTCTCATTGGGAACCATCGTGGTACTCCAGACTCACCTATGGTGACTGGATATGAAGTGGGTGAAAGATGGTCAGGATGAGCTCAGCACTCAGCCAGTAGGTTTTGCTTGTTTCAGGCAAGAGCAAGTTGGACTTTGAACTTGTCATACAGTAGTTAGGGAGATTATCTGTTACTCTCAATCCCACATTTTTTCTTATGTTCTCCATTGTTTTTTTTTTTTTTAATTGAAGCCTTCATTGTCTTTTCAGTGATCAACTTTGATAGAAACAATTAAGTTTGCCAGTAGCAAGGTCTATAAAGACCTGTTGGATAGGACTTCTTTTATTCCTTGGAGTTGCAAATGTCTTCCTGCACTCAATGATTTGACTTGCTATGTTCAGAAATACCTGTAGAATGAAATCAGTTCCAGGGGTATCTTTGATCTTAATGCATTGATTAGTTATGCTCACATAACTTGCAAGAGAGTTGCAAATGTGTGTGGTGTTTGTGACAATAATTTCTCATTTGAATGTTGGTTCTTCAGTTTTTCCAAACTAGAAAAAGGGCCAAGAGTGATGCAAAAGAGAAAAAAAAAATCCAGTCAGTCAGTTGGGTGACCTAAATACCTTAACAACTTTATACTCATATTGCTCAAATCTTGATTCAGCCAGCAAAGTGTAAAAGTAAATATGTAGTATGCCATGAGAAGTAAATTAGATTAAAAACATGAAGTTTAATATTTCAAAATAAGATTAGTGCAGGGAGGAAGACTTTTAAATATGATTATAAGCTAGCTGCTATGGGTTATTTACTTGATTTGGGATGTTGAGGAGAGAATGTGATATTAATCTTTAATTTGAATGTTGGGGAGGGAGTACAAATAGACATGGCGCTATTGATTGTGCTGAAGATTGTAGAAAACAGATCTTTATCCGATATGTAAGTCTAAACCCGTGTTTGGTATAGGTTACAACCTTTGCAACAACTTGAAATACTTGCATAAAAGGAAGCTGAGTTGAAAGACTCTTGGGTCATTAGACTAATGCTGCAGTAGCTGATACCCTTATAACAGTAATTTTACTGTGTCTAAAGACTTGCAAGGAGTATTCTCATTGGTTTATAAAAATCTCTTTTTATTTACTTGCTTACTGATAAAGTAAAAAGTGTAATAAGGTCTCAATTACATGTCTTTGGACTAGAAGACTGATATCTACACAGTGTGTTTATCTACTGCCATAAACCAACGTAATGTTTGCTCTTAGTCTAGAGACATCAACACTTGAGGTAATTGGAACTGTTAACTGTTTCAGCTTGAAGCATAGATTTAAGACTTACGGTAGGATGAAAGATGATTCCATTAATGGTGAAAAAAATTACATTTCCTTCACTGCAATGATGATTTTGTTTCTGGTATAGTTGAAGACTCCACCTCCGGAAAAGGAATAGCTCAATCCTACCAAAACATAGGTGCATATTTGTTGATAACTTAATATAATTAATGAACTAACTGAATCTTACTTCAAAGGTCTAAATTGGCATGTACTGCTCAGATTACAGAAGATTTATACAGTTCACCTGCAGCTGTAACTATAGAATTTTGTCTCCTTTGAGGGCAGCTTTTGTCTGCATGGTTTACTTATATATAGTTACTCCATTACTGCATAATGGACAATTACTCTTTTGAAATCACTCACAAATAAAAAAAAAATGCAGACTAAGTGACAGAAATATCCTTCAAGTTGACTTTTTTATAGGCTAGGGTGCCACATATAGCACAGTAGATTTCTGAATATGAGTCATTATTAAAATCCAACCTATTTAGTTTCTAATCTAGGGTACATCTTCAACTGAACTTTGAAAGTTCTGAGAAGTTTATTGATACTTTGCTAAAATATTGGCATAATAAATAGATATACTTCCTTCCTCCTCAGACACAGGGCCTGATAAAAGTCATCAAGGTGAGAATGGTAAATCTGAGAATAAACACTGACTGTGAAGAGTTGCTGAACACTATCCATCTGAGAGATACATGCATTTTTAAGGTGGTAGGCTGTGTTTTAAGAGTGCTTAAGCTTATGTAGTGGAAATACTGCTTAACAGAATAAGTCAGTGATTTCAAAACTGTAGTTTTTGGATGTTATAGTTGCCAAATTAATGTGTGAGAGAAAGTATCTAGAGAAAAACCAACAAATTTATCTAGTCAGGGATGCTCATTTAATTATGTATTGACTTGAGCTGGGATGTTCAGCTTGTTCTCAATGCTAAATATCACTTTTACATATAAGGGACTATTACTGTTTCACTGTGGCACAGTTCCTTGCCTGCTGATTAGAGTACTCTTGGGGAAACAAGAAGCCTTGTGGGCAGAAGTAGGATTTGACAGTACTGCTTGTGAATTAAACAGCTTTTCCTGATATGGATACTAATATGAAGCAAATCATGTCCACTGTTATATTTCTGAGAGCAGGACCCAGTGAAGGTTCTCTAGAGAGTGGTAAAGCACTATATGCCTTAAGGAACCTCATTATTTTGAACAGGACTGCAGTGGGGTTGTATGTAAGGAAGTACCTTTATGTACAGGTCATGACAAGGTGCTCAGTGCTGATAAAATACTGGAGCACATTTGTCCCAGAACAGAGCTTTAACCAGCTGCAGAGTTTTACTAGCAAAAACTTAGATAATAAGTAGGTCTTCAGGGTACCTTACACCTGAATTTCCACACTGAAATCTTGTAAAAGAACAAAGTTCTGTTTATGTAGTTCATTCATCAGGTTTCTGTCCAAGGTACAAATGTGTGTGAGATACATACCCTAGCAGGCTGGGGAGGTTTTGATCACATTTCAGATGAGTAAGCAGTACAAGTTCTGGGGTGTTATTTAGACAGATGCTAACCCTTCTGGTAATGGTCTTTTGAAGGGATACAGGAGGAAGACTAAGGAATACTCTTCTTCTATTTAAGCTGCACAACTGTGCAGCAAGTAATCTGTCATTTGATCTGAAATGAATCAGTGATGTGTGCTCAGGAGGAGAGCAATTTGGACTTCTAGACCCAGATTATGTGTGTACTGAGGCTGAAGGCAGAAATAGCCTGGAGAGAGGGATGATGTTTTCATAGTCTTGATCAGAGCAATTTCTTTTAGTCTGCACAACACAATATTGCTGGCCTAAGAAGCTGCAGGGTTAGATCATTATTGGTAGAATCTCCTGGATGCTGTTCCTGAAAAAGTTTTTACATTCTAGAGACAGTAAAAGGCAGTTCCTTATTCAAAGTCCTGGCTAAACAATCTCATATAGTTTTTCCTCAGTTCCACTATGTTAGTTAAAATGGTTTTTTGTTCTGTGCTTTCTTGATGGGGAAACAGCATTTTCCTTTGAGTTTGGTTGAGTGGTCAACACTGTGTAGCTTTTGCTCAACACCAAGACCTGAGCTCTTTTCAGTAGCCAACATAGCTTATGTTTATCATATATTTTTCCAGTGGTTTCTTTATCGTTACGCAATGAAGCAAGGGGTCAGCTGTATCTTTCAGTCATTTCACTCTCCCTGGGGACTGGAATTTGTTAGTTTTATTTTTAATTAGGTTCCTTAAAATGTACACATTGTGTATGTGCTAGACAAGGTGATGTCAGAGCTGTATCTTCTGTTCTAGGATGACACTTTGCATAACTATTCAGAAAAGTTCATAACCAAATTCCCAGTCACATTTCCAGTCTAGATGAGTTTTTTTCTCCTCAGCCTTCTGTTGTGCCATAGCTGATGCTGTCATTATGCCCAATTGCCATCTTAGAGCATTATAAGTTCTCAAAGGGACAAGGTGTTGCACCTGATTTGAAATTTCATGGATTTCTGTAACAGTCAAAAAGGAAAGGGCTTTATTAGCTCATAGTATTGTATTTTACAGAGGAGATTTGTTGTAGTGATCGTTACTAGCTGGCGATTTCTAAGCATTCTGCTTGGGTATGCATATCTATCTGTGTCCCATTACCACGGCCCAGCCAAGATATGATGAAGGTATAAGCAACATCAGTTAGGTGAAGAGTCATCCATGTTACAGTGGCAAATCCTGCATTTCTAAGGAAATGTGAAAAACATTATTTACTACTATAGGGGAAGTTAGTTTCAGGAAAAAAAAAACCAGACAAACAGGAGTGAATAAAAGAAGGTCAGGGTCAGGGTGGCCAAGAGCTGTATTATGTCTTCTCTTTCTCATGACCATAGCAGTCTTGTTTGATTCATTCTGAGCAGGGAAATTTGAAAACTTTATTTTCCCTGCTTTCAAATCTGTTATGCTCTCAATATCACTTCAGAGAAGTTCTATAGTTTTACTACTCTTGTGAAGAAGCTGGTACTGCAATGAAGAGCAAAGCTCTCCAAGGTATTTCATGTTTCTGAATGTACTATCCAAAATACTTCACAGAATTTGAATAAAGCCAGTGTTATCTACGCTGAGGTTGTTACAAAAGACAAGCAGAAACTCTCATGGTGCTGGAAGCCTACTTCTGAAATTATGTTAGTAATTTAAAAGTAACTATATAAATAATGCTTACATTTTTATATACTGTTGGATACCTGAGAACAAATAGATGTTTCAGTTGTTTAAATATAGCTAGATACATTGGACAGTGTTTGGTCAAGAGCATCATATAGTATTCTTAATGTCATTCTCCAATCTTATCAAGAAGAAACTGAATGCAGGTTCAGTGAGATTTCACGTCTGGTCAGTACTACTCTGGCGAAGGGATTGAGACATCATGCTGTCAGCTGACTGCACATGGGACATAACAACCCCATGCAGCGCTACAGGCTTGGGGGAGACTGGCTGGAGAGCTGTCAGGCAGAGAAGAACCTGGGAGTCTGGGTTGACTGCCGACTGAACATGAGCCAGCAGTGTGCCCAGGCGGCCAAGAAGGCCAATGGCATCCTGACCTGTATCAGAAACAGCGTGGCCAGTAGGTCTGGGGAAGTGATTGTGCCCCTGTACTCGGCATTGGTGAGGCCGCACCTCGAGTGCTGTGTCCAGTTCTGGGCTCCTCACCATAAGAAGGACACTGAGGTCCTTGAGTGAGTCCAGAGAAGGGCAACCAGGCTGGTGAAGGGGCTGGAGGGCAAATCCTATGAGGAGTGGCTGAGGGAGCTGGGGATGTTTAGCTTGGAGAAGAGGAGGCTGAGGTGAGACCTTATCATCATCTACAACTACCTGAAGGGAGGTTGTAGAGAGATGGGTGATGGTCTCTTCAGCCAAGTGACAGGAGATAGGACAAGGGGAAATAGCATCACAGAATTGTAGGGGTTGGAAGGGACCTCGAGAGATCATCGTGTCCAACACCCCTGCCAAAGCAGGCTCCCTAGGACATTTCACTCAGATAGGCGTCCAGACGGGTCTTGAATATCTCCAGAGAAGGAGAATCCACCACCTCCCTGGGCAGCCTGTCCCAGGGCTCTGTCACCCTCACTGTGAAAAAGTTCTTCCCCATGTTGGTGCGGAACTTCCTGTGCTCCAACTTGCAGCCATTGCCCCTTGTCCTATCTCCACAGACCACTGAGAAGGGGCTGGCTAATTCCCCCTGCATCCCATGCTTAAAATAATTATAAACATTAATTAGGTCCCTCCTTAGTCTTCTCTTCTCAAGGCTGAACAGTTCCAGCTTATTCAGCCTCTCCTCATAGGGGAGATGTTCCAGGCCCTTAATCATCTTCGTAGCCCTTCTTTGGACTCTCTCCAGGAGATCTCTGTCCTTTTTATACCAGGGAGCCCAGAACTGTACACAATACTCTAGGTGGGGCCTGACCAGGGCAGAGTAGAGGGGGAGGATCACCTCCTTTGACCTGCTGGCCACACTCCTCCTGATGCACCCCAGGATCCCTTTGGCTCTCTTAGCCACCAGGGCACACTGCTGACTCATGGCCAACCTGTCATCCACCAGGACCCCCAGGTCCTTCTCCACAGAGCTCTTCTCCAGCAGGTCATCCCCTAGCCTGTACTGATACAAACGGTTGTTCCTTCCCAGGTGCAAGACTTTACACTTGCTTTTGTTGAACCTCATCTGGTTTCTCCCTGCCCAGCTCTCCAGCCTGTCCAGGTCTCGCTGGATGGCAGCTCAGTGTTCCTGCGTGTCAGCCACTCCTCCCAGCTTTGTATCATCGGCGTACTTGCTGAGGGTGGATGCTCTTCCCTCATCAAGGTCGTCAATGAAGATGTTAAACAGGACTGGACCCAACACCGAGCCCTGGGGAACACCGCTAGTCACAGGCCTCCAGTCAGATTCTGATCCACCGATCATGACCCTCTGGGCTCGGTCTGACAGCCAATTCTCAACCCACCTCACTGTCCACCCATCTATCTCATGCTCTCTCAGCCTTTGTTATCAGGAGATAACATGTCATGGGAGACTATCAAAAGCCTTGCTGAAGTCAAGGTAGATGACATCCACTGCTCTCCCTCCATCCCCTTGGTGAATCCATGCTGACTACTCCTCATGACCTGTCACAAAGCTGTGCCAGGGCAGGTTTAGAGTGGACATTAGAAAAAAAAATTTCCACTGAAAGAGTTGTCAGGGCCTGGAACAGGCTGCCCAGGGATGTGGTTGAGTCACCTTCCCTGGATGTGTTTAAAAAAACATAGATGAGGTACTTGGGGATATGGTTTAGCTTAGGATGGGATTGGTTGGACTTGATGATCTTCCAAGGTCTTTTCCAACCTTGTGATTCTGTGATTTTGTGACTGCACCAAGTCATTGACATTTTTCTATCCTATTTAAGAAGTGAAAGATAAGAATAAAAACAGGTGGGATCACCTTCAATGGGAGCAGCAGACACTTAATTATACTTGTATCAGCCCTGGAATTTGTGTTGGAGTGAGAATAAGGAAAGTAAATTCATTGGAATTTGTATATGATAGAAAATAGCAGAGATATAAAAATCAGCAAAACAAAACCAAATGCATTTCCTTTGCTACACCATCATTCATTGTGAATAAATACAAATATCTCTACTGGTGACTCAGGTTGATATTAGGTGATGGTACAAATATATCCTGACCAGATAGAGAAAATCATCATCGTCATCATCAGCAACAGCAGTGGTAGTCTCCATGGTGACAGAAGAGCTAACAACAGACCAGCTACTTAAATGGGGGAAGAATGGTTGTTTTTTTTTTTATTTTAAAAGAAAGGAATGTCTCTATGGTAGTTTGATTTTCTATTTATTCACCTTTGGAGAACTAAGCATGCAGGAAAACTGTAGTCCTGCTTCTTCTTTTGTTTTCTTTCCTACATCCCCTTCCCCTCCTCCACATTTTTTCTCAAGACACTGTCTGGCAGACTACTCAGTGCACTTGTAGAGCACAATTCAGTATTAGGTTTCAAATCATCAATTAAAGTTGAAATGGTTTCTAATTTAGGGAGGAAGTTCTCTAAAAAAAATATTTAGGCTGTAATCATATGTCTGTGGAAAAAGTGAGAGCTCTTAGCCAGAGCTAACTTGGGAGCTAACTTCCCAAACTTGGGAACCTAGAGCTAACTACTTAAATCCATCCTGAACCATGTTAAATATTTGAAGGTATTTATGTCATGACCTAATAGAGCATACTTTCTGCTTAGTAGAGCCCACTGACATGACAATATATAATGGACACAAACTTAAAAAGTAGGAAATTCCATTTGAACTCAAGAAAGCACTTTTATTGCAAGGGTGGTCAAATGCTGGCACAGATTTGTGTAGAGAAGTTGTGGAGGCAGGGGGTTTCTATTATTTTCTTTCAACCTTGCCTTGCTCCGTGTGTCTCTGGATACATAAAACACATTTTGATGGAGCATTTACATCCGTATGAAGTATTTCTCACTCTTGTCAGCAATGAGCTCTCCCCAACTTATCCAGCATTTCCAATGCACAAGGTAATACAGGAGTTATTATTTCATTGCCAGGTGCATGACTGGATGGTGCCACGTGGTGCTGATAGGATTGCTTAGTGACAAAGTTCCATCCTGTTCCCACATGTTTGCACAAATTACATTTGAGTAGAGCATCATTTCTGGCTGGTGGATTCATAGCCTCTGCCATATGACAATGGTGCAGTCCTGGAAATCAGATGATAAAGGACAGACCTGGCTCTAAGTAGAGGCAAATTAGGCACAGTGCTTATGGTGGAAGAAAGCAGACAGACCACTTTATCTAATCAGGATAGCTGAAAAGTCAGATTGTCAGCTAGTGCAACCATTACTTTCAAGTAATGGATGAATGAGGTGTTATGTTCTGCTGAAGTAGGGAGAGAGATCCTCACAGAAGTTACTTCATTTATCCTTTATATTCTTGTGACTGCTTTCTGCTTCTCCCTCTTCTTTTTTCCATACAAAGGTTTACCTGAAAGGAGTGGCCCAGTCCCTGCCTCTCATGAGGCATCTTCTTTCATGACAAAGCTCATGTTATATGTACAGAAGCCTTGAGCTGGCTCTTTGTAAAAAGAAAGAATTCTTTTGTATCCCGATCTTACTGTTTGTGACAATGTCACTATTTTTCATATTAATAGCAAAGACAAATCATTTTATCTTCAAAATTATTTTATCTTTATTGCTCTGACCTTGTTGGAAATATCAGATGGATTATGAAGACCAGATTTTGAGATGCTGGCCTCAAATACTTCAAACAGAAATTATTATGAATGCTGTTTTCACAACTTTAGTTACAACCCCTGCTCCTAGGTATAAAAGATGATGAAGACAGGAATTTATATGAATGCAGAGACCTAGTGTGCCGTAACTAGCACAACCAATTTCTAATAGAAGTTCATACTTGCATATTTTCATTCATGATTTTACAGAACCTTGATTAATTTCTTTTTTTTTTCCCTACATATTTCTCTTCCTTTGGATCCAGTATTGTGTCAGAAGTATTTTATCAGTGCACCAGTAATTCTAGGATAGCTATTACCTCAAACTCTGGGTATTACTATAGGTAAGATTGTCTCTGCACAGCTAGTCATGAACAACTTTAATATTTATCCCTTTAAACTTGTAAGCTGGTAGAAGATCATCCTCAGTATGTACAACTCATGTGCTGAGGTCTGAATATTGCCCTACCAGGCAGTCACGTGAATACTTTGTTTATTAGTGAAATTAAGCACTGGTGAAATCTTTAGCATATTCTGTCTGTGGCCTAGCCAGGAGGTGGCTCTACCTATCCATGCTCAAGGGATATTTGTGTTTCTAGAGTGAGGTAGAAGTCAACTAATGGTCTTGGAAGAGGAGTATGAAAACTTGGTGTTATAATTAATTATCACGTTACTGTGTCATGGGGAGTTTTCTGGAAAGCATTAATGCAACGGGTATATGCTTATAAATCCATTTGAAGATGGTTCTCACTCAGTGAAAATGATTCATGGGATGAAGATCATGGCTGAGAATTGGATCCAACTGGCCAAGTATCCCTTAAGCTCTTTAACTGAATGGTACAGAAAGGAACACTGGGAGGTAAACTGAAAAATTGATTGCTTTAAACAATAATTTTTACATCTCTCTAAAAACTTCTTAATTTTCTGTTTCAAATCTGACTCTAGTAAATTTTTAATTAACTATTTGCAAGAGAATTTTACTTTTCGGTTTTTGTTTTTATCGTTTGCAAAAGGTGATTTAAGGTGGCATGTTATGCAGTAGCATTGCATGGAGACTGCAATATCTTGCAATGCTACCCTGCAGTAAACAGGAGGCTATTGTACTCTGTAGGAACCTCTCATGTCGTACAAGCTCAGAAATGCTGAGGATACTAGTGTTCTCTCTGAAGGTGTGTGGTCTATTTCAGCATCTTGTAACACAGATTTCTTGTTTGGGAGACAGAAGGACAGCCATTAGCTAGAGAAAAGCTGTGTAGAGTGTAGGAAAATGCCTGAGCCCTTGGGATCTCATGCATATCACAAATTAGGTGATGTGCTACAAACATGCTGTGGATATCCTGCAGTTTATCATCAGCAAAATTCATGAGTCCCATCTAAATGAGCGCTAGACTATCATGTTTTCTTAGCTGCATAGATGCCAGCTATGGGAAGATCAAGGAAGCTACTTGAACAAAAGCACTGCAAGTGTTTGCAGCTTAATGATAAGAAGAATATAAGGAATATTTATCAAAGAATGAACAAGGACTTTGAGGATTACTTAGCTCACATAAAATGAAGTGCATGTGCAAACTTCCATGGTATAAGGATTCTTCTTAAGAATAGAGATGTCAAAGAAAGCAGCAACAGAAAGGAGTGCAAGAAGAATGGACAACGTATCTTGCCTTGTGTCTTTGTATCTGAGGGTATTTGCAACATGACTTACATCAACTTAATGCCTTTCTGGGGAATAGTTGTGTCCTTCAGATGCAGTGTCAACCTCTCTCAAAGAATGGATAATGAAGGCAATTTAATTTTCTTGAGTATCCAGTTCTAGTTTCTGATGTGCCTACAGTCTTTTTCATATTTAAAAAACATATAAAATGAAAATGTGATGAATGCATCTATGGGCCAGTATATTTAATTTTTCAGTTTTTGATTTTAAGGACATTTATACAAAAGGAACAAGCAAAGAATGTAGAGAAGTAAAACAGCAATGACAAAACCATCATGGCTAAATAAACACTTTGATAACATCACTTCTTTTCTGTCATCACCTTAAGTGTTTTGATGTGTCAGGCACATTCAGAGCAAATTTCTGTATAAACTCTGATTAACCCAAGAGTTCTTACCATGACACACACACTGTACTGGAGTTCATGAGTTTGGATTTGCTGCTGCGTAAGGGGCAAGAATCCAACATCTAAATGTACAAATACACATTACTCCTTCAGGTACATTGATGATTTTGGGAGGTATCTAATGTCTGTCTGTTTATCCTTTTCATTTATTTGAAACCACTATTTGCTTGTGTTATACTGATTAGCTTTTCTCAATTTTTTTATCAGCCATACTGTTTTATGTATTCAGGTAACTTGACACTAGAATCTCATTTATTTTCTTCTAACTGTTGTTGGTGATTACTGTGTAGATTGACAGTAACAGTGGCTTAGAACTCTAATTATCTTGTTTTTTAGAGATTCAAGAAATATTTGAAACAACTTTAATAAAAAAAGAGTGAATTAACTTTTCCTGCAAAATATAACCTTTCCAATTACAGCTGACAAGTAATTTACTTAGATAATACAAGTAAGTCCAATACTTTTGTGTAGCTGGAGTAACAAATAGAAAAAGATGAGTTCAATACTCAAGAAAGTAGAAATGGTTTTCTTAATGACAGGCACCATGTGATGATAGATTTCTTTCAACTCTTTGACTGTTTCTTGGCTTGACAGGCTATTCATAAGAATTGACCCTTGGAATAGAACGCTGTTCAGAGGGAAAATCTAATCATTATGGAAAGACCACAGACATTGTTCTCACGATAAATCAGAAGTACAGGAGTTTCAGAAACCCATCGAAACATGAGCATTTATTGTCTGGACATGATACGTCAGGAACTTAGATATTCAAAAGGAATATAGTTTGCTTCTCTGAGAACAAAGTCCATCTGAGAACTTTTATCGAGTTTAATTTTCAAGTTTGACTTTTCTTCCCAGAAGACCCTGTCTCTGTATGAGTCTCTACTCAAGCCAGCAGAACTTGAAGAATTTTCAAAGCATCTGTTTGACCAAGATTACTTTCCTATATCTCTACAAATATTTTTAATGAACTGCTTCTGTGTCAAAAGAAGATGATGCCATGCCTTTTAATTTGGTGAACCGGATAACTCTGTGATGTTGATGTGACCCAAGGGCTTGTGCATTAAAATTAATCTGTGACAGACATTGCATATTAACATGATACTTGATCCCTTGTCATGCTAGTTTTAGACTTTATATTTTTCATGCTGTCTCTGATGCTTTCTGGAGGGCAGAGTTCATGGCTGGGAATAGCACCCTCAAAAGAAGTGCAGTTGTGCAGCATGCATGTTGCAAACCTAGACAAAATTGCTTTTATTTCTGCAAAAATGCATACTTCCTGTTGCTGGTTTTACAGAATAGCTAATTCTAAAGGTGGATGAGTGTCAAATCCATATGACAGACATGTTCCTGAAGTTTAAAGTGAAGTTTAAAGGGAGACACAGATAAGAATGATGCTGGTTGCTTGTGAATTTTCCTTTTAAAAGCATTTATCATATTGTTCCAAATTGAGACTTGCAAGTATCTTTCACTTCAGCGGGACTCCAACTCAATTTGAAATTGCTGTCTTTAGTTTCCTACCCCTACCCACCTCAACATCCACATTTATGAATAGGTGTCTGTCTTTCTACTTAGGTACTGTAGACCTACAGGATGGATGAGGTAAACAAAGGTGAACAGAATCTATCCACTTTTAGTATGAGCAACACAGAATTTTAGTTCTCATCTGGAAGCCTCTGTGAACTTTATGTGCTTGAGCCAGTCCTCCTTCTTTTTATCTTTTTTTTTTCCTTTTTTTCTTTTCTTTTTTTCTTTTTTTTTTTTTTTGCCTTATGCTGGTAGTTCCATCATCCAGCAGTAAACCAAGTCAGCTCACTGATAAGGAATAAAATTAACTCCACATAATGAATAAAACCTTAGTTTGATGCCAGCTCACTGGACTGGCTGGGCTCACACTATGTTAGAGCAGTATCAGGCAGAACACAGGAAAAGAACTTAGTGTGGCCTAGATCCCTGCACACAGCCAAAAGCTAGTCCTACACGATAAGCCCGTACTTACAGTTGTGACAATTGTGGCATTAAGTGAGCAGCTTTCAGCAGTTGTTTACCATATTGAAGTGGAAGGAAGACCCAAGGTGGTATCTTGGAGAACATGTTGATACTGACCCTTTGGGATTCAAACTGTTGTAAAACTATGTGCTGGCAGTCTTTTCGTACTGATTGTGTCTGCACTGAGGTGCAACAGGCTGACACACTGTGTGCACATAGTCCAAAGAAAGATGATTAGTTGTTGCAACAAGTCCCACATACAGCAGCTAAGCTCCCTTACCCTGTGAAGAAAACATGGATATCAATCTCTAATCTTTACTAATGCCTTAGGCTTTGGGAACTTATGATCTAAGTAGGATTTGTGGTGGACATTTAAAAAGACAAAGTTAGGTGACATTATATCAGGCTATTGCTTGGTATGCTAGTTCATATGAAATTAGTGTTTAGATAAAAGACATTGTGAAAGCCAGCCCCAACATTGCTTGTTATTTCTGCTATTTGTTACTAAAAGACACAGACTGAAACCATTATGTTAACAGATAACAGCATATTAAAGATTTTACTTTGGGAATGTTAGCGTTATTTATTTTATCAGCCATTCTTTTTTATATTTTTTTTGAAAAAAGTTCTTACAAAATAATTTAAGGATTTTTCTTTATTTTTACCATTTCAGAGAATGTCTGGGGGAGTGTTTCCAAGATGAAAATTTACACTATACCCATTTTTGAAATTTGAAGTCAAAATACAACTGAGCCACCATATTTTTACTCTGTTGTCACATATAAAGTCCTCCTGAGAAATGCTGTTTTGGGATATGTAGAATACTTATACTTAAAAAAATAAAAAAGACGCTATGTTTAAACTGTATGAGATTTATGTGTGGAAAGGACTGGTCACCAAACATGGCAGAAAGAGGGTTTTAATTATTTAGATTATGTAGGTCTTCCAGTTTAAAGAGTAAGCTATGCTATAACACTGTGAACAAAGTTAACAGCATGGATTAGTACTGAGAAACCAGTGTGTGAAGTAAAAAACTGGCAACATAATTTAATAATAGGAAAAAGCCTGATCAGATAACATCTGGGGCATGTGACAGTGCTAGAGACCTGATAAACCCAACTTCTGGGAAGATACTCTAAGTACATACTGCCCCAGAAGCTTTTCTTGTTGTGTGTCCTGCGCAAAGGTAGAGGGATGATCTGGACCCAAGTGCTTGTTAAAAGAAATGGATTTGGGTTGCTTTCCTCCCTCCTGTACTATCCTGAAGAAAAAGCATTTCAGTAGACACTTTTTTAAAATGTTGACCTGTGGTGCCAGCTGGACACAAGAAAGGTACCAGTTGAGGCACTGGTGGGAAAAGTGGAGTGATTGCAGCTCCTGTTCTGTCCAGGGCCCAGGATCCATATGCACAGCAGAAGTGGGTGAGATGAGTGTTCATCACTCCCACATTGGAAGTAAATTCAGCATGCAGCTGGATGGATGCACACTGGCAGAGTGTTGTATGGCCAGCTCACTCTATCTCATAATCCACAAATTCAGATTTTGTTTCTTAGCATTCTGTGTACTTGTGAGGATTGTGGCCTAGATGCCTTATAGGTGCCTTATGATTGGGATCTTTGTGTACTAATGATCCATATTCACCTATATGGCACTATTACTTGTTCCCTGTTTATGCAAGTAAAATACATTTTCACAATTTAACCTTTCATGTCACCATTTCCATGATCCATTAACATTGTGAACTGTAAATCCATAATGCATAAAGATGACATTGTTTTTTAAATCAGAAAAACATCTTATTTTCAGAATGAAGAGCCTAAAAACTTAGAGAATTAAGTGAATAAATAAGGCACTGGAAGGCTGAGATGGCAACATCAAACAATATAATGAACAGAGCAATCATTCTAGGAACAAGAGAAGAACAGATAAGACTAAAGTTTATCTTTGCCCTTAGGGAAGCACTATGAAACAAAATACAGGATTGCCTGTTTTCATTAGCCAACTTAAAAAAATTAAAAAAAAAAAAAAGAAAATGCCTTATCAGTTATGGGAAAGAAAATTTGCTTTGTTTTCTAGATTAAATTTCCTGGGCCAGAAAAGTATATAATGTAGATTGAAATTAGTACTTAGTTGATTTTGTTTCTGTGCACAGTCTTTATTTACTTTCTTTAAAGTTATGAGATTGTTATACTGAACTTGGATCAGTCGATTCTACATCTGTTTGCTGTATCTCCAGAGTTGTAGGCTAGAAGAGACTTTGGGATGAAAGTCTCCAGTACTTGATGAGTTAGATGGACTGATGGAGTTTGTGTTGAAATCACTGAGAATTTGCAAAATCGTGTACCATCACATTTTAATGCAGAAAAACTGCATAAATACGACTTTTCACAAAATTTCTCTAAAATCTAGATTTCAGATTTCAGTTGTGGGTTTGAATTTTCTTGGGTCCAAACTAAAGGAACAGTTTACACAAACCTCTACAAAATAAGCCATATTAATTCACATATTAGTTCATTGTACTTTTGTCTTTCTGACTATTAATGCGTGAATTCATCTACCTGAAGTCTAGTGTAGCTAGGAAGTTACAGCAGGTATCTCAGTAGTAGACCGTGTCTCAACATCATAATTAAATCAGCATTAAACAGCCGAGCAGGCTCCTGAAAGTGCTCCTCTGGCTATGTTTCAGCAATCATGATTCAGGAAAGTGGTTTTCTCTAAGTTGTATTTGATCTAATTTACTTTTATTAATTATTATACAATTAGTACATGAAGAAATGCAAAGTTCTTGCCTCAAGCGTCTCCCAGTCAAAAGGCCTGACCAGTTCTTACTCAAATTAATGGAAAGGCTACCACTGGTTTTGATTAAATTTATTTAGAATTTTCAGACACTATTTCTGGGATTATAGGAACAAAGTGATGGCAAAATGGAGAGCTGGTGGGCTTCTCAGGCTTCTTAAGAGGCAAGAGGATGAGAGTGCCAAGAGCAAACAAAGGGTGTGGGCGAGACACGGTTCTTCTGTGCCAAGTTGGGTAAGCCTTGTCATTTTTATCAGTAAGTTTCCTGATACTGATCTCACTGCTAATACTGTTGTGTGTTGAAACATGCCCGGACGTATGTTAGATAACTTCATCATCTGTCTTCAACTTCTATCTTTGCACAAGATAACTACAATCTTCATTGTATGCCTGCAAATAATTAGTTACAAGAAAAGCACATTTAACTCCCTAGAATCATCCTTGTGATTCTTCTGTCTTCATGTTTCCCCTTTGTCTGTATCCTTTTCCAGGGTAGTAAAGCCTTTGGTGCCGAGATACTAATTTGCTTTATGCCTCTATACCATGCCTATAGACTGAAATGGAGCCTAACTTTCATCCATGCCTACAAATGTTGCCACAGGAGCATGCCTTTTCAGATCCTACCTTTACCCAGTGAGAACGGAAGATGGTAACTACATCCAGGACATTATCGATGAATATTTTTATAAATAGAAACAGCAAAATCCATTTGATGAGTTTCTAAATCCCACACTCGGTCAATGCTCATAAATTTTTGAATGGATGAAGAGTCATTTGAATTTATTAAAATATTTATGAACATTGACTAAGTTGTCGTGAAAATATGGGGAACCTTTCATAAATGAAGAGGCACTCATTTATATGTGAACACTAATTTTCCTGTCCAGTAATGTGCCCCTGCTGGAACATGTAAGAAATACAATTAGTCAGCATGTCAGGAGACACAATACTGTAATTTAATGAGTAATACAAAAGCAAAAATATAAAATATGAAGAACATTGTGAAGAGTGAGATGTAAATGTAATAATACAATACAAAGATCTCCAATAATTCCATATGAAGAATACGGTGAACTGTTTTGTTTTAGAAAAAAGATGTAAAATTATGTATGCCCTTCAGAAACAGAAAAAAAATTAATCCCAGTTTAATTTAGTGAATAAATTTTACTTTTTAATATTCTTTACTAATCCCAAATTTGAAAAATTTGTAACAAATAAAATAATTTTAAAAATGGAGCATTATAAGGACTAAGGGGTTAAATAGATCAAATGAGGAAAATGTTGAGAGAAATATTGTTTAGTAAACCCACACTTTTAGAATTTATTGTCTTCATACTTAAAATTTAGAGTAGTAACAAGCTGCTACACAGAGGAAGTGTTGCTCAGTGTCACCTGTCACATTTACAGTAGTCCTCAGTCTCAAGTTGTTGTTTTCCTGTTGCAGTGAAAGATTCAAATGCTATTGTTGCTTCCAGACTTGCTGCTTACTTAGGAATACTGTACACAAAAGTTTTCATTCTCAGAGATACTTATCTTCTCTGTTTATATAAACTCAAAGACCTTTTGCCAACATTACATGTTCTTTAGTGGAATCTGTTTTTATTATTTTTGGCCTTGTCTGTGCTGCTCTACCTCCCTGACTGAATCTTGGGTTAAAGATACAGAGTGGGAGCACAGTAGGAGACACCTCTTCTGAAAAGTGTGTGAGATCTTAAGCATTTACAATACTGAGCTTTTCTTTATTTGGGAAAACATGATTATCCTTTTATTTGTTCACTGGAGCATTTTTGTTTACCTCCTTTACTGGTCACCAGAAGGGCTCAGAAGATTAAAAAAATAAAATTTTACCTTTCTATGACTTTTTAAACCTGATTAAAAGTACTTAATATTCTTCTGGTTAGTTAAAAATACAGCAAAACCAAACAGAACCTCTTTCCTCCCCTCCAAGCCAAGCAGCCAGGCAAAGTAAAAGCTAAGTGTTATACTTTTCCACATTTGGAAGAAAACCTGAAACCTAGTGACTTCATCTTCATTTCAAGTTCACTTGTTGCTAATATAGATGGGAGAAAACATTGATGAATACTTCTGAAAATTAGAGCATGTGCCAGTACCAAAACTGGAGCTGGATGAAGAGACACTTAATGTGTTAAGTATTCTCTAAGAAATCTTCAATCCTCTTACAACTAGCAATGTATCTGCAAAAGCATGTAGCAGAGAGACAGGACTCAAATAATACCTATCTACTGAATTGGGAGAAACAAGTTTGAAGCATGTCCTTCAGTTTCTTCCACACAGACTTCATAGAATCATAGAATGTGCAAGGTTGGAAGGGACCTGTAGAGGTCACCTAGTCCAAACCCCCTGCAGTAAGCAGGGACATCTTCACTAGATCAGGTCGCTCAGAGCCCCATCAAGCCTGACCTTGAATATCTCCAGGGATGAAGCCTCCACCACCTCTCTGGGCAACTTGTTCTAGTGATCCACCACCCTCATATTCTCCAAGATGAGCAAGCCCAACTGTCTCAGCCTAGAGAGGTGCTCTAGCCCCCTGGATCATTTTTGTGTCTTTCCTCTGGACATGGTCCAACAGGTCCATGTCCTTCTTGTGTTGAGGGTTCTAAAGCTAGACACAGTACCCTAGGTGAGGTCTCACCAGAGCAGAGTAGAGGGACAGAATCATCTCTCTTGATCTGCTGGCCACACTTATTTTGATGCAGCCCAGGATGTGGTTGGCCTTCTGGGCTGCAGATGAACATTGATTGCTAGTGTCCAGCTTCTTATCCATGAGTACTCCCAAGTCCTTTTCCACAAGGCTGCTTTCAAGCACATCATCTCCTAACCGGTATGGATAACTGGGGTTGTCCTGACCCAGGTGCAGGACCCTGCACTTGGCTTTGATGAACCTCATGAGGTTCACCTGGGCCCACTTCTCCAGCCTATCCAGGTCCCTCTGGATGGCATCCCATCCCTTTGGCACATTAGTTTTACCACTCAGTTTGGTGTCATCAGCAAATTTGCTGAGAGTGCACTATCAGTATAATTAATCAAGAAATTAAATAGCACTAGTCCCAGCACAGACTGTTGAGGAACTTCACGTGTTGTCATCTTCCATCTAGACTTGGAGCCACTGACCACCACACTGTGAATGCAACCATCCAGCCAATTCCTTATCCACTGAACAGCCCACCCATCAAATCCATATCTCTTCAATTTAGTGAGAAGGGTGTTGTGGGGGACTGTGTCAAAGGTTCCTTCTCTGGTTTTGTATCAATAATAAAAGACTAATGTAAGAAAGCAGAACAGGGTTCATCCACATCCCATAGACAGTAAGACCTCACTTTGTCACTGTCTTTTCTGGAACATTTTAAATTTACTCTTAAAACATGTGAGACCAGCACCATAGTCCAGGGAGTATTACACAAGAGGCATGTGTGTACATCAGGTTGACATTCCTACCCCAGCAAATAATTCCTTAGTTATAAAGGTGGAATGGGTCATCCCACCCACAATAACCGATAACCTCATTGTGAACCCTTGGCTCTTGATAACTAGTTGGACAGTTTGTATCCTTTATTAGGCAAATTTTCATGTTCAGGAGGAGTAACATTAATGTTGATCATAATGGCTGCATGGGTATATTTTTGTCTCTAACCCTGCTGTTTACATGGTTGGGAAAATAATCTTTAACAAAACTGAATTAATGTTTTTGCAGAGAGTTTCATTTTCATCAGATGGGCTTCTTTCTGGAAAAAATGTCTTCCTGAAAATCTTTCTGAAAGTAAGCACTGGATATGTATTGGCACAAATCCTGTAGGAACTGAAATGGGCCTGGGAAGTAGGCTGGGCTTTATACAGATCTCCCCAGGCAATGGAGACAGAGTTACATCTCCTGTGGAGTTTGTAGATAACTTAGTAATAATAGATGGATTTTTGACTGAGAAGCACTCTGCAAAGGTTTAGAGAGTGGTGAGATCTGACCCCAGCCAGTGACACTAACTATAATTGCTTCACCTTCATCTTGTGCTGCCCCACAGGATTTTGAAGACCTCCATCTGTTACTCCCGACATTGCAGGAGGATTGTCATCTTCTAGGGGCAGTGATTACCTTTCCACGACATGTATGTTTTGTTTTATAGTAAGAGCTAAGCAAGCAAAATGAATAATTCAGCCCCAACAGTAAAAAGTATTTTCTGCTGGGACTATTTGCTGGTAATCCAAGAAAGCTTGTTACAGAAATGCTGTTGGAGCTGTTCCATTTTGCCTCTGCATCTTTCTTCTGTCCAGTTCGTTAGGAGCATGGCCCTTCTCTCAGACGTGCGGAGTGACTCAGTGACTTGCTAATATTTGTACAATGGGCCAGGGAGAAGACATGAGAAGTAAAAAGTAGGTTTCTCTGTTCCCAGTGCATTGCCTTTACAATACATACATATCCCCATCAGTTCTCACCTTTTTCCTCCATTAGGTACTCTTTCCCTCATGCAGCTTAGCTCAGCTGACCCTTTTCCTCTCCTGTTTCATGGGGATGACATCTATTAAAACTGAAAGAGAGGCACAGAAATATCTGAACTCCTTCTGTTTTGATATCGTGTTTCTGGTCATGGGATTTTTAGAAGTGAATAGACTGTTCTTTTCCTGTATAAAAGGTATAGTAATTTCCTACTTTCAAGTATGACTTACATTGTAGAGTCAGGATGGCGTACTACTCGGAGTGGTTTCTCATTCTCTGTTCATAATTCTATTATTTCTCTGCTTCCTTCATCATGTTTTGCTTCAGCTTTTTCTTAAAGCCTTAACTTTATTTTGTTGTTTCTCCAGGTTTCACTGACACATAGAAATAAGAATATTCATCCCTCTGTAGCTTTCAGGTGGACTTGGTGAAGAAATGTACGGTTTGTAGTTGTTGAACAATTCTGTTACAAACAAAATGGACAAAACCCCACAAACCTATACTTTAGAAATAAGCAGTCCAGTAGACATGCTCATAACTAATATCTAACTCTGCTCTCAAAATTATTTTGACCAGAGCAGAGGCCAAAATATCTTCTGATTTGTTTGGCTCTTCCCCTCAAAACCCTGTCTCAGAAGAGACACAGGATTTTACACTGCTCAGATGCCGGGAGGGAGAGCTTGTACATCTGTGTGCAACAGTATCGTGTGGGGAATTTCACCTAAAGTAGAACTTCAGAATTTTAATTAAAACCATTTTCAGGTTCTCTTAGTTTGCTCCTTCTTTTTCCGGACTAGCTAAACATGACTTTGCTGTTCTGCTAACAGCTGGCTTCAAGATGCTCTGTTTGTAGCAAATTGTTACAAGTCAAATAGAATATTGACTATAACTTCCTTTTAAACAGCAGGGATTTCCAAGTAGTGACGAGTAGGCTTGGAGAAGAACTTAGAGAAATGAGAGAATGCATTTTAGGGATTTTTATGCAAGAGATGATATTGAGTTTATAATCAAAGCTGTGAAGCAATGCTCATTTGTTATGTGAAGACAGGTTTATTTTTGTTCTATCATTATGAATGATAGATGTAAATTGGGTGCAGTCTGATATCTTGAAAAGGAAAATTAAATTTTTAATATAATTTACACAATGAGTAATAGAGTGACACAGGAAGCAGACACCAAAGAACTGTCATATGAAAGAAAATTTTATTTAGTCAGGTTATGATCTAATTTTGCATCTAATCAATGATGACAAAATCCCTGAGGACAGGCAAAAAGCTAGGGTAAAAACAGAAACTTCTTATATACAAAAATATCTTTTAACTGGGAGACAGTTGGAATAATGCTCAATCACTTACCCATATGATCAAAACCTACCAGTTCTGCATTTAAGGCACAGTCTATGCATTCAAAATCAAAGCCGGTTTATTTTAACACTGTAAACATTTGGGCATAAAGGGATAAGCATAAACCAGGCCATTGGTGATAGATACCGCACCGCTCAGCAAGTGTCTGGAGGTAACTGCTACTTTGCTGGGGCATGTTGTGCCTACAGGTGACATGTAGCAGAAAGGGGATTTGTGAGAGTAATGAGGAAATGCACAAACAGAGCATGACAGCTACTTAAACTGTGGAAAATACTTTTCCTGTCTTCATAATCCATTCTGTATCTTGAGTGGGTGTCGAAGATAGATGGCAAAATTATGAATTTAGTGTTTCTGTCCCCTTGGACATCCAGGCCTCCTGTAGCAAGATGTACTCCCTCCCCTGGCCCAAATCTCTCCTACTTTTTTCCCTTCACCTTTGTGAGAATGATTTTTGCAAGCATTTGGCCAAAAGTGTCAGAGAGGAAGGTTACCTGTGTGGTAACCGTGTCTGCATTTGTGCAGAGGGTCAACCTTCTGCCTGCCCTGGCTGTGCCCAAGATGCCCTGCACCTACTTAGCCACTGTGGAGACTGAGTTTTGTCTCTGTGCAGTCAAGCTCCTGCCTTCACTTTTTACTCAGTAAACTCTTTAAGACTGATCTTGTCTTCTAATGAGCTTGGATGTGAATTTTCTGCATGAGCTTATGGATGTCATGCAATGTACTGTGACCTCAGCAGTAGCTTCTGGATGCTAACTTAAGGAGCTAATTATCATGATGCTTGAGTCTTTCCCAAATGTCACTGTAGGTGTTTGCTCTGTACGAGCAGACAAATGAAATCCTTAACCTGAGCTATTAAAAATCTAAATGAAGACACAGTGAGACGGGATGTACTGCAAAGGCTGAGGAAAGATCTGTCTTGGAATTTAGTATGTGCTATTGACTTCTTTGGGGCATCGTGGTAAAATTACTCTTCAGGAGAGAGAGAGAGAGTATGAAAAGACCAGTAAATCAGGATGACGTGCAAGGTGCAATGAACAAGAGGAACTGGCAGCAAGAGAAAAACTTGTTGAGGCTTATTTTATTGGCAGGGTTTATTAGTGAAGGGGAGGTGGAGGATGAAATACGATGGGCTCTGATATTCATCCTGTAATTTAGTGTGTGCATGTGCACTACTGTGTTTTCTTCTTTCCCGCATTATGCATAATTCAGATATTCCATTCCATGCTGATAAGGATTCAGATTTATAACAGTTTTAATTTCTAATCTACTCCTGGTGCCTATTACATCTATATATTATGTCCATATATTATGCCTATTATGAAAAGCCCTTTCTCTCAAAGCCTGTGTAAATGGTGTTCATGGTGTGTGTGCCGAATATGTCGGTATGATGAGGATATACTGTTTCCAGCTCCTGCCTAAAAGCATCTGGAACATTCTGACATTCAGTGCATGAAAGTTCAGCACTCAGACTGATTGCAGTGTACGACCCTGAAAGTTTTAAATAGCCTACTAAGTATTTGCTACAAAACTACCAGGTAATGGCTGGAAATTGGCTGAATGGCCTGCTTCACCATTTGCTAGAGTACCTAGCTCTATTTGGCATTGGGAGCAAGAGTAAAACAATATTCTACTATTGCTACTCAGATTATCAAGGACTGCTCTATAATTTTGATTTTTCCTTTCTCCATAGTCCTATCCTCTGGAGCCATAGGATCACACTTTTCTTATATCTTTGGGCAGTAGGGAGTCTCCTAATGGCTTTATTGAAGGGACCATCTGAATGGCATCTGGGTTTATAAAGTTAAGAGGGGCGGACATGAAACTATTGGAAAGTGTCCAGAGGATGGAAATGAGGGTGGTGGAGGGTCTGGAGGGGAAATTTGTTGAGGAGAGGCTGAAGTCCCTTGGTTTGTACAGCCTGGAGAAGAGGATGCTGAGGGGAGACCTTATCGTGGCCTATGGCTTCCTGATGAAGGGGAGCGAAGGGGCAAGTGCTGATCCCCTCTCTTTGGTGACCAGTGATAGAACCCAAGAGAATGGTTTGAAGCTGCGACAGGGGAGGTATAAGTTGGATATATGGAAGAGGTTCTTTACTGAGAGGGTGGTTGGGCACTGGAAGAGGGTCCCCAGGGAAGTGGTCACAGCACTGAGCTTGGCTGAATTCAAGAAGCGCCTGGTCAATACACTCAGTCCCATGCTCTGACTTGTCTGGCCCTGTGTGGAGCCAGGAGTTGGACTTGGTGGCCTGGTCAATGCACTCAGTCCCATGCTCTGACTTGTCTGGCCCTGTGTGGAGCCAGGAGTTGGACTTGGTGATCCTTATGGGTCCCTTCCAACTCAGGAGATTCTATGAATCTAAGTGTGTGAACTGGAAGCTAGAAGATTGTTGGAAGACCTTTGAATAGGTGAGCAATTTTTTAAAGTATGTATGTCGAAGCCCTCTCTGAAAGACTCATGGGATAATGAATAGAATTTATTCTGTACCTGGTTTAAAAGGATAAGAAAATAGACTTTTTACCATAACCATTGTAAATGAAATGAGGTATGTATGAAGTTCAAAAACTCAGATATATCATTATTCTGACAGACTCAGGAATCCTAATGGAATTCAATACATCTATATGCAATTTAGGAAATTTAAAATATTGAATGTAAAACACAAAGATATAAAGGAAGAAGTTGTATAAGCTTGTCAGTCAGAATAATAATACATTTTTTCCATTTGTTATAACTGAAGGAATAGAGAAGAGATGTCAAGGCACACTTTTGGAAATGTGGCTTATTCTGAGGGCAGGGTAAGTGAGTTACAACTCATGGTTGGTAGTGAAAAACAGGATCTTTCACCTCAAAAGTCCTTCATTGAAATCCCAGTCCCAGTTGCTGTCACCTGAAGACTCATGGAGATCTTTATATCCTGATGATAAAACCCAGCATGACATACCTAAAACAGGAACATGAGCAAGTGGATAGACATTTTCTTGCTTTCTGATGTCCTGCACTAAGCTAAAACTCTTTGAGTATCACAATCCTACCTCTCTGATGCATATTCTGTTTGTCCAGCCTTTTTTATGTCTCTATTTCTGCATCATAATCTTTATCACCATCACTGTGAGGGCAGAGGTCATCCATAAATGTGAATTATTTAGCACCATGAGAGAAAGTGTATATCCAGTAGTTAACACAGGTCATTTAAAGCCAAATGCTTTGTTACACATACATTTTTCCTTTCTCAGAAATGGTATAAAGAAGATTGTTATGGGAAGGTATCACAGTTCTTTTCTGCCAATTAAGGTTTGAATTTGTGGCTTTGAAACTTCCCAAAAGTCCAGCTGAATGAAAGAAGGCCAAAGCTTGTTTCCTTAATCCACAACAAAACTTGTGTTTGGCTAAGAATGTTTCTGTCCCCATGATCTGCTGCTTTAGTCAACTTGCTGCATTATGATTTCTTTCTGGGTTAGTCTGGAAACATCAACAAATGAGAAAGGCATAAAATATTTAAAGCCTATAAGGCCCTGCAAAATTCAAAATTATCTATTCCACATGTGTGGCATTACATCAAGCCTTTTAGGGCAGCATTTGCAGCTTGTTAGCTATAGCCAGAACTGCTGTTTTGTTGTGTTTCACTCAAGTCCATCAAGTAAGTTAATCACAGAAATCCGTCAAGTGAGTAAAAACAAACTTTGGAATATCCTTTAGAATCCCAGTCTTCCTTTCTCACTTGATTCTGGATAATGCATGTTGGATTCCAAAAGAGAGTAAGAGATTTACTGCATTGCCTAATGAGTGACTGAAAATGATTGAACTGGAAGTAAACCTTGGAAAAGCTCTAAATCCCTCCACTCATTTGACTCTTGCTGTTTCAGGTTCTTGCTGAGCTGTTTGTATGAGCTGAAATATTTTTATTTAACTGAAGAGGAGAGTAAGTCAACCTAAGGTTATAAAACTTCCGTTTGGGCCTGAAGGAAACTCATTAATGTCCACAGCATGTGGTCCTCTCACACCAGGACTGCCACCTGTCATCCGCTAAGCCTGAAACCTTTACTAAAAGAAATGTGTGGGAGGGTGTGTATATAAATTGCAGAATAAAAAGAGTATCGTTGTCCCTGGGGAAGGAGTGGAGAATATTTGAATCAAAATGTATTTTAAGCTTCCCCCACCCACTGTCCAGTTAAAGCACATTTAGAATTTTGTAGCTTTTCATTTTCCCTATCTGCAGTCTCTTCCTGTGCTTTATCTTTGGGCTAAGTCGCCTGGAGTTCAGAAAGCAGAAAAAAAGCAGTGGTGTAAAGTGCATAGGAACCTAATAAATGAAGGAGAATTAAACAGGATTGTAATAAGCCCCACTAACCTGGGGAAGTCCCCTATTAATAAATCAGAAGAGCAAGGGATTCAATAAATGAATCAAAATATATGTCCTGTGTCATTACTAATAACGCTGTGCTTGAATGAAGGCTTTTTGTTATAGAAAGTAGTGTTAATAAAGAAGGCCCTCTGCAGCCATTGGGAGTTTTTTCTTAATAACTGTGGTGCCAGTTGGCACTGGATTTCCTAGGTAATTCTGTGTATTTCTAATGAAACTGAAGCTACTGTGGGGACATATGCACTCAGGTTTTTGTTGCTGTTTTTTAATTACCCTCTTTGATGCAAAAGGTCAAAGGATAAATATTTGACCTGATAGAATCCCTCTCGGGTCCACAGTGGAAGTTTTGGCTTGTTTCTGACTAGAATGGGTCCGGGCAGCCTCTCAGCACAGCTGTAGCTGCTGGATTGCACACGTGCAGTGTGCTGGGAGGATGTTGTGACTGTCCAAGAGTTTGCATGGTTCAGGTTTCTTCCACCCATTTCACAGAGGGTTCAGCTGCTAGGTCAGACTGTCAACTGGTGTAAATCCATATTGCTCCAGTCATATTGTGGAGGTAGAACGACAGGTTTTTGAATCCTTAACATCCATATGTGTGTTGGCAGAGGGCTGATAGACCTACAAGCTTCATCTAGCATGTTCGGTCCATTGTTGCAGAGAGCTTGAAAGTACTACAGCAGTTCTCATAGATGTCCCAGAACTTCAGAATTAGCATTTCTCCACTGCACTGCAAGGTATTTTGACTCCTTTCAGTCCCACAAAGAAACCTGCTCTGTTACAGGTGTAACCTAATGTATTCTCATGTTCCTTTAACATATAGTTTAACTAAAGGTATGGGAAGTTTCCCCAGAAGCCTTGGTGTAGTGGTGGGTTGCTGACCTGCCTGAAATGAGGAAGGATTTTATGTCCTGGATACATTGAGTGATACCATTAGCAGCAGTAGAAGAATTTGATGTGAAATTAAATTAAGATTAAAAAAAATTTATTTCTTGATAAAATTAGTATTTATTCTTGTGTGGTGGTGGCTAGGGATGACTATTCCTAGCATCCTGACCCTTTCTACTTTAAAGACTGTACAGTCTTCTGATTTTGTCAGTAACTGAGAAGATATGGACTGATCAAACATGAGAATTGAAAGGAAGGCAGCCACAGTCAGTCCTTTTGTTTCTTATAAAACCTGTTCTCAGAATTTATAGTTCAACAGAAAATTTTTTGGGGAAAAAAAGAGGAGGTTCACTTTGGATTGAAAACAAATTCTGAAGAAACATGAATGTTTTGTGAAAGAGCAATCCTTCATTTTAGCCAGCCTTGTTCTGAGTAGATACCCCTCTTTCATCATATAATCATTTGAATCTCATATTTTTATACATTTCAGGTAAAAGTCAAACCCTCAGTTGAGTTAATTGACTTCAGTGATAGTCCAGAAAGTACAAATTAACTCATATTGTGTTTACTTGAGAACTTCTTTTAAAATCATTCATTCACTCTGTTGAATACTGCAATTCAAGCAGAAAAGGAGGAGAAAGCTGCTGTTTTCTTCTGCATTTTTGTGATAGTATGAATTGGATGTTAATCTCTGGCACAGAAATATCTGAATACCTAAATAGAAGAAAAAGATGGTTCAACACTTTTCTGATGAAGCTTTTTTGCTTTTATTTTTCTGTTCTGTTGAATTGCATTTATTCTTGAACAGAAATTTTCCTTTGAGCTTCTTTCAAATGGCATAGAAGAAGAATGAGCATGACAGTTTATTAACTTTACAACATTTCTTGGCCTGGTTTTCAAATATGAAGAGGAGATATTTTTTGATCATGTAATTTAACTGCCATTATCTTTAGACTTATATATATGAGTATGGGGTACCGTATGCCTAGTTACATGCCTTCATATCCCAACATCATATAATCAACAGCCCCCTATGATAATTATTTAGGAACAAATTCTTCCATGTTAGTCACACTGAGTTGCGTGCTTCTGAAAAGTAGCCCCATTCAGATGAATCCCTTACCCTATTGAAATTACTAACATACTATTTTGTGTGAGAAAAGGAATTCAATCTGACCCAAAATAATAATGGAGTGAGTCATTAAGACAGAACTCAGCATTATTATACCAGTAGATTTTTAAGAACATGTATTTGCCAGCACATCATGATTTACAGTTATTCCTCCTGAAAAATAAATCAAGAAAATTTACTATTCATTGAAATAGTTTGGATCCTGCAACATTTGGGATGATATGGTTATGTGACTAAACTTAAGACATTGAATTATCTTATTAATATTCATACTTTAAAGATCCATTTTTGGCTAAAGATGAGACCAGTACTTCTTTTCACCAAGGAATAAGAGTTTATTTACTTAAGGCAAAGAAATATTTAAAACCTAGTAGATAACCTTATATTTCAAGTTTCTTTGTCTTATTATTAGCATCAAAATTTGCCCTTTGATCATCTACATAGCAAGCACTAATATCTTGTTATTTTTGTATGTTAGAAAAATGTCCAGAAATCACCTGAGTAACTGCAATACTTTCACTTTACTTCATGTAGTGATTTTATGTCCCCTTTGTTTGGATTTCCCACTTTCATAATTGACTGCTGAAAAGGAATGCCCTGATAGAACAGAAAAAAACTTCCCTTCTTCACAGTATTTAATTACAAAATAAAAAAGGTCCCTTAAATATCTTATTTTCAGTCTGGGGGGGGGATTTTTTCTTCTTTCCTTGTTAATTTTTTTTCCAATTTCGCCAAATGCTCACTGATTCTATTAGCCCAATCATGCTTAAGAGTTCTTCACTCTCTTAGTAGTCATTTTTACTGTTCCCATAATAAGAATGTGTACTTACTGTGAAGGATGATAATAAAAATGTGTTCTACAAAACCATAAAAGAAGTATCAGCAGGATTTACAGTGAGATCAGGATGTCTCTGAAGGTTGTAAGCTAAATCTGCATCTTAGAAATATCAGAAAAAACTCCCACTAGTAGTTGTATGATGAGTGGTTAGAATGAGACATGATTTAACAGTCCACCTGTAATAACAAGTCTGTTTGTTTTGCTCTTTACTGAAAAAAACAAGAACTACATGACTGCTTGAAAGCACACTGGAATGGCTAAACAGCAAGAGGCAATATAGACAAAGTGCTATATACTTATTGCTGCATTTTGTCATTGATGATCTAAAGTGATCAAACTGCTTTGTTGACTATTTCTAAATTTTAAAATAAATTAATATTTTTTAAAATTCCAAAATAAAAATCTCTGTGATGCTTTCTGGTATTATAATGTATTACTGTGCAGTGCTCTACTGCTGAAGGATACCTACTCTGGTTTTGTGGGATTATTTGTGAAAAAAATTATTACTCTTTGTAAGCAAGGGTGGCAGATAAAGGATATAATAGCAGACAGAGAAATGCAGATGACGAACATTGCTCCAGAGTATTTTTCCTAATAATTTCATAAAAATCAGGCATATATTAAGGACCCAAGACTTTCTCTGGAGCTGGAATGTAGTTATCTGTATGTGGGGAGAAGGTATGAAAATGGGGGTGGAACATTATGGAGAATTCATAAAGAGAAGGGTAAGCAACAGGGAGGAGTCATAAGCAAAGCCGATGTAATGAAGAAAGATGTTTCTTAAAGCCAGGGACTACAACTTTAAGCATGATGTAGATAAGAGGAGAAGCTAAAGAATATTCATAAAGTGTTGATTATGAATTTAAACAAGTAATTCAGAAAAAACCTAAACCATAGAATCATTCAATAATTGAGGTTGGAGGGGACCTCTGCAGGTTGTCTAATCTACCCCCCTTCACCCCCTACTCAAAGCAGCATCAACTACAGCAGATTGCTTTGGACACAGTCTAGTCAGGTTTTGAATATCTCCAATGATGGAGACTCCACAACTTCTCTAGGAAGTCTGTTCCAGTGTTTGACCACCCTCACAGTAAGGAAGTGTTTTGAGTTCAGATAGAATTTCTTATTTTTTAATTTGTGCTGATGGCATGTTGTCCTTCCACTGGACACCACTGAGAAGTTTGGCTCCCTCTTCTTTACTCCCCTCTTTACTGGCTGGCAACGCTCTGCCTAATGCAGCCCAGGAGGCTGTTGGCTTTCATTACTACAAGGGCACACTGTTGTCTCATGTTCAGCCTGGCGTCCACCCGGAACTCCAGGCCTTTCTCATTAAAGTGCTTTCCAGCTCCAAACAGTTTTACTCCACTCTACAGCAGTGCCTAGGTTATTCCTCCCCATCTAAATTGAAGTGACGTTAAGTACCTTAACCTTTCCTGTGTTCTTTGTCACCAGGTCCCCAGCCATATTCAGCATCATTCTTCCTAGTTTAGCATCCCTAGTCTTCCTTTTGCTGCTGATGGACCTGTAAAAGCCCTTCTTATCCTACAAGTCCCTTGCCACATTCAACTGCAGACTGGCTTTGACTTCCCTAACCCATATAATGCATACTCTGACAATATCTCTCTATTCCTCTGGGTCACTTGACTCCTCTTCCACTTTTTGAACACTTGCTTTTTAAATTTGAGTTTAGTTAGGGCCTACTTCTTAATCTGTGCATGCCTCTTACTGTCTTTGTTTTACTTGCACATGGGGAGGGACCAATCTTGGTCTGGCAATCCATGAAAATCAACCAGCTGTCCTTTACCACTCATCCCTCCAGGGTCATTTCTCATGGGAATCATCCAATCCCACCCCTGAACAAGCAAAAGACTGTCCTCCTGAAGCTGAGGGTTCGATCCTACCATTTGCTTTTCTTCTCAATCCTTCACAATCCAGAACCTCAGCATCCCCCTGCAGCAAAGACCACCCCCAGCCTTCACATCTCTGACCTGTTCTTCCTTGTTTGCAAGTGTAAGGTCCAGCAGAGTATCTCCCCTCTTATGCTTCTTGATCACTTGTGTCATCAATGCACTCCAGAAAACTAGATTTCTTGTTCCCTTCTGTGCTGTCCCACCAGCAAGTATAGAGGTAGCTCAAGCATCATTACTTTTTATTGTTAAGTGTTGTGGCAGCTCCTCCAATTTGGCTGCAGTGATGGATAAACATGTAGCATGGAGGTGATTTGTGTCACAAAGGATATGGGGGAAGTTTGTGGATGTGAAGAGGAAACTTAGAAGGATATCTCTGGAACTGAACACTTCATGAAACAATGCTGAAGGCATCAGCAAAGTATTGCCTACTGAATTCAGAGAAACTTGTCTTTGTATGGTCTTTGTGGGTAAGCAGGATCACATTAAACACACCAGACACCCTCCCCCCAGTAATGTCTCCTCAAAATGCAAACATTTCAGAGTCCTGGAATTTGGCTATCATCCAAAGGTTAAAAAATAAGTTCTGAATACCCTTTGCTATGTTCTTTGTAGTTTCTCTTCAAAACAGCTAATTGATATTTTGATTTTCTTTTGCTAAACAATACACTGGATAAATAAGACATTGGACAAACCATCTCTGATCTAATTCCATTACAATAGCTTGACTACAGTGAAGTAATATAAGGAGTGCATTTGGCTGATAAAATTTGCATACTCTCTCACAAGGACTTGATGTTTTTCAAGCTGTGTAATTGGAAACCAAACAATTACTACAATAGGTCAACAACTGTCTGTTGCATGAAGTGCACATCATATTGTTAGAGAAATTACAGGTGCTTTTCCATGCTGCTGCACAGAGCTTTGTGAGATTAAGCAAGGTGGCAGAATATGAAAATCTGGTGATGCCTTTCTTATCTCTACAAATGTATTCTCATCATGAATTTTAACAGTGTAAATTTAAGTGTTGGGTTTTTTCTCCTTGCTAGTTCTATTTCCAAAGTGCTTGAGAGTCTCTTCTTGCAAGGTTGGTTGCTGATGAAGCAACATACGTGGCTGTCTTAGTGATAGAAGAATTTTACAAAATAATGCTTTTCAATCTCCTGTACATTTTCAGTCCCTCATAGATTAGTAATCTTATCCTACTCCAGACGGTATGAAAAGGCAAAATTGGAGAGACTTTTCATGGGCCTTAAAGACTTTTCTCCTTTCAACCTGTTCCCTCAAAAATGGGATAAATTCACTCATGACAAAACCCAGTATGCATTAGAAGACTGCCACCAGGATGAATATATCTGTATCTTTTCATTCTGAGGGCATTTCCTCAAGATACACAAGTCTTTTGTAGACATATTCTTGAAAAATCAAGAATGAAGTAAAAAAAAATTACTAAATCACCTCTTACTTTCTTTAGAAAAAATATTAAAAAATTAATCAATACAAAAATCTCTTACTTTTAAAGTCTTTACTTTTCAGCAAAGTGTGAATTTTTGGTCTGAAGAGACAAACACAGCATGATTTTTAGTGAGCAGGATGAACTATACTTGGGAAGGTCTTTAGTTGAGATGGGGCTAACTATAATACATGAAAATCTCAAGTTTTAGTCATGTCAAATTTTTTTTCCGTTGGTAACATAGAAAGCTGTAGCCTGGAGATCAAAAGATGAATAACAAGGAAATAGCCATGAGGAAATTACTGTCAGCACAAAAAGAAAAGTGTTTGGTAATAAAACCTTTTAGTATGTAGCAGCATGGAATGGTTTTATTAATTAGTTGTATGTACTAATTTATAATAGTCCAAACAATCCAGATTTTTTTTTTCATAAACCCCATGGAAATACATAAATATATTCCTGTTAGTCACATGATTCCTAGTCCAACCTACAGAGTATTTCCAAGTTTATTCTTGCTGAATCACTTCTTTGCTTCAGAAACTAAATCTGACTGGTACAAAGCTGACGCTGTTATTTCCTAAAGACTGGTGAACAGGAGATTCACGGTAAATGAGTTACCTCCCAAGAAGAAAAGGAACTTCTTTGTATATTGATCATGTTGCAAGAAGTTCTGCTCAAGGACAATCAAGGTAAAATTCATCTGACTAATAATTTACATGGATTTTGTATCATAATGAAAAATAAAGGTTGTTGGTTTAGCACTGCTATAACATGTTGTGTTTAAACACTCAGCATAGAATTTAAATAATGTTTGATACATTGCATAGGAACTGGAATGCAAAGTATTTGCCCAACTAGAGCACACTGTTACCAAGCCCATCTGTTTCTGGAAACAGCTAGTACAGAAGAATACTTCTTATCTCATTTAAAATACAGATGAATTTGCACTTGCCATTTCTAACCTGTTATTGTTGGTAAGTGAGCAGCTTGGAAAAAAAAAACTCTTCCATTTAGACTAAACTGCAATGGTCCCAGGTACTTACCTGATGCAATTTCTTAAATGTATAAAATAAGTCCCCTTTCCCTGAATCATAAAAGATACCAGTCCCTACTTTAGGCTAGAGTTTAGCTCATCCCCTAGATCTGACACCCCCAATGCCTGTTGCCTGAGGCTCTTCAGATAAAAACTAATCTTTGTTCTGTCAGTGTCCCACTCTACCAAATGCTGAATGAGGCATTAACATGGCCAAAGTCTTCCTTGGGACTTTTTGGCTGTAGCTGTTTTCAGTTTTCACTTGCACTGTTTGGACCAGAGATGTGAGGAGAGAAGAGGCCCAACAGTCACTAGATTATGCAGCCTACTGCTGATGCCTTCCCAAGACTACTTGACGTTTAGAGAGTGCCTGGGTTTGTATAGTAGGTGTTGGTGGAGGCAGCAGTTCCTAGATCTGTCTGGTCCTCTTTTTCTTCTTCCATTGGCTTCTCCTACATCTCCCTGGATACTAGTTGCCACTTGAATGCACAGGGTACTCCTGCAATTTCTCCACAGCTTCTTGCTCCCTTGGTCTGCAATCAGGAGTCTCTTGATGAATAAATGTCATCATGCCTGTAATCATCTGGATGATCCTGTCCATAAACATCTTCTGAATTGACCTTTCCTCCCTCTTCTCTTCTTACTACTGCCTCAGACTGATATTACAGGATGTTTTCTAGGATGGCATCCTAGGCATACATTGCCCCCTGCTTGAGGCGATTTAGGACTGAAGTACCTAGGCTAGGAGTAGAAACTGGAAGAGAGCAAGGCTTTTGTGGCTCATGCCTGCGGAGGAAAGAAAAGTAAGTCTGTGAGTCCAGGACTGTCTGCAATCTTAGAATGCAACTCTACTGCATACAGCCACCCACCCTAGAGCTGCCCAGTTCTTCAGGGCACAATTTTCTGTGTAGGACTGAGATTTACCCATTCTTTCTGTAATTTTTGAGAGGGACAGGTGAAGGTGAGTCCTGAGCAGGATGACCCACCTCAAAACATTATGCCATTGGGAGTCTTTCTTCTGCTAGCCTTAGTATCTGAAAAAGGCAGGAGAGGTAGAGGTGCTCTCAGCTGCTTAAATGAGAGGAAAGCCTGAGGTAGCGATAATGAGGAAAAGTCAGAATGATTATGTCATGCTTTGCTTTATGTGAACTTTTTACTGTTTCAAATGTCCCCAGCGATGGTAGATGAGGCTTTTAAGCTCAGTGAGGGCATTCTACTACTGTTTAATATGATCTTGTTCCACATCAGGACTCTGCCTACCCAACTTAGAGAATGTGCTGATGTGTTGCTAAGACTGTAAAAAACCCACTGTCTTCTTTGGTAGTTGGCTACTTGAAACTCTTTCTGATTCAGTCTGGTCTACATCTTCATCTTGCCTTGGGTTATAATGTGGCATGCCAGCTTCCTTTTCTGTTTCTCTCTGGGGGCCTGAAATTTTCTGGAGTGGAAGTATATCTCTTCTGCACACCAGACATAGGCCAGGTGGCTTTTATGTTTGCCAAAATATAAAAGAGGGTTATGAGAAGAATGTTACGAGTCCCAAGTTCTACCTCAGCTGCCAACCACCTTCTATGCCAAATAGATAGATCTGCCTCCTAATGTGTACATGTCCTAAATTTTGGTTGGGAGGATTGTTCAGATGTATTCTGCAGCCCCTAATCCTGGGGAAGCCTCAGACCTTTTGATCTTTGTGGGCCTCTGCACTTGCCACACATAGAAAAGCACGAGAAGTACATCAGGGATTTGCAGATTGACAGTTCCAGAGGTTTTAACCAGTACACTGGTGTCATTATTCACTGATGAGTGCATCTGAACAAATATGTAATAGGTGGGAATGGTCATTTATTTTCAACAGCAAGAGCAGGATTTGAGGATCTGCTTCTTGAGCTGTGCCAAGAGTTGCTCAAATTCTGATAAATCCATTCATTGTCACGAGCACTGTGTAACAGTGATTCACAACTCTGAAAAAGCCTTTCCTACTTGTGTTCCACTGCGCCAGATGAAGCTTGCATTAAGCATTCCACATTTTGCATACAAAGGCCCTTATATTTTACTTAATCAGGGAATCGATTCAAAACTTGTTCTTTACACATGGCTGATTGCCTCAATAGATTGTAAGGTATTAAATGTGTGAAATAGTCTATAAAACAGCTCCAGCCAATTAATCCTAATTTCACAACTCCAATGCAGACTTTTGAAAGTACCTGCAAATACTTTAGCAGCAACCTTTCTGATATGCGTACCCTGCCTGTCAATACCATTTATTACTACTGCTATTTAATTTCTCTTTTATTCAAATTAAATACCTTCCAGTCATTCAAAAACTGAATTATGTTGCTGCTTCTTGCAATTGTCACACTAGTTAATTAGCTCTTGGCATGCCTGAGTGTCTGAAGAAATTGGGAAAATGATTTGTAATTGTTCACTGAAGTACAAAGAGGCACTTAAAATAAATAAAGCAACATAAATGCAGAAGAATAGATGTGTATTTCAGCCTAATTTAGGTACAAGTTTTCAATTTATCAGCAAAAATTAGAAGAAGCATTTTTATTTTATATGCAAGCTGTGTTCACCATTTCTGCCTGTACCTGAGCTTAGCAAGGTTATAAAACATAACAAAAATGGTGGAAAAGAAAACAATTGGATTTTATAGAAGCAAACTGCCAAATAAAGCTTTAAGGAGCTCCTCTTGTCCTGCCTCTGACATTAATTAATTCTTATTGCTAGTTTACATTGTAATTGTGATACACTGGAAACATTTAAATATTATAGGAACTGCTACCTTGAGAGCTGTGAAACCCTAAGCTCCTAGTTCTGCGTCCTAGGACCACCTAAGGTAACTTCAGAAGCCTTCAGTGGCACAAAGCAACATTAAAGCCTACCCAAGTGACCAGAAGAGAATTTCCTGTAGTGGTCCCTCTAGTAGCCATGGGACTTGAGAAATGCAAATGTAGCAGACTGCTTTTGTTTTCCTCAGTCTCATTCCTTACACTTTGAGTGTGAAGGGAAGACAATGAACTTTCAGTGAATCCCTCTGAGGGATTTTGTCCTACCTATTGCACAGAGGATGACAAGACTTCTGTTACTGCTTTAAACAGTGTCATGTTGCAGCTTTCCAGTAACAAAAGGGGGTCTGCAGGAAAGATGGAGTGGGACTCTTTATCTAGGATTGTAGTGATAAGACAAAGGGATAATGGCCTTAAGCTGAAGGAAGATAGGTTTAGATTGGATATTTGGGAGAAACTCTTCACTATTGGGGTGGTGAGACATTGATACAGGTTGCCCAGAAAAGATGTGGCTGTTCCCTCCCTGTGTTCAACACCAGGTTGGATGGGGCTTTGGGCAACCTGTCTAGTGGAGGGTGTCCCTGCCCATGGCAGGGGCTTTAGAACTAGGTAGTCTTTAAGGTCCCTTCCAACCCAAAGTATTCTATGACTCTTTGATACGTTTGCAATGTTCATGTCTTACTGTAAATCAACAGACATCCAAAGTTAATTTAGCCAAAGAGGATGATTACATTCATATGGACATATGCTGGTTTGGTGAGATTGTTTGATGTTACAGGAAATCACAAAGTACCTCAGTTTTAAAAGGAGGGTTACTCCCACTGTTAGACATCTTGGATTTTTCCTTCCACATCCTTGATGCATGGTATGCATATGGGAAGGTGTGATGTGCGTCCACCAAGAGATGGAGCTTGGGAAGTAGGAACTTCAGAATTCTTGTTATCTAGTACCTTGTTGTTTAGCAAACGTTCTGTCTCTCAAGGAGTCACAGATCTACAACTGATGATGCCAAGTGCCTTGTTAATGTAGAATTTAATGTATTGCAATGGTGGTGTCAGCTAATTAGCTTGACAGACCAATAGATTTTCCAATAAAACTGATCATATAAACCTTTTTTAATTATTATTATTTAGATCAGGCATTGTAGGCATGATGAAATTAAAATCAATCTGGAAATAAAGACTCAGGGTCTGTAGACATGCTTGTAATTTTGGTCACCTTGTCTAAGAATTATCTCCAATTCATTTCCCCTCACTGTTTCCCTGCTCACTGTAGTTCAGACTTCTTTGAGAAAAATAAGCTGCTACTGGTACATTAATGCTCATAATTTGGTCAAGAATGTCAGTGCAGTGTGGAAAACAATTTCACAAGCATTAGCTGTTTCAAATAACTTAGCAGTATTTACAGTTTAAATTTTTTCAGGTAACAAACTGTTGTCTTTTCTGACACACTAAATTAAGTCACTCCAACTCAATTTATGACTCTTTTCTGAACAAAATTACTGCATAGCATATTGCAAATATACTTTTTATTCACATTCTCTCTATGCTTCAAAGTGTAAGGCAAGCTAATTAAAAAGTATGTTGTAGTTGTTGACGATCTATGGTGCTGTAGCAGGACTTGAACACAGTAGCTGAGATGATAGCTAGGAAGCTCTGGCCCCTGAAGGAGGAAGCTCTGGCCCCTGAAGGAGAAACCTGTGGCAGTACTGGTGTCTGCTGCCTGATCTTCTGGGGGTACGACATCTGAGGACCAAGCTTGTCTTGGTCACATAACCCACATAACCCCATGGAATCATGGAATCATTTTTGTTGGAAAAGACCTTTAAGATCATTGAGCCCCACTAAACTAACGCTGCCAAGTCCAACCACTACACCATGTCCCTAAACACCACATCTTTTCAATACCTCCATGGATGGCGATTCAACCAGTACCCTTGGCAGCCCATTCCAGTACTTGACAGTTATTTTGTTGAAGATTTTTTTCCTAAAGAGTATTCAGCCTGTAATTGAGTGGAGACATGGTAAACAACCACAACTAATGTTTATTCCCTGTTATCTCATTAGCATTTGTCTTTGTCAACATAGCATAGACAGAATGTTTTGCAACAGGAGTAGAGTGCATTGCTTTCCTGGAGGCACATTTGTATTGGGTGTGGAGAAACTGTTTCTCAGCTATAGTAAGAGGGTAGGTGTGGGTGTATGTCAGCTGTAGGTACAGTGCCTTAGCAAGCGGTTTTGTGACAGTGAGATGGAGAGTGCAAACCAGTTCAGGTTGTTAGCTCTGAATAAATTGATTGTCAATTAACTGGGTATTTAAATAAAATATTTTCTGTAGAACTTTTCAGCCAGGTAGATTTAAGATAGGAATAGTGTGGCAAGGAACTATGGAAAGAAATGTAGGCAGATCACCTGATGGTCAATGAAAGTGTAGAGGTTTGTTCAGAATCCCTCTTGGAGCTGCTGGGACAAAGGAGGGCAGCATGGCAAAATGTCACCTTAGTAGATCTAGCTTAAAGAAAAATAACCATCAGATTCTTTTATTTGAATTACATCTCCCTGGACAGTTTTAGTTCTGTTTTCTTCCCAGTATTAACTCTGGTGTGAAGCAGGTTTTGAAAGCATGTCCGTACCTTCTTGGTGACCTGCAGAGTGGCATGGGGAAGCTGGATGACTGCCTGGGGTGGGGGAGTGCAAGCCTCCGTCCACTGACAAGCTTTCTCTTCAGGCAGTAGGGACTTTGCTTCTCTAGGTACAGAGCAGAAAATCTCTCTCAAATGTAGTCATCTCCTTGCTTTGTCTCCTCATCTTTCTTTTCCCTATATTTCTCTGAGATTGCACATTACCTACTGTTTTTTTTTTCCCCTGTCGCAGTCTAACGGGGTCGCAGACAGTTTAAAATGGATTGCTGCACCGATACAGAGCAATATGAGAGACAAGGGAGAACACTCTGATGGAAGGATGAAATGACATGTGGTTTTGCTACCAGCACCGAGACAGCTCTGATTGAAGTGAAGCACAGGAAAGGCGTAAGAACAATCACAGGGAACTATTACAGATCTCCAAGGGCAGAATGGAAAGGAAGACTAGGAAATGTTTATGCAGATGGAGGCAGCAGCTAGGGCACTAAGCACGAGGGATGTGTTCAACACTCCTGTGAGTCAAAATTTTAGTGTTCCCTGTAGGATTTTAGTGGGAATGTTTTAAGAAAGGAATTTCATGGACTGCATGAAGGTTTAAGGTGTTACTGGTACAGATAAGTCGAGGTGTTATCGTTCCATTAAGTATTTAATTAATTAATTGAGGTTCAATATGGCCAAGTGCAAGTTCCTGAACCTGGATTGGGGCAACCCCTGGTATCAAAACAGGCTGAAGAATAAAAGGAATGAGAGGAACCCTGTGGAGAAGGACTTGGGGAAGCTGGTAGATAAAAAGATGGACATGAGTTAGCAAAATGCACTTACAGCCCAGAAAGCCAACCGTATCCTGGGCTGCATCAGAATAAGTGTGACTAGTAGTCAGTCGTGAGACCCCTCAAATCTCAAGAGACCAAGAGTCTCTTGTGAGACCCCACCTGGAGTACTGTGTCCAGCTCTGGAGTCCTCAGCACAGGAAAGACATGGACCTGTTGGAGCATGTCCAGAGGAGGCCCACAAAAGTCATTAGAGGGATGGAGCACCTCTCCTGTGAAGAGAGGTAGACCTTACTGCAGCTTTTCAATACTTGAAAGGGGCTTGTAAGGAGCATGGGGACAGATACAGTAGGGCCTGTTGTGATAGAACAAGGGGTAATGGTTTTAAGCTAGAAGATAGCAGATTTAGACTAGGTATGAAGAAAAAATTTTTTTACAATGAGGGTGGTGAAACACTGGAAAAGGATTCCCAGACAAATGGTAGATACTACTTGCCTGGAAACACTGAAGGTCAAGTTGAGTGGGGCTCTGAGGAACTGATCTAATTGAAGAGGACACTGTTTATTGCCAGGGGGTTGGACTGGATGACTTTGAAGGTCCCTTCCAACCCAAAATATTCTATGATTCTGTGATAGACATAGAAATTTGTTAGCAAGGGTGGTAAGCAAGGTAAAGCCCAACAGAAACAACTGCACTGCAGAAAAAGCAGTACCGTCATATAGCCATGGCAGCTGCTTTTGCTAGGTACAACTGCTTCATTAGTCTGCCCTGTGTGCAAATTAATCCATAGATATTTGCAGAGCCTCTGGCATGCTGGGGGAAGCTAGATTCCAAAGTTTCTTCCTTTAGGCAAGCCCACAACTTCTCCAGAGAAGATGGATGCTTATATAATTCTATCTGTACGATTTAATTCTACCCAGAGTCTGACCCATTTACTACAAAATACCTGGTGATGAATTTCTGAAGTGGTTAATATTGGAAGGGACAGTAGTTACTGACAGCAGCAAGTCCATGAAGAAAAGAAAAAATATAAAATGTTAGAAGCTCTGAGACACCAGTGTGTTCAGTAAGAACGTTTGTGTAAGAAATAAAGACGGATGGGAAATCAGCCTTGCTCAATCTTCTGCATATGTTTTCAATAATCCAGAATGAACTGTTATATTTGGCAGAGAGCCATGGAAATCAGAGGGTATAATCTTATAACTAGGAAATTAGGAACTATGAAATGTTTTAAGTACACAAGAGGGAATAAACATATGTAATAAATTACTATTCAAACAAGGAAAACGAGCAAGACAGCTCCTAGGCAAAGGGTGAGAATAAGGAGAAAAAATGGAAACTAACTGAATCATTGCATTTACTGAGGATTTTTCTGAACCACACTCTTTTGGGTATTTGGAAAATTTTGAAAGCAACAAAAGATTTATCATTGGCTTGGATACCTTACAAAAAAACCCCTCCAATTAAATAATTTCTGACCTATTTACATGATATCTTCCACTGTAGACCCTATTTGCCAATGAAAGGATTTTAAGAGTTCACAGAGTGTGTATTTGTCATCTCATTGCATTTAACTGGGGTTACGCAACGTCACTTCGGTGCAGATGGTGGGGTTACATAGCTGTCTTTTACGTTAGAGGATGACGTGACTAAGAAAGGTCTATTTCTTATGTAAGGATGAATAGGAAGTAGACACTTCCAGAAAGAGATTTTGAAGTGGATGCTTTAGTCTGATGGATAATAAAAGTTGAGGAAATTTTATGTGACGTCAATATTTTTGGATTTTGTGCTTCAGGTACTTCCCCCATTGACTCTTTTGTAAGGGTTTGCAGTGGACCTCAAAAGAAAAACTGAGTTCTAGCAAGTCAAACTCAAGTGTTTCATTGGGTAATTCCATGGCTATCTTAAATTATTTGCATAGGACATGATAAAGGCAATGTGTAAAATGGGAAAATGACTTCCATCTTTCATTCAGACTCTTCTGCTAGCTGTTGCTATCTGTGTGACAGAGGTCAAACAGATAAACGTCTGCCATTTTTATGGGAGGAACCCATCAGAATAATATTATCAACCATAACTTCACTAGGGTATTAAGAAATTCTTGAAACAAAACAGAACATTAATTTAGAATGAAAATCAGCAGAACAACATAAAACAATTACAGTATTGTGATGGTCTTAATCTCTTTCTAGTAAGAGGGATTCCTAAGAATGGTGTTAGCTTTTATATTAAGTCTCAAGTGAGAAGTTAGATTTGGAATGAGATGGTAAATATATCGGATGCAAATTTCTCTGAAAGAAGGCTATTTCCACCTCATCTCAATAACCACAGGCAGGAAAAAAATCCTCATCGCTTCTTGTTTTTCTTTTGAGAAAAGGTTTTTCACTATTTCCAAGTATTTTCTTCACATTTTCTGTCCCAGCAGCCTCTCTTGTTCCCCCAGTTCCCTTTTTGTGGCGCATGTGAGAGTTGAAGCAATGTTTTAGAATACAAATTCTTGTAAGTGCATTGTACTGATTTCAGAATGAATCCTGTGTGATCAAGTGCTATACTTAAATAAAGGCAAAGAAGAAAATTTCAGTTCATTTGTACTTTAATCAGATTTAAATGCTTACCTGTATTAGGGCTAGAGCATCCAAGTATTTTGGACATCTTTCTATGTAATATATGATTACGGCTTAAATAGTTATGTTTACTAGATAAACGTCTTTTTATAAGTAGAGGCTAAGTTCTGTAAAGGCATATGATAACTGTTATCAGAAATATAAATACCCATTTTGGTGATAAGATGCATTTCTTGAATGTCATCCACAACTGTGAATTCCAAAAGTGCCTTATAAGTGCCAAATTAATAATGATGCTGCTGTTAAGCTGTCTTAATGCTGTACCTTGGAAACCTGTCCTCTTGTTTTGAGTGCAGCTTCTGTGTTACACCCAGAATCTTCAACTAAGCATTTCATAGTGTTTCATTATCTACGTCACATTACTGACTTCACCTTTCCTGAAGTGTTTAGTTTTATAATAACAATAATAACAACAACAATAAAAATGACAACAACAGCAACCACAATACAGCATGGAATCATATCTATTCCTGGTATTATTACAGAATCATAGAATTGTTAAGGCTGGAAAGGACCTTAAAAATCATCAAGTTCCAACCCCTCTTCCGTGGCCAGGGACCTCTCACTACACCATATTGCCCAAAGGACCATCTAACTTGGCCTTCAACACTGCCAGGGAAGGGGCAGCCACCACTTCCTTGGGCAGCCTGTGCCAGGACCTCACCACCCTCATAATGAAGAATTTCTTCCTAATATACAATATGTATCTACCTCCTTCTGATTTAAAACCATTGCCTCTCATCCTATCACTACACGCCCTTCTAAAAAGTCCCTCCCCCATTTTCTTGTAGGCCTCCTTCAGGTACTGGAAGGCAGCTATAAGGTCTCCCCAGAGCCTTCTCTTCCCCATGTTGAACAACCCCAACTCTCTCAGCCTGTCTTCATAGAAATGGTACTCCAGCCCTCCAATCATCTTTGTGGCCCTCCTCTGGACCTTATTCTAACAGTTCCATGTCCATCTTATGTTGGGGACTCTAGAACTGGACACAGTACTCCAGGTGGGGTCTCACAAAAGTGACGTAGAGGGGAAGAATCACCTTCCTTGACCTGCTGGCCATGCTTCTTTTAATGCAGCCCAGGATACAGTTGGCCTTCTGGGTTGCAAGCATGTATTGCCAGCTCATGTTAGGCTTATCCACCAGCACCCCCAACGCCTTCTATGCAAGGCTGATCTCTATCACATTGCCTACCAGCATGTAGTGATGATGAGGATTGCCCCAACCCAGGTGCAGGACCTTGCACTTACCTTTGTTTACCTCATGAGGTTATCATGGATCCACTTCTTCAGCTTCTCCAGTTCCCTCTGAGTAACATCCTATCTTTCTGGAGTATCAACTGCACCACTCAGCTTGGTGTCATCTGCAGTCTTGCTGAGGATACACTCAACTGCACCATCAATGTCACTAAAAATATTAAATAGTACCAACCCCAGTATGGACCCCTAAGGGACATGATTTGTCACAGATCTCCATCTGTGTGTCTATCATTAGAATGTCAAAACCTGCTTAAACATAGATAGTCCATGAGATTATTAACAATAAATAATTTTATTAAAGGTATGAAAATACACCTTAACAAAGATTTATTCCAATGCTTTTTCATGTTTTTAATAAAATTTGGTATAACAAAGTATTATTTATTATTATTTATAGCATGTAAATATGTTATTTTTTGCTAGACTAAAAAGAAAATCTATAAAAGTACTACTTTAGCAGAACATGATTTGCATTTTACATGCATTTTTTTTGCTGTAAAAGGTTTTTCTATGCTGCTTCTATCCAGACTTCAAAATGTGTGCTATGTGACCTCTCTGATCAATTACAATATAATGCAATCGGCAAATAATAACTAGGAAGTATTAGCACACACCTGTTTCGATTGCTTTAGACATTAAAAACTGCATAAACATTGAATACTGTACACGTTTAAAAGAATGGAAATCTCCTGGCATGTGTGCCTTAGACAAAAAACAGGTTAATCTTCTCTAATAGTATAATCATGATGAATCATTTGCTCCATCCTGCTCATTGTACAATGTTTCTGATGGAATTCACTGTTGCATTAAACATGTTCCTTCTTTCTTTATATATTATGGCAGTAAGCTTAGATCTCTTGGGAGAAATAAAAATTTATATTTATTTATATTCTGACTTCTAAACAGGCATCAAGAATCTGCCTAAGCCTGGTATGTTCTCTTTGATGAAATGAAATGTAAATAGAAGTACAGAAAATATTGGTTTGGCTTAGCTCTATTCAGTGGCTCACATTACTGTACTCCAGCAGCGACAACAGGGAAATGGGGTGTCAGAATCCTCCTTGAAAGCTTTATGTATTAAAAAAATTATGATTAAAAAACCGTGAGTCTTCCCCAAAGACACAAGGAATATTCTACAAATACAACAATTGAAAGTGGGGCAAGACAGGAACTTGGTGAAAAAGTGCAAAAAATGAAGGATGAATTAGGAAACTTTTGGTATAAAGGAGGGGAGGGCTTGTTGGTTTGTTATATTCCAGCCAGAGCTCAGACCTCCCCATATGGTCAGAAATATAATTGCTACCATATGTCAGAAGAGTTTCAGAAGATGGTCAAAGAAGTGCGAATGCATAGTAGAGGCATCACGCAGCACCAAGAGAGGAAATCAGAATAGATGTTCATCATCCCAAGGCATGAACACTGTCTTGAATCTTTTGATTGATTGTGTTCTGTGGTGTTCATCACAGCTCGGCTTCAGAAGCAGCCAGACAAACGCGTCTATTCTGAGTGAATTCATGAATTACATTTGAGCTGAGAGGCAGAGAAAAAAAAAGATGACTTTATAGGGTAGTCAGCAGAACAAAATCTAATATCCTTCACTGCAGTTTGAAACCGGTGCCTAGTCCAAGAAATAATTCTTAGCTATTGTACAGTGATAAAATTAAGCAGTAGTTCAAGCAGAAAATACCAGCTTGCCTTGATTGCAGGAAGTGGTCACAGAGGTATGGATCAGCCTAATCAGCACCTACAGCCCCTGAAATTCTCTTTCCCTGGATGTTTACTTAACCCCTTACTCCTAGGCAGAAATGGCTCAGAGATCACAGGGCTGCAGCACTGGTACATGCAGTTCTGCTCACAGCGTCTGTCTCCTCTAGTAACCTGGCAGCTGCTCTGTTCGTTCTCCACACCACCCTCCCTACGGCTTCCCTCTTTATTCCTCCCCATCTCTGGCAGCCAGCGCAGCACACTCACGCTGTGCACATCTGGCGTGGAGCAGCATCCCCTCCCTTCATCGGGCTGGCACAGCTGCTGCTCCTAAATGGGAGCTGGGCAGGCAACTGCTCCTAATGATTCCCCTGACAGCTCTTTTCCACTTACCGATCCCGCTTCCCTATTCACCACCTGCTTGATTTCCCTTCCCCAAACACCCCGGCTGCTCAATCGCATAGCCTGAATCCCCTGCTCCCAGCAGCCTGCACGCTAAAGCCGTGCTAATACTGTTCTCCCCAGGCCGGTTCCCGACACCTCCAGCTCAGTGGTTACTGCCGTGGTCATACTCAAGTTTAAAAAAGGAAACCAATGACTGGAAAATCAGTTGTCTTGTTCTGATTCAGATCACATGCCTGTAGATTAATGCCAGAAATAGGACAAAGCAATGCTGAGGTGCCAGGTTACAAAATAAAGCTTGGAAATTGAAGTCTTAAGGTGACTCCTGGGCAACCACCATCTCTTATCCTGTGAAAAAAATCCTTCTAGTGGTTGTGCCCTTGTGCTGTGGTGGGGGGCTGTCCCATAGGCACAGTCAGTCTTAGAGTTCACTTATGTAGTAATGACCTTGGGCTGAAACCTATGAAACAGTGAATCAAACACCTTACTGCTTTCTGAGACTGAAATTTGATTCTGACTTTGTTTCAGAAATTCATTTACTGTTTTACCATGGAGCATAGATAGTCAGGAATGTTATGATAACTGCTTTCCCATTTGGTAGGAAATGCTTTCCTCTGTGTTTTCCATTTTGAGAAATGTATCCAGGAACTGAGGTATGTTTTTCTTCTCAAAACCAGGGAAATCCAAGATACCAGAAAAAGCTAGAGCCTGGAAAATTCAGCCAGGATTTGGGGATGCTCATGTTCAGACTAGGGAAGCAAACATCAGTATCTCAATATTCTGTATGATGTCCATCACTCCAGACTAAAAACTTAGGCCTACCCTTTGTATCTTGTCTTTTGCACTTTGAAGAACTAAAGCAAAGATTTGCTGTGCTGGTCCATGAATGGGATTGATTTTTTCCATGTTAGAACAGTTCCCTTGGGTGCACTTTAGCATCTGATTCTTGAATCTGAATCAGGTCAAATCCAAATATGCCTTCTGCACACATGTAGCTCCCAGGCTAAGTCCTTGGTTGCTAGATGACCACTAGCACAGTATTTGCCACCCCTGGATTCTTGTAGAATGCTGGGATGATGAGAGGTCCTTCTGTTAGAGATTAAGGAACGGTTTTGAAATCTAAAAAAAAAAAAAAAAGGGAGGGGGGAATATTTCCCTCCTAACCCTACTGCATACGTTCCTCCTGCCTGTGCTTTTTGGGTATGCATTCAAAGCCTTGAACTGTCAATAGCCTTTTATGTGCACTGATGGACTGAAATTATTATAATTCATGTATATATCCAGAATATAACAGATTTTATAGCCTTTTAAAGGCATCAGAGACAGTGAAGTAGGAACTCCACCACTGTTGAAGGGGTCCATTACAGAGGATAAAGTAGGGGCATGGCCATTCTGGCAGAGGAAAGTAGAAAAAATAGGGGACTACTCTGTGGAAAAATACAGAGAGCAAGAGGACCAGGATGATTTTCTTCAAAGCAGCCTTTGCTGACGCCATCAAACGTGACTCAAATGAGCAGACATCTCTTGCTTTTCAGTTTCACTGACTTCCTATCATTTTTGTGAAATTAGTTTCTTAGCAGGGATGTTTCAATTTTCTTTTCCTCATTCCTACCAGTCTAATGATTCTTTACCATCTTAATAAGTACAATGAATGTTCTCCATTAATGGACAGGAGCATTAGAGAATAATGTCATTTCTGAAAACTCTTAATACATTTCACAATTAAGAAGGCATTGCTTCAAAGTCTTTTTAAAATAGGAAAAACCCAAGTAATTTCCCTACTGACATTTACTGCCCTATGAGAAGTGGATATTCTAGTAAGAAATTTGCTTTTTTTCACTTGTTGGTTCATTTGGATGAATTAGCTTTGCCTCATACTAGAACCTGGACAAAATACTCTTCTTCAAATAGCAAAGATCATTTGTATTAGGGTTTTATTCCAAACTTTAATTTCCAGCTCAACAGCAATAAAGAAAAAATATAAAGTGATTGTGTTTTTACATATGTGAAATTTGAATCTAGTACTATCAAGTTTTTGAAACAGTAATTATTCTGTGTTACAAATCTGTGATGTAGTCAGATCCACAGTTCCTTCTCCATTTTATTCTAATGGATGGATGCTTTGCTTTCAGTGCTCAGCTCTGCTTAAGGTACTAATATCAAAATGTCTGTTCAAACAAACATTGCCCCTTTGACAGTGAAGGGCATGTTTATCCAGTCAAGTGCAGACAGTCATGGCATAGTGAACTGGTGAAACATGATCTATATGTAGTGTGAAATTTATGTAGATACATCAGGATGTGATTTTGCAATGCTTTATAAGTGCCGCCTTTCAGGTCTTTCAGGACTTTGTGCTCAGGTAACTCAAAGCATGAACAGAACTGTCTGCATGTAACTTTGAAGACACTTCTGAATTGCTTTGCTGAAATGGCAACATGTAATAGTCCCACTGAAGTCAATTTGCATGGACTGGTCTGGTGTTCATGAAAATAAGGATTTTCACATGTGTGACGTTGGAATCTAAAGTTTCAGGTTCCTTTTTAGGACCTAATTTGTCCTTACTGGAATGAAGAAATAATTATGAACTAAGAAATACTTATGAAGTATGTATTATGCTTCGTTTGTATTCATTGAAAGCAAACTTTGTGTCTAGATTAGCATTTGTGTTTCTGAAGAGAATTGCCCTTCTTGTCTCCTCTTAACTGCACTTGTGGGAGCACTCTCAGAGTACATGAACTGGGTTTCCTTCAAAAGAATATAAACCAGGAACATTCATTCCATGAGACCAGACTGATTCATAGTAAACCCCTCCATACATTATAGATTGGATATTTTGCTCAATAGACCTACTTCTACTACACAGCATTGTTTGCTATATTGCTTCTATTACACACAGAAGCTTATTTGTGCTAGTAATAAGTTTGAATGGACAAGATGGTGAATTATTATTTTTTAAGTATTCCTTTTTACAAGGAAGAGAAATCACTTATTTCATATCTCAGTCAATATTACTGCATGTGATTTTGAGAGTATTTGATATATTCAATAGTTTTGCTTTGTTGTTTTACCTGCGTCCTTACCAGCTGCAACATATGTTTATTCTTGGAAAATATGGTGTGGGCTGGAAAATTATCAAATGACTACATGGATGCCTTTAATTTACCTAAAATTATCATAATTTATAGCCTTTAATATGGTGGTCGATTGTATGCATAAGATATAATTAGAGAGGGTTAAATCTTCTCTTTCATAAAATTATATAAAATCGAACTCCTGCAAATTCTATGCATTCTTTAGAGTCACGGGCTTACTCAGAAGACTTGTTCTCCAAGGTGTGGTGTAGTGACCGCCTTCTCCATGAAGGACTATCTTTCCCTCTCTCTTACTATGGCTAGTACTATGGAAGAGATTAACAGCTTAATTAATCTCTCATTATTTCTTGTCACATTTGAGGCATTTTGAGAGGACTGATAGCATCAGGAAGGTAGAGAACCAATGATTTATGTGATGAGAAAGACCAACATTTATGAATATGGAACATCACTCACAGCAACAGACCATTTGACTCTCCAAACAGTTAGGATAAAACCCAGCCATCTGGAGTACTCTTGGCCAACCTCCTTTAAGCCCATTAGCAAGACAAGACCAGTGCTGGTGGCTCTGCCCATTACCTTTCCATGTGTTTTCGGCTGACAATATGTAGTGAGTTAGAATACATTTGATTTGTGATTGTGTAAAATCAGAATGGAACAAGATATTACTACATACAGTCCTGTTTTTCTCTTTCATGGATACTAGGGATTAATTTTTTGTTTACTAAGAATTCTGGAGAGTTACATTCTTGATTCATTGCACATGAAAAACTGGAGCTTTCTTGCCAAAAACTAACAAGAATAACTGTTTTATGTAAGTATGAGTGAACTACGGAAGATTTTTAAGTTCTGAAGAGAAGTCTTATGAAAGAAGTAAAATACATATCTCTAAATTGAAAAGCATTGGGTGGGTAATTAATATGTGTGGGAAAAAATGAATGTTTCTCAAAGGAACATATTTGCTAAGAAATAGATGGATTTAATAAAGGAAGGGGGTTTTTTGGTTTCTGCTTAGATCTGCACTAGGTTTTTGTGGTTAGTTTTAGTAGTCTGTCCACGGCTGTGTCTTTGGTAGCAGAGTCCTCCTGAGTGTCTAGACACATCTAGACACTATTGCCATTACCCTGGCAGTATTACTGTTGAGTACTTGTAATAGGGTTGTGGCCCCCATGTAATGTGTCTACAATTGAGACACACTGAGATGAAATGATAACACTTGAGGTTATGAAAGGACATAGTACCAAGAGCTCAAAAAAATCCAGAAGTTTTTTGAATTCAGGTCAAAGGTAATATAGAACTGGAGACTGGTTTGAGTTGGAAGGGACCTCAGAGACCATCTAGTCCCAGCCCCCCACTCTGAGCAGGGACACCCTCCACTAGACCAGGTTGCCCATAGCCCATCCAATGTGGCCTTGAACACTGCCAGGGAGGGGGCATCCACTGTGTCTTTGAGTAGCCTGTGCCAGGGCCTCACCACCCTCATAGTGAAGAATTTCTTCTGAACATCTAATCTAAATCTACCCTCTTTTGTCTTAAAGCCATTACCCCATGTCATATCACTACAGTCTGTGACAAACAGTCCATCTCCAACTTTTCTGTAGGCCCCTTCAGGTACTGAAAGGTGGAAATAAGGTCTTCCCAGAGCCTTATCTTCTCCAGGCTGAACCAGCCCAACTGTCTCAGCCTGTCTTCATAGGAAAGGTTCTCCAAACCTCTGATCAGTAGGACCATTATGTTCTTCTGTATTTGGTGATACCTCTGTTTTCCCTCTTTATCTCTTTTTATGTTATTTCTATAGTGCCCTCTTTTTAATCTCCTATCACTGTTTTTTTCCCCTGATACTAATCCTTTTGTCCTCACGATTTCATCTACTGAGAGAGAGAAGACAAAAGGAAGTTACATCTTGACTCTTTCAACTTGCTATACCCTATCCCAACCACTGTTATTCCTAAGGTTTTGAATCTTTTTGCATGGGTACAATTTCAGGAAAAAAAAACAACAGGCAGCATATGAAATCTGAATTCCAGTGAACATGTGCAAAGGTCCTTTAACAGATGTGAAAATCTCTTCCAGCTGAACGTTTTTTTCTCCAGTACACCGTGTGGCACTGCATACTGTTAAAACAGATGTGCTTTCAAAATAGTTTAGTGCTCCAGTGATTTATTATCTGGGGGTCTCTCAGAGAAAGTCACTCTCTATCCAAAATGTTATATAAGAGTAGAAATGTTCCAAATCCTCCTCTACAATGCTTATTATGTTAAATGACAAAGCTACTTAAAGGAGGAAGCAAATGCTTTGTCAAGATATAATTGATAAGCTTAATTGAACAGATTGTAAATATGTAAATTAGCATACTTTCAGGAAGTCCCAAGAAGTGCTCAAACCCCTGTTTGAGAACTATCAGAGCACATAGTTTTTATGATTTGAGCACTTGTCGTGTCATAGTGAGATCTCTATGTTCCCCTAAAATGTGAGCTGAATAAATTCGCCTCTCAGATTATTCAAGGGTCCTGTAAAATAGCTCAGACCTTCTGGCTAAGTGGTTTTATCCCCTTTACACCTCATATTCAAACCTTCCTCTGCCTTTATATGCATCTTCTGAAAAGAAGTTGATTCTCTGGATGCTGTAAATAAATATTCTGTTCCACAAACTTGGATATTAATGTATTCCTCTCTTTACCTAGCTGGGCTTTTGCTCTCAGAAGTGCAATATGCCGATACTTTCGTGACCCGATTGCCTGCAGACCATACAAAAGAGAAGGAACATTTTGATTTCTTGGAGTCCGTCCTTGCTGGCTGTCACAGCAAAGTAGCAGATTTGTGGTGATCTTCCTGGATGCACTTTTTATCTGAGTGAATCCAACCTCTACTTTAAAGGTTAATACAGCAAATCCCATGGCGCTGTTCTGGGACTGAAAAAGAAAAAGCTTCCTGTGTCCGAAATCATTGTTTTGTGATGTGTTTCTAAGTGCCTCCTGCAAGACCTAGACCTTTGATTGTATCGTCTTGATTTTTATAATAAGCATTAATGTCAGGGATATGGTCTTGGAATATTTGTTTATTTTATGTGTCTTTTAACTTATAACCCATGGTGTAAATGCGATCCATTTGCGACTCATGTGAGGGGGAAATTCTTTTATATGGTAACTTTTTTCTTCTTGTTATTAAGGAAGATTATAATTTTCTGTAATATAGTGAAGATTACAAGGATAAACCACCATGAAACCCCCACCTTTGGGATCAGCTTTTGTTAACTCTCGAAACATGAGGAATATCCTGTAAAAACTGTTATTCTTCCGTCACTGTTCATTCTCCCATTGAGTGACCCTAAGGGCACTTTACCTCTCAGTACATAGATTTGATGGACAATACAAAACATGGTGTCTGCTCACCCAGTATTTTACTATTCCTATGTTTTACTTCTCCAGTTCCCTCTTTTCCTCAGTTCCTGTAGGCTTTTCTGGTGGAGTCACCCCAATTATATTACCTTATCAGTGCTTTTATCTCTTTCTATATTTACTTAGATAGAAATGTGAAGGCACATGCCTGGGGAAAAAAAATGTGTAAAAGCCATTCTGCCCTCCACTTACTTGAACTTTTTCTTTATTTTACTTCACTTTCTGAACACTCAGGCAACACCAAATGTGTAGAAAATCCACATAGCATGTGTGGTTTAGAATATATATCCTGCTTGCTATCTAAGACTTGGAAACTGAGTCTGTATAAGTAACCTAGGCATCTTAAGGAATGCTCAGTGCCTTAAACTCTGGTGAACACTTCATAGTCCCTTTTTGAAAGCTCCATCTTTACTCCAAAATTTGAGGTGCCCTCACTTTGATGCTCAAAGAAAATAAAGAGTTGTGCTGCACTTTACTGCCTTTCCTGAAACGTGACTGAAATTCCTGGGGTAAGAGAACCAGATGGTGTGAGACCTCTGGTTAATGCTGATCTCTAATTTAGAGAAGCATGTGTGAGATGTCAAATCCCAAATGAATCTCAAGAGGTTGGATGTAGGTTTCACCAAGGAGTTTGCACTCACTTATGCAAAGATGGTACACCATGCTGCTACACGGAGAAGAGAATCCCAAATCAACTGGAGTCATTTGGAGCTCCCTGGTTTCCAGGTTTAATGTTCACAGTGTACAAGCTTACACAATTAACCTGTGGACAAGGACATGCCCTTTGGCTCTGTTGATAAATATTTATTTGGTCTCACTAGGCCTAATTGGTCCTTGGTAGAGTTAAAGTTCTTTCTCTTCTAGACAGCACTCCTTTTCCTTTTCCTTTTCCTCTTTCCTTGTGCTGATACAGTCTTTAGCTTTTGGGTTTTGGTGGGTTTTGGTTTTGGGTTTTTGTGGGGGAGGGGGAGAATGTGTTGCATGGAATCCTGTGCCCTTTTTTATGTATATTAATATATTCATCTTCAGCTGAACTTTCTATAGATCTCTTTCCATGTTCACCATTTTCCTGAAGTTACAGGAAGTCACAGGTTTCACTGAAGTTATGCTCTTCAATGAAGAATAACAAAGCTAAAATTGCTTTTATCCTGATTTTTATGAGTGAGAACTTGTAGAATACCTTACAGGGACAGAACTGTGACTTCTTTGTCCTTTGTGGTGTTGAGGTGCTCCTGTTTTTCCAACAGATAATCCAAATGTGTCAACAGATACGAAGCCTTTTCTTGGTGAGACCTGTGAGACAGCAGACATGTTGAGTCGAGGCAGGCCATTGCAGATGGCTGCAAAGGGGCAACAAGCGTTTAGAAAAGACACACACACACACAAATAAATGGTGAGGGTCAGAGAGGAGGAGAAAGTACATTAAGTGACATTTGGAGAGATACTGACCAGTGCCTATTGGTGACTGTTACTGCCAGGGTTATTTTTGTTAAACAGGGTAAACATTTAAAAAGAAAGATTCTTTTAATATTTAAAACAGATTTTCATAGATGACAGGTCTGATCATCATGATTTTGGGGGATTGGTCCTATTAACTGTCTGAGTATGGATTTGCACTGCAGAAAAGTAGCAGCTAGTTTGCATTCTGTGCATTTTTTGAAGCTACAGATTATGAACAAAGTGGGATTGGTTTTATTAAAATTTTAGAAAACTCACAGCAGGATCAGGGATGCTTTGACCCCCATTCTCTCTATAAAACAGCTTTAGGTTTTCATTCAGTTTCATATAAAAAGCATGCTCTCTTTTCACCTTTTTGCCCTTGTCATCATTAAGAACTCTACAGAGGGTGGTCCCATGATGAGCAGCAATTTTTCTTCTTTCCCCAAGTGGAACTGCTCATTCTGAAAACAAATTCTGCTTGGAGTTTTCTGCCAGTCTTGAAATAAAGGCCTGTCCTCCTTTAAATCTGCCCTTACACGTCTCTGTTATGGCGAGTGAGAAAGATCCTGCTCCTTTGCCAGATTTACTGAGAATATACATAATACTAACTTATCATAGACTGTTTTGGGTTGGAAGGGACCTTAAAGATATCTCTAGATCTTAGATAGGACACAGCTACCTGCTCCCAAGCAACCTTTTCTGGTACTAATTTTCTAAAGAACAGAGCAAGCATGGAAGAAAGATGGTTCCTTCAATCTGCTAACTCAATCCCCACTAAGTACACCACTCCCACCTGATTTTTGCTATAAAAATTTGACTCAATAGCATGTGGGAAAGGTAAGGGCAAAGGGATTAAAAGGAAGAAGGGAGGATTAAGTGGGAGAAAGGAAGGACAAGACACAAGAAGATGCATTTGAGGAAAGGGGATCATTTTAAGGGTCATATTTTCAGAAAGGAGGAGAGCAATTTCTGAGGAAAATTGTATCTTCCAAGTCAAATTAATTTGGCAGCCTCAGACCTATGGCCATCTTCACACCTGCTCCAGTCTACTGTGACATCTGCCCTCATGAGGCTTGGATGGTTTAGATTAGTGTTTAAGGATATTCTGCCTTGGCTCCCTTTGATGGTCAATAGAGGGTTGTAGTTACAACATCTTAGATTAGACAGCCCCCAAAATAATTTGTATTTATATGTCTTTTGATCTGATAATTATCTAAGTGGTTGGTTGTGTTTGGAAACATGTTTTTCCAGTACCTATACATGGCTATGGTAACCAATGGCCACAGAAGTGATACCCTTAGAAAAATGACTCTGGTAGTCACAATTGGTTTCTCACTGCTGGCAGTCTTAGCAGACACTCAGGCATTGTTGTGGGAATTTCAGTGAAGTACTCTTAGACCATTTCTTCCTCCAAATATATCCTACACCACCACATGTCATAAAGCTTCTGCTTTACTGGGTTGATATGTATACCCCAGTATATCACTCTTCATATCACTCTTCAAAAGGTGTATGTCCTTAACAAAGGTATTTTCTCCTTTCATATTTTGGAATGACACAACCTGGGACAGATTAATTGCTATGTGCATTTTTACCCCGGAATAGACTGTTTAATTTGTTTACTTATATATATATATATATTGCAACTCCTTCTTCAACTGCCTGACTCAGTATTTCTATTCCAGCAACAGCAGAGCTCCTCAGGAACTACTTGTGCTACATGCTACCTGGGTTTAGCTTACTGCCCTCAATGGATGGACAAAGATGTGAGCAAAAGAAATGGTACCACCTGTATTTTATCAATAGGTGACTGAAGAGAACAGAGACATAAGTTGATGTCCAAGTATTTAGAAGTAGTTGGGCCCCTTAATAAATAGTGTTTAATTGATTGCCTAAACCAATATAGGAAGTCTGTGACAAAGCTAGAAATGCACCACAGTTTAGTCTAAGTTTTGTAATATAACTTTATCCTAGCCTAGGTTTTTAAAACCCACACCCAGTCCTTTGTTTATCCATTTGCACTCCTGTTGCTGTCTCTTGGATCTGCTGGTGCTGTTTAAGAGGAGAGAGAGATCTAGCCAAGGATGTTCATCAAGGAGTTTCCTATCAATCAGGCCTGTTTCTTCACAAGGCATTACAGAGTCCGGATACAAGCTATATACATGTCCCCTTCATCCCTTTGCTCAGAGAACTGCTATCTATAGCATTTGGCTTTATTGACTCCGTAGGTATTCCAGTCATCAAGAGCCTTCATGCCGCAGTGCCTATGTGCTTTACCACAATTTGTACTTGGCAGTGTTCCCAAACCACTTTCTGTAGTCTGGCCTGGTTACGGGGTTAGTACATTTACATTAACATTTTTAGTCATTTTGCAGACAGATGTTTTAATTCTCCCTAAAAACACCATTGCAGCATAAAAAGCCTCAAATGTAGTTCCAGTCCATCTTGTTCTATCTAGGCTGGCTGCTGTGCGGAGGTCACAGAATCATAAAATGCATTAGGTTAGGAAGGGACCTTTGAAGGTCATCTAGTCCAACCCCTCTGCAGTAAGCAGAGACACCTTTAACTAGACCAGGTCGCCCAGAGCTTCATCAAGCCTGACCTCGAATGTTTCCAGGGATGGGGCCTCCACCACCTCTCCGGGCAACCTGTTCTAGTGTCTCACCACCCTCATAGTGAAGAACTTGTTCCTAATATCTAAAAGGTCCCAGCCCACCATTTGTGCCTCTGACAGTTTTGGCAGGTATGTGGTCCGAGTGTCACCCAGGAGAATGATCATGCTCCAGGTGGCAGGGAGGGAGAAGCAGGAAGGCAGGATACACTAGCATATACCTGGCTTTCAGTCCAACGTGGTCAGATGTCAGCCAGGGCAGTCACTGGGCCTGGGGACTGAGAAATGCTCACAGATGTACACATAACTAACTTAGACATAACCAGTACAAGCAGATGAAAATTTCCATTCATCTTGATTTCTTCTCTGCAAAATGGCAGCTCATGTATTTTACAATCGCTTTTTTGGAGGGTTTTTTTTCCCTTTGGAAAGCTCTTGGCATGTTCAAGTTTGACAATATTTAAATACTAAAGATTATAATACAAGGATACTGCCTGATAAAAGCAAACTTATGTTTATTGTGAAGTCTGATATGCATGTGTAATGCATTCTGATAATTTATATTGAATTGCCTTAGACCACTTTCTGTGCTGATATGTAACACTTTGTGGAATAAACGTATGACAGAATTTTGTCTTTAGAGGATTTTATGGAAAACATCAAACAGACTAAACATTACAATTTTGTGATAAAGTCCTGAATGTGGGTATTAATAACTGTTCTGTCAGCCATGAAGAAACTGCCTTCATTTACTAGTAAATATGCATTTAATAAATAAAAAAATTTGCAAACAGTACTTAGAATATGCTAAATGACTTTAAACAAAAGCTATTACTAAGTCAAACGTTGTGCCTTCTATTCCAATTTGTTGCTGTTGCCACATTCTGCTTCATTTTAATATGCATATTTCCATATGCTAATACATGCATAAACACATTATCCTCTAATCATCTTCCAGAGACAATTTTTCAGTACCTATTTTGATTATAACATAGAGCATGCATCATTTAGTGGGTTTAGAGCTGAATATAATACAGGCAACTTCATCTTTTTTTAGATTTTCCAACTTCTTTTCAGTACAACTCCAAGAATATTGAAAGTGGAATTTTAGTCCTTTCAGTGACCTGTGCTGGTGACTTTTTTCTAATGAAATAGAAGCCAATAGAGATACTGAAGCCAGCACAGGAAATATCCCTATCTTCTCTATGCTTTACACATGAAAAGAGTCACTTTTCCTTATTATCAAAATTAAATACGGATCTTGAAATCCGCTTCCTAATGTACCATGATGAACTTTCACCTTGTTATACTCAATTACTACCTAATTGATACTAATTTTAAAAGCTGACAGTTAGTTAAAGGGTTTTTCCCTGAACACATTTTAGCCTATGGGAGGGAGAAAGATTTCACTTCCATAGAGCTACCATAATGTTGTCTATACATTAGATGAACTGAGAGAGCGCAGTATTTTGTGTATGATCAAGAAACGAACCAAACTCTGTAACCACAATCTGCTGCAAGTCCAGCCATCTGAGCTGCCTTGCCTTCCTCTGCACAGCTGCTGAGACACACGAGTTGGATCTGCCTTTCTCCAGGCTTTTCAAGGGGCTTTATGAACTCTGGAAGGAGGAGTTCGGTTTTCTGCAGGTTTGTCTTCTGGTTAAGTTCATGGAGGACTGTCTCCCGTGGGTGGGACCCCATGCTGCAGCAGAGGAAGATGTGAGGAATGTCCCCCCAGCCAAGAAGGAAAACAATTTGTGAGGAACTGACTGAAACCCCCATTCCCCCATTCCCTGCCCTTCCCCATGCCACAATTGGGGGTGGAAGAAAGGACAGAAATCAGGACTAAAGTGAAGTCTGATAAAAGGAAGGGGTGGAGGGGAGGTGCTTTAAGATCCGATTGCATGTCTCACTATCTGACTCTGGTCTCACTGGGTGTGCAGTGCAGTGTAATAAATTAGAGAGTTTTCTTTCCTTAATTCTGTGTTGAGCCTGTTTTGCCCATGATGCTGACTGTGGAATGTTCTCCCCTTATGTCGACTTCTAAGCCTCTCCATATGTATTTTCTCCCTTGTCTAGCTCTATCCAGTGATAGAGCAACTTTGATGGGCATCTGGCCTCTAGCCAGGGTCAAACCACCACAAAAGTGTTACAGATGTGCTCTTCTTATAGCAGTGTCTGTTTATGTCTTCTAGTGTAGATGCCTCGTTACTTCTTTACCAAATTAGAAATACTTTTTCTTTCAAATGGCTTTTTTTAGCTCTCATTGACCAATGTGCATATATATTGCTTTATCTGCATTCCTGAAATAGACTTGAACATAACATATAGCTTTGTATGCAAGATAAACATTCTTGGCAAGACAAAGCAGGTCATGTGAATAGTAAGAATGGCTGTTGGTCCTCTCCACTGGAATTATTCCTAATAATTTTCTGACTATATGTGTACCTTGGATGTTTATTCCACTGGAATAGTAACAGCAATTCTTAACTCAGAGTACCTTCCTCAAATGTTTAAGTTAGTTTTGGAAGTAATTTTGTCAGACTCTTCACTCTAATCCTCTCTCATATGTCTGTACTGCCAACTGTTGATTTATATAAAGTGTGTCCCATTCATGGTGAAAATAACCCAAATGGAGAGGTTTTAGCAGTAAGGCTCACTTAAGATGCTAAAGCAGAACTTAAGTGCCATGCAGGTGCTCCCCCAACTTGTCTGCATGGAAATGCATTTCAACTACAATTGAAATAGTAATAAGGATCTCTGCTGTAGCTTCTTAGACAAGTACCTGGGATATATGCCTACTTTGTATCTGGTCCTGTCTGATTACACTGACATTTTGACATCTGTAATTTTTCAGCATGTATCTTTGAAAAGCAAAACCATTTTTTTTTTTTAAGACTGTGCTATCATTGCTGTGAAAAATGCTTGTTTCACGGGACACATACAATATATGGTGATGACTCTTTCATCAGACTAGCATTTCTTTCAAATCATGCCATAAAAGAGTATGTGTCAATGCCAGAAATATGAAAGGAGCAGAGGAAGAAAAAGCAAGCACACTTTTGCAGTCAGCCAGAATTATGGATTTTATAATATTCTTTGATATTTTTTTCTTGTGATGTAAATGTTTCATTCTCTATCTTTCAATTGCTATTAAAAAAGTTGAATATAAGTAAAAATCAATGCAGACAGAGAAATTGTCTCCTTCACCCTGAAAAAAAATGTTTATTAGTTTTGCATTTTGAATGGAATAATATAAGTAGAATTAGTCAAATTATGGTGTTGCAGCAGACTTCAGCTAAAATGATAGTTAATTGCTTTTATACTAATGGTTTGTTGCATGTATATGGAAGGTGCACTTTACATGAATGTAACTAGAGAAGATAGTTAATTACAATGTTCATTACAGTTGTATGAGTCTTTCAAAAAACAGCGTAAAGACAATGATTTCTTGTATCATATTATTACTAAAAAGAAGAATGTAAAACAGCCCAGAAAACTTTGCTAAGAATGATCTTTCCATTGGTCAGTGAGTTATAGTTATACAGATACGCAGTAAAAGGTAATCACATCAGAATGAAATTCATTCCTCTGAACACAAAGCTTCTATGTCTCCTCAGTAGTTACTCAAGTCTCATTTTGAAGGGTTAAATGGGAATTTAATGATGCAGAAACTGCTCCCTCTGGCTCTTTGCAGTGGAATGGATTTCAATTCCCGTAAGAATATCTCAGAACCACCACAGCTGATTATTTCACCTGGGGAAGGGCACAGACCACAAATGAAGCACGATCAAGTGTTCCATAAATATAATAGATAAGTGATATATTGAATGAGACTTCAGCAGTGAATCCACAAAGAACTGCGATTTGAAAATAGCTGAAACCAAACATGATGCATTGATTAAGCACTGTTGAGTACTTAACACAGACGTAGTAACTTCTGATGATTTTTTATACTCTAGTCCAAGGCAGATTAAAAGATGTAAGTTTTGGGACAAGTTCATTGAGTTCACTCATTGACAAGGGAATCTCTTCACTTTCTGTCTATAGTAGGTAGTCTCATGAGCAAGAACTCAAGTTTCACAATTGCCTATTGGAATCCTTGATAGTGTGCTAAGGCACTTGAGGGATGATTGAATGCATCCCCAGGCATTAAATCATTATGGACTACCTCTGAAACACCAACCCTATATTTTTAGGATCACTTTCAGGCCTTTCTGCTTTCCAGCTGTAGGTAGCAGGGTCATGACAAGTATTTTGATCTTTTGTATAGATGTGTGTACATGCTCCTACCTTGGCTCTGTAAAAGAGTATGAAGGACAGTGCTTACAAGCAAATTTTAAATTTTTTATCTAGCCAAGGTTCATGATCTAGCACACAGCAACTGTAGAACGTTTTAAGATAATAAAGTAGCAATACCCTTCAGATTCCTTCAGTAAATAATTATTGCCCGATGACTTTTAAGGGAGACAACCCAATCAATCATGTACTTGTATAATAGACAATGCTCTCGCATGTGATTGATTTGCTTTGCGCAGATTTTGTTGATCTTAGATTGAAACAAACATTTTGAACATCCCCCCAGCTTTAAGCAGTTATTTATTATTTACAATGTAGGTGTTTTAGGACATTATTCAGATAGAATTTCCTTGACTTGGGGCTTAACATTCAAGACAGCCTGTAAGATAACAACCCAGAGAAACTGGAAGGTGACTGAATTTGGTTTGAATCCTAATGAGCTGCAATGGCGAGTCTCTCGGCAGAGCCTGTGCCGAGGAGCTGCACTGTCAAAACAATTTCCAAGTAATGCCCATAGAATTTAAAGCAAATCAGACATGCTGATAATAAAATAAACATAGAATGAACAAAAATGGATGATTTTAACTCAGGCGTGGTTCATACAAAATTCATTGTGAGCCTCAGAAGACGAAAAAGATGTTTTTCTAGCAGACTAGGAATCTGTGTAGGCAGTCTAATTTCACTAAATAGGTTAAACTTAAGGAAGCAGCCTCAGTAATGAAGTATTATATGTTTCAGAGAATGAGACAATGAGGTCTTTTCTCAGATTGCCCCCTTTCAGGAGGAAATAATTACAAAAAGACACTCAGCCTCTGAACAGATGAAGAATATAGTTTGAGCTATGAGGAACAATAGAAAGAATATTGAAGAGAGATAATTTCTGAGTCTTCTTTCCCTCTCTGATTCTTTTACCCTCCACTTACTTCCCTTTAGACCTTCTAATGTCTGAAATCAAACAAGTAGGGGGAGTGAAGGGGTAGGCATTGGTCTGCCGATCTCCTCTCTTTGGTGACCAGTGATAGAACCTGAGGGAATGTCAAGAATCTGTGAGAGGGGAGGTTTAGGCTGGATGTTAGGAAGAGGTTCTTTACTGAGAGGATGGTCGGGCACTGGAACAGGCTCCCCAGGGAAGTGGTCACAGCACCCAAGCTTGACTGAGTTCAAGAAGTGTCTGGATGATGCAACCATTTACATGCTCTGACTTGTCTGCCCCTGTGGACCAGGAGTTGGACTTGATGATCCTTATGGGTCCCTTCCAACTAAGGAGATTCCATGATTCTATGATAAGTAAAAGAATCGGCTATTTTAGAAGACTTTTTCAGTGGTAATTACTCCCAAACCCCAAAATATAAGATACAGTTTATTTATACTTGAAAAAACCCCCACATCAAACACCACCACATAAGAGCAAATACTCACTCATAGTGTATTACCATACAATTGGTTTAAAAGAGCTGTGATATTTGTGTGAGGCAAGGAGCTGTATCCTGGGATTTCATTTTTTAAGCATACTTAACTACTTAGCATTTCAAGGAATTATTACCAAATTGCTACAGCACTAAATAAAAATAGAATCATAGAATCATAGAACTGTAGGGGTTGGAAGGGACCTCGAGAGATCATCGGGTCCAACACCCCTGCCAAAGCAGCTCCCTAGCCCATATCACACAGATAGGTGTCCAGATGCATCTTGAATATCTCCAGAGAAGGAGAATCCACCACCTCCCTGGGCAGCCTGTCCCAGGGCTCTGTCACCCTCACTGGGAAAAGTTTTTCCGCATGTTGGTGCGGAACTTCCTGTGCTCCAACTTGCAGCCATTGCCCCTTGTCCTGTCTCCACAGACCACTGAAAAGGGGCTGGCCGATTCCCCCTGCATTCCATCCTTAAGATATTTATAAACATGAATTAGGTCCCCCCTTAGTCTTCTCTTCTCAAGGCTGAACAGTTCCAGCTTATTCAGCCTCTCCTCATAGGGGAGATGTTCCAGGCCCTTAATCATCTTCGTAGCGCTTCTTTGGACTCTCTCCAGGAGAACCCTGTCCTTTTTATACCAGGGAGCCCAGAACTGGACACAATACTCCAGGTGGGGCCTGACCAGGGCAGAGTAGAGGGGGAGGATCACCTCCTTTGACCTGCTGGCCACACTCCTCCTGATGCACCCCAGGATCCCATTGTCTCTCTTAGCCACCAGGGCACACTGCTGGCTAATGGCCAACCTGTCATCCACCAGGACCCCCAGGTCCTTCTTCACAGAGCTCTTCTCCAACAGGTCATCCCCCAGCCTGTACAGATATGAATGGTTATTCCTTCCCAGGTGCAAGACTCTACACTTGCTTTTGTTGAACCTCATCTGATTTCTCCCTGCCCAGCTCTCCAGGTCTTGCTGAATGGCAGCACAGTGTGCTTGCATGAAATCAGGGTGATCTTTCCCTTGCTACAATAGAAAGGTGTTTGTTTCCTCACACCACTTCTGAATAGTCATAGGAAGTTGAAGAGGAAGTGGAAGAATTACTGTTCAGCTTCTCCAAGGTTAGAAATATGTGTTGTCTTTAAAGGAAGACATGAGCAGTATGTGACAGTTGAGTGCGAGGTGAATGAGCCTGATACCTCTGGATTCACTTTTAATGCCTTTTAAGACTGGTCTTCTATACGTCCCAGACCACCTGTTCTCATATCTTTTAGCTTGTTTCCTTGAATCAAATTCTGCTTATAAAACTTTCTGTCTAAAATTATGCGGTTTGCTAAACTGCACACTTATCTCACAGTATGAATTCTTCAATAATTTATATGCAATGCATTCTTGTCTATTCTAGGTCTAAGTTAATTTACATGTTTATGCAAAGTCTGGACATTTCATGTTTCATATCACCAGGCTACAGAAACAGACCTGCTTTTTCAGCAGAGAAAATAATCTGGTTATGGTTGCATTTTGCGGCTCTTTTATGACAGTTTGAAAATAATAAAGTCAGAATTTATAGGACAATGATGCAGGACAAATTAAAAAAAAAATTCTTCTCATCAAAATAAGTTCCAAAGGAAAATGTGCATTAGGTATATATAAAAGAAGTCTTTGTGTTAGCTTCGTATGCCATCTTTGTTACAATCTTCAGCAACTGATCTATTTAAATATAGACAGATACCTCTCTATATACCAACCCTCCTACCCTCAGTTTTTCACATATCAATCACACACATTTCAAAGAGTAATATTAACACATTCCAACTAGAGATTTTGGTTGAGCCACCTGTTATTAGGCAGATGCCATTTACATTTGGATTTCTGAAGGCTGGTTGGAAATTTTCTGATGTTGCTAAAACAAAAATGAAAAAGTATCATAGAGTGTGTCACTTTGGAGAGATTCCCACTGAACTCTGGGAGGTTTTAGTTGGAAACATGAGATAACTGCTGCCTACTGCTCAGCCAGACCCCTTTCTGTGTGTTAGTTAGTTAGTCCTGAAGGAATCTGGGACCCAGAAGAGCTTCCATTCTGGTAGGAACAGGGGAATATTGTGGTGTTTCAGAATGAAAAAAAAAAGCATCTACAAAACCACACATAAAACCTGGAAGCTGTTCTTCAGAAATGCAATTGGACTTTTCTATTTTACTCTATCTCCATCCTCACATATGGAATATTAAACTTGGTCCGTTTCTTCCCTTCCTATTTTCCCATAACAGTGACACATACACATCTCCTTTTATTTCCCACTGACACTCCAGAAACAACACTGCTCCTTCAGCTAACGTTTTAGTTTGAAGGAGATAACTGTCCTTTTTCATCAACAAAGCTGCAGAATGTCTCCAAAAGCAGCTAAAGAAATGATTAGACAGGAAGGCTTGTTCAGTTTCAGACCTGACCACTTGTGCACATTGGTATTACCTTGGATAAACTATGTTTTTTAAGCACAAGCTTGAGCAAACAATGGTATGTAAATTGCATCAACCTACAAATAGCTCTGGGAGGCATTGTGCCTCACACCACAATTCAGAATAATTGCTTACTGGCTTCCTCTTGCTCTTGGGGGATAATAATCAGCTGCTTACCTCTGTCTGTAGTAAAGCTACTAAACATCAACACAGAAAAACTAACATAAATGTACACTTGCTCATCTGCTTCCTTTAGCTGTTAAAGCTTTCATATCACTCACTCCTTATTTGATGCACGGCATGCAAGTCCTTACTTGCTTTCTATATATTTGGACTCTTTATCTCCCACAGCCATACAAAGATTTAATTTTTATCTCCTTGCATGCATATGAAGTTCAAACAAAACTGCAGCCCATAATTGTCTGATTTCCCCTTCCCCCCATTTGTGGAATAGAGATAGTAAAGCTTATTCAACACTTCTGAAACACTTAAGCACGGAATCTAAATCATATGTAGTATATCAAATGTATTTACACCATGTTTATGTTATAATGACATAATGGTGTAAAACATCCTCTGCCATGTATGAGAATCAATCTCAATATGAATAACTCTGAGTGATTTTTATTGTGTGAAAGGAGTAGAACTCCACCGTGGGCTATGGGAAGAAAAGATGTTAAGAATTTGATGTAGTAGTTTTTGTCTCTCTGTGGCATAAAATTGGATATATTATCCCTGAATCATTACAGACAGATCTAAACCCCATTGTAATTTCATATGAAAATATACTTACTGGATTAGTAACTTGCTTTCAGATTTCCAGTGCCAGTTAAGAGGCATTTTCTTTTTGGAGATATATACTCCCATTTGCCCCAATTTTGATTGATTGAAGGAAAGAGTAATTGAGACAATTACTAATTTCTTTAGAGTATATGACCCAGTAAGACATTTAAGGACTAGGTTGAAAGATAAAGCATAGTCTGTCTTCAACTTGAGTTATTCTTTTGGATTTACCTCCAAAACTTCTGGTTAAACCCTGGAGCAAAAGGCAATTTCACCAGTGTAAAATCCTCTTGTAACATATGGCATTTTCATGGCTTGCCAAAATAGACCCTGAGGATTTTCAAGTTGTTTTGCTTTCCTTTTAAAGACTTTCAACATAACAACTGTGATATTTATACTCTTTTAGTGTAAAGAGCATTTTCCACATTCTATAGGAAGTTGAGACTGCTACACACTTGCTCCCAAGCACATCTTGACATTTTGAAAATGAACACAGGTCCCCAGAGGACACACAATGTGCTCAGACTGAACAGCTGTTCCAGTTAGTACTATATACAGTCAAATTAAAATGTATTAATTGCACATCAGGATTAGCATAGACTTAAAAGTTCTCTGAAATCAGAGCCCACAAAATACCAGTCATTTACCCTGTCACTTCCACCTTCATGTGTGCCGTTATAGGAAACAGATGAATACGCCCTATTCATTTCTTCAGCCAGTACCAGCTTTGTGATTCCACAAGTTTAAACACCAGTTAGCTGTAATAAAGAGTAGTATGCTGAGCCCTGTGCCCCAGATCCTCACTGCAAGTGTAATAATATTAAAAGGTATTGATAAAAGTGTTCTTATGTGGGAATTATAGAGATGCCAAAATTAGAATGAGAAACTATGGAGGGGACAAAAGAGTTTTCAACAACCAAAACACTTTGGTAGTGACGACTGCTACAAAATGTGTATTTCAGTCTCCAAAGGGATCCTGGGCAGTGACTAGTTTCCCTTTTCTTCATCTTCTTCATCATCTCATCATCATTCCATATATTTGTTTCAATACATGAGAAATACAGTCAAGGGTAGTAGGATTGAGGTGGCAAATGGGGAGTAGATTTGAGGAGTGTGAACTTGGTTCATTTTGCTTGATACTGCCATCTCAGAATGGTTTTGGTCTGAGGTCTCATCATGTCTGGAAAATTCTTCCAAGCTGACAAAACTTACTTATTTGCAGCATAGGACATTATGATAGAGAGGTTTCATCTCTTTAACCGCAACTATCCATTTTGAAAGCCAGTGGACTCAGATCTGAATGTAGTGGTTGCACAGCTAGTTACTGGCAGTGACTGCTGGAATATAATTCCATATTACTGATGAAGTTTATATATTCAAACAAAAGCAAGTATTCCACTAACTTAAACACATTCTGTCCTAACCTTTAAAGAAAATGAAATTTTGCTGTTTCCTGTTGGCAAATAAACTGAGACTGGAAAGCTGAGACTGAAGCAAACCTTTCGATAGGCTTGGTCTCTGGATTAGATGTTTTCCCTTTGGTTTCATCACTGTCTTTAATATTTCTCACAACATAGTGACAGGACCACTTTATTTACGTATGGTATTTTTACAGATGCTAGGCCAAATGTAAGGTCCTATAACTTTTTCACAGTCCATTTCACGTGAAGAATAATACAGCTGAAATGCGGGTCTTTGACTGTAATGCGTTTCTTTCAACTCACTTGTTCTCTCCCTAACCTGCGTTTCGGATGCTCGCTTAGTAAATACTGTCTGGCATTTTACTGCATTTCCATGGAAATCACAGCAAAAGAGTGAAGCAGTAAAATTTAAAAATATGACTCCGAAACCTATAGTTGTACATCTCATAGTGTTAAATATGCTTTTTTTAACTGCAGCTATTTATTATTCACCCCATCTGCCCTTTTCTGCACACACTTACCCATACTCAGCAGAGATTTTGTAGTAGTTGTAGTTCCCCATGGACTATGTCAATAAAGTATAAGAGCAGAATTATTACTAGCATAAAGCAGTTTGTAGCTACAGAAAGTCTGGGTCACAATTGATTATTGATCAGTATCCTGATGTAGCCGTTCCCTTAATATGGAAATAAAGAAAACTGACCCAATAGAAAAGAGGAAGCAATAGCTGTATGTAAGGGGAGCCTTTTCCCTAGTACATCTTTTCCTTATTGCGCTTAGCCCGAGAGATGCAGCAGGGTAATAATGAGGAAATATCAAAGCACAGTAGCTTTGTAATGTTCTACTAGGTTGCTCTTGGGGATATTTTATTAAATTGTAGAGCAGAATAGTTTTTAACAACTCTGCAAGTATTTGTCATTTCTAGAGGACTAAGCTTATGATATGGTACAATGAACAAGACCTTGTACCTAGAAGTGACTGAAACTTTACATGTCCTTGTTTTAAGAAGAGTAAAAAATACTAAAAAAAAAAATAGCTATACAGTGGTCACATTATACAACAGACTGGGATTTAGACTAAAGCACAGAATGTACACCTTGGGCCACAGGAAAGAATTTTTCTTCCCTTTACTTTCCCTTAAAACTCAAGAAGTGAAGATCAGTTCCCAATTCACTTAGCTTTAGGTTAACATGGAAAATATTAAATCGAATGTAATCAATATTAGCATTTAAATGTACATGCTAGGAAAGAACATGAAAGTACATCAGAAAAAGACCAATATGCATTCCAGTATGTAGCAATATATATCTGAAACTAGAGCTGTTCGAAAAATTGCTACAATCATCCAAAGAGTGTAAGGGAGAAAACTGTGGCAATGGAAATAGGGCATCGAAATAAGCATTAATGTGTTTGGAGTAAAAAGGATGTTAACAATGTTAATCATGGAACACATTGCCCGGAGAGGTAGTGGAAGCCCCATCCCTGGCAGTGTTCAAGGCCAGGTTAGATGGGGCTTTGGGCAACCTTGTCTAGTGAAGGGTGTCTCTGCCCATGGCAGGGGGATTGAAACTAGATGATCTTTGAGGTTCCTTCCAACCCAAAGCATTTTATGGTTCTATGTATCTTGGGGAAAAAAAAAGAAACAAAACCAACACCTCTAATTTGTTATGTCTGGTATGCTTTTTGGCCAAGGTGGACTTCATCTTGTAACATGGGGCCACTTACAGTGCTTTTGGTCAGTCAAAGAAAACATATTTGGGAAAAGCTTATGTGGTAGTTTTGGGTAATTTCCTTATGTCAAGTTATCATTTTTCTGAAGAAACAGTGATTTTCTCTCACCATAGTTAAGTTAATGGAGAAGAATCACTATGTTAAGTTGTTTGAAGAAACCTATTACTGATATGTTAATGCTGCATCCTAGTTTAATCACTGAAAGATAATATTTTCCTTTAGAAGACAGATAACATATAAATCTCATTGATTTCAAAATACTCTTATTTCAAATACAGGGGCTTAGTTCTTAGGCAGGCAATGTTAGACTTTACTAAATATGCGTCAATAACCAAATTTCTGAAGACAGGTAAATGTGCATTACAAACAAACACACAAGAAGAAAATACAATGGAACAATAAAATCAACAACTACCTGGAGAGTTGTATTTTATGTAAGAATTCAGTCTTTACATTCTCCATGTTGTACAGGGCCACCCACCCTGTGCCCCCACCAGCAGAGCTGCTTTCAGGTGTAGGAAATGGCCTGGAGTTGCAAGCACCTGTAGTCAGAACGGGCTCCCAGAACAGTTGGTCTCCACCTCCTGCCCACACCTTTTCTTATTCTGGTGCTGCAGCTATCTCCAGGATTTGGATTCTGTGGGAAGACATGTTCTGTCAAACCTACTAGTTTTCTTGGGGGAAGAGCTTTTGGGTTAATTTTTCTCACTACTATTATAGTATAAAGGTTTTCTTACTCATAGAATTTGCAGGGTTTCCATTTGTCCTGGTTCTGGCCAGGACAGAATTAATCTCTGTAAGCAGCCAGCACAGGTGAGCTGAGTTAGCCCAGGCTGTTTTCCACACCAAGTGACATTACTCCCCCATCAAAGGGGTTGATTGGGAAGAGTGCTCCTGGGTGCCTCCAGAGCAGTCTGAGTGTAGCCAGGGTATTGGGTCTGTGTTATTGTCAGGTTGGTAAGGTACTCTGTTATCACTGCCTGTGAGTGAAAATTGCAGTTATTGTTCCCCTTTCACGGTACTTTTGTCAGTAAACTGTCCTTACCCCAACCCATGGAGGCTCTGTCTCTTTCTCCTCCAGGAGTGAGCGAGTGGTGTGTGGTGCTCAGCCACTGGTTGGGGCTGAACCACCACACTGTTTGAATAAGGAACAATTTTGAATCTAGGTAGACTGTATGTGTGATTGGCCCAGATTTCAGAATGAGTTCTATACAACTTCTTATTTATCCAAATAGTTAGGGACATTGAATCTATTACATACTTACATACACATACACACATGTATATATATCCATTTTATATAGATGTATGTTATGAACTAGCTCCCTGCACACTTGGATATTTGCATGGATGTACATGACTTGCCTTTGTATCTGATGCCAACCCCAAACAGACCATGCACAGCTTTATGGGGAGAAGTGCAGAAGTCTGTTGTGTGTCCTTTGTTTTAACCACAAGACTATTCCTTAATCATAGAAATAAGGTTTGATAGATTGGGATATATTGTAAGGCAACACTTAGAAATCAAAGAACTGTATTCTGCATCTGGATCTTCCAAAGATTTGATTGAGTGACTTCAGTGAAATATTTTCTGATAAATGATACATTCCTATTTCACTGCCTTCTATTTTCTGTACAACCTCTTACAAATTTTGGATGGGGAATGCTAAATGATAATTTTTAATATTGTGGATGTAAGGAAATGAATGCTGGAGGTAGCTAAAAGTGTAATGTAGCAACATAATCTAGTTACATAAACTTTGGAAACAGTAAAAAATTATACTCATTATTTAGGGTTCCCAGTAGACTGAGTCAGCATTTTTCATTGACTTGTGATTGAAATCTTGGCCTTCTGGGGTAATCCTGTGTTTGTCTAAAAGGAATGAGTCCTCACTAAAAAAAAAAAAAAAAAAAAGGAAGATCTTTATCCCCAGAGAAATGCTTCAAATAAGATAGAAACAGGATGTGAAGAGAAGAAGAAAGATGGTTCCTTGTGTGGTCCCGACACCATTATAGCATCACCAGGCTTTCAGTACAAAGTGACAGCTTTACTGTACAGTTGAGTTTGGAGAAATTTTAATAGCTCTGAATTGAATTCTTTTATGTGGATAATACAAAGAGCTTATCAGAACAAGCACATTTTTTAAACCACGAGGCACTTTAGGGTATATACTGTGAATTCAGAAGACGGATCTTGAATTTACATTTGGAGAAAATATGCCCCAAGTTGGATCATTAGAGAGTCAAAATGGAGATAAGATTAAAGGTATACCTGAGGACACACATATCTTGTATGTTATCCCTGTGCTATTATTCCTACCCATTCTTCACCTTAAGAAATTAATTTGCCTTGGCTGTGGAGAAAAATATAAAGAAGATGGGTATCTTATCTGGTTAAACAGGTGCTCATTGCAGAATGGGCAATATAGCTACTAGTTATCATAATCTGTATTATGTATATTATGCTAGAAATTTAAAATTTAAAAAGAGGAAGCCTACTAAAAGGCCCTGCCAGTGCCACTTGAGTTAAACATCCATGCTACCAAACAGAGAAAGAAATGAAGCCCAGCAGGCTCCTCTGGGCTCTCTGTGGTGTGCGAAGGCATAACTGCTCTCATTGTGTGTGGTTTTCTTTTCTTCCAAGTCTGAGGTAAGCTTGAAATAAAAAGTGAGAGATGTGTTGCAGCTACTCAGAGTTGTGCTTTTGCAGCATGAAAAAAAAAGAAGTTAGATGTTTTTATTGCCTATGAGTGGTAGGGGAAAGATGCAGGTGGAGTTCGTGGGGTAGGAGAGTATTGAGAGTGTTCGAAAATGAAAAGCCTCTACTCATGTGCATGGTATTTTTGAGAGTGGGTCTTGAAGTCGATTATCATGAGCAAATAAACCATGAGAAAGCTGAATTACATTTGAGAAAGTAACCTTGGGTTTTGTCCTTATCCTCTTAGTGTAGGGGAAGTTATCTCTTTTCTGGATAAATATTTTGTGTCCATCCAGATTTTCACTGGAATATAGACAGGAGCGGCAGTTTTCTGACTTTTGTGGAAGAATACATTATAATGAGGGAAATATGATGAGTTTACCACAGAGAATGAAGGTAGTGACAGTTTCTCACTGTGTTTTGTAAGTAGTCAAAAGACAGAGGTAAAGGTTGGTATTTTATTCATCTCACTGAGATGCAATAGCCTTGGAAGCAGTAATAGATTGCAAAAAATTACTCCCAAGATTTCAAGAACATTCATGAATACAAGAATGGCCATACTGGATCAGAGGAAATACTTAGGTAATCCACTTTCCTATCTCTAACAGTGCTCAGAGTTTTAGGGAAAGAGTGTGAGAAACATACAAGGATTTGGAGGGGATTTTGACAGTCAGAGACTTCATGAAAAGACAGCATTAATACATTGCCCATTTACCATCAAAAAGGATTATAGTTTAACTAATTTTAACAAAGAACTAAAGTAAAAAAATATTTTATCCCACTCTAGCACACTATGTAGCTGACTCTTGAGCATGAAACTGCTGATTATGTAGGGAGGGACTAAGGGATGGAGAGATGGCAGAGTGCAAATGGCACAAAGAATAATATAAACTGCATCTTCCCTAGGTCCTATGGTTTACTTTGGTTATTCAGTGAAAGTAGAGGCCAGTCATTAAAATTCTAGTAGCCTCGGAGCCAAACAAATAAGCATCAACCCTTAATTAAGATCAGGAATAAAAGGTCTGTAAGGGATAAATTTACCAGTGAAAGCATCCACATTGCAGCATATTTCTGAATAAATCACCTGTTTGTCATCTTGTTGAGTATTATAAAGCAAAAAATAACTTACATGATGTATTACTGCACATTTTTGGAATCCAAACTTGGTGACAAACATAAAGCCACCAACGGCTGAAGGTGTACACTGTTTACCCCATACTCTAGGAAGTTCTAAGTGCACAAAGGCAGCATTATGGCAACATGTAACAAGAGGTGTGCCGGCACAGGTAGAAGCAGGTATAAACAGCCTGAAAACAGTGTTTGCAGCCTCTTCAGCTCTGAAGTCACACAGGACATGAGACAACAGAGATAAAGGGGGCAAGCCTCACGTGGAGAAATAGGGTAGTTTTTCATTGTATCAGCTTCTTCCACAGTACTCCTGTCTGCAGAAACACTGGATTAAAGAGGCTTCTCTTCTGAAAGTGGATTTTCAGGAGCTCCTGAAAGATAATGAATGTTTATCATTTCCTGCCATGGCATCAGATAAGTCAGGCTGCCTTGTCTTCATGCCTATTCCAGCAGTGATAAGACCAGAGATTACAGCACACCTTCCCTGGGGTCTGAAAACTCCCGGTCACAGACTGATTGCTTAGCCCTCCTGAAAAGAGGTGTCTCTCACCAGGGAGATGAAGCTGGAATAAATAAGCCTATAGTGACAGAAACCCACAGGATGAATATAAGCATGTGACAGCTTAACATGGTTACTGGTATTCACAATGTTACCTGGCATTATGTCTTCACTCCATGGTCTTCCCTTTCTGAACTTGCAGAGTAAAATTAAATGACGCAGAAAGTCTGCAGCAGCTTTTTCCTGGGTTTAAAGGCTTCCCTTCATATTTTGTACTAATGTGGGTATTTTTGATAGATAAAATGTGAGCAAGAAAGAAAGACTAGTAACTTACCTGCCTGGTCTTTTCAAAGATTCTTTTCACTAACTTTTAAGAATGATTTTCACAGCAGTAAAACCTTCAGACAAATATTATACTAAAGAGGAAATATATGTATTTGATATTCATAATTTCACTGATTACATTTTCTCACTCGACAGTATTTGTGCTCAAGGAAGAGTTTGGAATTTTCTGATTAATTTCCTTTTTTGCTGAATCATGAAATTAGGTCATACTGAACTGATTTATAAGACATTAATTTTGTATAAGTTAACGTCACGATTTTATAGAGGAAATTGCATAGTTCTGTGATGCTGCAGTCACGTTATAAAGTTCTTCATTTACCTCATAAAGCCAGGGGTGAATTTTACCAGTTCTTCCATCTAGGACATTTACTGTTCATTTATGTCATCCTGTAGGTCATAAGTTCCTGAACTACCCCAACAACTTCATTTGGATTACTGCTGAGAAAGAGGGCTCCAGGTTCTGATGGTGCTATGATTACCCTCAGTTCTGCCAGGGCCTTTGCTCTTAGCTTCATAGTTGCTACTGTCTCCTTTTGTCTTCCACATGAATGCTAACTTGCCCAAGTTGATAAATTTGATCCTGGCTTAGTCTTATCAGGTCTGCCACAGCAATAAACGTAGAATGTTTTGAAGATGGAAACATGCCTTGAAGTTTCTTGTATTTGCAGAGTTACCACTTTTCCACAGGTACTGTCATAGCATATTTGCTGAATTCACTAGAAGTCATACACTGAAAGGCACTGAAAAAATAAACACTTTTAGTATGAGAGTGACTGAGCACTGGCATGGGCTGCCCAGAGAGGTTGTGGAGTCTCAATCCTTGCATTCAGAAGTCATCTAGACGGTCCTTGGGAAACAGCTCTAGGTGGCCCTGCTTGAGCAAGGGGGTTGGACTAGACAGCCTCCAGAGGTCCCTTCCAAACTTAACCATTCCATGAAGAATTTTTCCTCTACTACCACTCAAGTAGGACCTATGCATTAACTTTAACACTGGTCTTGTTTAATACCATCCAATCTCCTTGTGTTTCCTGTGGGGCAGTTTCTGCAGTTTCTACAGTTTCAGATGATGGCCATGAGGTATTTGCACAGCACCTGTTGCAGTAAGGATCATGTCTGAAACAGACTATGAGGTTTATCTTAAGACAGCACACTAGCTCTGGTGTTTTTGTTATCCATAAAGCGCAAATGGTCTGTAGATCCAGCTCAGAAATGCACAGTGCAAAAGCATGGTATTTTGCAACTAATTAAGGCAGTTTCAGATGTATAGGGACATAACATATATAGCATTAATACAAACACCTCCTTCTGGTGATGCACTGAAAAATGTGTGCCAATCTTTGGGCTCAGTACCCTGAAATCCAAAGGAGAAATATTCTACCATGGGAATGTATTAAATTTCATGACTTCAGACCAGTTTCTCTCTTCCTATTTGTGTAGTCTTGCTGAGCATCTCTAGATAACTAGGGATAATTGCCCCTAGCCTTTGAACAGTGTTGTTGTATTTCATGATATTCTGTTTGCCCCTCCTGCTTTTCACAACTTGTTTGTTCTGTTACAAGCCTTTTGAGAGACAATTGACAAGTTTGGGTATGTCTGTTTGCTGACTGAGCTTAGGAATGGACAAAAGAGCTGCTGGAGAAAGTTTGACTGATGGGATAAATAGAGAGAACTGCTGAGATAAATGGAGAGCTCGACTGAATATCACTGGCTATCTTCTTTTTGTAGTGTATACTGAAATACCAGCAGTGGATCAAGTGGAGAGCAGCAGGAATTGTGAAGGTAAAGGGAGATAATTGCTTCGTCTGTAGTTTGCAGGGACAAGGCTAGGTAAACTTTTGAAACACTGCATGCCAGCTGATAAATCAGTATTGTTTGTCAACAAGAGGTCATTCCAGCGAGAAAAAGCAGAAGCTGGCAGATTAAATGGAAATAACAGGACAAACAGAAGTCAGTCGTTGAGAGGTGAATTAAGGTCAATTAAAAATCAGACTAGAAATAGTAAGATTAAACAATTTGAAAAATCATTTTATGAGACAATTTCAAATACATAGGAAGAACTTCAGCACTTCTTTATGACCTTTAAATCCTTGCCCACCATATCCACTACCAAAACCTTGCCATGTGAACCCAGTACAGTGCGGTTGCTGTTGTTATCAACAATTGTCTTTGATGACCCAGAAGACATCTTTTAGCCTCCTGTAGTTCCAGTGCAATCAATCTTGCAGCATTGTCCTGAAACAGTCACCAATCGATGGCTTTGTGAAGAGTCCTGCATTCAGCACAAGATACCTTCCTTACAGCAGGGCAGTGCCATGTTTTGGACCTTGTTCTGGATAGTGCCCGTAGTGTTCCAGGCTTCAGTTGACAACTTTCTAATAAACTGAATATGTAGCTATAGATACTTTGGGAATTTCATTCTCCATTCAGTCAGGATGCTACAAAATCACAGAAATCAGTGGGAATTTGAGGGTTTATTTCTACAAGAGAATGACTAGATCTTACAATAAATGTAAGACAGCAGGATTTAAAGCAGGATATTCCCATTTTCTCACCCACCTCTAACTAGAGTTACATTCTTTGATGTTTGAGAATAAGCTCAAGACTCCCATTATTTTTGATCTGAATGTTCTTATATATTTAAATGAGCCAGAAATGCCCTATTAGTCTACTTATCTGTATGCTATATACGTGCCACTCCCTATTTAGGGGAATTGGAGTCTGTTCATACATCAGTAAACTCACTTCCCTGCCCTATGAATGCAATGTGTCCAATGGTGCACTGTGTACAACTTTACAGCCAGATTGCATTGAACCCTGCCTTTTACATCTGCTTTAAGTGCTCTTTAGCATTCTTATTCCTAAAGTGGCAAAGTAGCAGGATTAACATATCAGCCACTGACAATAATTTGGTCATTAACATAATACCTTACTCTTCCTAGTTCTCCAATAATCCTCCAATTCATATTTCAGTGAATTTAGTACTCATGCTCCTCTTTCTTATTCTTTTCTTTACAGAGCAGGATAAGCTTTGAGAAACAACACAGAAAGCTTTATAAAATATAGCCCCCTATTGGAAGTTATTCATACGATAAACTTTTGATGAATTACTTTAGATAACACGAGGTCAAAATAATTTGTCATGCTGCTATTCAGTCCCATCCTTTTCTTTCCCTTAGTGGCAGAGGTTAGAAAAAGAGAAGAAAACAGTTGCCCTACTTTATGTTGATAGCAGCTGGCAAGAGGATGCTCATGGGATGCAGTATATGTGTCCAGGCTGCATGATTGGATTTTTTATATTAAAGTATGGTACTTGAAAGAGGAAAAAAAATGATTTAGTGCAAAGGGCATTCAACATAAAACCACTGGTGGCTTACATCCAGCCAGCTACCTATATCCATAGGAATTAGGAGACACAAGCTGGTATATGTCAGTCCAGATCATGCATTATGTTTTGAGAGTTTGCAGGATTTCAGCATACAGCAGGAGCAGGCAGAGCTGCTGGAAACATTATGTTTTCTTGATTATACAGAAAAATTAACAAAAAGCAACTTTGTATTTATTATTTTTCAAACAATGGGCTTGGACACCTACCCTAAATGCTGCTCTCTCAGATTCATTTTATTCAGTCACTTCAGGTTACTGTCCTAACAACAATGTAAATTGACTTCCTTAATTATGATGTCATGAACAGTCTCAGATGGGCTACTTGTGGGGCTGAGACAGCTCTGAAGGGAGAAAAATGACAACAGTAAAGAAGACTTAGGTCGATTTGATACTCCATAAATATCTTTTCCTGTCATCAAATAAAAAAACTAAGACTCTTCTGCATGTGGAAGTAGTGAGGACATCCTCTGTACTCAGCACAACCCTTCTTTTTGGCCAAATTACTCATGAGATGGGAGAAAATCACTGTTTGCTGTAAATATGGAAGGACTTTATTTTATGTGGCAACATGAAATGATGCCGTATCAGAGAGTTTTCTCATCAAACCCATATGCAATGAAGAAGTCAAAGGATAAAAGGTTGCTTCTAGTATGCTTGAACCTTACATTTGATAGCAAATGAATGAACTCCTTTGCAAGCATCAATTTTAATGTGTAGCCAGACATCTGAGCCCATGCTAAACTGTTTTTCCCATGTGCATATAGCATATAACTAATCTAAGCAGATGTGGTCTCTCTTCCTTCTGTTTTTACATAGCTGGGACTTGAGAGAGGCACTAGAAGGAAGTCTTCTGAGAAAGACAGAAAATTTTATTCTGGCAGACATCTGAACTCCTCCCTGCTATGGAGAGAGGCTCTATGCTGTGGCTGAAACTAGCGTTAACAAGCAGCACATGATTATTATTTTACTGCCTCTGTTTAATACTTTGCTTTGCCTGAAAAGGGTTGGTAATTCAAGATGTACTGCCTCTTTGAAACCACAAATGAAACTCTAACAGCAGATGTACCATCCTGTGGGAAGTCTTAGGTTTCACAAGACCTGGCATGAGCCAGTTTGTGCAATTTGATGTTTTATCCCAAAGCTCATATCTAATATTATGACTCAGTTAAACTCCAGCCTTGAATGAACTGTCTGACTTGTCCAGCTCCTTGTGAACTCTGAACACGTCTTCCTTAGTCATGGAAGGAAAGCTCCATCTGTTTTAAATTCTGTCTTCTTTTGGAGCGTACATGAAAACCAAGGGGTTTATAGAGCATTAAAGTCTTCTTGATGTATTTCATAAGAGTAGAGGGTTGTTTTTTGGCCAGAAGGAGCATGTCATTCATCCAGTATAGGCTCTAAATACTGTTTTAGCTATTTAGCCTGTCTGTTCATGCTGGGGATGGGTTTGGTACAGATCCTGCAGCAAGTTTTCCCAGATTTTTCTTTTCTTTATCTCTCTTTTGTTTGTTTGTTTACCCAGATACCATAATCATCAGAATCTAGGAGGAATCTAGGGCTATTGGCATCACTTTTATCAAGTGCTGCCATCATCAATTACCTTCTTGCCTTACCTACTATGGCCTAAAAATTCAAAGTAATGGTAAACATGTTTACTTATTACTAACGTTAGGTGGTTAAGGCAGCATGTAAAGGTACATAGATATACTGGATACATTAAAATGTGCAAATAAATTAAAAAAAAAACCCAAACCAAACAAAACCACAAAAAACAAACACTTTACAATTATGAGAAGTTAGGATTTGAAGACATGAAGGGATGCAATGGTGTGGCAAATAAAACCTTTCTTTTGGATTAAAACGACAACATATGTAGCTTGATATATATTTACAAAGAAGACAAATTTTAATTTGCTTTCCCCTTTTCTCTAGTATGTTTTGACATAGACTTTATCATTCATAATGTGATAGGAATCTTTAAAGGTCTTTAACCTATAGCCATCTCCTACATTGTCTTTTGCTGTATGTGTGCTGGCATTTAGACAAAACAACCAAGGGAGCCTTAAATGTCATTATAAGCACATTCATTCCAGCTGTTTGCAGCATTGTATAGGTCAACCAGCCAAGGGGCTTGGCTTCAGTATTTTGGGATCAGTTACAGCTTCATTGGAGGGTAAAAATCTAATCTTAAATCACTGTGCTGTAACAAGTTGGTGCTACGGGGTTTTATTACAATAGTTGGCTTCTTCCCTGTCTTGGCTGCCCACAGACTGCAACTGCATTCTTACGGTGTCTGTTCGGTACAGATGTAGCAGTCAGCCTCTGGTATAGTGCACTGGCACCATAGTGCTCTGGGACGTGGGACTGCTTGATGCCACCTTTTATATCTCTGCAGTCAGGCGACCCTGTAGAATAAATATTAACAGACTCTTCCTTCCTTGATGATGAGATTCTTAAATAATTTACTTTTTCTTTTCTGAGCCAGGTCCCTCAGTCTTGATGCAGTCATATCTCCTTCTGACTTCCATGGGAGCTTTAGCCAAAACTGGAGGCTTGTGCTCAGTCAGCCAAAGTACATAGTACCCTCATATCAAGGCCATCATTTAAAAGCTTCATGCAAATCCCTGGTGCAGCTGCAAGGCTTTTGTAGCACGCATAATAAGGAAAACCTTTCTCCTTTAAAAATTACCTTTGTTTTGTGCCTGTCTGGTAGTGTTAAATAGTGATAATTAAAAAAAGATCTATTTGCTAAGATGTGGAGAAAGAGTGTTAAGGAAGACAACCCTTTCAACACCTTTGAACTGTATTTATAGGTTTCTACGATCTGATGTTTATGAGCTCTTCTTATTACACTATGGACCAAATTCTCAGAGGAGATGAGTCATTTAGTTCTGGCTGGTTCTGAGACATTAGTACAGTGTGTTGGCTTTCAGAAATAGTAAATGTATACTACTCGCTACTTACCTTTTTTTCTTTAAGCAGTTCTCAAACAACAGCTGGTAGAGCATTGATGAGTGACTTTTTTTCCTGAAAAAAAAACCCCAACAAACCTTAACTTTGAATTATTTTGCCAAAATATAATGTCTTCCATCCCCTCACCCCCCAATTAACTCATTCACTAAAGTGTTTACAAGAATGGTGGAAAGACCATTACCTAGCTCTGAATATTTTCCATATGAGTTGAAGAGCTGATGGATAAGAGTAATGTTCACTCTTAAATAGCAACATAGACTGCCTTTAAAAGAAAGATTTTTTTTTTCACACCTGCCTTTCTTTTCTTTGTTTCTATGCTCAGGCTTTGCTAACCTTGGTTAATACTCTTTTACTGAGCTCTTTCAGAATATCTATTTCTCTTGCATTATATTTTATCCAGTCTTTCAGCTACCCAGCTGACAGACAATTACTTATTTGGCCAGCATTTCAAAGGCACTTTTGATATTAGATGATTGGGGTGAGTTGAAAATTACTTGTCAAAAAGTAGCAGTTTCTCTTTTGCTCCATGAAACTGAAGATACTACAAACATTAATGATTTACTCAGAACCTTCCCTGAAATTCAACAACCTTCATGCCACATAACCTTATAAATGTATTTAGTGAGCTATTATAAGGGATTACCATCTTAAAATCACATGAAAGCTAGTATTTCACCTAGACAAGGGAGTTTAGATCATGAAAAATCTAATGGGAATCTCCTCAGTGGTCAGATGATTGCTTTAACCATCACTGAAGGTAGAAAGAAGTGATTTAAGTCAAATTTTACCAATTCATTGTGACACAGACTACACTCATCTTCAGTTACGAAACCTCTATTGAAAGATGGTAGGTCACAGGTACAGAGGCTGTAACCTGTAGCTGAGGGACTTTTAACTTCCCAAATAGTGTTTTTCAGCCAAGAGCGATTGTCTGACACCACCCTTCAATCTCAGATTTAAATGTTCTTCCCTCCTTTGCAAAGCTGGCATTTCTCTCATGTTAAGTCTTATGTTCCTTCTTACTGAAGTCAAGCCTGTCAGTAAAATTCTGAAATTATGACAAGAGTATAAACTCTGAGTATGTGGTGGTTGAGCCCTGGCTAAAGGCCAGACACCCACCAAAATCAGTTTATTACTCCCCTTCTTAGTTGGACAGGGGAGAAAAAAATATAATTGGGCAGCTCAAGAGACAAACTCATTAATGACGCGGGCAAACAGACTCAACACAGAGTGCTGAAGAGGAAGTTATCTAATTTATTACACTATGCTAAAGAGAAACAGTGAAAAGGAACCAGAGTCAGGAGTGAAACCAACAATCTTAAAACAAATGCAACCAGGCAAACACTTTCCCCCCACCACTCCCTCCTTAGCAGACTTTAGTTAGAAGTTTGCTCCCTTCTCGTGTGCAGCACAAGAGGGGCAGGGACTGGGGAAAATGGGGGTCTCGGTAACACCTTCCCCCCACCCCTCCATACTAAAGCAGACTTCTCTTTCAGCCATGATTTTGCTCCCTTCTTTCCCTCTCCTGCTCGCAGCACAGGACAGAGGGGCAGGGACTAGGAGATGGGGGCTTCGGTCAATCCCTTGCAAGATGGTTTCCTTCTCGGCCGGGATGGGGGCATCCATTCCACACACCCTCCCCCTGCTGCACCGTAGGATCTCACCCATAAGAGCCAGTCCTCCACGAACTTTCTCCAAGGCAAATCTCTTCCCACCGGGCTTCATCTCTGCTCTGGCTGGCAGCAATCAATCACAGTGTCTCTCAGTCCCAGTCCTCCACGGGGTTATAATGCCTCCTCCAGCAAACCTGTTTGGCTCATCTCTGTAGGTCGCTTGTGCTGGCAGGGGCTCATCCCAACGTAAGTCACGGCATCTTCTCTATGTCTCCACCGGCTCCATCCAGCGTGGAGCCTCTCCACCCAGCAGGTCGGATCTCTGCCTCCTCCATGGGTCCTCTCTGTGATTGTGTGTTTCCCAATAATTGGTCGGAAACAAAGTAATCCAAATACAAATTTATGTTTATTAATCAGCAGGCGACAAAAGGCAAAGCAGCTCCGGGCGGCCGGGGAGTCTCAGCTCTACCAGCAGCTGCACGGTTCCTGCCTGAGTTATGGTTTTTATAGTGTTGTAGTTCCTGGTCTAGAATCTTCCATCAAAACTTCCGTGTAGTCTTCTGCGCGTGTGCCAGCTGTTATTAGGGGGTCGTCCTCTACCTTCTGGTGGTCGGTGGGATGAAGTCGCTTGTCTTCCTCACTTGTCCTTCAGTTGACCTCCAGTTCCATATTTGGTCTTCTTCAGCAATAAGCTCATTGATTGGTTGCTTGATTCCTGCGGTTTCTGCTTCTAAGTTATCTATTACTTAATTCTATGCCTTGTTAGCTACTCACAATATACGTTACATAGTTATTCTTATAAAACAGGATGTTGTAGCTTGTTTCAGGGTACAGGTGGTTTGCTGAACAAAAGACTCATCCATCACACACTCCACCAGCTACTCCATGTTCTTCTGCTCTGGCTGTAGGGGCATCTCCCTCTCAGGCACTTGGGGCGCCTCCTCCCCCAGCCTTCCCAGCCTGTTGTGTCTGTCAACTGCTTACATTTATATGCAAATATACATCCCAATGCCCTTAAGGGGCCAACATTGTGGTCTTCTTGGCACTCCGGGTTTTGATGGAGTCTTTCTCTCCTATATGTGATTCTCAGAGGCGCTATAAGTAGGCCTGCAGAAGATTCCAACAGCCATTTTCTGCAGCCCCTGGCCCTCACTCTCTCAGTACCCAACTATGCACAACCGCGACAGAGTAAAATGTATTTGATGTTTTACTGCTCAGTCTTTGAAGCAACATTGCATTTATTTATTTATGTAAATTATTTTTTTTATTCACCTGTTAGTTTTCTGTTAGAAGTTTGGGATTTTAGCATTTGGTAAGTCTATCTTTGACTCTCCAATGCTGGGGTTTTATGCAGACTATGTTAGTAGCTTTTTTATGACTTTTTCCATATTTCCAAGTGTATATTCTCAAAAATAACATAAATATACAATGTGAACATTGTGCATTTGCCCCAAGGTTTTGCAAAAATGTTTTCTCAGTAGAACATCTGTCAAGAAAAAGGGAATATATGCCTAAGAGTACTGGAATATGAAGAAAGTGTTTACATGCTAAAAACAACCTTGACCCAAGGTTTTCTATTCCAGCCAAATACCCAGTCTACAAGCTGGTATAAATGGCTTGCACTGCTCCTCTCCTGCCATGGCACTGCCCTCCTCTTGTGCTGGTGTGTATCTTTTTGGGGGTGGGCAGTGATCTGGTCAAAAAAGAAGGAAGGAGGAAGAGAAGATATACAGGATGGGATGGGATGGGATGGGATGGGATGGGATGGGATGGGATGGGATGGAGTGGAATGGAAAGATGAGCAAATGGTGTCAGCAAAGCTGTCCTGGGGCTTCTGAACAAATGGCACTTAAAGCTCCAGGTAGAGTTTTCTGGAGGAGGCTTGAGAACTAGTTCACTCTCTAACAATTGCATCTATCAAACTGGACAAAAAGTGTCTGTAACTCAGCATGGCATGTTGGAAACTAGTGATAATGGTAAAAGGAGCGACGGTCCTCAGAGATGCCTCATGTCCAGAAAACTCTTTCTGGAGCCACAGTTTAAATTTATGTCCATAAGGTGAAACAGACAGTTTTGGAGAAAACATCTTTATCCTTAGGAGCAGTAGTTAGTATGGATGGTGAGCTGTGCCCTGGCACTTCTGTGATGATTATTAGCAGCATCAGCAAACCCTGAGTCTTACATGCATAATTCAAATGTTTCAGAAAATTCCTAACTTTAACTTAGAAGTTAAAGTTCTGGACTGGCTTTTTGATTGACTATTTTTTGTATATTCTTTTCATTTTCAAAAGCTGGGGAAAAAGTGTCCATTTGGGAAGTCACAATAATTTATATCTCTCCCCCCCCCCCCCCAATTTTATAATCGCTTTTATTTAAAAACATTTCTATATAACATAGTTTTACAGGTCGATAGTTATTATTTAATTCTGTGATGATTTCTAGGGATTGTTTTACATGATAAATTGAAATAGCTTTTTAATATCAAATTTCCCAAATTTTAAACTCAGTAAGTTATAGGGTATCAAATTTGAAGACACTTCTATATATCATAACCTTTTATTTTTATATTCAGCCTTTTTATATTCTTATATTTATATCAAGCCATTTTAAAGTCTTTTCTTGTCTAAAATGGTCTGTTACATGTGAAACCTCTTTTTCATGATCCAGCGACTCTTTCTGTTATGGATTGAGACCTATTTATTCATCTTAAACTAACGTGTCCTTTATAAAAGCTTTTCCATTAAAATATAAAACTGACTCTTATCCATGAAGTTTCTGACAGAAGAGGAAATTGAGTTTTTACATTCATTTTGAAAAGTTGACTTCTTAACTCTGCTGTGGTGTCTCATAATTCAGACAGCTTCTGATATGTATTTTGAAGTATAATAGGACCTGAGCACTTAGAGGAGGGGTTTACTCCATCGGAGGGGTTTACTCCATCGGGGACATTTGTTAGAGCTTGCTCTCAAAAGTATTTTTTGTTCTCTCTATCAACTAGGAACGAATTGGTAACATTTTCCTGTAGATTATATACAACATTGTTGATTGCTACTTCACCCGTTATTCTGTTACTACTTCACATATGCAGTGTGCGGGGCATTAAGGCTGCAGCTGCTCTATTTCTTCTGTTCAGGATATTGCAAATGTGCTGCACATCTCGTTGATCCATCTAGGTGGAGCAGCTCAATATTCAAACAGATTAGCTCTTCTGAATTTTTTGCTGCTATTAACACAGAAGGGTTTGGGCATGGCCAGAGCAGGAAGTTCAGATTGTGTGACATTAAAACTGCCAAGTCTTGCAGCTTAGTGCCTTTTCCTTGCACCCTGTAGAAAGAGAGATGTGGGGAATGTTTGATAGGCTTGATAGCTTCACCTGATAGTTATCAGGTGAAACAAAGAGATAAAAGAACAAGACAAATGTGGCACGGCTTCATTAAGTGATTTGATACAGTCCCAGTAGAACATTTTACCGCTAGTCCTAGTCTCCTGAGTTGTGCACTTTACATTACAAGATTGTCGGTGATGATGATGACTAAATAACAAAGCACTCCCTTGGCAGCAGTAATGAGAAATATTTGTCTCCTTTTCCAGGTGGTGTTATGGTAAGAAAACATTATTTTCTACCAACTTTCCTAGATTTTTATAAGTTCTCCCAAAATTTTTTCACACAGCTGGACATAAGTTTCACTAAAAACATCCCCCCAATATTTAATTTGTCAAAACTGAAACCTACCTCTTTTATTTGCAAGAAAGTTATGGGTTTTCATTCCACTTTTATGTTAATCACTGAAGAACAGTATCAAACAAAAATTTATGATGGACACTCCCAGACTTTTGGGGGTAAAACTCCTCTGGGAGTTTACTATGCCAGTAAACCCCCAGAGGACCTCAGTTGTATCAAGCATATACCATTTCTCCACTCTCAAAGTCTTATGCCCTACTAAGTCAATATGCATCTTCTAGCAATGGGCAAAGTAGACCCAGCTAATTTTGGGAGCCCTTGCCTTCAGGGTCCATTTTTTTGTGTCTCTTTTCAGAAGAACCTGAAACTGACAATGAAAGTGGAAGTTCTCCTGGGAAACTTTCTCATTGAGAAAAACATCCTTGTTATAATCAAAATGTTTTTGTGAAACATTTTAAAGCATTCATGTCCGGGTAACTCCAAGTGCAACTATCTGTCACAGTGTCTGCTCCTTTCTGATTGCACCACGTGGTCTAGGTTAGTCTGGTGGCCACTTGTGGCTACTGAGATTTTTTTGCCTGTGGAAACACAGATACTACTGCGTAAAAACAACCTGAAATTGTGCAGAGCTGTTTCCCTCCCTTTATTGTGATGATTTATGTGCAGTGAACTACCTGAACTGCAGACTGGGTCAGGGGTTGCTTTTCTTCATTTGCACAGAGCTAAAAAGTCTGTGACCATTACCTCTGCTTGGGGACTCTGTTGGGTGAAATACTAGATATAAGAACAGCAGCACTTGCTTGCTCTCTCTGTTTAGCGCATATGACTTACGTAATAAAGCAAACAGAACTTAGTATGTTTCCTCTGCCATTTTCATGATTTGTTGGGGGTTTTTGACTTCTATCTGCGCTGTCTGCAAGAAGATTTTTTAATTTAGAAGAGAGTAATAATTTGAGCAGGATAGACATGCCTCCTACCTCTTTCTTTTCTTTAGGTTCTTTTCCCTCACTAATGTATTCTATGGGCTTTAGGGATGAGACAAATGACTCCGTGTTGGTGACAAGAGCAAAATAAATGAGCCTTAGCTGCACAGGAAAGTCTCACTGCATAGCCTGATGGTGAAAGCACTTGTTAGTGGGGAAAGAACGGTGCTGTATGTTTGGCGTCCTGCTCCCAGGACTCCTTTGGTGGTTTACATGCTGTCACTGTATATAAAAATAAAGAGCAAGCCCTTAAGGCAAGAAATACAAGCAACTCTCCCAGTCCCAGATAAATACCAAGAAGTCAGCTGTAGACTAACAGTTCTGCTTGTGCTCTCTTTTTGACTCGCTAAATAGGTTTCTTTTTTTCTTTCCCTGGTCAGTGATGCAGCTCCAAGAGAAGCTCTCCTCCTTGGTATCCTAATGGATAGGAGGTGGGAGGAGAGAAATGGATACCTCTGTAGGCATCGGGAGAGGAAATTGAAGCTTATTTGTTTGTGTTTGCATGGGTGCCTTTGCCACAGTAATTCATAAAAAGTAATTATTTTTTATATCTGTATGTCTATCTACAGTGCATATACACTTATGTACAGTCATCTTTGGGAAGATACTTGTGGCCACTGGGCTGTGTTATGGGAGCTAGGTGTGCTCAGAGCCTGCTGGGCAGATATTGAGGAGGTACACATGAAGCCAAACTTCTACACCAGCAAATTCACATATGCTCAGGGGTGACATGCCACTGTGGGTGCTAGTGAGCTGTTAGTCTCCTCCATCATGTTAACGAAGCTCATTGTGACCATCAGTCTTCCCAGACAGTTCACCCATGCCCAGTGATCATTTTGAGTAGGAAGGTATGTAGGTTGCACACAGCTGTCCTATTTCAGAGCCAAGGAGACTTTACTGGAGGTAATTTTAAGTAAGCTCTCTTCAGCGCTGGGAGCATTATAGAACATACAATTTCTTAGTGCAGGTGAACACCTAGATTACATGAGAGTTTCAATGAATGACAGAGCAGAGATGGCAGATAAGCAGATCCTAGTCTTCATCCTCTGCTAATTTGGTAATGTCAGGGCTCCAAGAGGAAGACACATTGTTTCATAAATGGTGATCTGTGAATTGTTTAGTTGCCTTGCTGACCCTTGAAGATCTCCATCTGTAGTGGTAGGAATGAAACAGGCTTGGGCTTTGGTCGTGGATGTCATAAATGTCTTCCTATGTGATACAGGACAGGACTTTTAGTACGTTGCTGCTAATACCGTAAACTGTGAGTTCTGAAACTCTTCCATCTCACAAATGGAATTAGGAGCACCCTTGTACAGTACTGTGTGATATATCCTGTGGTTTAAGGAAGTTACAGGAAGGGGTATTCCCAAATGTGAGGTCACCTGAATTGCCCAAGGGAGTGCATTAGAGAGTGGTAGAAAAACAAGTGATTCTGAGGTGTCCCTTGTACACTGCTATTGTGTACCAATTAGGAAGCCCACATACTTCCAAGGAGGTGACAACCACACTATGAGGCAATAAAAGTCCATCTGAGGTCCAGACTTCTGTAGACACAAACTCCTATGACAAAAGCAAGGTAAAGAGCTAACGCCACATGAGACAAAATGGATCAATCACAGGGGAGTTGTGTTCCCTCTGAGATTCTCTCTTACCTGCAGCATGAAAAGAATATAATTTCTTTTAAAACAGGAACACGTTACATGTCAAAAAGGATAATATAATTTTATGATCTGCTGTATGATAATTTTATTTATTTATTCTGGGCCAGAAGTTTGGCTGATAAAAGTCAATGTAACTTCACTGACTGCAGAGGAGCTGCACCAAGTAGATGATTCAACCTCTGTCATTTACTTGTTTAGATTTATCATCTACATTAACCTTACCACAGAGAATGTGGGTTTCATGACAGCTGTAGGGGATAATTTTTGTACAGAAAAGGTAGATTCTGCTCTCAGTGACACCTTGCTCTGTATTGCAGGTGAGGATGGAATCTGGCCATTATGTGTAAAATGAAATGTTTTGTGTGAAATACCCATTTATGATAATCCTTTGGTTGGTATTCATAGGACTATGCTTACTCCATCTGTCTCAGTTATAAATATTTTAAGTGGGTATTTCAGTAAATTTTAGGGTTTGTAACAGTGTAGTAAAATCAAGTAGATGTGTAATAAATTCTAGTGAGCACAGAAACTTAGTTGTTTCTTAGTTGGTCTCTGTTTAGCTGCTCAAAAATGTCTTGCTATGGCTGGAAAAATATTAAATCAAGTTTAAACTTCAAGAAGTCTGCTGCTGAGCAAGTTGATTTTAGTGTCTTAAGAACAATAGATTGTGTTTATGGAATTTAAAAAAAAAATGTAATTGCTTAGCATTCAGAAATGCAGAATTACCTAAGAACCACATGTAGTTGTAAGGGTGAAGCTTGATGCTTCTTAACTTCTTTCATTTCCACACCCAACTAAGTCTATCCTCAACAGTGGGAATAGAGCCATCAGGCTGCTACCATGTCTTTCTGATTTGCAGTTGCCCAAAGTAATGTAGCAGCTTTTGTCAGAGTGCAGGTAGCTCATTTGACTGTTGGTTTTGAAGCAATCTACTCCAAGGTTTTCCAATATACTGCCTTTCGTCCCAATAGTCTTCTTCAATTCCTGCATTAGGGAGCTCCTGGGAACATACCCAACAACCACATCTGGGACTCCCCTGAGTTTCCTCTGCACTTTTTGGCCCAATCTGCTCTGCTTTAGGAATAGATTGAGAAACTTGCAGTCAGAACTAGGTGAGACTAAATCTAAACCAACAGTGACTTGGGAAATGAAGGGAGCATGATGGCACTTTAGTAACAACAGCAATGGCTTTGCTCAATCTAGGTGAGCTTCTGCTTAAGAAAAAATTTGTATTTAAATAACTATTGTCAAACCTTAGACTTTCCAGCATACAAGAATAAAACTTGTCTACATTTGTTTTATAGAGGTATTTTTATATTATATATTATTTATTTAACAAATATTTTCCTTACATTCTTTCCAAGTGCTTTTTCATTAGAAGAACTGTATGTTGACCAGTAGCTATCTTCAGATACTAGTGGACTGACAATACTGACAAAGACTACACCCAGGAACTGCAGTTTCAGAATTTTGCTGTACTTTTCTCTGGTGAAGCCTCGTGCAACTAAATATCAATTGTTTGTCTCACCCATAATTAAAAAGTGAATGTTCTGTTTATGTGCTTTCTTACAGCTGGCAGCATTAGAGAGACAGATATTTGACTTCCTTGGTTTCCAATGGGCTCCTATCCTTGGGAATTTCCTACAAATAATAGTTGTCATTTTGGGTCTGTTTGGAACCATCCAGTTTAGGCCTCGATATATAGTTGTGGTAAGTCTCTCTTTTTTTCATTTTCTCTTTTTTTTTTCCCCCAACTAGTTTTTAAACTTGTCATAATACAAAGCAGAATTGTCTTGGTTTCAAAACACCAGGTGGTATTTCTACAAAAATTTCAGTGGTCTCCATGTCTTTTTTTTCAAATTTAGGAATACTGAGTAGCATTTCTGGAAGCTATCAAGTATGGGTAAACTAAAGAATGTGCTGCCAAATTTAAGACTGTAATACAAATACTTAGTAAGATTCTTTGAAGAATGAAATACCTAAATGGGTCATGGGAACTTCCAATTAGACTATGCATAAATGAAGAAAAGAAATACAAGTTGTTGTTCTCTTTGCAACATAAAAGAAGAATCAATGGCCATTTTAAAAAAGTATTTTTAACAGTAAAGTTATATTTAACTAGATCTTCCTCTTACACAGGGAGAAGAAAGTATTGTAGAAATTCTTTGGTCCTGTGGTCCATGAGTTTCAAAGAAATCTCCTTCTCACATTTAACTTGGCCAAGACCTATATTTACAGCCTTGAGCCTAAATTGTAAATTTTCTGTGATGCTTTTAACTTAAAGCTTCACGTTCTCAACATAGCCAGGAATAAAAAAACGCCAAACTTTTAAACCTCTGAAGGAAAATGCCAAAAAAATATATCCCTTTTCCTCCCCCACAGGCTCTCCTGAATAGATGAATATTATGTCTTCACCTGGCAGTGTTGGTATCTAGAACATTTCAGTTGTGTTGTCAGTAATGGATTTTAAGAGGCTATTCTTTTTTCCTCACAAAAGAGTGAAATAAAAGTCTACTGGGGAAAACTCATTAAACAACTACTTAAAAAGCTTCATCTTTCCTAGTCAAGCCTGTAATCCTGTAATTCTTTGTCATGTCTTAAAAGAAAAAGTGAACAAAAGGCGCACCCGAGGTTCTTTATAGTCACATTAGCTAAGCTTCACAAGCAGACTATAAGTAATTGAAAATGGATTGATGTAAATAATAGCGCTTTTATCTATTACCTGTGGTTGGAATACTGGGCAGTAATGTATACACATCCATATATTGACGACTCACCTTTCTGCTTCATGTTGTTCATTTTATACCTAAGACGTGGGAAGCAAGTGCAGGTAAGCATCTGTAAAATTCCATAGAAAATTCATGTCTGAAGTGCAATAGCACAAAATCTCTTGCCCCTCACGTGCAGCACTGCTCTTCAGTGGTGGAAGCTCTGCTTTAGTTTTCAGGTGAAACGCAACAGATGTTGATTGTTTCTATATATTTTCCAATGTAAACGAACATGTTAGACTACATTAAAGTTGTCTTAAAGTAAAAGTAGAAAACTCATAATTAAAGAAAGAAACACTTCAGCAATATACTTATCCTCAGATTTAGCTGAACTCAACATTCTGATATAAATTTAAGCATGTATTTAAGAGCTCAAGCTCTTAAGTGCAAATGCTCACTACTTGGGAAGATCAAGACTTTAAAGCAGATTCTATTGTTTCTAACATAAGGTTCCTAGTGAAGTAGGAACAGTTTGAGCCAAATCCTAAAGTTTGAAGGGTGAAAGTACATAAATTGTGTGGAACTAGCCTTGTGATTCGACATCAGCAGGAGAGGGTGGCTTGCATGCCCCCCTATTCCTGCTGTTCTCCCTGGCTGAGTGGTTCTCCAAACCGTCTCCACCAATTCTGGCAGTAATTAATTGGATCCTTCAGTAATCCAGTTCCACTCCCAAGCTGTCAGAAAACCGGCATAGCAAGAGGTGGAGAGTTTTTCAGTAGATTGATGAGCTGGATCCAGTCTGTGAGGTTCTCAGCAGGTGCCAGCGCCAATATAAGGCAGGGGATTGGGACTGCACATTCATGACCAGCAGTAAAGAGGCAGAGGGAAAAAAAAGCAGATGTGAGATTTCCCTAGTTGCTAGCTACAAACTTGTCAGCTCAGCCTCATATCTAGCTTCACCCTCAGGCTGAATTCTGTGAGTAGGCTGAATTCAGCAAGTACTTCAAGCCAGCAGAAACAAATCCCCCTTTCACTCAGCTGCTGCCTTCTGTCCCTGTGCTGTTTCTTCCTGTTCAGACACTTGGTACAATATCAAACCAAAGCAGAACCAGCTGAAGAACAACAGAATTCTCTTCAGGTGCTAAGTGTCAGTTAGCTCTCTGGCCGGTTTCTCTTGTTCTAGAAGAAGGGAAGAGGTGATAGAGAGGAAAAAAGAACAAGTAGCCAGAGGAAGGGGAAAAGTGCATGGAGTTTTTCTGCAGCAGAGCAGGGTTACACCAACATTACATGCTTTTTGAGCTATAGCCTGAGGATCTTCCAGGCTATACCAAATGCATGCTTCCCAGAAAATGTGCTTCCTAGGGCTGTCCCAGCTGCAGCTGGGCTTTGCCAACCAACTCTCCTCAGACAGCAAAGACCTCTACCTGTGCCAGCCCCAGGCTATATCCACTAAGGCAAAAAGGAATCCAAAGGTATCTCTCCCAAACAAGACCATGGATTGCCTCCTGCTTCTAAACCCCTTTAAAAAGACAGCCCACCTGTTACAACAGTAAACTTTTACTGTTGGATTCAGATGTAAACTTGATTCAATGCAAATCTTCAATAAGGTCTGGAATTTCAGTATTACTGAAAGATTCCTACCTGGGCTCTGAGTAGTGAATTAGGTTTCAAATCTATTGAGAAGTTTCATAGTTTCCTTCATGTGCAGCTTCAGCCACATCTAAGCCCCTGGATATGTTAGTGGTTGGTGTCCCACGTAGACTGAGAATTTGGTACTCTGGTTTTGGTAAAAGAAATATGTTGTCATGCTTTTGTATACTCAGATTGCTGAAGCTTCTGGTTTTGATTAAGCTAAATCCAGTTTAACTGGAAAAGTAAACAAATGCTTCAAGAAAAGTATATTTAGTATCCATTGCCTTTTCCTTAAGATGTTCCTGGAAATCAGCTTTACTAGTGCAAGTAATCCTATTGGAATACAAAAAGAAAATGAAGTAAAGAGAGAATAATTTCAGATAAAAGAGTTTACTTCTGTAAACTGTCTGCATAAAATTGATCGGGCACATGTGGATGCAAACTGCCCCCACAGTATTCTATTATACTCTGGTAAGGATCTTGACTTCAGCTGACCAGCCCTTGTTTGACCTCTACAGTATCTTTAATCTATCTTTTGTCCGATGAAGTCTGTGCCTGAAGTTTTCCCCTACAAAAGAAGTTGCATGAAAGTTTTCCCTTTGCACATCTATAGTGCAGTGAAATATGAGACTAGTTCTGTAGACACAACTGATCAAGCTTTTGCAGGTACCTAGAGACAAGGTGCTCAGTGAGGGACACAATAGTAGCTGGATAAATACAGAAGTAGATGGATGCTTCTAACTCTTCCACTGCCATTCAACCCAGGGTAGCTAGTTTATCACTAGCCCTTAATGACCACCTAAGCTGCAGTTATTTGGCAGCAGCATAAGCATAGCCATTGTAGATTAAACGTCTGAATAAAGAAATTAGTTTTGCTTCATCACTTAATTGCTATAATATTTGGTCTGAGAGTTTTCTAACAAAAAATGATCCACCGTATAAAGGGGAGTCATTTCAAGTAGGTAAAGGAAGTGGCTCATGTTCTCTATCTTTGGACCTTCAGATACATGTCTTTGAGTATGATGATTCTAAAGTAAATCTGAAATTTCACTTGCTCATATGTAAAATTCTGAGTTTGCAGAGTCCGGGAATCACAGAGGGAGAGATGGGGAGCAACAACATTAACACCAAATGTCCTAATTAGTTTAAATACAGTAATTATTTCTAATAGAGTTTGTATTAATTAGTAATTTAGATAAATTTTTGTGAACAGTTTGTCCTGTCACTCAGTGGCTGTGCTATTTTCAGTACTTGAATGTTTTGTGGCTGAATTAAATCAGTGCAAAGTACCCAGGGGACATAAAAGTGCAGAGCTGATTCCTAATTTTCCGATATTAGTTCATTTGAAAGTTACACAAACATTTGAAAAGAAGAAAAAGCAGCTAAATTTTAGTTCTAACTACATCATAACACACCTGTTATGAAACTCTAGATCACATTTTTCTGTGCATGCTTTTCCTTTCTTGATAGAAGTTGCTGTCACCAGCAAGATTTTCAGTCTACTAAAATTGATTAACAATGAGGACAGGTTACCTATTAAAGTTGGGGATTTTTTCCCCATCTGCTGATATGGGACTTCAGAAATCTTCTGAACGATGACTCATATAGCTAAAATTGCACAAACTTGGCCTAAAGCTGAACATAAATGTATTAACAAACAGCAAGAGATTAAAATAATACACTCAAATAGGGGGAATATGAGGTGGAAATCTTTGCTTTGCATGTCTTAATTTATGCCATTAAATATTATGATAAATAGGCAATATGTACACCTGAAAAGCCAGGAGGTTCTTTCTTAAAAAAAAAAAAAAAGCCAAAGAAAGGCTATACAGAATACTTTAGGCAGTATTCAATCAAATGCTATACAAACATTCTTGCCATTTCAAAACACATATGAAATATTTAAGCATCCAAAATTACTCCTTGAATATCCTTCCTGCTAAGTCCTGAGATGTTATTGTTCCATCATGTTGATTTATGCCACTTCCCTTGTCATCTTGCACAAATATGACTAAATAGGGCTCTGTAAGTGCTGATGCCTCTGAGGCATAGCCAGGTATTTCAGAAAGACGATCTGATGACTTAGTAGTTGCTGCCTTTCCTTTAAAGTATCCCTGAGACAAAAGTCACTTCCCCTAATGCCAAGACACTGTCAGAGGAGGTGCTGCATTTCAGATTAAATATGCAAGTGAGATAGTTTATTCATTAAAACTAAACTTATCCCACAATCCTTGTAATATTCAAATTTAGAAACTTCCCTTTTCTGTCTTACCATTCAGTTTAAGAGACCATCCTTCACATTCTTCCTTAGTCCTTTCTTTTAATGACATTCTGTCCCATCTAATACCAAGGATTTAACTCCAGAAATGGTAGCTGCATTTCACTGGTATATGAAATGTATCTCTGCATCAATTTCAATATTACCTATGGAGTCAAAAAAGGCATGGAAATATCACTGTTGTGGAGAGGCTAGCATTAAGAAAGGGGATCTGAAAGGAACCTCCTGGGTTGGACAATAATTTAATAGACATTTAACCTCTAAGGTTTAGGGAGTATATTCTTCACATAACTTATAAAGTTTAACAGTTTTCCCAGCAAGGTTGTAGATGCCCAGTCATTGGAAGGACAACAGGACAGTCAGGGTGGTGTTCAGGACATGAGTGGCAGCCATTGAATGGCAGGTCAGGTGATGAAACAGGTTAGGTGAGCTGCCTTGGGAGAAAAATTAACCCTGTGTGGACATGATGTTTCAGACCCTAACCATTCCTCCATTGACACCAAATGCCTGCCAGCATGCATGACATGGTCCCCTGACTTGTCCTGTAAGGCAAAGGACAACACCCCAGGTCTGCAGACAGTTCTGCTACTTCAAAGGAGACGTCATCTAAAAGTCAAGCCCCACATAGCAACCCAAGGAAGTGATAGCGTGATGCTACATAATGCAATATTGTTACTTTTTATTAAAAATAACTTTGAAGGCATATACATCTCAACTTACACACATAAGGTTCAGAACTTATTACAATTTTTTCAGGAAGAAACATTCAAAAATTAAGTAATGCTGTTATTTAAACTCTCCTGTGCAATCTTAGTGTGATCCTTTTATGTATTTGTGGTTTTGAACTGCATGGATGCATGCCAGTTTTTTTCTAGGGACACCTTCATTGCAATAGAAAGGACAGACACTTGAAGATTTTCTGGTAATAATAGCTATAGAACAGAAACTTGATTTTCAGAAAGCAGAAGATATGGGAAGAATGAGGCATGTGACAGAAAAAATAAAAGGATTGCTTTTGTTGTGAAGGCTACTCTGGGTAGCTGAGTTTTATCTCTGCTCTTGACTACCCAAATGATTTTTTGACACAAAACAAGTCACATAAACCAAACTTCTCATGTGTTTTGTTTTCCCCTTGTGTTCTGCGCTCTTGTCTAGAGACCTGCTGGTCTGATTTGCACAAGCACTGAATGCTTAGCCAGCCACAGGGAGCTGATCGCTGATCTTAGAGCGCTGCAGAACCCCAAGCATTCTGAAAAATGAACATCTTAAGCATCTCAAGTTGGATGCCTATAAAGTATGAATACTTCTGAACATAATCTCTGCATGTATCAGAACATCATTTGCATTCTGAGAGCTGTATCCTTCCCTTATAACATAAAATAAACTAGTTAATGTTTGTGCAGTTCTCACACATTACAGCGATGAGCATCTTAGACAACCTCATGAGGAAATTAATATTCTCTCCTCAGAGCAGGGTGTGAGTGACAAAGAGAAATGAAATATTGAGTTAGCTGTTCATAAGATATATTGAGTAAGGTAGGGTCTTTTAAAGTAACAATATATCCACAATGATATAAGTAAAGTTTGCACTGTATTGCACATCCACAAAAGAGAAATATTAAGATGGCAAATATAACCAGAATCCTGAAATTTCCTCATTTTGCTCTTTTGATTTTGAGGTCTCAAAACTTTTTAGTTTCTTTTATTTAAATTAAAAAAAAGTAGTCATTAATTAAACAATATGTAGTACTAATTACTGAATATGTAATTATTATGTTTGTAAAGAAAATGGAGCCTAAATTTGTAATCCTGCAGTTCAGCAAGAGTTAGGAAGAGCCTCTCCCTTACACAATAGCTGGGTTTCAAAGTTCATACATGCTTTGAACCTGCACTTTCCTTTCAGTAATCGTCTGGGCAGATAAGGGACTGACTAGGTTCTGACTGAGTAAAACAGCCTAGCTTGGCCTGGGAGAGCATCTTCAGAGAGTTTATTAGCCTGCATGGTTCATAGTTGTCATTGGTGCCCATGGGACATAATGAGGACATTAACAGGTTTGGCCCAGCTTGGCAGATGAGGTAAGTTTCCTGTTGTTGTGATGACAGATTTCATTCATGGACAGATAAAAAATTTTCTTAAAAAAAAAAAATTCTCCTGAATACATGAAATCTGATTTTTATGAGCATCTGGGCTTTTATTAAGTGTTTATTAATTTTGAACACTCAGCACCTCATGTTCTGAGGACATACACTGGAAAATCAGGAGCTTATGATGAATTACTAGGGAGTCAGCACATGTGTTAAAATGTGACATCCTTTTTAAAGATAATCTTATTAGTAGAACAGACTTACACTCCTCACAGACTACATCAGCTTTGCCTGTTACATAAAAACCCAGCCTTCAGTTGCCACACTGATGGAAGAAATGGCCCAGGAGGGTTACTCTCATTTTGTTTATTAATGTTCTACTTCTTATGCCATAGACATCTCCAAACTGCCTAAGGACCTCATAAGAAATTCAATTAAAGCAGTTAACACAGAAACAACTGTACACATGTGTGGGTATTCAAAGTGGGGAAAAATTCAACCCCCTTCACCTAAACCTCAGGGAAGGAAGAGGGGAACATAACACAAAAGTGCCCTAGAAAGCCAAGGTGACAGCATCTGTGTGTTGGAAATGGGATCCAGCATATTGTAGATGTGCTGAGCTTTACTGAGTATCTTGAAGCAAAACAATAGCATATTATCCTTACCTGTCCAAAGCTAATGAGACCTCCAAAGGCTCTCAGCAGCAGGTGTCCATTCCAAAGGTTATAAGCACAGACATGAGAAGTGGCAGTGGTGTTGCTTATTGCTTTCTCAGGTGGGAGTATAAACTTAGCCAGAAATGCTTCTACAGTGTACTGCTTGGAGAGTTAATTTGGCATAGTTTAGAGTCATAAAACAGTGTACTCATATGGAAATAGTGCCAGCCTATTATTTTGACAATTAAAATGCAAAAGATGATTTAAGGTAGACAAATTAGTTTCCCGTTCATGCTGTGGGTGGAGTATGAGTTCAGTCTTGCAGTAGGGTAGGACACTGGAGAACCCAGAAGAGATACAAATGTTTTCACCTGTTAAGAGTGCGTTGTGAGATTAGATTTGTGGCCACAAGTACTGGAGAAGGAGTGAGCTATGTTTAATGCAATTAAAATGCCTTTTCCTGAAATACTCTTTAGAGATCAGATTTACGCTTTACCTGTTTGTTGGGTTTTAAAAAAATAAATCCAAATTATCAGATCAATAGATTTTCTGTTTTATTTGGTGGTGTTCTTTTTCTTGTGTCGTTTTTCATAATATTTAAATATTTTTTAATAATATTTGCTTATTTAAATTATTGTATGATTCTGGAGTCTCCTTTAACAGAGCTATATTTTGATTTATTGATGACTCAGTTGCCCCAAAACCAGTGTTTAAGTCAGCATTTTGGACTTAATTGGTATCAGTAGGATAGTGTAAAACTGTAAAGAATAAATCTGTTTTATTGGCATGTATTTAGAGCAGCAAAGAATATTGGATTTGTAATTTCCTCTGGTTCTTAGGGGGCTACTGCAGGGAGAACTCCTTTTCTGAACTCTCTGCACTTGTCTGTTCCCAGAAGAACAATGCTTATTGATATCAGGCTTTTTTATTATTGATCTGCTCAGTATAAAGTCCTTTCATCTTCACGTTTTATTTTTCTGTCTTTTTTCTTTCATCCGGCTCTGTGTTTAGTACACGGTGTGGACTGCCCTGTGGGTCACCTGGAATGTTTTCATTATCTGCTTCTATTTGGAAGTAGGAGGACTTTCTAAGGTAGGTCACTTATCCTTCTTCAGGTTTACGGGAGGGTGTTTTAGCAACAGGACTCTTAGATTTTGAAAAGCTGGAACCACAGAGGAAAAATGTGTTTGTTTGAACATGCAATCTGATCTATGGAGTTCCCCTCCGATGAGAACTCCAGTGTTTGAACTTGTCTCTGATAGTAAATGGTCATGAGTGTGAAGTAACTAAATCCAATGAATCTGAATTACAGTTGCCTTCTGAGGTACCATTGGGGCGTGTGTGTGTGTGTGTGTGGTAAGCTTATTCAGTGGGAAATCTGAGGTTCTTTTTGATTGATTGTTGAAAAAGACACGATGTAATTTTGGTTGAATTTTCACATGGGTATGAAAAGTGTATGAGCGTTTCCAAGTCTGCTTTGAAAGCAGCTAAAGAAAATTACAAAGAAGGTTCATGTAATAACTTTTTGAGCAAGTTGATCTCACAGTGAGAATGTTAATTCTTTATAAAAAAGAACAAATGGCAAAGAATGACTTTTACATCTGAATAAAGCTTTCTTCTACATTACACTCAGTAACACTCAATACATCAGGTCACCGACTCCTTATTCAAACCTCCGATGAGAGCAGAACTCTTTGCTGGAAGTATCAAGATACATGTTGCGTTCATACAGTATAGCACTTCTGTTAGCATAGGTTATATTTAACATTGTGCCTACAGTGAGTTCCGTACAACATTTGCTGGGTTTTATCTTCCTGTTGGGCATAGATGGCATTGATTTTTGTTTACCACATTCATACTTAAGTGATTCCAGGCAAAGAATGCCCATAGCACATGCTGATGCTGGTATTACTAATTGAATAATGTCCCCATTATTGGTTGTAGATTTAGTGACACAAACTACATCACTGATAATTCATGCAGTGCTTTCAGAGAATTGCGAACTCCACTCAGTTCAGATGAGAACATTTGTGAGGTACATACCTTTTTTTGGTTTCAGCATTAAAACTCCTAGCTTTTGGCTGACAACAAACAGAAAACTGGTAAAACTGATTTAATAAGAAATAAAATTTAATTTACTCAGTAAAAATTCCATTAAAATTAAAGCTTTCAGTGATGGCTTCCTTTGGTGATAAAATTCTATAATGAAAAGCTACAATAGTTTATTTTTTTTCTGCAAATACGATCCAGCTCACTAGAAGCTCAATGAGGACATTAGTACACTTCATAGACAACCAAAAGAAATTATCATATTGGTATGTTCTCACTTAAAAAACTATTAGATGAACAGAAGAGCAACACATGGAAATGATGAATGCCCAAAGTAATTGTTCATTTTCATTATACATAGAATTTGTATTTTTTCAATCGGTTGGATGATTACTGTTTTTATAGTGACTATTATATTTTTATAGATAACTACTGCTTTTATCTAAATGCCTAGATAATGAAGCAAAACTTTTAGTCTGACCCCTGAGTTTGTGAAAATTTGAGTTGTGCTTCCACTGACTGCAGAGGATTCTGATCATATCCTTCGTGTAAGGGGATTATAAACCAGCAAGTATGAATTGAAGTCTTGTGTCTTCCTGTTTCACCACCGTGTTTCACTTCTAGGTCTTCCCACACCTTTGTGAGAAATCACAATGCAGAGAAATGGTGGCAAATATTACTCAACAATTCAGAAAAATCCCCCCTTTTAGTATGTACTTTGGCTGAACTCAGAATCTGTCTGGAATTTTCATCTTCTGGTCTATAACTACAACATTTGAAAACTGGTTTCTTAGCAATGTCATGGACAACAAATTATCTCCGTGGAAGTTAGCTGCTCTTGTATACATTATATCAAAATCAGCAGTATCAGAAGCAAGATAGTAAGGACAAAATCAAGAATTTTGTTCAGTAAACTACAAAATTTAATGATGTTTCTGAAAATTATGTTGGAGATGTTGTGGTCATTAAGAGAAATTAATGAGTATTTGCCACTGATTTAATTGGGACCCACATTTTACCCAACATGCTAACTTAAAAAGGAGCTGTTATCAAATGATGTTAGTGTGGTTGGCAAATCAAATGCCATCAGAAGCTTTTCAAGGATGGTTATTTTCTCAGCATTTAAATCTTGGCAGGGAATAATCACTTTTTTTTTACTATTGTTCTATTTTTCCATTAAAAAAAAAATTTGCTTCTGAAACAAATGTCAACTTCTGTTGACATCCTATCAGGGAAAATTATGATGCAGCTGCCTGATTTCTATGAGTATGTTTATATTTGTTCTGGCCAGAATAAGTTAGGTGTTGCCTGGAGTCTTGTGAATTTATTAGGTCTTAAATCATGAAAGTTGTCAGAAAATATAACTTGGTGAAGTATTAAATGCTAATTTTAATTCAATGTCTTACATGGAGTATGCATACAATGTGGAAATACTTTTCAGATGTCCTAATGGAGACTCCCCACTGCTGAAACTTTGCTCAGATCTTATTCTTGCAGAGAAAAGGAACGTCTTTGAATATTTGCTGTTTGAATTCTACCAAGAAGTTTCGCTACACTTAATGGAAAATTTGAGTGAGAATAAGGATGTGGGTAACTTAGGCCTGGTCTGTGCTCTGTTTGAAACATTTTTCTTTCCATTTTAATCCATAATGTTCAGATTTTCATGGTAAACTGATTTTTTTAGCACACATCTTTAAACTTTTCCTGATAAAAAATGGTGAAAATTTCTTCCACCTACCCTCCCAGTGTCAAGCAGGACCCTTTTTCATCCATACTCAAATTCTCCCCAAAACTTCTTCCTGATAATCTGCAGGGCCAAACTGGTTAACCTGATGGGAGGAAGCTGGTGTGGAAGGGTATGCTGGGGAGTCAAAGACTTGTTTTCAAGGAATTCACATGGGTTTCAGTCCCTGCTCCAATTAATATCATATTATTTTATATAAAGAGGGAAAGCTTCCTAGAAGAGCTTTCTCTAAGAGCACCTCCAAATGACTACAGTAAGGTAATTAGGGCAGTCTCCTGGGAAAAGGATGATATGGATTCATGTTTTCTTGGTTGTTAAAGGGAAATAAACCTGGCTCTTGCACAGCTGGTGTTGTAAGTAGAAAGCTAATGAGTAAAGGTTTCCTTTCTAACTATCTTATAAAGAATGTGTAAGTGAAGCTCCTCTTTCATTTATGTTACAGATGTGCAAATAAAATCTTAATGCTTTTTCAGGGCTAAAGAAATTGTATTTGATCAGAATTAAAATAAATATATAGATATTACTCTTTTTTTGGTTATAACTTTTCAATTGTTTTATTTTAATTTCTAATGTTAACAGTGTTAAAAAACTGCCAGTATGAAAAATGAAATTTGCCTGTATTTTTCGTTTACAACTTCTATGAAATTGAAAGCATAATTTTTAGTGTTAACCACTGTCTATGAGAGAAACAAAACTGCAATTATAATATGACCTTTTAATCCTCCACAGCAGGATGACAGATTGCTACATCCATACATGAGCTCATTAGTTGTTTGGATCTTGAAATGAAAATGTGTTGTAATTCGGGAGGGTAGACGATTTTAAACATAGAGACATAAACACAAATCTCAAGGCAATAAGAGGCAAATCCAAGTTTCTCTATAGCACATTTGAAAATAAATTTTGATAGTCTTACCTGTTATGAAACCAGAAGCTGTTATTTGGAAGTTGTATAGTTTCTTCTTAAGTACGGGCAAGAGAACTTTTAACTTACATAAACCAGCCTTCCATCCCCAGCAATACACTAATTTATGTACTTTGTATGTTACAAAAGAGACTTTGTTTATTTAGTGTACACTGTTAATATTTCCAGTATTTCAGATCCAGTAAGAAAATAGCTGTGTTTATTTCTATGTCTGTCATTCTGACAATTGATACCTTTTGAGACCATTTTTCTACTACTTGTTTTATTTTGGGTTACAGTGACATTTCTTTTTATTTGTTACTGCTTTTACCTAGTAAATATGCTCCTAGCAAAGGACACCTCCAGTACTGGATCCTCCTTTCCTGGTGTTTGATATCCCTTACCTTAAGATCTGGGCAGTGCTGATGAGCTCTTCTCTTTTTCTATGATGTTTCTACTTATTGTACCTGTTTTTTTCATGGCATGCTTCTTGAGCAATGAACTTCACTTAATTCTAGATTATTTCAAGTTTAGCGCTCAAGATTGAGCTCTATGTCAACTATGTCTCTTGTATTACTTTTGGCCAAGGATTTGCATGGCAAGCACTTATATATTCCATAGGAAAGTGCTACTAAAACTGCTTACATTTATTATCTGGTCTTAGGTCTTGAATTTAGGTAAAAAAAAACCTTCCTCTATGAAAAATGAAATATGTCTGTGTTTTCCATTTCCTAGTTCTTATATCTGTGACTTCAGAACTTGGTGCTGTGATGGGGCAATCCCAAAGATGGATACCAGCTAGGCAATACTCTCAGTTGACTGAGAGTAGCCCTGCAGAAAAGGACTTGAGGATACCAGTAGATGAAAAAGTGACTATGTGTCAAAAATGTGCACTTGCAGCCCAAAAAGCCGACTATATCCTGGGCTGCATCACAAGAAGTGTGACCAGCAGGTCAAGGGAGGTCATTCTTCCCCTCCATTCTTATGAGACCCTACCTGGAGTACTGTGTTCAGCTCTGGGGTCCCCAGCAGGACAAGGACATGGGTCTGTTTGAGGAAGTCCAGAGGAAGGCAACAGAGATGATCTGAGGGCTGGGGCAACTCTCCTGTGAAGACAGACTAAGAGAGTTGGGCTTGTTCAACCTGGAGAAAAAACCTGTTGCAACCTTCTGATACATAAAAGGGGGCCTGCAGGAAAAATGGGAAGTCTTTACCACAGAGTGTAGTGATAGGACAATGGATAATGGTTTTAAACTGAAGGAGCCTAGATTTAAGTTACATGTTAAGAAGAAATTCTTTACGATGAGGTGGTGAGGCCCTGGCACAGGTTGCCCAGAGAGACTGTGGATGTCCTCTCCCTGGCAGTGTTCAAAGCCAGGTTGGATGGGGCTTTGGGAAACCTGGTCTAGTGGACGGTATTCCTGCTCATGGCAGGGGGGTTTGAACTAGATGTTCTTCCAACCCAAACCAATCTATGGTTCTAGAGTGATTTTACTATTCTGTGACGGCACTAGTTTCATTATTCTTTCCCTTGAAGCCAAAGGAAATTTTGCATATTTTAATTAATAAAACAATCTTTTTCAGATATTTTGCTTAGTATTTACTTCTATCAAAGGCAGTTCAAAGTATGTAGGATCCCAACCAAATTTATTTAACAGGAGACAGAACTATAGATTCAATTTTTTATGGCTCTGTAATCAGAGGACCGAATTATAACTCTGTTAAAATTAATGATCTATTCCATTTAAGGAAAAAGTGGACTAATAAATTACTTAGTAAAATGCTGCAGGAATGGTGACTTAATACTCTTTCCTAAACAAAACATTTTACATCACAATGGGAGCTAATCATGTGGACTTTATCCTGGTTACTTCTGGAATCCAATTTATTCCATCTGGTGCATGTCAGTCAATTCTTAATTGTTGTACAATTATATCAATCATCTCAGATGGAGTAAGTTAAGCTCAAAAGCAATGCTATTTTGTAATTAATAGATACAATTTGTGTCTTTTTTTTTCTTTTTTTCTTTTTAATGTGAAATGAGAACATAGGCATTGCTTGAATTTAGGCTAACAATATGAGTCAAAAATTATTCCCATTCTGACTTGCGCTGATATGAAAAAATAGAGAAAATTATTTTAGGCATGATTAGCATTATAATTAGCTCTATGGTGTAGCCCAAATCACTCAAAAAAATTTGTGGTCAAAATTGGCAACATCTGTAGCAGAGCAAGAAAATGTGATAAACTTAAAAAAACCCAGAAACAACCTATGTAAAAAATCTGCAGGGGAGGGGATTTCCTTAGTCTAAGCAGAAGGCTGAAGGTAGGGCTTAGTATATCTATGCAAGTAAAAGTGACTTCTATGTGGAGGGAAGTGATCAGATTTTTCACATCCACTGGGGAAAGGGCAAGACATTATTTGCTGAGTATGTGGCAAAGAAGATTTGTTTACATGTTGGGAAAAGTTTTTTAATAATAAGAGCACTGAGTAGGATTTAAAGTTATTATAAAGCCTCATTGCTAGATACTTTGAAGAATGCAGTAAAGGAGTATCAGTGTGGGGTGATCTAGGTAACTCTTCTGCCCTGACATAATCTATAGAAATAAACCTCTCAAGATAATCATAGAATCATAGAATGGTCTGGGTTGGAAGGGACCCCAAGGATCATAGAGCTCCTACCCCCTGCCACAGGCAGGGACACCAACCTCCAGGCCTGGATCTACACAAGGTTGCCCAGGGCCCCATCCAACCTGGTCTTGAACACCTCCAGGGACGGGGCAGCCACCACCTCTCTGGGCAGCCTGTTCCAGCACCTCACCACTCTCTCTGTAAAAACCTTCCCCCTAATATCTAATCTAAACCTTCCTTTCTTTAGTTTTAGTCCATTCCCCCTTGTCCTGCCATTTCCTACCCTTTTAAAATGTTGATTCCCCTCCTGTTTGTATGGTCCCTTCAGGTACTGAAAGGCTGCAATGAGGTCCCCCCACAGCCTTCTCTTCTCCAGGCTGAACATGCCCAGTTCTCTCAGCCTCTCTTTGTTGGGGAGGTGCTCCAGCCCTCCAATCATCTAGTGGCCCTCCTCTGAATCCTCTCCCAACAGTTCTACATCTTCCTTGTATTGGGGCCCCAGCTCTGGACACAGTACTCCAGATGGGGCCTCATGAGGGCAGAGTAGAGAAGGACAGTCACCTCCCTGTCCCTGCTGGCCACCCTTCTCCTGATGGAGCCCAGGATACCATTGGCCTTCTGAGCTGCAAGAGCACACTGCTGGCTCATGTTAAGTGTCTTGTCTACCATGACATCCAGGTCCTTCTCAGCAGGGCTATTCTCAAGGAGCTCTTCTCCCAGTCTGTGTCTATGTCTGGGATTCCTCTGGCCCAAGTGCAACACCTTACACTTGGCAGTGTTGAACCTCATTAGGTTCACCTGGGCCCACCTTTCCAGCCTGTCAAGATCCCTCTGGACGGCAATGACCCGAGTTGGTGTCTATGGACAGTTTAGAGTAGCGGTGTTAAAAAAATGAAATGGTGAGTACAATCAACTCAGACTCTTATTAACTTTGGCAGGAGCAGCATTCCTTGGGATGTCCCTGGCTTTTCTTCCCAGTCAGTGTGTAGGGACATAGAAAAAGGGGGACCCCAGTGGAGGCTCCAAGGTGGCTGACAGCAGTTCCTCAGAATGTGCAGGTGGGATTTTAATGTTCAACTCTGTGACATCAAGTGGGAAGCAATGCTGTTTTTCCTCTTTGCTCTTGATAGAGATTAGGCATCTGTTACAGATAAGATTCATGCACTTCTGTTTTGTGGATGGATTTTTAATTGAACACAAATCATTGCCTTTCACAGTAACACATCCTTCATTGAGGACAATGTGAGAGTGATAACAGTATATTTCTTTATTGCTGGACATAGTGCTTGCATTCATGTCCAACTCAGCTGAGAATTTCTTCCTACACACCTCTGATTCATATCAGATGCTTTTGGTCAGGATCTCTCTTGGGCCTTGGGAGACTACATTATCTTCTTGTTCTCCCCACTACTATATGTCCATTTGCTTCAGTAGATGCTATCAGCTGCTAGTAGCTGTGATATGCACAACAATGGATCACAGTAAAGCAGTGGATGTAGCTGTAGGCATTCTGCAATTTCTAGGCATTACAAATTACTAGGTTTATAGGAGTAGTTAAATATAATCTCTTCCTAGTGTGTGCGCTAATAAAATTCAACTTGCAGAAATTAAACCCAGTGAAAAGATTGTTTCATTTCTTCGAGGTTTAGACCCTCTTGCCTCTTCCTTCTTCCACAATATTTTTTAATTGGAAAAGGGTTTAAAGCATTGTTGTTTCAAAAGTAATGTTCCAGAATCTTGTCTGACATGGAAAAAAAAGGAGGAATGCTAATTAAACACCATTTCAGTAAATAGAATTAAGCTAATGTAAAGGCAAAGAAAAAGAGACTAAATATAAATTTTAATTCTTTTGTCATTTAATCCAGTTAATTCTCTTGGTCTTCTCTCTTTCTTTGAAGGAGCTCTCAGGCGTAATAGAGGTTTTTTTAAAAAATAAAACCAAACAAGTGCTTAGAACCCAGTCGCTTCTTTTTCTAATTCTTGTGCCCTTTCAAACAACAGAGGTTCCACTGAAATGTATTTGCTAAAATATGAACTCCTAATATGACCTTCCTTATGCAAGTTGCTCCTCCCATCCTGCTGCTCTCTCACCATAAAGAGAAATAATCTCCAGGTTCAATTGTATTTAATACTTTTCCATAATGTTCTGTTCAAACAGCAACCTTTTGAATTTTTAATTACTTTGGCAATAAACCTGGAAACCAATTTACTGTGAAGTTATGCGGTGCAATATTAAACAGAAACAACACTTCAGAGCCTCAAAATAATAGCTGTGGCCGGGACTGGTATTAGGTTCTGTTAATCATAGATTCAGCATGTTGGTGGTGTGCCTTTCAATGGTATTTGCACACAGCATTTTTGGTGGGCTTTTCAATGGTATTTGCACACAATATTTTTTGATGTTGTGCTAGGCTGACATCAGTAAGTGCAGGAGCAGAAACTGCATGTGGTACTTTCTATTTAGAATACAATGAATGTTTCCATGAAAAGTTAGAAAATGATTAGTCACAACTGTGAATTCGTAATGGTGAAGCTATGGAAAAATGCATTATCTTTTTATTTGCAATTTACATTTCCCAGCCAAAAAAGGAATAGCTACACAGTCATGCTTGCCATTTGAAAATAAAACTTGAGGAATGCTACCTGCAGAGTGCTTAAGAAGATGACTTACTGCTCCTGTAAAACAAAAAGGACAAATTAAAGAGCAGAAAAGTATTAATCTGTCACTACTCTAACACAGAAATCAGTGCATATTCCCCTAGTTAAAAAATTTTCAACAATGAACTAGCTTCCAAGACTTCTACTTCAGCTGAGGAGATTTTGTGGCTGGTTTTTGATGTTCCAGACTTCATGTACACAAAGTAATTTATTTTACTGGGTAAAGCTGTAGCATCTTGTAAGTTTTAATGAAATATACGCTTACTCCTGGAAGGAGAATTAAAATGCAGCTAGTTTGATGGTACAATTTGAGCATAAGGTCATTCTGGGAAAAAAAAAAATTATATGGAACAAATGGGACACAGATATAAATGCCACTGAAACTGCAGAATGTGTCATCTTGATGTTAATTAGTTTGTTTAGGTGATACGATCACATTGCTGAACAACTTAATCAGGAGCACATTCCAGATGGTGCAAAAATTGTATTTCATATCCTTTCAGGTGACATTTACAGTGGTTCATAACATTATATACAATCAGCACCATTAAAATATGTTTTTCATAGAGAATTGATGTCCTTTTATAACTCCTTGATGCTAAATTGTAAGGTTGGCATTTGAAGTGCAGGCCACCATCATCTTCATTGGTTTAAATAACTGAGATGGTATCTATGTGGATTTTTATTTTTTAAATAATCTACTGAATATCCATGTTTGACTTTGGGAATGATGGGTGTGATTGTCATGGTTTAATCCTGAATGGCAGCTAAATGCCACACAGCTGCTCACTCGCTCTCCCTCCAGTAGCATGGGGCAAGAGAATTGGACGAGTAAAGGTGAGAAGATTTTTGAGATAATAGTAGTTTAGTAATTTATTATAGTAATAGTAATAGTAGTAGTGGTAGTAGTAATAACAACAATAGTAATAATAATAATAATAATAATAATAATAATAATAATAGAAATGAAAGGCACATGACAAAAAGAGAGAGAAATAAAGGAAGACAAGTGGTACAAATGAAAAAACAATGGCCAATCAGTCCCTAAGCAGTACCTCCCTGGCCAACCACCTAGTTTTATTGCTGAGCATGATGTCATACAGTATGGGATACCCCTTTGGTCAGTTGAGGTCAGCTGTCCTGGCTGTATCCCCTCCCAACTCCTTGTGCCGGCTCACTGCTGGGGTGGGAAGCAGAAAAGGCCTTGGCTCTGTGTAACTGTTCAGCAGTAATAGAACCATCCCTGTGCTACCCACACTGCTTTCAGCACAACTCCAAAGCATGACCCTATGCTGGCTACTATGAAGTGAATTAACTTTGCCCCAGCCAAAACCATCACAGTGATATATATGGTTAGCTAACTGCTGCACAGACAGATTTATTAATACAAACATCACACTTGTATTGAGTTCATTAGCTTCATCTTTCAGATCTTTTTATGATCTTGAATTTTTTTAAAAAATTGGATCCTAAAAAAATAAAGGAATGCTAAGATGCATACACAGGGGATAGCTAAGTACCTCAAGTAGCTTGCAAAATCTCTTTAAAGATGCCTTTGACTGTAAAAAAGAAATCAGGATACAGTCCTAGTCTCAAATGGGTCCTGTGATGCAGGAGTGTGTGCCGCGATGGCTAGTCATGCAGAGCGGGTAAATCCCCAAGTACTTACAGCATAGCTCTTCTTGAAGCCCATAACAACATTTGAGAAAGGATTGGGTATTTAGATGTAGAACAAGAGCATATAGAATAAGGAGTCAAAACATTTTTCAGAATCACAAAGAATCCATCACAATATATAAAAGCTCAATTGCAATTAATCAGCTTCTTAAATATGTTTATTTATTATTTGTATACATTTTTTCCTTCACTGATATATTCAATGTGTACTCCTTGTGAACAGATTTGAACACTCTGTTGAAATTATGTCTCAGTCTACAATTACTCAATTAGAACAGGAGTTTGGATTTTGCTATCCCAAATCTCCAACGCATGCTGTGACTTTTGTCCCGTTGACAGTTAGGTTTTCACTGTCGCCCGGTCCCCATACTCCCCCTTCACCCAGTTCACACACAAGGAGGCTGGTGAATAAATAGTGCTGTGCCACAGGAGAGGGTCAGTGCACAAGGATGGAGAAGCCGAGTTGATTACTTTGTTTATGAATCACAGAATCATAGAATGGCATGGGTTGGAAGGGACCTCAAGGATCATAGAGCTCCAAACCCCCTGCCACAGGCAGGGACACCAACCTCAGGCCAGATCTACACAAGGTTACCCAGGGCCCCATCCAACCTGGTCTTGAACACTTCCAGGGATGGGGTATCCACCACCTCTCTGGGCAACCTGTTCCAGAACCTCACTACTCTCTCTGTGAAAAATTTCCCCCTAATATCTAATCTGAACCTTCCTTTCTTTAGCTTTAGTCCATTCCCCCTTGTTCTGCCATTTTCTACCCTTTTAAAAAGTTGATTCCCCTCCTGTTTGTATGCTCCTTTCAGGTACTGAAAGGCTGCAATGAGGTTCCCCCACAGCCTTCTCTTCTCAAGGCTGAACAAGCCCAGTTCTCTCAGCCTCTCTTTGTTGGGGAGGTGCTCCAGCCCTCCAATCATCTTCGTGGCCTCCTCTGAACCCTCTCCAACAGTTCTACATCTTTCTTGTATTGGGGGCCCCCAGATCTGGACACAGTACTCTAGATGGGGCCTCATGAGGGCAGAGTAGAGAAGGACAATCACCTCCCTGTCCCTGCTGGCCACCCTTCTTCTGATGGAGCCCAGGATACCATTGGCCTTCTGAGCAGCAAGAGCACACTGCTGGCTCATGTTAAGTTTCTTGTCTACCAGAATCCCCAAGTCCTTCTCAGCAGGGCTACTCCCAAGGAGCTCTTCTCCCAGTCTGTATCTATGTCTGGGATTCCTCTGGCCCAAGTGTAACACCTTACACTTTGCAGTGTTGAACCTCATTAGGTTCACCCGGGCCCACCTTTCTAGTCTCTCAAGATCTCTCTGGATGGCTTCCTTTCCTTCTATGGATTCAACCACACCACTCAGTTTGGTGTCATCCGCAAATTTGCTGAGGGTGCACTCAATTCCATCCTTGATGTCATTGATAAAGATGTTAAAGAGCACCGGTCCCATTTCCCATCAAATCCACATCTCTCCAATTTAGAGATAAGGATGTGGTGGGGGACTGTGTCAAAGGCATTGCACAAGTCCAGGTAAATGACATCGGTTGCCTTCCCTTTGTCTACCAATGCCGTCACTCCATCATAAAAGGTCACCAGATTGGTGAGGCACGACCTTCCCTTGGTGAAGCCGTGCTGGCTGTCCCAGATCAGGCGCTCATTCCTCATGTGCTCCAACATGTCATCCAGGAGGATCTGTTCCATCATCTTCCCAGGCACAGAGGTGAGGCTCACCGGCCTGTAATTCCCCGGGTGTTCCTTCATCCCTTTCTTATAAATAGGAGTGACGTGACCCATTTTCCAGTCCCCGGTGACCTCTCCTGACAGCCACGACTTTTCAAATATGATGGAGGAATATGAAATTATTCACTTCAAATATGAAGTGAGGAATGGAAACTTCTTCCAGTCGTGTTTCCAAATGTGATGTCATTCTCACAGAAATGCAATGAAAGATATTTTGATTATTTCTTTAATCATGTTGTTGTTTATACATTGCATCAACCATATCTGCTGTCTGTCCAGCAGCTTCTAAATATTGACATGACTAACGTCTGTGTACAGATTTTGACACTTATTAGAGGTAGTAGATTTACTTCGGTGCTAGTTTAGTGTCGGTTGTGGTCAAATTTATATTTTTTGGCTGGTAATTTCTATAAGCTGTTTTCGTTTTGTTGTGTATCCCTTGTAATTTTAGTTCCTACACTGACCAAGTAAAGATTTCTTCCTGTTTATGAGACAGACTATTATTTCATTAATATTTGCATTTAATAATGTCAAGTTTTAAAACAGTTTTACTGTTTTGAGGGGAGTTTTGCACTGATTGTTAAGTTTTTTTGGGGTTATTTGGTTTAGGGGTTTTTTTTGGTTTTTTTGGTTTTTTGTCCATTTTAATACAAGGCTCACTAGGAAATAATAGACTTTTATATAAGCTTTTGTAATAATTTACATGCAAGACCATCGGAGACCTTGATGAAAGTACAGAGGATTTATTGTTGGTGATAGATTCTGAAAACGTTTTTCCCAGAAATGATGATACTGAATTGCATTGGGATTTTAAGTATGCCAAATGCTACTTGATAATAATTTGACTTCAGGCTATTATGTAGATAGACATGTTAACATGGGCCTATCTATGACCTGGAAAAGAAATACAAGCAGCAGGTGATTGCTCATCATTTCTAGTTATTATCCAGGTGACTGCACTTGCATCCTTTGGGACTTATGAACTCTGCCTTACTCAGGGGAAAGGCAAGGGAAGGTTCAAGCTTGGTTTACTTTTCATAGATCTGCACTTGACAACCAAGGTGATTTTACTAACTGCATAGCGCCTGTGCATCCAGTCAGAGGTTTCCTGATTCTTTAGGATTTTTTAGCATCTTGGCTATGGATATGCATAGCCTTAAACTTTCTGAATTGACATCTGCATTAAGTGACTTTGCTCCAGGGGTCTGGAGTAGGCATTTTGCCCTTTTAACTCTGGTGGGTTCACCTGAGCCTCTTTCACTGGAGTTTTCCAAAGAATATCTAGAGGAAAAAGTTTCCATTAAGATCCTGTTAAATGGTGGGGACTATATGGCAGTGTCCGTGCCTTCCTCCCACTATTCATGTCTTTTAAAGGCTTCAGCAACCAAAACCCCTCTAATTAGTTCACTATCATACCTTGGGAAAGCAGTAAATGTATTTCCAACATGTCTGTGTTTTGGCAGTCTTTCCTTTTGTGAAATGCTAAACGTTTATGTTGTGTTAGTCTTTATTAGAAGAGGCTTTTGATTCTGTAGGTCATAGGAAGTATCATAGAATCATAGAATTGTAGGGGTTGGAAGGGACCTCAAGAGATCATAGGGTCCAACCCCCTGCCAAAGCAGCTCCCTAGGGCATATCACTCAGATAGGCGTCCAGACGGGTCTTGAATATCTCCAGAGAAGGAGACTCCACCACCTCCCTGGGCAGCCTGTCCCAGGGCTCTGTCACCCTCACTGTGAAAAAGTTCTTCCCCATGTTGGTGCGGAACTTCCTGTGCTCCAACTTGCAGCCATTGCCCCTTGTCCTGTCTCCACAGACCTCTGAAAAGGGGCTGGCTGAAAGTAATAGTAGTAAGTAGTAGTAAGTAGTCTCTTAATCTTTGCAGTTTGAATCTTGGAGCAAATTTATCTCCTAAATTTGGTTTCCATATAATTTCTTTAACTTCCATAAGGGGAATGGGGTTTGAGAACTCCTAATGCTGTTTTCAGTGCATAAGGGAATTGGAGGGATTATTCTATTCCTGGTTCAGCTGTCCTTCAGGGAAATTCCTCACTCATGTTGATGATGTGACTGAGTTTATTATTCATGAATATCAGCACTCCTTTGAGCGGACTTCTTCAGTTTGGATTAATAGGAAAAGAGCAAGAGAATCCTGTTGGGGATTTGTCTGCCCTCTTGCCCTTTGCTTTGCTAGGAGGTCTATTGTCAGAGTGGCTTTACTATACCAGGAATAATGCTGGATCTTTTTGACCTCTTCAGTCAAAAGGGGAAGGCAGAAATGTTGGAAGTCACAGCATCGACAACAGTGTTGAGACTGTCTTCCAAGGGCAAATGCTGTTTATGAATAATTCGATTGTCTCTGTGTTATAGCAGCATTGCATTCCTTGCACTTGAATTCCCTCTCTGCTTATATCTTTACATAGCATGTAGAAGACCTTTAAGATATTGTATTGAAAGAAACTTTCCATTGCAGGGGGAGAATATATTATACTCAACTGCTGAGAATTGCTGCTCTGCATTACTGTGTTACTGCCATGGGTCTTGTTTCTGTGCAGTTGGAAGCAGCTTTTTCCTTTTTCCCCCCTTTTTTTCCCCCCTCTTTTGGTAGATCAAGAGTTTCAAGTTGGATTTGGGAGTTTTTGATGAAGATTTTCCTTGTTTATCTCAAAGTTGTTTGAAGGCTTGGACATTTTTTATTCTGAGACAGTTTGAGCACTCTGAGCTGCCTGCTGAATGCTCTCTAGTTCTGCTGCAAGGGGTACAGGTGTTATTCCTAAAACCCAGGTAACACAGCAGCACATATAACAGAGTTAATCCATGTTACCTTTATTTTCTGTGAATTATGGATGATATTCTTACTTTTCAGCTTTATTTCATTCAGTTCAGTAGCTTCCCTTGGTTTGATCAGAAGTGACCGAACTACTGGCCAACTTTCTCATGGCCAGTATGCCAGGGCAGGTGATTTTCCTTTTGCATCTCCTCACCTTGACTAAATTAATGTTTCTTTCTCTTTACCTGTTACCAAAGCATTCACGAGTCCGTATTTTTTCCACTTCAAAGCTGGGCTGTTGGATAAAAGAATACAGTCAGTGAGGAAAAAAATATGTATGTGTCCAGCTGTGAAGAAAACGTGCCTTCCATTAGATCTTCATCTCACATATACTTGTACATTGTTTAACTTCAGATTTGTTCATGCTGTTTTGGGAATACTTTCATGTGCTTGTCTACCCTAAGTTGCAACTATGATTTGCTTCAGGGTATCTTCCACCCTTACATCTTATTTTTCACATGATGTTGTTATTTTTATTGTTAAATGTTGTAGGCATGTAGACATTGTCTATACCCTACAAACATTAGTACAGCCAGTGAAAATAGCTGTTTTGGAAAATCCATTCATATTAATTTCTTAATAATCACTCTTTAATTTGTATTTGTTCATATTTTCAGCTATTTTTGGTGGGATGAGTTATATATTTTATTAATTAATTTACTATCTGATGATTAGTTAAAATATACTTTTTATAATGGTTTTAAAACTGCAATTTCCTATTAAAAGCATAAATAATCTTGTGGTATCATTTTCTTTGAAAACTGCTCACTTCACTCTGATAGAATATGCTAATGTTTGTGAAAATGTGCTTGAGACACAAATTTACGTAGTTTTAATTCATGAAAAAAACCAAATGGCTTTAGAAGTCGTCAGAGAGTTTTAAAATGTTCCTAGATGTTAGCAATGCCATTGGTATCCTAGGATTTCTTAATTCCTAAAAGTCTAAGATTATGTTTAACATCTGTAACTAAACATCTTGCTTAGACATTCCAGGATCATATTAACATTTTATTTTCTAGGATCCTGTTTCCAGTTCTCTTGCGAGGCTTGTACTTCCTGCTTCCAGGCTATATCACTTTGCTTGTGCCTGCAATTTAATGGACTTTGTTTCGCTGATCCCAGCTTACCAAGGAGTCCAGATGGTCCTGTACAGCTGCCTGCCTTTTCATTATTTACCCTCCTCCCTCTCCTTGTGTCATTTGCAAATTTATCCACTACAAACTGTGATTTTATATTTACTTCTAGATCACTGATGAAAACATTGAATAACATCAGACCGTACATCAATCCCAAGGGAGTCCTGCTAGAAACACTCTTATTCAGCTATGGTTTTCCATTGATAACTATGTTAATTATCTAGTTTTAAATCTATTTAATTTTCAGTGCATTAAAAATGTACTGCCATTCTAATTTTTTCACTAAGAATGTTTTGTGAATGCCTTAGAGAGGTCTAAGTATATTATCTTCTTGCAGCTGCTTCTATCAACTCAAATTTTAACCTCTTGAAGTAATGAAATTGAGTTTATTTAACAGATCCTAATGTCTTATGAAATCTTATTGACTGGCATTAATTATACTGCTTTTGTTAGTTCTCAAACATCTGTTTTTAAGTTATCTTTCCCTCAATTACTTTGGCACCGATGTTAGACTGTCCTTGAACAGTGCATGTGCACGTTTCCAAATTTACATAATCTTAAAAATTCTTCAGTCTCATGAAGTTCCAAAGATTTTTTAGAAATTAACTTCTTCAAAATTCATAGATCTCAACATCCAAGTTTTTTGTGTGGTTGCAAGTTGTGCAGGCCTAAGGACTGAATACATCTTAGAAGCTGGTAGTTCATTGTCTGGAAAGTTAAAAAAGCCCTTCTTCCCCTTCTTCTCATTCTGTAATGAAGAACAGAAACATTTATTAAGGATGTTGCCTTTTCTGCCTCTTAAAAATTTCCCAGTCTTCATCTATTAGTAAGCCTAGATCATCTCTATAATTTCTTTTGTTCCTAATGAGCTTAATGAACAATTTCTTACAGCCTTTAACCTTGCTAGCATGAATTCTACCTGACATGTTTTTCTTTCCCATTTAATTTTCTCCACTCTGTATCCTCTAATTTATAGTGACTGAAATTTTCTCTCCATTTTTATTCTGGTTTCTTGAGGAGCAGGTTGAAACAATCAGTGTATGCATGTGTGTGCTTGCCTGGAACCAAAAAACTTCTGTACTGCAGAAATTTTCACAAAGGATGAATCATTAGTAATGAAATTCTTGTGTATGATTGCCATTACAAATGAGAAAAGGTAGCCAGGAGAAGGGACAGAAGAAACTGTTTAGTGCCTCCCTACAGAAAAAGTTGCTGCAACCTCCTGTTAGAAACTTTGTAATTGCTGTCCTTAGTTTAAACTAAACTAGAAGAAAGGCCACAATGAAGGCAGGAGAAGGGAAGGAGTCCCTTCTGTATCCCTTCACAGTTTCTCTCCTTCACTTGAAGAACCCTAGCTCTGGAACAAGACCACTCCTTAACTCATTAACCCCTGAAACTCTACATGCCACTTACTTAAACCCTCCCCAAGATGCTCAATACTTCCTCTGTCTTCAGAACACTATCATAAAATTGCATTTTTCTTCAGTGAGAAGCCTTTCCTGTGTTCTTAAAATGCACAACCTCTCCATCTGCATCAGAAAGGCAAGGAAAATTGCTCACACACCCAAAGGGCTGCTATGACATGAAGTAGAGGAGTAGTGTGTGCAAATTACAGAGATTATTGTCCGATTCCATTGTGCATTCCCACTACTTGGATTTCTCTGCAGCTTTGGTCCAGCAAGACACGATTAACTTAAAATGCATGAGTAGTCTCATTAAACTCAATAAAAGTACTCACATGCTTACTATGCATTTAAGTAGTTTGCAGAATCAGCATTAAAATAAGAAGCAATCCACAGACCTCTCCACTTCTCATATATTAAAGTTTGGGAAAGGGAGGAGGCTTTAATATAAAAAGCTGAAAAAACCCAAATCTATTCATCAGATCAAAAATCTTGTCTTATGCAATAGATTTGAAATGCAAAGGTTTGATTTATTTGATAGGCAATGTATTAAACAAATGCAGATGTATGAGTCTATTTACATTATTCTGGTTTTATATTATGCACATTACGATGTTGACTAATAGTATCTCTCAACAGCATTTTCAAGTCATCGAGGTTGCATCTGCTTGTATTGATCTTGCATACATTACTGTGGCACCTCTTCTGTTGTACTTGTGCTTTGTAAATTCTTCCAATGCATAACATGAGGTGAGAGAAATTCAATCAAGTGAAGTCGGAAGAAGTCAGGGAAGGATATGTAAATGTATGAAATTTGTGTTAATGTTTCTTGTTTTTAAGCAATCGTCTGCCTTCACCTGTTATTTCAGTGCACCTCTGAAACATGCAGTGTTTTAAAAACCTTTTAGTTCTTATAAAGAAGAATATATATATCACTAAGAGTTAAAGCCTTTCTCAGAACCTGAAAAGGATTCAGAGCCAAAGAAAGCATTAGGTTTGTGTAAAACAGACTGCACAGTATCTTGCTTTTTATTATCTGTGACCCACTCGTTAAAGTTTGTCCTGCTACATCACATTACTGAGGCTGTGAATAGCACAATAACTAATCTCTGTCTGACAGAGTTTGTCTTTGAATTCAGTACTTGCATTTTGAGTCCCATTAATAGCAGGGAAATACATATGTGGTCCTGGTTTTGAGTGCTGCCAGCAGTAAATCATAGACCCATAGGATCAGCTAGTGCCATGGACAGGGAAACCCTCCACTAGACTATGTTGCCCAAAGCCCCATCCAACCTGGGCTTGAACAGTGCCCAGGAGGGAGGGGGCAGCCACAGCTTCTCTGGACAGCCTGTGCCAGGGCCTCATCACTCTCATTGTAAAGAATTTCTCCCTAATGTTTAACCTAAACCTACCCTCCTGCAGCTTAAGGCTATTACCTCTTGTTCTATCACTACATGCCCTTGTAAACAGTCTCTCCCCAGCTTTTCTGTAGGACCCTTCAGGTACTGGAAGGCTGCTATAAGGTCTACCCAGAGCCTTCTTTTCTCCAGGCTGAACAAGCCCAAGTCTCTGACCATGTCTTCACAGAAGAGGTACTCCAGCCCTCTGATCAACTATATGGCCCTCCTCTGGATTCACTCCAGCAGCTTCATGTCTTTTCTCAACTGAGGACCAGAGCTGGATGTAGTACTCAGCATGGTCTCATAAGAGCAGAGCAAAGAGGTAGAACCACCTCCTTTGACATGCTGGTCGTGTTGTATTTGATGCACTCCAGGGTATGTTGGCTTTCTGGGCTGCAAGTGCACATTGGCAACCCCACAAACAACCCCAAGTCCTTTCCCTCAGAGCTGCTCTCAATCCATTCTCCACCCAGCCTGTAGTTATGCTTGGGATTACTCTGACCTATGGCAGGACATTGCACTTGCCCTTGTTAAACTTCATGCAGTTAACATGGTCCCACCTCTCAAGTCTGTGTGAATCCTTCTGCGTCCCACCCCTCCATGTCTCGATCACACCACACAGCCTGGTCTTGTGGGAAAACTTGCTGAGTCTGCACTTGATTCCACTGTTCATGTCTCTGACAAGGAGGTTAAACATCACCAGTACCAATACTCACCCCTGAGGAATGCCTGTCATCACTGGGCTCCACTTGGGCATTGAGCTGTTGACTGGAACTCTTTGAGTGTGACCATCCAGCCAATTCCTTATCTATTGAGAGGTCCATGTATCAAATCCATGTCTCTTCATGTCTTTAGACACAAGGATGTCATGGGACAATGTCAGATGTACAGGTAGATAGCATCAGTTGCTCTGTTCTTATTCACCAACAGTAAGCTTGTGTATCAAGTAAGTATGGGTTAATATTTCTCAGGGCTGTGTTCTGCATTTCTAACAGAATTATCACTCCCTTTTACTTGAAATTCCATTTACCTTAATAGATTATTTTATCAGCCTGTTGAGTGGCTGTTTAATTCAGATTGTACTGTAGATGAAAAGCAGGAGTTTATGAGTTACAAATAAACTCATAAGTATTACATAAAAGTATTACATAAAAATTTTTACCTCATTTATTTAAAGGAAAACATATGTGAAAAGTAACCTTAAAGGAGAGGTGAGGTTTTATTTCCTATTCTCAGGCTGACAGTGATGTAAAGTTAACTTGATACTGACAATGGGTTTTAGGGATGTGGTCACAAACTTCACACAGGCGTCTTATGGAAGAGGATGGAGTTTCTCCTTTGAAGATTCTGTCTCAGTGGCAATGCTGGGAAGGAAATTGTCTCTCTGTGAGTCTTGCTGCCTCTCCAGAGGCATCATCTGTGTATTGAGTAATTCCACTGTGCCCTTCCATAAAAAGATCATACTTAATCCCATCACTAGAACAAGATCTCTTGTGTTGTAGATACAAGTATCCATGAGGTACTACTATAAAAAGATAGTCCAAAACGCTGTTTGTATTTATTTGGTATTTGAAAGAATCTGGCCACTTAAGGCTTGATGGAGTCCTAAAATGTATTACAGGTCTTTGGTACCAGTATAGGCTTGCAGTCTTAGAATCAAGAAGTAAAAGTCAAATACAACGTCTGTATTTAGTAAAAAAGCAGACTAGAAGTTCCTGAAATCAATGATTCTCAATATTGCACAAACATTGAATGATATGCATGAATAATTTAAGGCTGTTTTCTTAAATGTGCAGAAGTCAAGTTATCCTTGCAGTGAGATTCATTGTAAATCGCCAGCAATTTACTCTGTTTCTGAAAACCACAGGCAGCAATTTAGTGACAAGATTAGACCGCTTACTGTACACGTGTGACATTTTCTTGATTTAAACTGTCATTCTGAAAAGCTGTTAACTGACAGCTGGAGTTTGGAATGAGGTTATAAAGTTTACTGAAGGACTCCTTACGACTGAGGTTGAGCTACATTTCTGCTCGGGTAGAGAAGAGCACGTAGACCTCCTACTGCAACTAAAGCATGTATGTGTGCAAATTGGCACTTTCAAGAGAAATTATACATGATCTTTTTAGACATTCATGTGCTTCAGTGGTGTATGGTGCTGTGTTGACATTTTACATCTCATAAACACAGCAATGTATTTCCGAAATACCTTCTTTCTTCTGAGGTATGTCAGAAATTCTGACTGTAAGTGCTACAGATGGCTGGCAGTACAGCAATAGGCATAAGCTCCATCATTTTTGTCTGCTCTCTGTAAGTGATATTTATCAAAGTAGTTTCTGAAGATGATCTGAATTATTCCAGAGTATGACATTGGACCAGGTAGGGGGAAGGGGTAGTATTCATCTGGATTTACTTTTTTTTTTTTTTTTAATTATCAGCTAAACTGGAGGTCTTCCTATCAACCCAGTTCCTATTATATTTCCATAACAAGTAGACATGCAGTGTTTGACCCAAAGACTGTATTACATCACTGTCTTTACCTTCTCTTTAACATCAGCTGTGTGAATCAGGGGCACCTTAGAGCTGATAAGCACTTGTGTAACAAGCTGGTAGTAGCAAGAAGCACTGGAAATGTGTGGTAAACCTAGCAGAGTTTGGAGTAAAAAGAGAATGGGCCTCTTTGTCCACCAGAAAAACTACAGTTGTCATAGGCAGGTGACAGTTTGGTGTTCTGAGAACTAGGTGATCATACTCCCTAGTGCTCCTGAAGGAAGTGAAAGGTTTCAGCCATTACACATCTCAGGTAACACATCTTAGCTGCTGGCAGTGGATTCAGGTTTGTTTATGTGGAATGAATGGATACTGTTGCTGTATTATAACAGTGAATTAAATGTTTCATATGCACTCTGTTGGTATTCGTAGATGTGTATCAGCATTCACAGATGGGTTGGGTACTTGCCTGGGATTCCTCTGTTTTTTTCAGTCATGCCAGGTGGGGTTGTCTTTGTAAAATTCTGCATTTGTGAAGTACTTGATGAGGCAAAAAAAAGCAAGGGTTAAGGAAGAAATCAGTTCTCTTTCCCCTTATGCTTCAACAGTTTTGTAGGAAATACGCATTAAACCAGAGGGAAAAAATAAAATGAAGTGAATTATCATTCAATAAATAAAAATCTGACTTCAGAGGAGACCTGGATTATTCACTGTACTGGACTAGAAAGAGTGTTGAAAAAATAACATTTTAACATCTGGTTATCTAATTGTCCTCAGCCAACACTTTTGTCACTTTCCCACTAGCAAAAAGTCCCTAGTCTCTTCTTTATGGAAAAGACAAAACCTTACAGCAAAATGCCTTGCTGTGACATTTTACTTCCACATCTTTGATTTATAATTCAGTCCCTGTGCCCAAACTGTATACGTGCATATGCACAGAAAGGCTCCTTTTCCAACTTGCTTCATTACAAGCTCCCTTCTTAATTTCTGCAAGGTAGATGTACTGTCCACATAGTTCTCTTTCCTTTGGTGGAACATTATTCAAGTCTGTCTGCATGACACCTTGTGGCATTGTGAAGTGGCAGAAACCATGACGCAAATGGTAATGCAAGGTGCTGTTGTTGTGAAATCTTCTGCCTCACGTGTAAGTACATGAATTCACCTCACTGAGTGCTGATACGAATTCTTCAGTCTCCCAGGGAATTCAGCAATGCTGCTTTGTGGATAAGCAAGGCAAGAGTAAACTCTGCCTAAAGCTGTCCTAGAATATGTTTTTTTATTCCTTGAGTTTCAAATCAGCCCACTCCAAATTAAGATAGTCTTTCATCTTTGCTTTATCTGAATGCTAACCTTCACCCAATTTTTCTTAGAAATGAAAGCTATGACAGTTCTTTAATAAAGCACTGGTTTTCTTTCCCCTTTCAAGTTCCGTGGATAAGAACAGAAATGTTAGAACTTCATCACAGGAATTAAAAAATGAAGTGGTCCCAGAATACAGATTAATATTAGCCCATTAGTCTGGTATTACGTGAGTTATTTCATAAATCAGATCAATATTGTACAAGCTAGTTCCAAGTGGCCTGTGAAATCTTTCCTCAGCTTTTGATTTTTCAGAAATGTGAAAGGCAGCTTTAAATTAGCTCTGTAGTAGTAATTATTTTACCAGCCAGACCTCAGGCATGGAAGATATGGGCTGCATGTTGCTCACAAGGTCATAAGATCTGACCCGATAACAAAAACATTGCTTTGAATTATGGGGCAGGAACACAGTTCCTTTGCCATATTCTTTTCTTTAAAAAACCCAAACCCAAACCCAAACCAAAACCCTATTTCTCATATGAGAAGTGACTGAATGCAACTTTCTACCTTTTAAACAGTTATACACAAGTTCTCTTTCCAGTGTTGAATTTAAACAGTGTAGGCTGCCAAATAATCATTTTTTGTAAACATATTTTAGAACTAATATTAAATACTTTGTTCTAATGTGGGAGCTCATTTAGTTGTCTCTGATGCTCTACCAATGTTAGTCCCTCCAAATAACCATCCCTGGGTCGTTTGCTGTTGGTCTCCCTCTGATTTCATTCAATGCCTTGTGCTGTTCTTGGCCACTGAACATCAACAAACAAAAGGTCTCTAAGTAGGTAGTTAAAAGTACCAAATAGCCCCACAAAAGAACAACAAGCCAGAAACAATCTTAAATTGCTATTGGCCTTTGTCAAGTACCTGGTCTTAAACACCAGTCTGATTAAAAACTTTATTTAGAAGACTTGGCTTTAAAAAAAAACACTGATTGCAGCATTATGGCTGGACAGATCCTAACAATACGGTTGATTATTCTTTTATGTTACTCACTTCGTATATGCACCGCATCTGGTTTGGATCTGAGAAAGGTGCGTGAATTAGTATGTTTTTAAAATAACCTGGAACTCCTGGCTCCAAAATGGTCTGTAATGAAAAGTAATCTTGCAAAGAAACATTGTTTTTTAGTTTCATTAGCATTTTAAATGAAAACACGTCAAAACAGTGTAATTGAAACAACAATAAATCACAGGAGAGAAAAAATTAATAATTAGTGACTTGTTTGAAGATCCATGGATTATTGGATGCAATTAAGAAACTGAGTAACATCTCAGGGTATGCTCTATCGATGGGATATCTAAGTCCTGATTTAAAACGTTCTGGGACACATCATTTCTAAACTGTTGTTGCTGTCAATTTCTGACATTTTGGCTTGTTTTATCTTTGTTCTTTTTAGGAAATGTAAGGAGAACCTTGTTTTATCTGCTTCCACAAAAAGAATAGTAATGGAACAAGTGACTTTTTTGAAAATTCAGTTTTTTAAAAAACACTTTCTGTTATCTGTGGATTTCTGTTTGAGTATGTCAGGCAACATCTTCCCTTAAAATCTCTGAGTGCTTTCAGCCCTGTCATTTTATCACCAATTTTTATATTGGAAAATGTAAGCTGCTTTGACATCTAGCTATCAAAAAATTTTTTGAGGCATGAGTCACCTGGGGTCAATTCACTAGGGAAAATGCTTTTTAATGAACAAAGAAGGTGGAAAATTGCTGAAACAGATGAAAAAGCATATTCTTAAAATCTCATTAGTTTGAAGTTAAAAAATATTTCAGAAAATAACCAAGGCAGTTTGAGATGGATTTATGGAATATGTTGTAATGAACTAGTTCAGTAATTTTTTCGTGTGTGGCCTTTGACCATTTTGTGTAAATTCATGGGTTCTGCTATGAAAATGGGAGAGAATATTATGAGTGACAAGCAGGAGGTAGTAGTTGTGTACACTCCACAGGAGGGTGAACAAAGGATGTTGTGGTTTGAATTTCGCTTGTTATTGTCTTGGTCAAAACCTCCATTGCTCATTCTCCCCCATCAGCAGTCTTTGTACACAGTATAGGAGCACATGTCCCCAGAGAGGGAGAACGCTATAAATTCACTATTCTTTTTGCAAGTGTCAGCACTTCTATGTGAATCTGATTCAATAGTAAATTTAAACAAATAATATTGACATTTTCTACATAAATATCAAGCCTCATAGTGCATTATGAAAAGGAGAGAAAGATCAAGAAACTGTATGATATGCATAAGCAGATCTCCAGTATGTTTCAGCTGGAACGGGTTTGTGAAGGGTTAAGGGACCATGACCTCAAGCTTGCAGGATACTCTTCTCTAGAGTTCTTCCTAAATCATAGAGTAATTCCTAACTATTAATTATGTCTTGATGGTTCTTGTCCAGAGTCAATGATTTTGGAGGGAGTAATTAATTAGTTATTTATTGTACAGGCATGATAAACTAGTATTTGGAGAGGTTAGTGTTTAATTTTTTTTAATAAAAAACATAACATTTACTTGTAGAATAGAATATTTCAGTGCCAAAGGACCTACAACAACCCAAACCAGTCCAGCTGGCTGACCAGTTCAGGGCTGACCCAAACTTAAAGCATGTTGTTAAGGACATTGTCTTTGGGGCATTGAACGCCTCTAGACAGCCTATTCCAGTGTCTGACCTCTCAGTAAAATAGTGCTTCCTAATGTCATGTCTGAACCTACCCTGACACAGCTTTGAACCATTCCCATTTGTACAAGGAAAACAAAAATAACTTTAAAGAACAAACAAAGAAACAAACAGAGCCCTGATAGTTTGTTCCATAATCAGATTTACTTGTATCAATGGGACAAAATGCCTTCACGTAGTGCAAATCTACATGTATGAAACATAGAGAGAAATTATTTTTGAACTTGAACTTTCTTGTGGTCATTATATCAAACATTTATGGATATAAGTAATTGAGAGCAAGCAGCTGATAGTTTATTCATAATCTTCATTTTAAAAAGTATATTGGTTCTAGAAATTTTTTAGTATCTTATTAAAGTGAATGTTTCTGTGGCTGTTGTGGAAATTTTCATTCTCGATTCTGATGAAGTTAGAGAAAATTAATTTAGTTTTAGAAGATACCTTGCAATTGTCTTATTTTATTCAAGCCAGTTTGCTGATTCAGACTACCTTCTAGGTTTACATTATTGGAAGAACCTCTCTGTTATCTTCTTGTTTTAGTCTTCTTACAATAAACTTCATCTGGCAGATCTCCATCTACGTGGACAGTTGAGTATTCAAGCGGGCTTTATAGAGGTGCCTGTTTTAGAGTTGTTCCTTTTTTACTGTTCAGAGAGATAAAGAAAATGGCTGTTTCTTCTTTCTTTATTGTTGATTCTCTGAAAGTACTTAAACTCTCCTATGTTGATGAAGGAAAACATTTGCAATTTCAGTATTTCAGGCCCTGGTGTTTAATATGTCATTATTTTCTTTAATAAAACCTTACAGGATCTTTGCTACCCTTATCCACACATCTCCATTTGAATTACAGCTTTTCGTTAATTACTGTTCAAGCCAGCTGTACACAATGTCTTTTTTATCAGGAAGTGGTGTATACATATGCATAAAATTAAAGGCTTTTCTGGGACATATTAAGCAGTAACCCTACTACTCTTAGGGCTGGAAGAGGGTAAAAAATATAATTTTAATTTTCCCTGTTCCCCTCAGAATGTATAAATCTTGACCATTCCCCAACCATCAAGCTACTGACACACCAATCCATATAGAAAGTACGGATGTATCAAATAGTGGTCTTAGTAAGGCTGACACTTACTTACTTTTTTCAGGTCAATGATTAAAGTAATGAAAGATGCCAGTTAGTCATTTGAGAACCACAAGATACATTTACCTGAAAGGTCAGGTAAATGGAGGAGCTGACGCAGAAAGCTCTGAGGTTGGGCATTAATTCCAGTGAGTTTCTTGGTATTGATTACACAGATTGCAAGTGCTCATTTGTAGGCCAGAAAGCAGATACATCTCTTTCCAGGCCATTTGTCTCCCTTTGTTTCTTAATTAATATCACAGATTTGAAAACTGGTGGTAATGAAATTAGCCTGTTAATTAGGCTAAGCGGTAAGATTTGGATATCTTAGTTTTTTTCGATTGCAGTTAACGACAGTCTTGTTAAAATTTATACTTGTTTTCCTTTTGCAAAGTTGTAATTGAAATAGTTATACTGATGTAAGGAATAAACATCTTATCCATTGTAACATTAGATTTCAGAGAATAACACTGATTTACAAATCTTTTTTTTTTTCTGGACGTCTTGACCCTTCTGCTTTTTACAATTAACATCTTACATGGGAAAAACCTTGGTGATTTTTTTTCTTATTTTGAACACCTGGCAATATTTTGCTTGATGTAAAATATTGCCTCATGATACTTTGATGCAACTTGCCTTGTTTCCTGTTTTCTCTGATAATTGTGTAGGTTTTCCAGAACAATGGAAGACATGTTTTATTTCTTTTTAAAATTAAAAAAAGTAAAAGCTTAGCCAAAATATTAGGACAAGGACACCAATGAAATATATACTTGGGCTTTTTGGTAAGTGTTTTGTGAGGAAGATGTTCTTTTTGGTGTAAATTAATTTTCTGGTTTGACCTTCGCCTTCAATTAGAAGACAAAACATATTTTTATTTCTAATGGGTTGTGACATCACGTTAAAAGTAAATAACATCCATTTGCTCCATGTTGAATTCTGAAGAAGTTATCACTAGAAATCAATGATGAAATCCCATATGTGTTAATATTTATTCTGTGTCCTGTACACAGGCCTTGCAGTTCACAGATTCAGTCACATATGCTTTCATTGCCTCCTCATATTTACATCATTTTTAGGCACTGGCACACATTAGCCAGAGAAGTTGTGGAAGCCCCATCCCTGAAGGTGTTTAAGGCCAGGTTGGATGAGACTTTGGGCAACCTAGTCTTAGTGACGGTATCCCTGCACATGGCAGGGGGTGGAACTAGATCTTTGAGATTCTTTCCAATCCAAAGCATTCTATGATTTTAACACATCTTTATTGGAGCAAATTATATTTATATGAAATAGATAAAAAAGCATAGGTCAGGAAACAGGAGTGGATTTATTGGGAGTGTAAATTATCCCTCTGTAGTCTTAAGGTCAGAAAATGTTTTCACATCATGAAATGTTATTGCAAATTTTAGATCTCCCTTGGGAGACATGGAATTAGGCAGGTGCAGTAGGCATAATTCACATGCACAGACAAAGTAAACGCATATGTTGTCCTCCCTTTTCTTTTTTTCCCTTTCTGTGCTATTGTGATCTTCCTCTGGGAAAAGTCCAGGATCCTGTGTTATTTTAAGGTAACTGGAAGGGGTAGAAAATATTGTTGGAACCTAAGCATCTACATAAACTACTCAGAATAAAGGAATCTGTTAGAAAATGCTTTTATGAAATCTGTGAATAATCTTTCACAGCCTGTAACCTCATGTATACTCAAAAAATATTACATATATCAACTCACTTGATGAAATGAGATACTTACTCTTTCCTTGAACAACTAAAGAATTGGTTGGCATTCTTTGCTCTCATTTTCTGAAAAAAAGATGTGAATATATCTGTCCCTCACATCTGTTATTTAAATTGTTTTAAAGCTGCTATAGCAGACATTGCACACTAGTTTCATCTCTAATGATTTCTACTTCTCTGTTGTACGTTACATTACTTTTTCTGTATATTTAAACCAAACAGTAAAACTCAGAAAACTTTAATTATATCTCATAGTTGTCTGCCAAAGTAACTTTGCTAATTGAAAATTTCATCTCAGTGGCATTGCTCTTCTCATTTTTAATAAATCTTGACAGATTTCACAGTTTCTGGTTTTGATTCATTCTTCTTTCCTCAGGGTTTTCTGAAGATTTTTTCCTATTTCAAGCACTTTGTAACACAACGATGCTGTTGGATAAATCTGGCAAATGAATTAGTTGTGGCCCATGCAATGAAATACACATCCAGTTGGTATTTCTTAGGCCAGCAATGTGAAGCAAATATCTCAAAGAATACCAAAAAGTCCAGGAACAAATAGTGCCCAGTGATGCATCCTGTTAAGGATGGTTCCATTTTCTGAGCTAAGACTTTATAGGGGCCTGAATTAAGAAAAGTGGACATAAAAGATAGAGTCACTGTATGCAGTCTTTTGAGTAACCTCTCATATAATTTTTTAATAAACTAATCAATTTTTTACATATAATTTTACTGTATAAAACACTGTTGTTTTATTTTGCCATGTCATATTTGATCCACGTATCACATAATCATTTGCAGTTGCAAATTTTAGATTTGTTGGATAACATGATGGACTTCTCTTGACACTAAGCATTTTTTATCATCTTAAGAAAACCCTTTAACCATCCTGTCTTTTTTTTTGTTCTCTTGTCCTACACTTCAGTGTTGTAACTGCCTTATTGTACAGACATTCTTACCCAAGACCTCTGCTTTATAAATTCATGACTCTTTATCAGTGACATCAATGATGGAATTGAGTGCACCCTCAGCAATTTTGTGGACACCACGAAGCTGAGTGGTGCCGTTGACAGAAAAGAAGGAAAGGAAGTCATCCAGAAGGTTCTTGAGAGGCTTGAAAGGTGGGACCCAGGTGAACCTAGTAAGGTTTAACACTGCAAAGTGTAAGGTCCTGAGGAATCCCAGACATATATACTGACAGGGAGAAGAGCTTCTTGAGAGTAGTCTTGCTGAGAAGGACTTGGGGATTCTGGTAGATGAGAAACTTAACATGAGCCAGCAGTGTGCTCTTGTAGCTTGGAAGGCCAGTGGTATCCTGGGCTTCATCAGGAGAGGGGTGGCAGCAGAGACAGGGAGGTGATTGTCCTTCTCTACTCTGCCCTCATGAGGCCCCATCTGAAGTACTGTGTCCAGATCTGGGGCCCCCAATACAAGAAAGATGTAGAACTGTTGGGAGAGGATTCAGAGGAGGGCCACGAGGATGATTAGAGGGCTGGAGCACCTCCCCAACAAAGAGAGGCTGAGAGAACTGGTCGTGTTCAGCCTGGAGTTGAGAAGGCTGTGGGAGGACCTCATTGCAGCCTTTCAGTACCTGAAGGGAGCATAAAAACAGGAGGGGAATCAACTTTTTAAAAGGGTAGAAGATGGCAGGACAAGGGGGAATGGACTGAAGCTAAAGGAGGGAAGGTTCAGATTAGATATTTGGGGGAAGTTTTTCACAGAGAGAGTAGTGAGGTTCTGGAACAGGCTGCCCAGAGAGGTGGTGGAGGCCCCGTCCCTGGAGGTGTTGAAGGCCAGGTTGGATGAGACCCTGGGCAACCTTGTGTAGATCCAGGCCTGGAGGTTGGTGTCCCTGCCTGTGGCAAGGGGTAGGAGCTCTATGATCCTTGGGGTCCCTTCCAACCCAGACCATTCTATGATTCTAGGACTCTAACCCACATAGTACGGCAGAAGAGTGTGGGTGGTTTTGAACTACTCCTCTCAAACTGAGATTTTTATTTCTGGAGGAGAGAAAACCGAGCATCTTAGAGAAAGCAGCTGAATCCTTTTTCAGATAAGAAATTGGTTATAAACACATGAAAAGTGCTTGTAAAAGTTGTGTGTTGTTTTGTTCTTACATTTAACTGCACTGAGGGACTGTAGATAGATCCGATAATGTTAAAGCTAAGCCAGGGTGATTATATTTTTTTATAGGACTGTTAGAGTGTTACATTGTTGTAAAGGAAAACCCCCTTTTTTTTTTCTGTATTCAGAGATAACTGTAAAAACCCAAAAAAACCAAACAAGAAAAATTAACTTTTTTCAGTACTTTCAACGTTGAGTTAGAACTGTTAATTACAAGCCATATCTTTGTATGAAGTGCACCAACTACATAACTTTTCTTAATTCCACTGATTCTTGGTGTCCTGGGTTTGGCTAGGGTAGAGTTTATTTTCTGTGTGACCACCACAACTTCTCAAATATACTGGAGAGTGGCTTAGCCAATGTTCATCCATCAAGACATGTGGATGCATCACCAGGTCCCATGCACTTGTGCAGCTTCAGGTTTCTTATACATTCCTGAATCTGATAATTTCCTGTAGTGTGTTGTTCTTCATTCTCCCAGTCCCTGCCTTCACCTTCTGTGACTTAGGCAGTGTGACTAGAGCCCTTGCTGGTGAAGACTGAAGAGGCAAGAAGGGGGAGTGGGGGTGTGTGGTGGTGCCTGAGAGGGAGTGATGGTGTGGTATGCATGCTGCAGGCATGTCAACATCTCTGACTCCTCTTGTTTGTTCCCCATGTTACATGTGTTTTCATAGAGGCATTTCAGCTGGGCCCCCAGTGAGGGTGACCTACTGCTTAGAGTGGCTTCCTTCAATGTAGTTTCCCTGTGTTTCCCTATTCCTACCTCAGGAGACCCTGGATCGTCTCCGTAAGACTTCAAGTGTGCTGCAGTGTGTTCTGCACATGTCTGAGCAACAAGCCGAGGGTCCTCACTGGCACCCCATCCCTCCAACCTTGACAAGTCACCCCACAGCTTGTTGAAGGCAAACTGATATTATCCCCCTTCAAGCCTAGATTAAAGCTCTGCCAATGATCTCTTCTAGCTCTTGGGCAAAGACCCTTTTTCTCCTTTGGGAAAGGTGAATCCCCTCTGAATTAATCAAGTAATTTTAACAGAGCAATTTGAAGAACGTTTGAACAATTCTGTAGTTTGATCCAGATTTGAGGGTTCCTGCCTTCAACCTTTCTTTTTTAAAGCCGAGCTACAAGATAAAATTAAAGTAGTAAACAATCTATTTACTTCAGTTCTGTTGACAGCATCCCTATCCATATGGGAGAGCTTATAGAGGTGGGACTGGGTACAGAGAATCATTATTTGCTGGAACAGAGCCCAGCCATTAATAATTCATTTTTAACACTGGCCAAAAACTAATAAACTGTGTTTTAAAATGGTCTTTTTCAAATGGAGCAACTGGCATCATTCCCAATGCTGACATTAGAAAAAAAAATCATTAAAAATGTACGCACAACATGTCATCCATATAGACATACATACTTTCCCTACATCAATGTGTCAAAATTGTTAAGTGAGGAGAAGGAGTTTGAATGAAGGAATGTGAGAAAGATTTTAGGAGCATTTTTTTGCTATGTGGTGCTGCTTTACAAGAAGCAGCAGCAGCCCTTGCACACTGGTTCCTCTCTCTCCTCCTTCTCCTCTCCGGCAGCATGGGGTGATGTTCATCACATGTTTTCTGGGCCATTCCTTCCTCCTCTGGGGGAGGACTCCTCACACTCTTCCCTTGCTCCAGTGTGGGGTCCCTCCCACAACAGAGAGTCCTCCGTGAACTTCTCAAATGTGAGTTTTTCCCACAGGCTTCAGTTCTTCAGGAATTGCTTCAGTGTGGGTCTCTTCCATGGGGTGCAGACCTTCAGGAATAGACTGTTCCAGCATGGTCCCAACAGAAAACCTGCTCTGGCACAGGCCCCTCTCTCTACAGGCTGAAGGTCCTGCCAGCAGCTTGTTCCAGCATGGGCTTCGCACCATGTTATAGCCTCCTTCAGGTGTCTCTACCTGCTCCACTGTGGGGTCTTCCTCAGGCTGCAGGTGGGATCTCTACTCCACAGTCATCTTCTATGGGCTGCAGATGGACAGCCTGCTTCACCAGTCTTTACAGGCTGCAGGGGAATTTCTCCTCTGGCACCTGGATCACCTTTTCCCCCTCCTTCTTCATTGACCTCAGTGTCTGCAAAGTTTCTCACATCTTGTCTTTGCTCTGTGTGCACGAAGCTAGGATGAGGTTGTTTTGTTTTTTTCCTTCTGCAACATGTTATCACAGAGGCAATATACCACCGCCACTGACTGGCTCAGCCTTGGCCAGCAACAGGTCCATCTTGGAGCCAGCTGGCATTTGCTTTGTTGGGCATGGGGATAGCTTGTAACATCTTCTCCAAAAGCTTACCATGCAAACCCAAAGCAATAGTCTAAACTCTAGCACACGGATGGATCTGCCTAAGTCACAAGGGCTGTGTGCAGGAAGACAAACCTTGTGATATTTAGTATTCACAGCAGGTATTGAAGGGAGTCTGAGCAAAAAATTCATAGGGCCATGGTTCTGGGCAAAGCAGTGGGGGAATTGATGGTACAGAGACTTTTATTTCTTCATTTTACTACTGAGCAGACGCTTCTGTGCTCTCTTTTATTGTTTAGGTCTGCTCAGGACAGGGTCTATTTGATTAAGTTCTAATATTTTTCTCTCAAAGAGTAGGTCTGCAGCTCTCACGAGCACTCTTTTTCCTTTGATGCAAACTAAAATATCTCCATAGAATGATTTAAAAAGGAAAAAGTGCACCAGAAGAATGTGTAGCTTGCTGTCAAAGGAACTTTTCCTAACAGGCAGATGATCATTATTTAAGCCCCTCCTATTTATCCAAAAAGGGTAACCACGTGGATGTTATGTAGCTTGGACAAATGCCCTAATAAATGGTTGTTCTAAATGGGAAAAGACACTTATTTCCAGTTAATTTGTTTTCCGATGTTTTAGCTTTTGGTAAAGAACCTAAACTAAAATATTCTATGTTGAAGTGAAATATATGTATGATCGGGAACTATTGTTTCTTTTTTCACTTTGACTGGAAAGACAGATAAACAAACAATTTACTTTATTCAAAAGAAATTTGAGAAGAAGCTTCCAAGCAAACTCAAATAACAATTGTCCTTTTTTTAAAAGTTACTTAAAATCTTAGGGCTTTCTAACAGTGAGCAATATCTTCATCTCTATCATACCCTGTGAGGGACCACTGCTCAGGCCTGTGGTCCTGCATACAGTGGTTGTAACAACATGCTGTTCTGTAGCTTTAGTCATTAACTTTCCTAGAAAGTTAATATTTTATTAATATTTTTTATTAAGTTAACACTTCAGAATCTGTACTATGGAGCCCAGACCCCACTCCTTCTGGTGTTAGGCAAAATGAAAGTCTAGTTTCTTTTTCCAAAGTGCTTATGATCTAGTCTTAACCTATTGTATCAGTTTTCTCCAACTGTCCCTATTTTAAGATTAGTCTGTTCCCATTGTTAAGATGGTTTTTGCTGCTGTAGAGCCCCTTTTAAATAGCTGACTCTTCTTTTTTAGGAATTTTTTTAGAACCTTATCAGAGTTTCCATGTTTTTGTTATTTATATAGCTTTTAATGTGTGTTGCAATTAATAATGTGTAATTAATGGAAAACAACAAGTATCTTTAAATCTACCTTAAAAAACACTTTGAAACAGCTCTTGACACATTTGGACACCAGCATAGCCTTAAATTTGGACATAATTTTTCTGGTTAGGGTGGTGCTATCTAAATTTCTGTTACACAAGAGCACTGTTTAGGATGGGAAGGTATTTGTATTTGCTTGTTTCTTAATTAGATGCTGTTTGCAGCAGTAATAAACCAGTCTCTTCTTGTTGTCTGCGCAACAGACATGCATAAATAGAAAGCAGATTATCTGAAAAAAGCAGGTTTGGGCTTTTTTTTTCTGTAAATCAGGCCCAGACCAGTCAGTGTTTGGCATGGTGCCAAGAGGTACAGCACTACTAAAGTTGCCATCTTTTACAAGTCTAATTTTGCCCATTTGTAATCATTGAAGATGCTCTGGCACAGTTGGCTGGTGTTGAAGTTGAGCACTCCAATTCCTTTATCTTCACCCCCCATAACGTTTCAACATGATGAGACATTTCTTACCGGAATTAAAAAGAAATGCTGTGTTCCCACCTAAGAGACTGCTGAAATAATCCTTCTATAGATATTCTGGTTACTTGCTGGGTTACTTTTTAACATCAATTATTATCAATAAAAAAGCAGAAACCACTATTTTAAGAAACAACATACAAATACAAAGCGTTGTTGCTTTCTTACTTCTGAGAATTTCTACCCACTTGTACAAAATATTCCATGGTTTTGTACCACATAAATGCTATATAAAAACCTTCAAAGGGAGGTGGCCTCCTCCTACGGGCAGATACATACCCAGATTTCTAAAGAAAAGAGTTGCTGCTGCAGTGGACTGCTTGCTTTAGTGTGCTTTGAAAAAGATATATTGGATGTCAAGCACACTAGACATTGAGCAGCCATTTAGTAGGCTGGCAACAGTGGGTTATGCTGTGGCGTACCTGCACTATATGTCAGGGGAAGACACTCTTGTGTATTACTCAGTCAGTAAGATCTGTCTCTAAGGGAGATAAGGATGAGTGCACTATCTTTCAACTCTCATGAATGGGAGAGAGAGGAGAAGATTGTAGAATATCACGTCTTTCATTCGTGTTATAGATTAAGTGCCACCAGTCAAATGCCTTGCAGGCTTTCTCAAGCTTGGGTCAACAACTGCTTCCTTCTTTTCTGGCTCTTACATATTGTTTCAGCATGAAATAAATAGGTAAGGATGCTAATTGCATTTAGTACCTCATTTGTAAACGGGGAGCAAGACAAAGGGGAAGGCAGATTCCTATGGATACTACAAGTAATGAATTAAAACCACAGGAAACAGGCACTGTATGAGAGATCAGAAGGAAAACGATTGAAGTTGATACAAGATAATTTTGCCTTTTGAATGAACAGCTATGACTAGATGTCTTCTCCTTCCTTATGAAGATGAAATAATCTTTCCTACTTTGACAGCTCCTGGGAAAAGTTTCTTTTCCTTCTAGTTAATATGTGTTGTATCAGATCATTATGTTACTATGTTTTCAAAAGAGGGATGCTGTAATAACACTATCCTAAGTGTGTGGGTCATTTGTCTTGAGGAGATAGGAGTCAGAAGCTACTTTTTTCATTAACCTCTAGTTGGAAAGAACTCAAGAATGCCCATACATGTAGGGTAAAATCTATAGCAAACCTAGTGCAGGATGAAGATGTCAATAGCAATTAATTAGAGATCAAAATCACCTTGGAGCAAGTGTTCGTTGTACCTCAAATTGAAAGAGAGCAAAAAGTATTTGTGGTAGAGTGCTCACCACTTCTAAACATGTCAGGTGTTCATCTATCAGAAATGTGGGGGAAGGGAAGCCAGTTAGTGTTTGCTTATTCTATTTGCTTATTATTATTATTGTTATTTGAGAACAGAAAGTTCTGCACCAATATGCAGAAGAACTTCTTCATGGTGAGGGTGACAGAGCACTGGAACAGACTTCCCAGGGAGGTTGTGGAGTCTCCTTCTCTGGAGATATTCAGGACCTGTCTGGACACCTACCTGTGTGCTCTGTTATAGGGAGCCTGATTTGTCAGGGGTGTTAGACTCAATGATCTCTGGAGGTCCCTTCCAACCTCTACAGTTCTGTGAATATTTGTTGTGAACCAGTAACCCTACAGTTCCAGAGTTCCCCCTCTCTAAGTCCTCTTGGTCTGCAGTGGGGCTTAGTGCAGTAGGTATGGCTGGTGTACAATCTGTATCTACACAAGTGAGCAAATACAGAGTGTTCCTGAACCCATGGGAGTGGTTCACACACCAGTAGTGTTGAGCCCAACTCAGCTTTTCCCCGCTCCCATGGTGCAAGGAGAGTGTCTGGCTGAAGGCTGGCCATCCACATTTGCTAAGGACCTGCCCTCTTTCCTCAAGAGGGTGGTGCTATGTCTCTTGCCTCAAAACTGGGATGCTAATGCATCTTTAATAGCATCACATGCTGCCTGCATTCTTGAATACTGGGTCTGACTTTGATCACACCATACCAAGCATGAAGAGTGTTCAAGAAATGAATGACAAAGATGTCCAAAATATAGGGAAGGGATGAATGAGAAAATGAACAGTTCAGAGGGAGAACAGCAGCAGCTGTAATTTTTATGGTCACTAGTGATCTCCTTTCATAGACTGTGATTGGAGCTCAAAACCTGGTTATCATGAGACTGGATGGGTCAGTTGTCCAAGTCTCCTGCCATACTTGGTAGTGAAATAGATGTCTCACATGGCTGTTTTCTTTCCTATAGTATCTTTCAAACAACCTTCAAATTAGGGAATGAACCCAGTGTTGTAAATTAGTAAAAATTAACAATACATGCTATCAGAGGGAGGGAATTAAGGAAGAGAGAAATGAGGAATTTCCAATTTAGTCTAGACAACCTCTTAATCCCACAGTAAAATATTTTTCTAAAACATTGCTTTTAATTCACTTCAGGCAAGGGGGAATGACCTGGGAAATTGCCTGCAGGGCTGAGTTCACCCCGGAAAAGACACTATAGTAGTATAGCATTCATGTTTTAGTACCAGCAACTACTATTTTGTATCAGCTTCCAGAACATTTTGGAAAGGAACCTTTTCTTTCTGTTTGTTTTCTTTCTGAGGTGTTTTGACAGTATCTAGAATGGCATTTACAAGTTGTATCATAAAGTGTTCTTATGCTAACACAGGTTTTGTATCTAGTTTTGTCTTAAAGGCTTACCTACCCTGGAAAGTCTGTGAAGGACACTAAGATTTCAATATATACTAGCTACTGTATCTTAATACCCACTGTGGAAATCATGGGCACATACAATATGTGAATTAATTCCGTTCACTTAACACATACTGATATCAACACTGATAGTTCTTCTGTGCACAGAAGATGCCATGTATTAGTCTGTGTGCTAGGCTAGCTTGGTTTTGAGCAAATTCTCAGTAAAAGGCATGTACTCCAAGAAGTCCTTCAACTTCTGCTAAATAGGTGCATTAGCTCTCAGGAGAAACGTATCTGTGTGTTTAACAGTTTCATCTCGTGCTTGAGTTATTAACTAGCACAAAGTCTCAGCTCAGTTCTCCTGAATACCGGTTTCAAAACGAGCTACTTAGTGCAAACCAACACAGATGTAAATGTGCTATTAGGCATTAGTGGATTAGTGATGAATTTTTGTTATTGTGATTAGGCATTTTCCACTTAATCTCATAGCTGCAAAAAGATGTATTAATGGTGATGAGTGCAACCTGTATTCTGTAACACTATGCTTACTCAGCTGCTCTTTCAAAAGATACCTAACTTCCCGGAGATGGAATTTAGCTTTGTGTTATAGAAATTGGAGCCATTATCAACATCAAAACTTTAGTTCCTATGGAATGATTTCTGCAAATGACTTATTGGTTTCTAAAACCTCTTCTACTGCAAGTCACCAAATCGAATAACCTAAGTTTAAATAAAGACATTTTTTGCCTTTGGGAAAGTGAGGGTTGAATATGAGGAACTTGCATAGTTGAAAGTGCTCTGATTGTTGTTCTTCCTATCCTTCCTCCCATCCCTTCATGTTTATTTTAGATCTTAGACATGGAAGTCATGTGTCAAACACAATACTCCTATGTTGGAGGTTAATGCCAATTCATCCGTACGGAGTCCCAGTTTGAGCTCATTAAGGTAGAAGATTATGAGAGTCTTTTAAAGTTTTGACACACTTTTTCAAGACCCAACCTGTTCTGATCTCATAGCTGAACCTGTGAGAGCAGGAGGTTGAAATAGAGAACCCATAAGATCCTTGCTGACCTGAAGTATCCTATGATTGTATGACTAATCAGATGTCTTCTGCAGTCTCATTAATAAACCTTGGAAGTTGTACTTCTGTGAGTCTTAACATTGTCCATGCCTCTTCAGTATTTTGGAGTAAGATAAATTAGCATAATTAGGAGGATGCCTTCTGTAAATGCTTTTGATACTAGCCTGACTTTCTGGAGACTCTGTTGTGTAGATTTTTCTTTATCATGGAGGAATGGGTCCATCTCTGATTTTTGCCTTCTCTTGCTAGGCTCCAAATGCTCCCAGGAGAAAGAAAAAGAAAAAAAGTTAGCTGAGTCCTGCAAGATTTCTCTTACAGCAATCTGAAATTATAGGAGAATCATTTCCCAGTGGTATAGACACATCTATGTGAAGCCTTTTCTCATTTCTTTTGATTAAAGCTTCAAATCAATTTCTTGGTTAGTGGGTTGGTTTGTCTCTCAGCAATTGAGTGAAATGTGTTCTCCAGTCTCTCATTAGGCCAGTTCTCACAAAATTGTAAGAGCTCAGCTGCTACAGTATCAGCTGTGAATGAAGAGGCAGAAATGATACGGGATGAAGTGCAATAGGATCTACTCCCTGAAGGCACCACTATCATAGAATCATAGAATGGTCTGGGTTGGAAGGCACCCCAAAGTTCATAGGGTTCCAACCCCCTGCCATAGGCAGGGCCATCAACCTCCAGGCCTGGAAGGAGCTATAAGACAAAAGTTCTTCTTGGGCAAAACTAATACAATGTTTCTACTAAAAAAAGATTGGTAGTAATGTGGTATCAGATCTTCTTGCTTCTGACAACACAGCATTTAGTAGGGCCACCTTCACAGCTGGATGCCCAGAACTCTTTGTAGATGTTTGTGTCTCAAAATATCATGAAACAACTTGTCATAACCCTTGATCATCCTAACAACTGCCATCAGGAGACCTAGTGGGGACTGAGGCAGTGCTGCCCAGTCTCTCCATGCTGCTAAATCTGCTGTTCTGCTTCCTTCTGGTGTTGCTGCAAAGTGACCTACCTGCACCTTCTTTATGACTGGCCAAATAGGGAGAAGTTTGTATGCCTGTGCCATCAAGGAATTACCATTTTTCTGTGGTCCTTACATGGCTTTATGAGCTTTGTGGTCTCCACTGCAGTTGTGAGGCTGGTTCTGGGTGTGAGGGAACATGGAGCCATACCTACCATTTGTTTTACTCCTTGCAGGAGGTGTGACTGGTCTTTCACATCTCTGTCAATCCATAACTGACAGGCTCTGGCTGGGAAACATCTGTCTCTGTGGCAACCTCATTTCCCTACCTCACCTGCAACATCTTTTCTGTTGCTGGACAATCCATTATTGACATAAAGGTAGATGAATATTCTTTCTCTACCCTTTAGCTGCTGGCAGAGCACAAGGCATTTCCTAATATAAATGTAATAGTCGTTAGTCCCATGTTCTTAATCTTCCGATTTACTGATCAGGAGCAGAGTGACAGAAACATTGCACGCTCACAGCGGACGTTAATTCACCATCTGCTTTGCATGAATAAAGTGTGTGTTATGGCTGATGCTATCAAAAGCAGGAAATATGCTGGATACCCCAAATGGTGTTGGTCTTAATCTTTTGGAGTTGCCCTTGCTTCTGCAAAATGGGTGTATTAGTACCTCTTCATATCCCAAGGAAGTTCTGAAGGCAAATTTAAAGTCTGCCACTGCAAGCAACATCCAGCACAAGTAAGTAGGTTGTTTGTAGTAAAGATTTAGGATTATGATATGAAAGGGAAGAGTAAATAATTAAGCAAATATTTATTATTAAAAAAATACATTCTTAAGGGAAAAAAACACCAACGTATCACAGAATGCTTCAAAACTGGAGATGAACAAAGGGACCAAGTATCAACTGCATGAGTAATTTTAATCTTTGCACTTAATAACAATTTATGATTCATTTTGCAATATTCACGTGCTTTGGACTTCCACGGAGGAGTTTGCTAACACTGTAAATTAGGTTGCTCACTAGTGAAAATCAGAAAGAACTAGTGTCTCTAAAAATAGCACTAATAAATAATACACTTTGATATTTTGGGGGCTTATGAAGCATTAATGAGATTTGTAGCAGTGATTGTTATTTTAAAAAATCACAGCAATTTATTGTTGCTAATTACTCTCTTGGCACTGCATGTATTTAAGATTAATTGGAATATCTGTACTCAGTAATGAGGTCCCATGTAGTTTACACTGACTGACAACATCTTCCTTTATCTGGGAAACTACCACTGGAAAATTTGTAAACAGGGCAGTAGCTCTTGGCAATCAAATTTTGAAAGTTTTACTTGATACAGTAGCGGTATCAGTAGAGTTAGGATGAAAAGATCAGACAGTTCTGGCAGTTAATAATGACAATAAAAAAATCCACAGGAATTCTGTCATGAAGGTGTAACTTAGACACACAGAAATGGATGTTTGATTCCTGTGTGGTCAGACTTAGCATTCAGACAGAGACCTGATTTCTCAGTGTGCTAGAACATCATGAATTAAAACTGTAGCGTTTCTCAAAGATTTATTTTTATCACTATTTTGCTACTGTAAATTTAGTCAGCTAAGGATGGATGTTGGAAGAGCAGTCCTTTCGTCTCCATCTTGAAAAGCTGTGAATAAATAACAGTAGGTGTTGATGACAGTGAGGATTACACTGTAGTGTGCTACAAGAATTTTTCTGAAATGCTTTATTTGTATATACATGTATGTGCATGTTTGTGCATTTAAATATTTCTTTGGCAGCTGGCCTTTTTCTGTAGTTCATTTTAAAATGAGAACTTTGTGTCATTCTTTCTTGGATGCATTTATCAGGTGGGGCATATAAAGAATCACGTATTACAGACTTCTTTGTCAAAGAGTAGGAAATGGCTTCTGGTTGTAGAACTCATTATTATTTGAACTGGAAACCTGGTCTTTCCAGCCACAAGCACATTTCTGGTTCTGGAAACACAAAAACCCCACAATCTATCACCCCCAAAAAAACCCCACCCAAACCCTAAACCCTCAACTTTTCCTGCATCATTATGTTGAAGTCACACTTAGTTATCCTGTCAAAAAACTAATTGTTTCCTGTGAGCTCCTGATCTTCTGGAATTTCTCACGTAACGAGGGTAACGAGGAGTTCTTTTTGCAGAAGCTATAGGGGTGCAAATTTTCAGGCAGGTAGGCAATCAGTCTGTAAAATTTCAATTAGAATTGTCCAATCAATCTGGAGTGTCTTGAGCACTTGTTAGATGAGCCCTTGAATAAAACCAACAAAGTGATAGCATTAATGACCAAGAAAAGTTGCTTGTTATCTGCTCTTTTTTTTTTCCTTTTTTTTTTTTGTTTTGTTTTGTTTAATTTTGTAGTTTTTCATAAACTCACCTCTCTGCTCAGCTGGTGAATAGATGAACTGTTCGTACGGAAGCTATAGTAAAATTAGCAGACACACCACCGGTTGTACTTGCTTGGAGCACTGTGTTTCTGGGTATTATTGCTAATGCCTGAATTAATTTGGAATTGCATTTTAAATGGGAAAAGCATGGATATTTACTCTGCTGTTTAATGAGACTGAATTAGTCTCAGAGCACAGTTCTATTCGGTTGATTATTTTTTTTAAGGGGATGGGGAAGAGATGAGGTCCTGACTGTTCTGGTGATTAGTTCCGCATCTTCAAAGCGTTTCAAAACTAAACTGTACATAAGGCAATGAGTGTTGGTGCACATTAATTCTGAGTGGTTCTGCCCAAAAGAGATAACAGCATGCATGCTTCTTTTCATCTAGCCAACACCCCAGCATAACTCTGGACTGTGGCTGAAATCGTGGTTCTTATTTGTAAGGTGGCTCTGGGGGGATTTTGCACTTCAGGAGTAGATAGAAGAAGCTGTTGATGCTCTCCCCAAATTCTTGCCTTTGCCCAGAGCTTGCAAAAAAGAGCAAAACTCCTCATATGCTTGTTTATAGCTCTGCACATCTGGGCAAGGGCCAGGGAAAGTCTCTCTCTTGATTAACAGTGCTGTTTATTACACTCCAAATGTTTCTTTTCCCCTTAGCAGCAGTACTCTGACCTTGTTAAAATGGCTCAGAAAGAGTGAAACCAGAGGCGTGAGACTTTGTGCACGGTGGCTACACGTGGTCAGGTGCTTTTCCTTGCTAATAGCTCCCGTTGCAGGCAGCCAGAGGAACTAGGAAGAGGGATGGCATCCAACTAGGTCAGTTGTGTCACCTGTTTTGTCACTGTAGTCTTAAAGGCTGGATGAAGCCAGCAGACGTGTAGCTCAGGATCTATCTATGTCCATGCTTCAATCCTGCACCTAGATTTTTAAAACATTTTTAATAATTTCTGTGGCACAAATTGAGATAGTGTTTAGATAAAAGTGCTAAAATCCCTCTGCATTTCCATTAGTGAACTAAGTCAAAGCTAGCACCACATTCTCCCATATTTCCTACAGGTTTTTGTGGTGGCATTTCAGTGCTCCTCAGGGTTGGGGCAGAACCTGGTGTTACAGAATCACAGACTGGTCTGGTAGGGGCTAGAAGGGACCTCGAAATATCATCTAGTCCAACCCCCCTGCCAAAGCAGGATCACCTAGATTAGGTCACACAGGAGCATGTCTAGGTGGATTTTGGATGCCTCCAGCAAAGGAGCCTCCACAGCCTCTCTGGGAAGCCTGTTCCAGTGCTCTGTCACCCTCACAGTGACAAAGTTTTTCCTTATGTTGTTGAAAATGAGCTATTAAAAATCAGAGATCAGAAGTCCAAAACTTCTCAGCAAAAAGACAGAAAAGAAAAAAATACATTTGAAATTAGTGACCAGGTTTGTTTTGTTATGTTTAAAAAACAAGGCTAACTCAGAACAACTGACTCTTGCAGCTGCTCCAGCTGTCCTGGTCCAAAGAGACGCTGTTCCCAGGACATTGGATGCCTGTTGGGAAATACACGAGACAATCCTCTGATAGTGGGCAATGCAGAGACCCCAGTAATCTTGGCTCCTGATGGGACCCTCAGGACTCCAATCCTTCTAAACTCCTAGGAATATTGTTTACCTATCTCTAAAATATTTTAAAGCCACTCTAAAATTTGAAATGCTTGGGTTCCTTCATGCAGGGGTCTTTCAGTAGCATCTAATAGTGCTGCTCAATAGGCAGAAATTTTGAGAGCTCACCCAACACAGTGCCTTTTCATATAGATGGTCAGAAAACTCAAAAAATTATTAGAATAAACCTGTGTGTTATCTAAACCGGTACATTTGTGAAGATAATAGCTTTTGTCTGAATCATTTTGTCAGATAATTCCTGAGTAGTTCAACCCTGTGGCTGTGCAATGTGACACCATTCTACATGCATCCTTGAAACAGAGTCTAGCAATACTGTATTGCAAAGGACCCATTTAAAGTCCAATAACCTATTTAGAGGGTGGGGGGAGTTTTGCATATCTTTCAAAATAATGGAGTCCAGCACTATCTCAAAATTATTGGTAAGGTTGAGTACCGTTAACCCACACAATCAAAAGTAATGAATCAAGGCCAGAAATATAATGAGATTTCAAAATAAAATAAAAGAACCCACCCAAAATTATGATTAATTTGCCTTCAGATGTCTCAGATCTCTAGGGTATTTTCACAATGTCCTCTATAATAACAAAGGCCAAACCCTTTCATTTTCAGCAAGGTACAATTCTTAAATTCAAGAATTCTTAAATTAATCTGCAACAGTAGTAATTTAAACATTAAGAAAATAAACATAATACATTCATATATACATAAGATAATAAATGTTGCAACTACCGATGAAGTCATGGTAATTGGTTACAGAAGGGGTTTAAATAAGCAGAACTATGGAAGAAGAAACCAAAAAGAGATTCAAGTTCTGTAAGAGATGGGACATTATAGCTGATCAAAGTCTCATTTTGCCTCGGCAGTAATGTTCTGCCCTTGCGAAACAGTGACAGAGACTGATATCAAGGAAATGACATAGATCAGCCATCACACACTTTTACCCCACACATAGCTCAGTCTCCAGTGATCTATAGTGCAGTACTGAAATTAAAGGTATGCAAACATTATTCTTGTTCCTGACATTCAGATGAAGCCATCCAGGTCTGGACGCCTTCGGTATACATGCCAGAGTCTATTAGGAGGGCTGCCTGCTGAGCTGTTCCAGTAGGGAAGGTGTTCCCAGATGAGCAATGCCAAGAGGTCTATTGAAGCTGCAATAAGGGAAGGTTATGATTTATAGTAATGAAATTAAGTGACCATTGACTTAGGTGTGCAGTCTTCTAGTGAAACACATTAGGAGACCATTGGCAAGCTGCATTTCTTAATCCTTAAATTTTAGATTGGCTTGTTAGTGCCTTGGTTTGAGTATTACATCAAAAGGAATGAACAGTTTTTAACTCAGGTGAAAATCAAAGCAAAAATCGCAAAATGTCTAAGGGGAGCTATGTAACATACCTTTTATTCTTCATCCTCTAGCATGTATAAAGATTAAGTCCTAGTGACTTTCTCGTAATAAGGTTTGGGAAAAATGTGCTTTTTTCATACTAGAAATGTATGATTTTTCAGGTCCAAACCCCTGCCAATGAATCATGGTTTATTAATCTTTAATTCTTATATCTTTTTTCACAGTCTTCAATCTCTTGATTAGAATTTTGTCTGCTGCTTTATTTGCGGATGAATTGGTACATTGTGGTTTTGTGCATTTAAAATCATCAAGTCTAGAGAGTTGAGTTTTTGCAAAGTAGTGAAAACTATGACTGGTTTAGGCTCTTGAATGAGCATGATCTTAGTCTCTTATTAGCTGCTTTAAGAGCTTTCCCTCTGTAGGTTGACAGCTTCATTAGTACTCATCACCCAAACAAATCAAGCTGAGCCAGGTCACTCCAAAATAATGAGATTGTCTTTTTATTTTTCTGAAGTACTCCTTCTCTTTCCTGGTTATATTAGTCTTTCCTACAATTAGCACCTCTTTTCATGGATGGTGGTTTTGAAAGATGAAAAGCAATGTTATTTAATGTTATTTAAAGAAGATGCAGATTTCAGCATTTTATGTTAAATGATGGTGCTTGTTGCCTCCTCAGGGATTCCCACTGTGTGGAAGATAATTTGAACCATGTGGAACTCAAACACTGAAGGCATTAGAAAAGGAAATACTGTCATCCTTTCAGGAATTTCTTCTGATAGCTCCTTAAAAGTGAGGAAATGAGTGAAAGATGTGTTCACTACCATTATGATCTTGAAGGGAAAGAAATATTGGTTTTATAGTCCATAAGGGTAGATAGAGCAACATTTGCATAATACGTAGTACTTCGTAGTAATATGTAGTTATTCAGAGGTTTGATTTTTCTGTTACTTTATGTATCTTTAACCCTGCAGTCATACTGTCTGGTAAATCCAAACATGAACGATAATAACATCTGCTCTAAATAGGCTACTCCTGTGACTATCTCTTTTTGACCAATACAGGCGAGCAGATCCTATTGCTGCTCACTAGCAAGTTATATTTATGAGAAACAGCGGATGCCTTAATAATGTTGGGGCTTTTTAGTCTAAGAAATGGATGCTTTATTGTTGCTCCATGAACATCCTGTGGAAATCAAGAGGATTTTTCTTGCCACATTTTGACTTAAAGCTAAAAGAGCAACAAAGCACATATCCCCAAATGATCATTTGCTTCTTAAACGAATCATGCAAGTAAAGAGTCCTTGCCTCCTTTGCATCTTCCACCTTTCAAAATAAAATAGGTACCCTGACAGCAATTCTGCCTTGTTATGCTTCTAAAGCAGATTCCTTACCATCTGCAGCTCTTGTGCTTATATTAATAAATGCCACCTTATTCCTTACATATTGTCTGACCACTTTGTATTTTAGCGGCACTGATAGCTGTAAAATGCATCAATTCTTCTGGTGTAGGTTGGGTGCTCTCTTGGTGCAGCAGCTGGTTGCATAAATGAATATCGCAGCTTGTACATATCTCTGAGGCTGTGTTCATTCACCTTCTCTTTCATAATTCACTGGGGATGTGGGTTCCACAGTTATGCTTTTCCTTTCTCAATTTGTTATGGCATTTGCACCTTCATTCCCTGGAAACAGATAAGGGGCCTCTGAAGTGGGACATTGTGACTGCTTCGGGAATCTCTTCTTTCAGGAAACATTTATCTTTTTCTTTTTCCTTTTTTTTTTTTTTTGTTTTTTTTTGTTTAACAAGAGTTGCAAATCAAGCTTCAGACTTTTGTGAAACTGTTTTGAAGACTGTCTGTCTGTATATAAGGATGCACAGCATTCTTTGTCATCTGAAATAACAGTGCACAATAGACCTTAATCTATAATTAAGGTCCAGAACTAGGAGGGAATTTCATCCTTCGGGCCCTGTCAAACAATGAGACAAGTGTATTTGTGTATCTTTTCTTTTCTAAACTAACAAATGTGGGCCCCTTTTGCACACAGGATACTGAGACTGGCCAGTGAATAATCAGATCTTGTAAATCATATCCTTTTTACCTACCAGTGACGAAGGTGACATTCACACAACCAAGACATGCATCTGCCAGAGTTTAATAAGTATTTCCTCTAAACGGCAGTAACGAACCACGTAGTTTTTCTTATCTTACAAATTAGGTAAATTGTATCAGTTCAAGTCAACTTCATTCCTAGTTTCAGTGGAAAACTAAAAAAGGAAAAGTAGCTGGGCTGCTACACTCAAAATCCTTGTAGAAAAGTTGCCAGGCTTGCTTGTGGTTGTAATTGGGTTTGGTTTCTAATGAATGTTACCAAAGATTGTACCACACACCTTCAGAAGATGCTCACAGCTGGATTACACTTGTATTGTCTTTTTTTTTCTAACCTGAAATAAAATATTGAAATGTCTGTTATTCTATTTTTATACATTAATGTCCATTTCTTCAAGAAAATCAGGTTTTAACTCTTCTCTTTGCTAGTGTTAGTTCAGTGAACATCAGTATCCATTTAAAGAAGCAAAACAGAGATTCAACGCAAAACATAAATTCCTGTGCTGTTTTCACTCTGCCTTAAACGGGTTTTATAGTGTATTTTAAATGGATCACTTGCACGGCAGAGTAAATTTTTACTGTATATGTCCATTTTGAGACTCTGATGAGAAATTAAGAAGAGAGGAGAAAAAAATTCCAGGTATTTAAGTCTTTGGTCATCTCAGCTGAAACTCATTGCCTAGTACCTGTTCGACTCTGACTGCTCTTGATGACAATTAACTGACTTCTGAGTTTCTCACTGTTAAATCCAGAATATTCTTGAATGCCTTGATGAAATGCCCTGAATACATGGCGAGCAAGTAAGATGATAAAGTATTTCACCTGAGAAGCATATATGCTAAAGTAGTAATCACTAACTTTTGCTGGCCAATAACCAGTAAGACCAGTAATGTATTGCAACAAGCATATTCTGTTTCTCTCCCTGTTTTCTTTGTTTTAATCTTGCTCACGAAATACACCAACATGCTTGTGCCATCCATAAGTTGAGAACCTACCACCAAATGGCATATGTGTACTGTGGAGATTATTCTTGCCACTGATGCCATGTGTAGATATTTCCACTCTAGATAGATCAGTACAAATGACCTTCTCTTACAGTCATTTCTTTGAGGATGTCTAACACTGCTTTAACCTGTCCACCTTGGCAAGTGCCTCCTGAGCTTTGCCAGACGAGCCAAAACTACTGCTGAGGAATGCTGTTGGCAGCAGTCATTTTCTTCTTCAAGATGAGCTCGTATTCCTCCTGGCATTTACTGTTTTATATATGAGAGCACAGGCAGTGTAGCCTCGATGTCATTGAATTTTATCAGGTATATTGCTTCGCTCCTTCTGCTCTGGCAGAAGTGGCAATTATCACATGCTATTGTTCCACCATAGTAAGAGGCCTCAGAGTCGAGAAGTACAGCTGAGCACAGCCAGTTTACATTAAAAATAGGTCTCAGCAATTAAAAATTGCCCAGTCTTAACTCCCTAGTTGCAAACAGTCTGTAGGAGTGCTGCTAAAGTGTATTAAACCAACGTATTAAAGTAATTCTACGAATAGCTTTACTCTTCACAGACACCCAAGTAATTTTTATGTAAACTGCCTATTAAAACATGAACTATTCATCACCATAGAGATGGGTGCACTAGCTGCATTCTCTAACAAGATTATAATACTTTTTTTTTTTTTTAATTTTAAATTTTTTAAAGCCTGAATGTAAGGTATAAAACCTATGGATTCTTTTGTTGTTGTTACTAATTGAGGGTGTTGTGTAAGAAGCATCTAAGATTCAATGAATCTTTTTTTTTATCTGGAATAAGTAAGTGTAGCATAAAAATGTAATGGCTAAAGTAAAAATAATGGTAAGTTAGTGATAGGAATTCAGGTGTAAATTAGAGTGCATTACAGGAATGCCAGAAGCCCATAAATAATGTAACAAACAAGAAATCAATGATAGCTGACAAAATGTTTAAAGACAGAAAGGAGACAGTGAGTTTAATTCTGTATTTGTATTCTCAACCCTGGCTTCGTCTTTCAGATATCCACTATAGACCTCTATGCAAAATGTTTTGCATGTAACAGCCACTAATGTATTTTCTTTTTCAACAAATACTCCTGGTGTCTGTAACGCTCCAACATTTTTTGACATCATTAGCATAGCATTTGGGCTATATGCATAAAAGCAGTGTATTTTGGCTCCTGTAGGCATTTGTGTCTGCATGTATATATTGATAGACATCCATGTGCCTCTCTATATAGACATATACATTTAACTGCATAGAGATATTTAAAGACTATGTCGTGGAATCTGTGAAAAGAAGAAGAAGAATAAAGAAAATTATCTAGCCTGACTCAGGTACCTCACACTGTACAGAGCAGCTATATTGCAGATCCTCTTGACAGAAGCTCAGATATGGAAGCTGCAGTGATGACAGCTACAGACGAAGAGATCGGGCAGGATTTACAGATGATCAGTCAAATCCCAGCATTTAAGACATGTGGCACTCGTGTTTCAGTTCAGGTTTTACTAGGTTGCATAAAGTCTGCCTTTATACATACAAACTCTATGAACTGTTTTTGCTGTGCTTGGGTGTGATAAGACTTCGTGGAAGGAAGCTGGGCAGTGTTGCTAGTGGTAACAGCAATGATATGAACAAACGTTTAAAATTGTTTATCCAACTAAACATATTTCTTTCAGTGCTCCTCCGGTGGTTCTTAATTTAAATCTGCTGCAGAACTGAAGATCAAAGAATCTAAATTAGTTGAAAAATATCATAGTCAGATATTATTCAGTAGAAAATAAAGCTGCAGCACAACAACTGTGCCTGAACGGAGAGCGATGACATTTCTCCTCAATTAATCTGTCCTAGTACCCGGGCAAACAGCACATCGAGCAAATCTCATAACTGTGTAAACAAACAGTGGCGCTAATAGAAAAACAACTTGCTGTAGGAAAAGCAGCATAAAAACAAATGTTTTAAGAACAATAACAAACAAAACACAGCAGAGTAATGAATGTTGATGAAAACAGAATTAAAATTATAAATACATCATTCTCATAATTCCTTTCTCAGAATAAATCAGTTTAAGCAGCTTCTAATGTAAGAGCTCATACTATAAGTATAATTAAAAGAAATAAATTCAATATATTTAACACTGGAGATAAAGCATACAGTCTCTGAAGACCTGACTTTCGATTACATTAGCATGTTCTATGTTATCCATCAGTATGGGGGACACTGAGGAACTGAACAGGTCTTGTAATAAAGTTGTGTCTTGTAGTGAGGCAGTGAGATGATGCTCAGGGCTGTGTTAGCTCCTGCACAGAGCAGGAGATCACTAAGCGGTGGCTCCAGCTGGACCAGCTTTGCTGTAAAGGCAGCATATCCTTTGCTATGGTGTACAGGGCAGTAAGCTAGTGACCACCACCACCCTGCAGGGTTCCTACACCATCCATTTGCTGCTGCTCCTCTGCAGCAAATAAAGAAGGTTCAAATGTTCGGTCCCAGGGCGTTTTCCTTACTCTCAAAGTTGAAATTTCTGGAAGGGAAAGTCAGGGACTTAACCACTGGCTGACATGCTAGGTTTCAGGGGGTTCTGGTTTGGGTGGATTTTTTGGATGGAGATGGTTGCTGAAGTGTAACAAAGAAAAGATGAGCAGTTGATGTTGAATGGGCAGAGTTGCACTTATTCCTTCCTTTAATAGAAAATGTCTTTATCTTTAGAATTTTTCACGTTGAAAATGCTGTGGCTTTCAGTACCCTCACTGGTCCCTGACATGCTCTGCTCTCTTATAGTGATGGCAGTACTTTGGGCAAATGAATTAACTGGTGAATTTGTTAACCCAAGCTCTGATAAGAATCTGAGGGCACCGCTGTAGGTCCAGTACTGGGTCACTCACCAGACTAGGTACTGGAAGACTTAGGAAGCTTTGGGAGAGAGGACTTCCACATGTGGGTGACACATGGCCAGGTACACCCAGTTTATCTGAGGATTGGTTTTCCAACTGAGGGTCTGCTAGTGTCCAGCAAAGCACTTCTGCATGCGGATGCTGTGGAAAAACTAAAGAACTTGCACACACACCTGATAGTCCTAACATAGACTCCAACAAGGTGGGGTAGATGCTCAGAAAAAGTGTATAGAAGGGGAAAATCTGCCTGCTCTGTATTGCTTCATGTGTTCGTACTTGCTTCAGGGTTTTATTTTAAATGGTATCATGACTCTTCCTCTCTTCCATTCTCTGAGTACCAGATTTATTCAATGAGGAAAAAAGTAATCCTTCTGGATAGACACTAGTGTTTGTAGTCACTTGGTGCCAGGTTTGCAGAATATATAGATTTAAATATTGGATGTTGAATGTGTGCCCGCAGCATGTTGATGATTATTTCTGTGTCTGTGTGTGTGTCTGTGTGTGTGTGTGTGTTTGTTTATTCATCACTTATGGAATGGTGTTTGAAAATAAAGATTTCTGTGGCTCAGCTACACAGATGGGATTGGCTGTACAAGACCTTTCTTTTAAATTAACAGTCTCTGCTCTCCATGAAAGAAAAGGCCTCTATTAGAAGATCCTCATCTTAGTCTCTTCTTATTGTCTTAATTGAGCCTTTGAACTGCAGTCAGGAAAAGCTCACAGCAAATACAGTATCCAATCAGATATATATTTTTAAGTTAATCTACATTTGAATACCTTTGCTGATTTCCCACCAGCACCTGCAAAAGAAAGGGGGGTGGGGGGAGGAAAAATGTTTGAAAAGAAAGGGAATACATTTGCAAGTTAAATTTCCCTAGGGAGAAGCGAGCTTTTCAGAGCAACTTTGATATGTTTCTTTCTTCTTTGTGTAACCTGTAGTTTAATTTTTGTTCACATTTTTGCATTCACATTTGCATGATAAAAGAGGCTGCATTTTTCTTTTAAAGAATGTTCCAGAATATCAAAGTTGTTCATAGGAGAAAACCAGTAATAAAATGAAAATTTAAAAAATTGTCTCTCTTTTTAGTAATTTGTATATACAATCCACTATAATGTCCAATGCTTTTACTGATATGAGCAGAGAGTGATGTTTTTCAGAAGGTTGTATGAAATATTGTTGCACTGCTATTTTCATGGTGATTCTGTAAGTGGAGCCTGCATTTTTAATGGAACTAATCATCCCAGAGATGGAACTTTTTATCCTCAACGATGAAGATATTTTTTTAAAAAATCTCCAACCCAAGCAGATGTTTGAGCAGCTCAGCATCCCTTCTAAAAGCTTCTTTCATGCCATCCATCCTAAAGCTGAAGTGATTGTGAATCTGGGAGTGAAAGGAAGTAGAAAATCTTTGGAGCAAAGCAGAAAATGTCTGTGATCAGTATTTATTAGAGCTGGAGGCCTTGGTTTTATTTCCTGCTCAGATATATTTTACATGGGGATTTCCTAATTTCCTCTTGAGCACTGAGAGAGCAGAAGCAGCAACACCCAGCAACATATATACACATACATGAGATGAGATGTTTGCTTACCATACAGCATGTATGTTTTGCTTTCTTACTGTATACTAGTTAGGTAGACATATGTGGAGCTTAGTCTGGAGGCTTCTGTTTTAGCATGGTTTTGTCTTTTCATCTGATGGCTGCCCCTCCTGCTGGGTTTCTCAGCCTTACTGAGTGCAGCAGGAGGATCATCAGGAAATACAGCAACAAAAAAACCCTCAAAACCAGAGTTTCTATTATATCTCAGGAAGCAGGAGTACAAAGAAAGTTCTTGCTGTCCGGGGCTAGAGATAGAACATTTACTAATCAAAGCTTCTCTCTACAATGTATATTCCAAGGCATTACATCCTAACTTCAAAACATAGTTATAGGCTTCAGCTGTGTAGATATGTACATAGATGGGTGTGCTTTCTGCCACCGAATATCGCCTGCACACCCTCGCTGTGTTTGGAGTAGATCCAGATTGCAAGTGACCTTTTGAAGGAGATGACATATCTATGGCTATTCACAAGCTTCATCTGAACTGCTGGCCCCCTGTGTCCTTTGCCTGCCAGCATTAAGTATTGTCCAGCATTATTCAGCATTACTCAACCCTATCCTGGGTCCTAGCTGCTGTCTTCTATTCTAATTATCAACTGAAATGTTTTAATAATATAAAACTATATCCTGTGTTGATTAGCATCCTCACCTACAGTAATATGAGATTGTGTATTACATGTTATGGTGATGCAAGTGGTTTGAATACTGTGTGTTTAGATTATTATGTTCTATAAAAAACATGTAGTACCTGAGCAGTTCATGGTATTTCATGAGTGGAGAGATACTTTGCACTTTCTTTTCCCAATCTTGCTGAAAGGGGAGTAACTTGGGTGACAGAGACACTTTTCTTGCTTATACCTCCTAAGTGAATAAAGGTAGAAAGGTAGGTGAGTGTGTGAGAGACATGGACAAGAAAATGTATTTAGAGAAAAATGTGAAATTTAAAGCCCTGCAAAGGCTTGATTGAGCTCATATTCAAGTTTTGGTCTTTTGCTTTAGAGAGTTTTCATTTTTTCTCCTGAGTTTAAACTTTGAAGCTGTTCCTTAGTTTAATAATTTCAAAATGTACATCACCTCTAGCTATGGAAGAATTTGAATATCATAGAAAAGACCTTGGTGGGGGCAAAGAGTAAAGGGAAGGTGGAAAAAACATTGTGTTTGCTGTCTGGTAGTTCTGTAATGTTTTAAAAAAATTTTTTGCCAGTACCAATCAAGCCCAACTTTCACATGTGTAAAGGTTTTTGTTTCTGTTCCACATTGAATCCTATTGCATAAAATCCTCTCTCCAAGTTCTGTTTCTGGTTATTCAACAGCACTGTCTGCTTGAGATGCAAAAGTAGCTCACAAGTATGCTGGTGGTTCATGCGTGTAGGTGGATATCCCATCCCTTGCTTCAGTAATTTGCTAGAAAGCAGTATGATTCATGAGCTTCCTCTGTTCATTAAGAAAACTAAGAAAAGGTGGTTTGCTTTATATAGAGGAATTCTGATGTGTTATAATTTTAGAGATCAACCTGTGTTATCTTAGGTAACTGTGTGCAACAGCAGATGAGCCTTTTGACTCTTGCAGAAAAAGGTTTGATGTAGACAAAATATTACCTGTAGAGAAACACCGAAACACCTTACAATCTCTTCAAAGGAGGAAAAATTACCTTGGTGTGTGTCAGTAGCTAACGTGAAGGAGAACTCTTGCAGATTAGTATATGTACCTTACTGATCTGTAGCACCAGGTCATGCCTTTGGATCTAGTCCTACACACAACACAGAGGGTAAAAAGCTCACTTATACTCCTGGTTCCCAGGTTTCCTTGAGGGTAAAATTGAGAATCCATACTGTGTAAGAGTTACGACGTTGTTCAGAGCAAGATGTATTCACAGCCCATGGTAACACTGGCCCCACCTGCTACACCTTCTCAAGAAGGTCAGGGTCAGAGCTAAGGGTGGTGGCCTTGATTCCATCAAACACTACTGTTCTGTTTCTTTGAAAGCAGATGCTTTGTATTCTCTGTCCCCCCTTCATTTGTGGTGTTAATGTCTGGTGGGGTTTTTTTTTATGATGACTTTCAGGCCATTAAGGATAAAGTTTTTGTGTTATTCTGCAGTCCCTCATTTTGTGACCTGTACTGTGCAACAACAGTTCACCTTGGGCAAAGAACCTTGCTTCTTTGTCAACAAAGCTTGTACTTCCATAGCATTGATCGCAAAAGCCTTATCCACTGTAAATTTCACACACACCCTTATGGCTACATAAGGTATGTGCAAACATCTTATATGTGGAAAATATATAACATTTTTAAAGAGACTGGTGTATCCTTGAAATAAGTAGGTTATTGGATTAATTATTTTCACACTTAAGTCTTTTTTTCCTATTTTATAAGTAGTTTTATCTGAAAGCTAGACTGAAGGCTGGTTTGTTCAGGAAATTGAGCAATAAAATGTTTATTGCTCACACATTTCTTCACTTTCTGTTTGGTAGAGTTTGCTGGATAGTTTTTCCATTATATCCTTATTAGTTATAAATTATGCAATGTCGAGGTTTTCTGCAGATTTGTGTTACTCCAATTTTAAATTCAAAATTTACTGTATGAATAAAAGTTACAAAATACATTGACCTGGATGTAGAAAATGGTAATCTTAAAGAGAAAACTTAGCACATAATTTTAAATTACTGCTTTTATTCCTGCTTTTTTTTTTAAAATCTCCTCGTTGATATATGTACATATGCCCAAGGAACCAAAACCAAGGCTTAATAATAGAATCACAAGAAACATTTCATCTTACAAGAAATGCTCTGATATTCTTGTGATCTTCAAGGCTTCTGAATTATTGTCTGACCTAAAGCCTTTCTCTTCATTTGTTACTGTAAAATGCAATAAATTCACACCTTCCACAGCTTTGCAATTTTTTTTTATGTACAGTCCTTTACCTGCCAGGTGCAATGGAAGTCAGGTCAGCTGCAGTCCTTCCTGATTTCTTCTTACTTTTCAAGTTTGGTTTTTGAAAGGATTGTCTAATTTACCTTAATAAACAAGAAGGTTCATTTTAATTTGTGTAAATCCAAATATAATTTGTTTTAATTTAGTATAATTAATAATAGGAAAATGCCTTGTAACTTTTTTATATCAGCCAATATATCATGATTTTTCTCCTATATACCCCCATTTTAAGCAAGACATTATTTTTAAAAAATAAAACACTTTTTCACCATATAGGAAGCAGTTTACTATTGATAACAAAGAAAAAAAAAGGTACAGTGTTTATATGAATGATAAAGCTATACAGTGTCAGAGCACACTAATGAAAATGCTGTTGCAGTACTTGGAAGTGTGATGCTTCAATTTGTAAAACTGAAGTAGGACTATGATTCAATTTTCACAGGGGCCTGTTGCCATCTCATACAGCTTCCCTTGAAGTTCAGCCACAAACTAGTTTTACAAGGAAAAAAACAAATGCTCTGGGGTAGTTCTTTTGTTTTCATGATGCTCTGTTGGTAAGGAAGAAAAGCAAATTAGTCCCCACCCTGGACCAGGAAGGGTGGGATTTCCCAGTCCATCATGTCACTGGTTGTAAAAAGGGGGAAAATAAAGGAAACTGTAGTTTTAGGCAGAAGTCCTCGCCCAGGTGGTGTTGGGGCATAATGTAAGCAAATTAAAAATAGCCACCAGTGACTTCTGCATGAAATATTTCTGCTTGGGGATTTTTGTTTTTTATTTGCTTGTTTTACAGAGAAACAAATCCCACATCCCATGAAAACAGACAAAAGCATTCAAAGGAAGTACAATTTTTCTGCTACAGGTTATTTTGAGAAGTAACCCATATTTGGCCATACTAAATGCACTAAAGCATTGGAAGCAAAATACATTACCTGGCTATAAAAGACCTGAGAGTTCAACTAATGACATTAAGGAACTGTTGGCATGATGCAGCCATTCCCTACCAATTGTGTGCAAAGGAACTTGCTGAGAATGATGTTTTCCTTCATTTTGTTCTCTTAACAGGTGGATGATTGGGTTAATTTGACTTAATGATGCATTGCAGCACAAATTTCTTTCCTTGCAGTCAAGCATAGCTTCCCTATATGAAGGGGATATTGTGTTATGGTCTGCTGGACAGAATAACACATATGAGGATCAGTGCCCCCCCAAAGCCATCACACACAATTTACTTGATGTTTAGTGCTTTCTGACCAAGATTTAACAATACATTTGATCACGTAGAGGTAGAGTCTTTCTGGTTGAGCAAGTGAAAGTTTTTTATGGTGAGATGCATTTGAGCAAAAACTCCTCCCCTGTCTGTAGGGTGTGATTGGGAAATGTCAGTTCAAGGCAGCAGGGACCTAAGTTAACATTTGGCTTAGGCTTTTTAAATGACTGAAAATACCAGCTATGTGACAGCATGGAAATGTGGAAATGATAATTGGTTCCAAGGGTGTTGATCACTGTTGTCCAGCCTGGAAAAGCAACTGATTAGTCCCACGAAAATGGATTTATTACATATGAGTCCTTTTAACCCAGTTATTGTAAATCAAAGGGGGGGTGGGGTTTTTTTTTTTAAAAGCTATGTATAATTATCATTTCTAGACCTGATATTTAAATTATCTTGATTTGAATTATTTCTGGAAAGTTCCAGTTAAATGGTTCAGACACAAATAACTAAATAAGTTGTAAAATAATTTATTCCAATAAAATGTTAAGTTCTCTTAGGTAAAAAGCCATTAGGGAAAGTCACAGCTGTTCTGCTAATCTTCCAGGGTTGTTTTTTTTTTGAAACAAGATCATGACATTTTAAGCAGTGTGAAGAACACTCAATTACTTGCCAGGAAGAGACCTCTGTTCAGGATTTGCTGATTATTTTACACAGAAATTATTTCTCTTAAGTGTACTTTCAATATTAAAGGTTGACTGAACCATACCAGTGATGTTGGGTCATGGGATGGGAATGAGAGAGGAAAGGGAGGGAGAAAACACAACTGCATGACCTCTCCTGCACAGGAAGCAACAAATGGGCCTCTAATATCTTTGGTTCTTCTCATGCCTGTATCAGTTCTGTCTTTGCTACAACTACTGCATCTCTGCTTTGAAAGTAAAAGCTTTAAACTAGCTAACTTGAGAACAGAAAATATTGCTATAATGGCAGCATAATGCTGAAACTGAGTAAATCCCGCTCTGGTTATCCTCCCCTGAGTACAATTTACCACGAGTCAAAGTACTGTAATTACTACCTTTCATCTCACCTCAAGGTAGATCTTGCAGATGTTAGCCTTTCACTTTGTTCACTTGTTTTACTTGTTTGTGAGCTGTGTTAATCTATTAATGAAACCAGACAAAACATTGACATAGTTGGAGCCTTATGTTCAAGTGACCATGATGTTGCTTCATTTTAATGAACTGTTTTATTACAGCAAATGTGCTAATTATATACATAGTAACATGTATGTATTCTTTCTTCAGCTTTTAAACAAGACCACTTAAAAGCATTCAGAGCAAGTTTATTCAATTATCTTTCAGTATAATGTATAAACTCCCAAATCATAACTTCACAAGTTGCTTTCCTTTTCTTCTCAATAAATCTCCAGGCCCTTCACAGGGGCTGTATAACCTGCTTCTGTAAAACTTCTGAACGCTTTCTGTAAAATGGATCTTTAATAGAACAAAGAATGTTCCACCCTGATATTTCTGACACTTAACAGATTTAATAAAATAATGTGTTCTCTATTCTCTCTGGTATTAAAGTAGCATATTAAACTTTCCTTTAAGTGAGAAAAATAGAAAAAAATATTTGGAATTGGCTCAACTTGTTTGTTGTTTGCTTTTTTTTTCCTTTTTCATTTTCTGAACACCAAAATAAATATTATGCATTATGCATGCAACACTCTGCATCCAGCTGTTGGACCAGAGACCAAGATCTGCCTGTATTCATTTAGTGTGCTGTCAGTCCTGCTTAACCCTGTTTTCTTTATTGTAATCTCAGTTCAGATGAGAAAGTCTTAGTAGGGCCAGAAATGAAACATTCACCCTAATGTCTCTACTATAGAAGTAAATATTGCAAGAATAGCAAATAAAATAACTTGAGGCAGCGCGAGAAAGATTTCTAAGTGCTAGAGAGTCCAGAGATTTTGTATTATGCTTTCACTGTCTTCTTTCATTTCAATGCTTAGAGCAACCATTATTTTGCATCCATTTGGTTGATACAGCTGTATGGAAGGAGCTGTGCTATGATGGATGGAGCTGGCTTAACAGCTGGCCCATTATTTAACTATTGGGCCAGTGCATTACACCTACCAATAGCAATACTGTGGGAAGTCAGAGCTGCCTTCCCCTCCCCTTTTCAAGCTAATAAAAGAGAACATAGGGGAAAAACCGATATAGATTTGGAAGTAATATACGAGGTACTTTTTGTTCCTGTACAGGCTAAGCATGTCAGACAGATGATCTCACAAAGGTTCTGTCCTCAGAGATTTTCACTCAGAAATGAATAGGGCCCTTCTAACCTAAATAGAGATCGAAGATGAATCCATGACAGTATCACATATTTATTGGATGGAACTTAGAGACCAAGTCTTAAGCTTCTGAGTACTTTAATGGAATGCGAAAAGTAGTGTCATGAAAGGACAAAACAATAATACTTTCTGTTTTATGGATCCTCTCCTAGTTCTTTGTTCTAAATCATAGCACTTTGACATTTCAAATTAAAATACTAGGTGCTTTACCTTTAGAAAACTTGTCTCAGTCTCTCCTTGTTTTTTGCGTTCAGCGAAGCTGTACTTGCACATTGCATATATTTTAACTTTATTTGAAATGTCACAAGTCTTTCTCTCACAATGAAGAGCATGGAGATTTCTGTATATTTGCTGCAGATTCATATATCCACAATAACTTTTTTTTTGGTATTAAAAAATACAAATATTATTAAAATCATTAGGTGTGAATGTGAAGTTAAATAATTAGGAATAAAAATTTATAATCTGCTTCCTTTCACTGATTTAATAGTCTTTCAACCTGGAATGTATATAATTTACAGATCTTAAGCTGTGTTAGGTAGGTATGGCCTCATTTTATTCATGGTGAGAGTTAAGTATGATTTGGTATAGTTGAGCTGTTTGAGGAAGTGATCTGATTCTTCTGAGGCCCTGAGCTCCCATAGCCTGAAGGTATTCCAGGGAGCTTCCTACGCGTGTCCTCTAGATCCTAGATTTTGGCTTCCGATCCTAATTCTGATCCTAACCAATGCTGATGAAAGGGTCACGCAAAGCGGGCTGGTGTCAGAGATGGGGGTGGGATCCTGCTGATACGTCCCCTTCCACAGCTCCTGACACCCATATTTTCCTCTCCTCTCTTCCCCTTTTTCCCTGATCTGTGGATGAATCTTTTAGCCTCCATTTTGCTTGGCCTAAATGTGCCAGTCCTCTGGGTCTCCTTTCACTCTGTACTTCCAGATTCCCCTGAGCAGCCCTATAAAACTTTGCATCTACTCCAGCTTCTGAGGATGGATGGTCTGAACCGAACATAGGTGACCTGTCCCGGGGCAGGTCCCACCAATGTTTTGCCTCCCTCTTACTTTGGGAGCTGCCTCTGATGGATCACAGCTGCCTTTTCCTTTTGCTGTGGTATTCCTGAGTAGTTCCAAAATACGCTAGCACTTCCATACCTACTTAAACTTGGTTAATTCCAAATGATCATTTTATAACATGGCTATGTTGTCATTTTCTAAGTGAAAGGCTTTTGGACTATTTGATTTGATCTGTTACTAGAAATTAAAGTTGGATTGCACCATTTATGAATGTGATTCTCTCTTTTTTTTTTTTACTGATACCTTCTACTTCTGGTGTGTAAATTTTCACTAGGCCACAACTACTTTTTCTGCCAGAATGCATGTAAACATCTGCCATCTGCTGAGTTGTCCATGCTACCACACAAATGTATCCTGCATGAGAAGCATTGCCTAGAGATGAACATGTGTGAATCTGTAGCTGATGACAGCCTAAAAGCAGAGTTTTTAACCAGCTCTTCATTAAATAACAGGCAGCCAACACAACCAAGACTGAAACAAACAGCATAAACACCAGTCTTCAAAATATACAATAGAGATATTATTTTGTGTGAAATTGTAGTTTATTACTTTCAAAACTCTTAGTCTAAGAGAGAATCTTATTTCCCTTGGATCCAGTTCGTCTCTGTTCTCTGAGTAAGAAACAAGAGTTGGGTCTCTGAAACAATTGCTGTTGTGGTAGCCACAAATTACACTGTGGTGCTGCCAATTCCTTGTGGAGCACAATGCATTTGCAGCCTCCTTTCTTTTACTGATTCTTTCTGTTAATCTGCACTGAGCCCTTCAATAGAGCTTATCTTTCTAACATAATTTCTAGCATAGTATTATTATTACTATTATTATTATTATTATTGTTATTGTTGTTGATTTTGTTTGATGTAATATTGCCAGAAGAAAGTGAAATAATTGTGGTTTTCATCTATTGGTAATGTTCTGTTTTCTTCAATTATTTTCTGTGAGGTTCAAAGCAGCAATTTGTGACCAAGCACAGAAAGTGTTCTGAGTTTTTTCTGAGTGTGTTTGGTTCCATATGCTTTAAACTGTTGTCAGATGTACCCTTCTGCCATCTTTGGTTCTCTGGAAACTGTCATTTTCTGCTACAGTTACAGGAAAAAACCAAAATGAAATTTCAAAGATTACAATGAAAAGTCCAAGTAATTTAATTAGTAAATGATCATCAACGTGGCGTCTACATTTAGCTCGCAGGTCTTCATGAGTTAGTAGTGACACCACAGAAATCCCCATCTACATGTAGATGCACATGCAGATGAAATATGTTCCTTCCTACCCAAAGTCAACATGCAAACGATTCTAGATGCAAACGCATTTGTGGGTTTTTTTTTTTCTTTTTTCTGGACATAGACTGTGCACCCAAAATTGCAGGAGTATGGAACCACGAACATTACACTGGGAGTGAAGTCCATTACCAGAAGCTGGTAATGGCCTCAGCACATCTCAATCTTTGACAATGTATTCTCTCCACAGTGCTTTGTCCTCTTTATATCTTTTTAAATAGTTATCTTAAGAAACATGTTTCTCAGTTTTCCTTAAGAACCTGCAAAAACCTTTTTCAGCAAAAAGCATTTCACTGCTTTACTTTTATTTACTCTCTTTCTCACCCAATTAGAGTGCAAAACCTTTCAAGGTCTGTACACTACTACAGTCTCCCAGCCTGCACATACTGGGTAAATGTTACATATCTAGCCTTTGTTTTCAACTCTTTTAAATAACCCCTTGACTTTCTGTTCCTCATATCACAGTTCCCTTTGAATAGTTTTTTTTTTTCATTTTTCTGTCTTTGGTATATTATTATCTGTTTTTTAAAGAACAGACTGCTATTTTACTCTAGTCTCCTTTCTCCTCAAGGAGGAATTTCTTATTCTCAGTTTTTTTACTCAGCATCCTTTTCCTCACCTTGCTTTTGATCCTACCCAGAGAGATTTTCAGTTTCTTTTTGGCTGAGCTACTTAGCCTGCTACCATCAAGTCTTTGCACCGTTTTTTTCTTTCCATCTTTTTTTTTTTTTGCTACTACAGCAGACAGAAGACAGAAAGGAAGCTGTTAGAAATTGTCACCAAGCTCCAGAAGGTAACAGTGGAAGAGTGTCTCCTTGCTTTCCTCGGTTTTGATGTGGCTCCTCAAGTTTTGGAGAGTCTCTGCCCTGCGTGTAGGTGTGGAGGGCTGCTCTCCATCTCCAGCAGGTGAGAGATGTGCTGTCATCCCAAACCAGGCATGCCACTAACTGCAGACCAGCTCTCACGCACAAACCAAGCAGGAGGGAAGGAGACCAAATTAATTGTTTGGTTTTATTTATCTTTTTTTTCACTACTGTGGATAGTGTGGAATGGGATGGAGAGTGATGATTTACTATGGAATGTATTTAGGTTTATTTAATTACCTGGTAGGTCATGCTATGAAAGGTCTCCAGTGAGAATTATCTGCAGCTACAAAGGAGACTGGAGTTGTCATTTCATTGCTACGACATCAGCACTGGGAGGAGACTGCAGCCTCTTCAGTTACTCCCAAATGGTAAATCCTCCTCTGACTTCACCAGCATTAAATTGCACTCTCTACACAGCAAGAAAAATCTTAACAAAATTAAATGGTCTCTGCTGCATGCAGCCTGCTCTGGAACCACAAAGGGCTTCTCTATGGAGATAGATTTGAGATTTTGGGTCCCTGGCATAGACCTCTGCTGCTGTAACTAGTAGAACAGAACCTAGAAGAAGTGTTTTGACACCTTGGTGCACCAGAACTGGAGAGGGAAAAGAGATTTTGCCCAGGGGCTTTTACAAGGGAATAGGAGTTTTTGGACACCACTTACAGGTAAAGAGGTAACTGTGCTTCAGGAAGCAGAGAGCTCTGACAAGGTGAAGTGCTTCTTTGCCACTTTCTGCTCTGTCCTCCCCAGCGTTTCTCTTCTCCTGCCTTCTTTTTCTCCTCTCCAGTTCTTCAACTCCCCTCCACCACATAGGAGCCATCTCATCTACCAGTTTTCTATTCCTCTGACATCTCTGTCTTTTCCTGCTTCCTCCAGTGTTAGATTTCTATCAAGACTGAGTCGCAACTTTATTTGAAGGATCTTTCATTCACTTCTTGCCCTCTCTCCCTTATGCAGTATCCTAAGTGATTCCCATCTCTCCAACTGAACATAAACCCATTTCCTATGCTACTATGTGAAACACCTTCATATTTGGCATCTTACCTGAAGTTTACTGCTGGTAAACTCTCTCTACCAATCATCATTGAACACATGAAATATTAGAGACAGATTACATTAGATTTGCTTGTCAAGAAAGTTACTTTGTGAGGATTTTACATTTTATTACACGCTTCTCAGCTGTTGAAGGGCTGGAAAGAAGAAAATTAAATACAATTTTACAATATCACAGTGGTAAGTCAAAGAAGAGAGCATTAAAAGCTTAAATTTGGACCATTCTGGCTAAAAAATCCACTTCCATCTTGTTTCCAAAACTACTAACAAGTGTCCAGTATTTACAATTTTTTGAGCATAGGCAAATAAAGGTTTGCACAAAAGAACACAGAAATGTCTGCAGCACAGTGAAGTGATGAAGAGACAGAACAGAGGAGACAGAAATCAATGTCCTCAGAACTAATTTTAAGTACCTTTTTGCTAATGTCTCATCTCAGCAATGTAATCTTGAGAAGAGGTGAGCAGGTATCAGAGAACATGGAAAAGAGATTCTGTGTTTGGCAGGATGCATGGTTGTGAAAGTTGGTGTAGCTTCAAGGGGAATGTTTTCCGTCAGTGTGAGCATGAGAAGTAAGGGAATTTTTTTTTTCAATTGGGCCTGCTTTCCAAGACCTTTTTTTATCTGTAGTGTTTTCTCTCATCTGCTCACCTCTCTCTGTCTTTTTTTCCCCCTTTGGCATTTTGTGTTCTTCTCTGCTACTGCTACTTTCTCATATTTGCTAGTGCCCTTTCCTTCAACTCTAGCCCTCTTTCTGTCCTATCCCCTCAGTCTTCCACTAGTTTGATCAATCTTCCTCTGTCCCAGTATTACTCCCCATTTATTTCTCCCCAGTGATAATTTTTCTGTTACTATGCAGAATCAGAAAACAAGTGAAGAGAATAGAAGTAGGCGTTTCTGTTCTTCCTCTTCATCAATATTTTCTCCCCTTCCTCCTCCCTTTCCCACTTAGCTTTACTTTCAAAACAACTTTAGCTTTCTCAGTTGGAGCTATTAAAAATATGTTTCTGCATACTCAGCATCAAACATTACTGATATCTGTCTGTATTACCATCTTTATGGTGCACATAGAGACGACCGTAGCACGTGCAGGAAAGTCAGGGAGATAAGCCTCTGTACTATTTCCAAATTAGCTGATTTGGTTCCTGTGAAAGGGAGCTAGAATGGCTTCATGCTGTTCCCAAAGGAAAATAGTGACAAAATCCACAGTTTTCTGAATAAGGTAGAGTACAATTTCAGATTTACTTTATCAGCAAACTTGAGTGGCTACAAGAGGAAAGTGAAAATTATATCCTCTTCTGTTGCAGCAAGTAAAAGGTGGTGTTTCAGGAGGTGTCAGAGCCATTGGGGCAAGTGTGTGGCCATGATATTTGGCAGATATCAATATACATAAATGAGATAAGGCTCAGAAGCCCCACATCTTTCCCAGCTGAGGTTTACTCTGTCAGCCTGCCAGGAGCCAGGTGGAAGATTGTATTATATATAAAATGCATAAAATAAAATGGCACTTGGCCTTACAATTTTTCATCCCCCAATGGAGTCTTATACACTGGGACTGAAACCTCAGCTCTCTTTCCAAGATGGGACATAGCTTTGATCCTTCTTTGCTGGTACAAACCAAGACTCAGTTTTCCCCAAAGAAGTGTAAGAAAAGAAAAATGAACAAACTGCATTGTAAAAAATGTTGGCTGTGTCAGCTATCACAACATGAAAGACGTTCTAAAAGCACAAGTAAAAATACCCAAAACACACAAACCCCTCTTCCAGAGGAACAGAACATTACATGGCATTGCAGAACTCCTAATTTTGATTCCAAAACTCCTCCATGACAGCACAAGATGAAGGGATCTGGAAACTAGGCAATTTCTTGAAGCAGAACTATACATTTAATCACATCAGCTCCATGATGAACTCACAGTAACTAAGCTATATTTTTGCAGTTTCTGGTCACTTGTGTTGCAGGTCTTACTTTTTCTACAAATCTCTGGGACAGGTTTTATGGTTAGATGTGAGATACTCCTGTGGACCTTTCTGAACTAAAAATCTGTTGCGTAGTTTCTTGTGGTTGTAGAAGAACAATCTTGAGAGCTCTTCTAAACAATTAAAAAGTCCTCTTTGGGTTCTGTTGAAAGTGGAGTACAGTATAAAACAGCTCGAGAAGTTCTCCTTGGTGATCTTTCTCATCTGAAGGAACACATGGTCACAGCTGTAGAAGGAATATCTGTAACTAAAATTGCTAAACGTGCTAAGAGGGTTTTTTGCTGAATATTTTCAGGAGCAGGGGTGGAACTTAGAGCGCCTCTTTGTAATTCAGAAATTTAGCTTGGAATATTTTTTTTCAATATATTTATTATGCCTCCTTTTTACTTTGTATGGAGCATCAGAGATGCAGAGAGAGAATTCAAATCGCTTAAGACCATGTCTTCTTCAGCAGTCAGTCAAACTTTTTAGTGTTTCAGAATGCTTTTTTTCTTCATATAATAATCAAGAATAAGATTCGGATTGCTAGAAACATGTTCCCTGTTTATGCATGGTTCTGTCTGTGAAGCACTTGGCACATTTCTCCCTGACAATGTTCTTAGGTGCTTGCAATGTTATTAAAAGTCATAGCCCTGGCAATGACACTTGAATCTGATTTCCCTCATGCTCATAAATACTATTCCATATCAGCAATGCACTCCCTCCTCGCTCTTTCTGGAAGAGAAAACAATTTGCTCTTTGGCCTTACACCTGACATTGCAACTGAGGTGGTGTCCTAATTATGCAGCCTCACTGCCTGTCAGATCTTATTTTTCCATACAATAATGTAACATCTTCCTAATTATACCATAAAAACTGATGACACAGTATCCTTAGTGGTATATAATTATCTTTTTTTTAAAAAAAAATTTCCCCCTGTGTTTTAAAAGTCACCATTTTCATGAGATCTGCAGGTTGCATGATAAATAGTCACTAACCAACTGGACTATTTAAAATGTGGCTGAAAAATGTTCTGCAGAAATAGTTAATTCCTCAGGATGTATAAAGCATTTCTCATGCAACTAGTTTTTTCATGTTTGTATGTGCATTGGGAAAAAAAAAGGATAAGGAAAATTCCCCCAAGTACTTTAAATTAAAGCAATAATACCTCTGAAATTTAATTCAGCAGTTAGTTATTGCAATAGCCATTTAGAGAGTTAATTTACATAAATGTCATCTTTGCCAGTGTTGCTTGCATAAATATGCTGCTGGTAGCTTCAAAGTATACCTCATTACTTGAAGATGACATTCTCCATCACTTTGTGTTTATGGATCTGAGAACATAAGTCTGCTGGTAGAGCTTTACAGGTAGTGTACCTACAAGGAGAGACACTGGTAGTTATACAGAGATATCAGTTCATGTTTGATGTCAGAGTTTCTTTTCCTTTATTTGAAAATTCCTGCTGGTACAAAAGGAGTTATTTGATAAAAAGAGTTATTTTGTTTTTCAGTTAGCCAACAATCATCCTTCTGCTTGCACCCACAAGGCAAGAGACAGTGTTTATGGATTTTGTACAAAGTTAAATGTAATGTCAGGCAACAGTTTTTAAAATATGTAGTTAGAAGACCAAATTCCCACCCTGAGTAAAATAATGGAAAACCTCCAGTCCTTCTTCCTCAGGGAAGATTTCCTGGTTTATTTTTTTCTTCACTACAGCCACTCAAAAAAGAGGTTAATATATAAGAGCACATATTATTTTCCTATTTTGCCCGTGAATTTAGCTTTCATGGGGGTGCTAGGCTGATGAGTACCTCTTCATCAAGCACAATGTGGTGAACACAGACACGACTGCCTGGAAAAGATAGTAAATTAGAGAGTGTGGGACACCAGGCTGGAGTGTACGATACATCTACTAGTATGAACCAGGAATTCTTTGGGTTTTAATTTTTTTTGAAAAATTGTTATGATTTGGATCTTTTAAGAGAAATCCTAGGAGGAAGCCACCACATTTATTTCTGCTTTTGTCCTGAGCTTGGATTACAATGTGATAGAAAAATCAAATACACTATTGCTCTGTCCGTATGTCACTTAATCTCAGCAATTTCATAGCTATTGCATTTCAATTTCATACCTATGAGCTGGACTCAATGGAGTAACCATAACCCTACATCATAGCTCTCTCTTCAGGTATGCATGAGGACTTTTCTTCCGAATTGTTCTTGAAACGTGTATCTTTGAAAGATTAATTCAGTTATCTTAGTGTAATTGATTTCTCTTAACATGGACTCTCCATTGACAACCATTTCCATGAGGACAAATATTGGTGGTGGCCTTTTTGTCATAAGAAAATGTGACTTTATACCACAAGACAGGACTCCTGCCAGGTTCATATCTATATCTTTCCCTATGTAGGGAAACAGGCTTGACCCTGTTCGGAGAAAAAGTAAATTTTGTTTCATCTGCTTTCACTGATATTTCTTTCTGACTACTTCTAAACATAATAGAGCTGATGTTTGACTATTGGACCACTAGTTTCCTAGCCCAATTTGGTTTCAATTTACATCAGATGAAAATAGTTATGCCCCATTAGAAAAATTAATATTATTTTCCTTACTCATTCTGCAAATTTGACTTCAGAGATTTTAAGGTACAAGTGATTAAAAAGTTAGTAAAATAGCAAACTGTTGAATGGTTTATATTTTTAAAGGAATGTTTGAGCTTTTTCTATCACATATTCATCTTCTGAAGTCAAACTTCTCTATAGACTTCAAGTGAGCTGCCATTGATATTCCTTAGCATTATCCACTGCCCTCTGTTTGCTGAGAAAATTGCTGGCTCTTTGACACAGAGTATTATTTGGATTTGAGCTTTCATATTTAAAAGAATTCTGTAACTGGCACTAAGTGCAGAATTCAGTCAGTCTACTTGGAAGAGTAACTACAGCTATTAAAATAGACACAGTCACAAAATATTGTCTGGTGGAGATTTACTTGTGGTTTTTTTCAGTCTTATGGAGATTAATGGTGTGATTGCTGTGCCTGGAAGCAGAACAAGAAGGAGTTTTAGGAAGTGACTTCCTTAAAGGATTAAGACTGCTTTTCTGGAGAAAATTGGAACGCAAAATCTTTGTGGATTTGGTTTAAAACTTACATGTAGTAGGTCTGATAATTTTTTACAGACAAGAAGGTTAGGGATAAATCTAGTTCATTATAATGCAAGGAACAGAAAGGATTATGTACCCCTGAGGAAAGGATCTTTTCAGTTTGATAAATGCAGCGTAAGTTATTTGCTACAGAATACTGAGTCATCCTAGAAGTACAGCTGGTTTTTGTGTTCCAGTCTACTTTACAAGCACAGATTACTTCCAGGTTTTGCAGTTTGAAAGGAGTCAAATAATTGTGAAATGGTTATTTTTTGCAGATACTTATAAATTGTTAGCGCACAAAAAACATGAGGGTTTTTTTTTTTCCTAGATGTGGTGCAAATATATGTATGCAAATAAATTATTAAGAAAGTAGTCAGCCTTTCCAGAAATTATTGTGGGGAAGAGCAGAGATTGTGCATTATAGCATGTCTGATACACCACAAGAAGTAAAGCCTACAAGTAAGGCAACAGCCATTAGATTTGATGAAAGAAGAATGGCAAGTCCAGTGGAGCAATCTGAAAGCAACAGACGTTTTAGTCTTGGACCAGATCTAAACTGTAAATCATAGATTTTGGGGTCATCCACACAGAAGGACAACAATGCCACAATACCACATATTTTAGGGCATATAAGCCTTATTTGATCTTTGTGAAGGTGGATTATTGTGTAGGTGGATTCTGTTACAGAGGAAACTTGAAGAAATGACATTTCTATGGGGATTTTTTCAGCCTTTTTTTCCCTCTTGGAACAAATTAATCCTGTCTTCAGTGGTTCATGTTCAGAGCAATGTGTCCAGAGAGTTTGAAGCCTTGCGGGCCCCACAGGTGCCCTTTGCTGCATTTCCAAACACCCATTGACTCTCTTCTTGGAACACATTACACTCTTGCAAGAGCGTCCGAATGCAGTTTATGCACTTGAACATACTGTCCTGCTTTGGAGTACCCAGTACTCAAAATGCTTAAGCCTGTCCCTTGTGCGGCCTTAGGGGAAATCTGTGGCCTGTAAGAGCAATGCATAAGAGAAGGGATCCCATTCTTCTCCAGCCAGTCTCGTTATTCAGCAGCTTGTTTGTATTTACACCTCTGAGCACACCTGTAGGTGGTTATGATATCTTCCAGGTACTTTTTGTTTGGCAAAGTTAATGAGTCTTATCAATCTTTTATTATATATTAATATATATATATTAATAATTTTATTTCTTTTCTACTTTATCCTCTATTTGGCAACAGCTTTGAAAATCTGAAGAGCCCAGAACAGTGTTATTTATAGCTGAAAACTGGATTAGGTTTTCACCACTAATATAGAAAGATAGAAATGTCAATCTGGAACTAAGTGTTTTATTAAAGGAAAAATCTTAATATTAATAATTACTAATATAATTTATTAGTATGATTACTGTATTTAAAGAAAGCCAAGCTGTTTCTTGCTTCTGTAATTACTATATATCAACTTTTCAGTGTGCTATTTAGAAATACAAAGTAGTCACTTTATTATACACCATCTTCCAGGATTTGAAAGCAACTTATACATATCCATAGATTTAGCCTCATCAGTACCTCTAAATGATGGAGAAAAAAATAATTTATTAAATAAATGCATCTTGTGCAGATCCTGTCTGCTGACTTTAAAGTCTTGATTTACATTTCAAAACAATTTTGAGGATTAATCATCTCAAACTAGTTTAGGTTGATTATGTGGGCTCCTATCCTCAGCAGAAAGTTGGAGAGACATCCTCCAGAGGTCTCTCACACTACTTTTAAATGCCCATTTGCAGGTATAACCACCCATTAGAGGTACATCTCTTTCCAGGAAGGATAAACAGTTGGGTGAAATGAGGTATTTAACTTCTAGAGACTTCAGACCTACTTAAGATAGGTGAGATTTCTCCCTTCTGCTGAGAATCTAATCATTAGTTTCTTTTTGATACCCTGCAAAAGAACTCCTTGTATGTGTTACTGAAATGCTTTCCATAAATAGAGAGTGGAATAATTAGGTCCTCCCAATGAGCAGTGAGTTTTGGTAAAATTAAACTTAAGCTTTGAGTAATTAACTGATAAAGAGAGACAAAATTATCTTTTTATCTCTCTTGCCTCTAAGATGCCTAGAATTTGTCACTCCTTCTTATTAAGTGACTAAGAAGTTATCTCCACAAATACCTTTCTCTGTTCTCTTTATTTAAAGAAAAATATTATAAAGGGAAAATAATGGAAGCCTTCATCACTTTATCCTTCCATTTAAATATTAATTTGGACCTTTAAAATGGGTATTTGCTTGATATAAAGTTATTGGGAAGTCAAAGTTTCACTCAGAGTGGGACTGATAAGAAGTAACACTAGATATTACTAGCCCATTGTCACTAAATTTGGTACCCGTGGGAAACCTTCTAATTGGAAAAGGCTAGGTTATTATACCAGCTGATCACTTTGGTGACAAGTCATATTAAGAACAGTGGATACCTTTCTCCCAGTTCACTGTTTCCAATAGGTCTTTGTGTTCAACTCAGTTTCATTGTCTGTACACTCCCTCTGAACTGAGTGAAACAGCTTTAACAAACAGGAGGGGTCCACCATCACAATCCAATCTTCAGCAGTTATCAAACAATTTTTAGTCCCCTGGTCTATACCATCAGAAGTCAGTTTTCCTTCAACTGAGTTAGTTAAGGGATTTTTTCCTTCAACTTATTTAAGGAATGTTGAACTTTTTTTTCCCCTTTCCTGGCCTTTGAACTAACAGTAGCTTCTTTTCTTTGTTGATGGTTTGGGTGGGGTTCGATTGGGTTTTTTTGTCTCTTGCTTTGTGGTTTTTTTTTTATTTTGGGCTGTAAAGAATGAATGCCATGTGCATTTATGGTCACATTCAAGACAACTTCTGTAAGATGTTAGGGAAATTATAGTGAAATCTATGAAAAATATAATGTCAGAGTTGACTTTTGGGGCAGGGAGAGCACAGAACCAATATATGAGAAAGAATGCAAACTGTATGTGTATGCAGGAGCCTTATCTGGGACAAAAGGTACATGGTCTCTCTTGACTAACCTTTTCAGCACACTTGAGCCTGGAGGTGTACCCTGGTCTTTGGGGAACATGTACACAGGTGCCTTGGTGGGACTATAGAATAGATGGAATGTCAATATCAACATCAACACAGAATTTATTTCTTCTACAGTATCAATAGCTATGAAACACAAATGGGGACGGAAAGGACTAGGAGTTTTTTAGAAACTTTTTTAAGGTTTTTAATTGAGACCTCCATGCAAGGATTATTTTGGGGAGAGTAAAGAGAGCTGTCCTCTGGGTATAGTGCCCCTTCAAAAGAGAGTGCCATAAAAAGAGAGAATAGCCTCACATTTGTGTGTTATGGTCGCTTCATTACTTCATTACCATCCCTTACACAATGAAGAGCCCTCTGCAAAGCACAAAAATTCCTTATGAAATAAACAGGCACTTTCTTTTCTTTTTTTTTTTTTTTTTTTGTAAAACAAAAAGCAAGTTTCTCAGGCAATTCTGCCTTTCTTATTAGGATTTTATTTAACTGCTCCTCCTCAAAAGGAGAAGACAGTTGGTTTTAGAGGGAAGAATGGACTGCAAGAGCATTGGAAACTCATGCTGATTTTTCTAATATTTTCAAAAGTTGCACTGCTTAATTTAAGAATAAGACAAAATAGCACCCAATAAGTCTTGGTGTTACAACTGGGATATTGAGATCTGGAAGGAGACCTATCTGTGGCTTTGATGAAGTATATTGTTCTTGCTGACTAGCTGGATCTTTTGAAAGGATAAGGGTATTTCAAATGCAGAGAGGAAAATCAGCCTACCCACTGTGAGTAAATGTAGCTGTTCTCACTGTGCCTCCAACAAGACTTGCTGTCTGAAGTGCTGGTTGTTGTGCCAGGGCAGATGTGGAATCTGGGAAATTTTCCAGAGAAATCATTAAAAAATTAGGTTCTCAATGTTAGCTGCTGTTTCTCTTTCTCAGCCTGTCACTAGCAACACTGAAGACTACCCTGAATGATAGACTGAGAGTATAAACCACTTGCAGAGGAGCATTGAGGCAAACACTGTGTTTTCCAGTATACTTAAACTCTTTCTTGGAAATCTGTACCCATTTTCAGAGAATCAAAGAGCTTTCTCAATGCTATTGCATCTTTTGCTTTGGACTATGGGCAAACATTCTGAAAGTTTAGGCTTTTCCTATGTCATCTGAGAAATGATGCAGTAGGAGTAATTATGTGATTGCTGCTGGTCCTGGTGCTATCTCCCTGCCTGGATGGTATTGCTAATTTATTTTGCATTATCTTCTGCTCCAGGAAAAAATAAACCATGCCTAAACTAAAGAGGAAAATGGCATTGCCTCCAGCACTTTTTTTGTGACAATATCCTACTAATGATCCTGACAATACAGAAGGTGTGTCAGGTGCTACTTTTAGACATTTCTGAAGAACTGGAGGGACAAACACACAGAGTGTGGGACAGACGCCACTCTTCATTGTATTTCTCTGGAACAATCTTTAAAGAAAGTCCAAATAATTCTGCTTTAAAGAAGTGGTACCTCACCTTTTTGCAACACTGAAAGTTTCTAAAAAATACTTGAGAAGTGCATTACGCACAGGAGATTCCACTGACAGGGATTATTTTAGCTGATGGAATAGGGAGTTGCAAAAATACTGCTCTGAATTAGCCTGACACCAAGATTTAGCAGAAATGTTAAGGCTGATTTGGTGTTACTTTTCTCCTTTCTTAGCCAGCATGCACATAAAAGCCGAATCTAAGCAATTCATAATAAGTAAGGGCTGCAATGACCTTGGACTAACTAATCAACATTCTGAATGAAGCATGATTGCAGCTTTGGTATTTTATGCAGTTTATACAATCAAATACTGAAACAGGAGAAATATTTGTGATATCTGTAATTTTATATCTTCAACTGATGTTACCTGTATAAATTAGTGAAAATATTTCTCTAAATCCACCCTAATATCCTGAAAGGAAAAAAAAGAAAAACAAAACCAAAAAAGAAAAATAGACTTCTATGAACACGACAGGGATTAATTATTAATAAGAGGATATTAGCATCACTCTGTGTCTTTCTATTCAGACACATGAAAATATTCACAGCAATAGACAATGCTGTAAAATGTGATGTAGTGGTTTTTCAACTGTAAGTCTAATGTATAACAGTAAACCTCAATCCCAGGAGACTTTTAAACTTTTAATAATTACTCTATGGCTATAAATGACAGTGACATTAATGCCTAGGATGTGTCTGCTGCAGAAACTTTAATTATCCATTTTCTCTATCAGAGAATCTAAGTTGGGAATAGGGAAGGAAAGGAAATATTCTAGAGAGACAAACTTTTTTTTCCTCTGTAGCATGGCATTAGTTTTGAATTATGTTTTCTCTTCCTTTGTTGTTTTTTGTAATATGGAGGGACTCATAGCTTTTCATAACTTAAAAAGAGCCAAGTGTTGTAGATGACTATGCATATATTATAAAAGGATGTACAGTTCCATAGTGCCCCAGCCTCATGTCACTTTCTGGAGCAGTAATTCCCATGACTATATATATTTTTTTGGATATTGTAGGTAGAAAACAAATTTTCTGATTTGTTTACAGAAGAGCATCTTTAAAACTCTGTGAGTTGCAGTAGATGTTAGTTCTTTACCTTTATTCTTGTTTACTTCTTTAAGCATTGGAAATGCACAGAAAAAGCAGTCTTTGGAAAATGTAAAGGGCCAAAGATAACTCTGATAGGCTGAGCTGGGAATGAGTAGGGGCTAGAAAACACAGACAAGTTTCAACACTGGATGTGGAAATTCAAGCAGAGACAGAAGCAAAAGTACTGCAGCTGGAGTGAAACTTTAGCTCCAGTGGAATCAACAGAGAACCGTAAGTTGGTTTCAGAAGACCAACATGTGATTCATGTAATTTTTGCAGCTGTTTTCTCTACAGATCAAAGTACACAAAATGGACTATATTATGAAAATAGAGCAATAAAGAATAAATGATCCATATCTGCTAAAGTAACGGCTAGAACAAGACATAAATCTGAAGAATATAACAACACACAAAACCCAGGTGGTTTCTTTAGGATTATGCATTTGGCTTTAAGTAGATGTAATGGTGAGGAATAGAAAGAAATTATACTGAAAGAGAGTAACACAAAATCCTTCTAAGAGTTAAACTGAAACTGTCTTCTATTGACTTCTCTGCTTAGAACCAGGGAGGGTATTTGCTGTAATTCTCAACAAGATCAGTCTTAAGCACTTCCATTTTCTTGTATGCTTTCTCTCTTTTCTTACTCGTCAGTTCCTCCTGCTTGTGACAGACCAAAAATTTGGTGGAGTATTTTTTATACTTTATAGAACTTTGTCTTATACCTCCCCAGCCTGCAACTTTTTAGGATGAGAAGAAATGGCCTCAAGTTGCACCAGGGGAGTTTTAGATTGGATATTAGGAAAAATTTCTTTACTGAAAGGGCTGTTGAGCATAGGAACAGGCTGCCCAGGAAAGTGGTGGAGTCACCATCCCTGGAAGTGTTCAAAAACCATGTAGACATGTCACTTTGGGACATGGTTTATTGGGCATGGTGATGTTGAGTTGACTGTTGGACTTCATCTTAGAGGTCTTTTCCAACCTTAACGATTCTATGATTCTTTTTTTTTCTCCTACTGTGACAGTTTTTTACTTTCTCCTCTTAAATTTAAGTCATTTACTCTTTAAGAAAGCAACCACTGTATACAGGTTTTAGACTGGGTTTCCGAGTTTCTCATTCTCTTTCTTAGCTCACCTTTTTGTATCTGGTTTATTTACAGCCTTTCATCTGGTTTTTTAAACTGTTTCCTTCTAAACAAGGTTTCACTTTCCTTGCTTTTCTCACTTGTCTTTTCCCACATGTCTTTAGATACCAAAAAGAGAAATAAGAACTACCAAAGTTTCCTTGTCTCTTTTTCAAGAGACCTTCTCTCACTCTGCTTGGGACTCTTCCACAGCCTAGTCTTCAAACTCCTGCTTTGCACAAATAACTCAGTGACAAAATGCTCTTTTGCTGCTTGTTCCTATTGCAACAACCAAGGCTGGACAGCAGGCACATTTCTCTCACGGTCTTTGATCAACCAGTAGCAGTTTCAAGGATTTTAAACCTCTTGCCTGATGCAAGCTATCTGTTCTATTTCAACTTAACTTGCTCTTACAGGGTCTTCTTGTAAGTCCAGCACCCCTTGACCCCCTAAGTACAGGAGGAAGGAAAATGTCAGTTTGTGCCTCTCAGTTTCAGGGAGGAAAGCTTTCTTTTTTTTTTTTTCTCCTTTTTTTTCCTTTCAATGGGTGCATAATCTATCTTGAAACTTTGGAAATCGTTCACAATTTCTGATGGTTGTTCTTCCCAAAATGTAATCATTTCATTGCTTGACAACTTTCAATCATAGCATTGTTGATACAATAGTAAATATACAATATAAATAGATCTGTGAGCAGCAGAAGTAATGACACCTCATTTTTTATTTGTGTGTTGACATCTATTTCCCTTACGCTTTCTCTGATATCAGAAAAAGGCAAACTTACCCTAGGGTTGTTCTCCTCTTCCTGGTTTCTTATTTTAATGAAATCTTTAGGAAAGTTAATACACTTGAGACCTTTCCTCCTCTTGAAATGCGTTAAAATGACCTAAGGGGATTGAGACACAGACACATGTACATACTGAGATGTATGAGCTTGCTTTCTTTAGGAAGCTAAAATAAAACCAGATAGAATCCGACTAAAATCGTACCTGATTTACTATACACCTGTGAGCATTGGCTGTTCCAGATGGATAGATCCAACAATTCTCACTAGAAATGTACTGCAAACACCTAGTTGACCTGAGATGTGCAGTGTCCACAATGTATGTTTGAAGTTGAGTTGCTCTGTACATGACCTGTGGTTATTTGGTTTGGATTTCTAGATTCCAGCACTTCGTAGGTTACTACACAAAGCAGTGCTTCACCCATGCATGTTGGGGAACCTGTTAGGTACAGATTAAAAGGGCTTTCTCGTTTCCTCAAAAGTGTCCATAAGGACAATATGCAAAAAAATTCCTCAGTGGACTTTGGGTCACATGTGCAGAACATTTTACAGTTTACAGGAAGTAAAGACTTTGGCTAAACAGCAACGATACTGCGAGAGTTAGTGGTGACATTTTAGTTTTAATTAAATTGTTGAAATGGTATAGTCACCACTATGGTAAATATTATGCTTTATATTAAGAAGTTTCCTTATAACATTATTATTTATTCTCTATACTGTAACACAATAAGAAAGACTGTTAAAATGCCTTTATAACATTATAATTGTTTCTATGGCAGTAGAAGTCATGCCAATTTAATTATATCAATTTAGCTGAAATAGTACCACTCTGACCAGACTTTGGCTGCGGCAATCTGTGTGATTTACCTCTGTATGATTTACTCATGCCATGTTAATACGTGGGTATTGTTTTGTCTAGATTTGGTGGGGATTTTTTTTTCATTTTCTTTCATGAGTTAGCACAATCTACATGAGTGAAGTTGTTAGAAATTAAAGGTTTTCCAAAGAATTATCTATGCCAGCATTTAAAGTGAGCAGGAGCAAACTTCATTTATTTAGAGCTATTTTCTCTTTTTCCCTTTAGTAAGAGGACTTCCTCTCTTTCCCTTCCCTTAAAATGAAAAATGTTTTGGGAGGGATTGTACTTGAGTCTAAATCATATAGTGGAGGTGGCCTCCTCATTTCTAAGAAATTAGAATCTTTTGAAATAAAGGTGGCTTTTACTGATACTTTTTTTAAAGGAAACAGTAATTGAATCACTTCAGATTAAGGGGTTCAGTAAAGTTATGTATGTGAAGGGATCATCTAGAAGTTTTAAACCTTTGTTTCACATTTTGGAGCTATTTGAAATAGTGGCTTTATAAAATCATGTGAAATAATTGTAGTATTTCTACATTTCCACAAGAAATATACCAGTAGCAGAATTATTCAGCAACATATTCTATGTTTAAAGCTGTGAAATCAGATCAGATCTCTCCTTAGAAATCCTCTTTTTTTATGAGTTTCTATCTAGGCCATATTTTTTGTTTAGAGATAAACCTTGAGACATATGGTCTTTTTATTACTAGTTTTTAGTACTCTTACTGTGGAAGTGCATTTTCAGCTGAAAAAGTGCATCTTTCCCAATGAATTTAAAATGAGATGCAATGTGAACATTGAGGGGTTTTTTTGTTTGAGGGTTGTTATTTTTTTCCCCCGTTAGGATATTTAACTTTTCCATGTTCAGGTCAGAAGATTTTACTGTATAATATTCATTTTTCCTGTTGGCAAGAGAAAAATTCAGAAACAGTAACTTCATTTTTTGAAATTGGGTTCAGATGTCTGCAGATGTTTATCTTGTTTTCTAATTTGTAAAATAAGTGCTCCCTCCCCACAACATCCTGCCTGCTGTGCAAAGCCATACCAGATTGCAGTATATGAAGGACTTAATGCCCTCATGTTTGCACTACTAATTGTATGGTTGTTTTTAAATAAAATATCAAGTTGGCAAAACCTAATCAAACAGGAAAGGAAAGTTCAGTGGAGCATGGTGAAGGTTTTCTAGGTGTGTGTGTTGATGTGCCTTTATAGCTACCCATCTGTAGCTGTCCTATCATCTCAGATCCTCTGCTCTGACCAAAGCAGTGCACGCCTCCCTGTCCCAGAATTAGGAAATCTATTTCAAAGCTGTCTGATGATCCTGACAGTCCCTGCTTGGCTGTATCGCTTCTATACAACTTAGATTTAAAATTAAATCCATGGACATGTAGATGTTAAGACTTACAGTGCAATAGATGTGAAGAAAAGAGTTACCTGTGAGTACCAAGGGGAGCATCTGGTGAGAGGTTTCCCATCATATTTCCTGATCCCTAGCCCTGTTAGACACCATCCAAACCCACAGCACTGAGGCAGGCTTCCAGGCAGGTCTGGTTTCTGTTCTTCCCCACAGCTGACACCGCCTGGGCTGGCGCTGCTTTGATGCCCACAGACATGCAAGCAACTAATACTGACCTGTCTCCTCTCATGCAGCCAGCCCTCATTAGTGCTTTAAGAAGCAAAACTGTTGTTGAGTCTCTGGCTCTGAGAAAAGGCAATCACTAAAGCAACAGCAGTGGGGAAGTCTGCAAGGGCCAGGGACCAGTAAAAGACAGGAAACTTTCTCTCATTCTACTTAGTATCTCCCCGTCTCAAAATTTCCCTGACTTATCCTATCTACCATCTCCCTCCAGATGTGCTTAGCACTGAATCTGCCTGTAACTTTGCAAGCTAGCACACAGACATTAGCTGGCTAAATGTAAGGAATAAACTAAATGTAAACAACATGTACTCTTTTCATGCTCCTCTTCCTCTCCTAGAGGCTGAAAGGGAAATTCACTTTAAAAAACACATTCTTAAAACAGCACCTGTTGCACCTGAGAGTAACATTGACATTCATTGTGGGTACCCATGGACCATTTTCACAAACTTTAGTAACTAGAGTCTTACACCAAAATACGCCACCTGTTTTTTCAAGGAAACATTCCCCTATGCATCACTGTGCTGCACAAGTCTGTATAGGGGACACTATATTGAAAAGAAAGTCAGTATTATCTCCAAGGTGTATACAATTAGGCTAGAATTTACTAATTTTTTTATCTTTCTTATCCTTGTCCACAAACATCTTTCTCATTGCCATTCCTGCTGCCCCAAATCAAGCAAATATATAGAGATCCCTCATGTCAATGGGATGCTTGTTGGAATTAAGTTATGTCCGTGTATGCATCATCAACTCTGTAGCTTCATAGACTTCTCAGACTTCCAGTTTCCTTCTGTGGTCACACTGACATACTGACATCCTATTACCAGTGCTTTTAAAATCAGTTTTTAAAATAGAAAAGCAAAGTGAAAATTTTGTGTCTAGTTATAGACACAATTATTATTATTTATTGTAAAGATTAATGACTCCCAAAATCTATAGTATTTTGTAGACACTGCAGCTTGTAGTAAAAGGCCTCATATTAGCAATGATTTCTTCTTTTTTTTTTTTCCCCAGGTAAACTGAAAATTCTTTTTATACTGTATTTCAGGAAGCTCTTTACAGAGTAGTCTTGATTTTGTGCATTCAGTGTTAGTATGTAAAGTGATGTTAATATTACTTGTCCTTTAATACTTGTGTCCTGCTGTCATTCACAACACATTCAGCCTATCTAAAAATCGATTATTGCTCTTCCTTTTGTCTGTTAATATTATTTCTAATTTGACAGGGAAATGAAAACTGTAATTTCAAATATCAATATGCTGGTATAGCTTTTCTGTGGTCTCATTTTGTTCTTATTTATTAGAGCAGGATATATTAAAGTTTGAATGATGAAGGATTACAGACAAGTCTATGTTGTTAAAGAGTGAATGGATCATTAGGCTTCTCTGTGGCTTTATTTATCTCTTCAAATGACCCGATTTATATAGCATCTGTTAACAGAACCATTAAGTAGTCCACCTAGACTTGAAGTTCTTAAGAAGAGCCTTTTATACGTCCCTACTGAATTAAAAACACATTTCTTGGGAACATACTCAACCACTTTGATTAAAGGAACTTTCGTGAAAAACTTCTTCAGAATGAAAAAAAAACATAAGTAGACTCAGTGCTTCACTGATTTCCTTTGGCATGACAAACGTGAAATTATCCAAGTTACTGGACATCATCAGATCCTTCTGATTAATCTCATCAGAAGAACTTCGAAAGTTTGATTATGATGAGTGCAGACCTGCTGTAGAGAGAGTATGTCAGAGAAAAAGGGGTCCTTGTTTCTGAAACACTCTTCTGAAAACCTGGAAATGAGTGGAGAGGACAAATGAAAACTCTCTTTTGTGTGAAAGTTTGTGAGAGTTATTGAAGTTTAGAGGTGGATTAGGCTGCAAATTAAATTAATCTTGTTAAGGCCTGGGTACAGTGCATTGCTGATGGAGATTGTTAATGCTACCTTTGATCACAGCTGGCAGTTGTTCTCTGCTGAGCCATTAATTGGTACGGTAAATGTAAATATAAATATGTACAGTTATTTTATACTTTAAAAATATAAATAAACGTATACTGTGTGTACATAAATAAAATACAAAGTATTTATAGATTTACATAAATACAGAAAATATTTTAAGGACCCTAAAATGTGGAATAATGCCTGTAGTCATTCTGAAATTAGTAATTAAATTAAGCACATTAACTGAGCTCTGCTATAGAGGATTATCTTTTCTGTAGTTGGTGTTTCAACTCCTCTGCTAGGAAAGGGAGAATGCAAATTTCATCATCTGAACTTAAGGTTTCTATAGGGACTCTCTTTGCTCTTTAAAAATGTGTATCAAATTAATTTTGGAGACTCATTGCTCCTGCAATTAAAGGATTTCTCTGATAAAGCCAAGGTCATCGGCAAATAGCACCACAAAACGTAAGGGACTGGCAAAAAAACAATGTGATGACCTGTTATCACAAACAAGAAATGCAGAAACAATAGTGTCATGGGGAAGTGTATGTTTCTAGGGGCATCATATGCTTCATTGAAATGAAAATAATAAGGAAACAGACTCCTAGAAGCTCAATAAACTTGCTTATTTTTTCATGTCTCGTTTTGTATTCTGAGTCTTCATGAGGGCTCCAGCCATGCAGATACTCCCTTCTTGGCAATCTGTTAGTGGCAGATAATTTTATTCAATGAGCTGGATAGGAGGTCCCTTAAAAGATACAGTGAATTAGCACATCTTTCTAGTTGCCCTTTGCACACATTTTAAAACAAAAAAAAAAATAGGCTCTCCTAACAGAATGTCCAAGAAAGCATATGGTTTGATTTAAATATCAATAAAATTGAGTGTTCATTATGACTTCTGACTTTTAAGCTTTTGGTGTGCACTGGAGTTATTCCCTTTGATCAGACAGTTAAAAAACTGTTGGTCTTTACCTATACCCTGAAGGATCCATAATCATCTGAGATGGGGACTATGGCATATGGTGACTTGCATAGCTGTGACCTGAACTGATGATATAGATGCTTCCCATCCAAATTCCAGGAGCTTAGCTTTATGCAAATTATTTTAGCAAATAATGCCAGTTATGGCACAGACTGGAAGTACCTAGCAGTAAGGCTCAAGCTTTTTAAAGCTTTTACTCTTCACCTCACTTTCATGTAATGAGCCAAACTTCTTCTTGTAATCTCATGTCCCTGGGAATGGAGGTTTTAATGAAAAGGCTGAACATAACCAGACTTGCCATAAAACAACAAGAGTTGGCAATATCATGAGCAATTGCATTGCTTCGAGCAAGCAAAATAGAAAACACAACAGCAGTTGCTTAAACTGGCCTATTAATCTTTAAAAGTGTTCCTGGATGTAGGTAGGAACATTCTGGTTGGTCTCAAAAGAGGGAGTAATTTTTCTTGTCAGAAATTTTAACATTCAAGCAAGTTTTCAAAAGTGTTTTTATGGTGTTTTTTAATGTCATTGGAGTTCTGGTACAGACCCTTAAATTTAGGACCCACTCTCTTGTGCATTTATCTCCAGCATAGCATTTATCTACTTAACATAACAAGAAATGTTATGGTATTCTTATAATTGGGACAAAGAAAAAGAATACAGAGCCCACCAAAAATTAAGGAAATTATTAAAATTAATTGTGCTATTATTGCAACATTTTATTCTTAATCATGCCTTTATCCCCATGCTTTGCCTTTGTTCACAACCGCTGTGCACAAAATACAGTTATTTGGATAATAACAAAGTTGAATCCTGTTTTGGCTAGAGGCTACATTGCATCTGTTCCTCATACTGGGTTATGTGGGCTTTTGGCACAACCATGTCTCCTATTTGCATACACTTCCCAGTGACATTAGAACTACCACCCTGAGAAAGGGTCGGCTTTTCATGCTCTGACACATTAGGGTGTTCATGGTACAAAAGACAGAGAACTACAGAATTGGTTGGTTTAGTATGATGAAGTCAGGCCAGACCTGTCCATTTTAAACATAGAAATCCAGTCCCCATCAACTTTGCAAGAGTTGTCTCAATAATGTATGTTCTTCTTCAACCAATGTATTTGTTGAATGCTTTACACAGGGTTTATAGAGTGGTGAGGTGCTCAGGTACATGAGTCTGATCCTTTCAGCTTTATATATAAGTACATTATACATTATTATTACGTATTAAGTATTATATAATAATATATCTTAAATATAATATATTACAAATCAGTCTGGGAAGAGCTTTCTGTACCGCAACAGTTTATCTGTGAGAGAACATATGTCAATGACAAATTTTAATTCTGTGATGTTTGAAGTTCATGTACATACATTACTCCATAGGGATCTAAGCACTTTTGTTTAAAAACAACAGGAAAAAAAAACATTAAAATAATAGATTAAAATGTTCTTACTCAGGCTCTAAACTGCTTTACATTATAAACCCCTTTTTTAACTGCCTTTTTGGACAAATTTTTTTTTAAAGTCACAAAATTGGAACTTTTTCACAATTTCTTTGTACACCAAGACTTTTTCAAGCCGCATTCTACCTTTCCTGGCTCTCTGCTCTGAGTTTTCCTACAGCATTTGTGTAGGACTGGTGACAATACTTGACCTGACAGTGCCAATGCTCTTTCTAGTTCTTCACTATTGCAATTACATTTCAGTCTTCGCTTGATCCTTTGTTTTGCTAAGAATAAGATATGACTCCAATGAGGGACACAACCACCCACACCAACTCTTGACTTAACACAAACCCGAATCCCATTCCCAGTCTTCAAAACTGAAAGCAGTGCTCACAGTTTGCCATCACTCCAGACATGCGTTGCTTCATCATCAGATGTTGCAACATGTGTTGCTGGATCATCAGAGGGAATAAGTGAGGCCACTTTTCAAAGTGCTCAGCTTAATCACATGTCAAGGACTACATCAGAGCACAACCGTTTTTCTGGGCAGACTTGACTTCTTTATGCTCCTGTTGAACCTACTATGACAAGTGATGAGTAAGGTTTATATTGATCCAATCACCCTGTCTCATGACATTTTTTTTTCCTTTGGGCTTAGAGCTTATTTCTGCCAAACTGTGTTACCTCTGCCTCTCTGGGCTGTTTCTCAGGCAGACAGACTGGAACAAAAGGGAGGTAGAGGCAGACCAAGGAATAAGGATAAGCCATGGAGCTGGGATGTAAGCCTGGATCTGAATATTGCTAAAGATCAGAGCTCATCTTTAGGGTGAACAAGTTTCAGAAAACAACCACTCCCTGATTCTCATGACTTGTTCTTGTGTCTAATATAAATGCTGCATGAAGAAGACAGGAGTATGCTTCTCTTGTTGACTTCTTGTCTTCTGGATCTCTAAAGACATTCCACTTTGGTAGTAATTTCAGTAAATCTAATTTTAAAATTGGCTGTTTTGTAAGGCAGCAAACAGTTCCCTGAGTATGTCGTAAATCAAACAACACAGAAAATCTATTTTTATCATTTAGGTAGGTCATCTACTAGCTTCTCAAATAAAATTCCCAAATTTCTTTTGTTCCCTTTAAAAAATAAAATCTGGCAACACTTCCTGTAGCTCAAGGAGTAAAAGTGAAAGAAGAAGACTAACTCATACATCTTTTTTCGGTCAGTGGTGGGTAGCATGTAATCAAGTGGTTAACAAATGGTTTAGTGTGGATTAATTGGAAAAAATAAATTAAATCAGTGTACTTCATAACAGTAGTTATGCTTAATATGGAAATCCTTTCTTGCAATCACGGTCCAATGTCATTATCACAGTATTTGCTCAATCTGTGAACTCCTACTCTCAGTGAATGAGAACCATGAATTTCTAACATTACACCCCAAAATGACTTGGCCTTTTTTACCTCTCTTAACCCCTTTCAGCCCCTGATGCTGAGCTTAGCTCATGCTCTATGTCTGAAGATCTTGATACTGTGAATTTTCTCTTTTAGTAGTAATATAGGTGCATCAACTGGTTCCTATGGTTTAGTGTGTGTTGGGTTTGCTACCAGGAGATTAGTTTGCTAGGTCTAGTCTATCAGCCAATTTAGACAGCTGAATAGTCCAAGAGGGTCAACCCATGTGCTTAAATTTAAGAACTCTCTTCATGCAGTCTCTTCACCAGAATGATCAGGATGAGGACGGGATAGTGGCTGTAATTAATTTTCAGCAGCCACCTCAGCTTAGAGAGTTTGCCAGGAAGGAGCATGGGTCATTGTTCCATTGTGTTAGCCAGAGTGTCACAATTACTGAGTGTGCAACCTGCGATCTCTAGCTCATGGGGAAGGTAAAAGACATCTGTGTAACTCTGAAGGAAGAGTTTAAATCAAAAGTAAACAGGCAAAAAAAAGAGTAAATAGTATTCAAAAATTATCATCCCAATCAAGATAGTGTGGAAGCTAGTGACAGAAGTTTCCCTATTTGCCAATGGACTTCTTGAGTATTATCTTCCCAGGCTTTCAAACCTATCTGTTTGGCAGTAGTGAGAGGAGATGGAGCGTAACTGGTCACACGCAGAGCTAGCCTGTGGTTTAATGAAATAACGGGGTGGAAAAGCAAGGTTATTTTGCCAATGGGGGTCTTGGGCTAATAGCTGATGTTCATGTTTCAAAGTACTTCCACAATTAGAGCAGGTTTCGTTGATGTTGGAACACATCATTTGTATCTAATGAGGATTAATGTCTCCTTGAAATTAGATACTAAGGAATGTGTGTGTCCCTTGTTCATGCCAACACCACTGCATCTTAACTACAAGCTTAATTGGGTGTAGAGAATTACATGGAAATGTACCTTTTTTCCCCCTAGCATTATGCATATTATCTTTTATTACCTATTGACCAGGTGTTTGATCAAAAATCTTTTCTCCTCACTAGTAAAAACAGAAACTTGGTAGCAAGTAAAAACTAGAGTATCCTTATTACTCTTGGGAAACAGGACGTAAATATTTATTGCCTCAGCCTAACTAATGTTCATTTATAATAAGCATTATAGTATGTATCAACAAAAAAAAAATCTTATGAAGATCTAGGTACCACACAAGCAACAATAAATTAAAGATCTCTAATATAAGCTTACCCATGCCTTTGAGCTCTTCCACCTCTCTGTGAAATTTCAAGTGTTGGCTACTCTCTTGTGGAAGAATAAGTGCTTCTTCTCCATCCCATTCAACACATTAATGCTTTTCTTACAGTTTTCCTAAGAGTGTATTTTTCAGGTACTAACAAGGAATGAAAGAAATATGAAATAGCATATCAGAGACAGGAACATACAGTGAAAACTGTATTTCTACAATGCATCATCACAGCATAAGGTTTTTTTTGTTATACAAGGCAATTGTGGTGTGTTGGATTTTTTCCTGGCGTTTTAGTGTCCTTTATTTCTTTACATCCGGTGATTTCTCTGTTTTGTTGTTATTGTTTTAAGCACTGTACATAAAGTATACACAAATAAATGAAAGGAACATAATCCTCATTATTGCTCTTTAGTTTTAACATAAACTGTTAAAATTTGTCTAGACTGACAACCTAAAAATAGAATCAAAATCACAGAATGGTTTGGATCAAAAAGGACCTTCTAAGAGTGTCTAGACCAACCTCCCTGCCATGGACAGGGACATCTTTCACTAGACCATGTTGCTCAAAGCCCTGCCAATATAAAACTTCCACTTGAAACCAAATGTAGAATTCAAGCAGATATAATGAAATTAAAGATTATCTCCAAGCACTTAGAAAACAGTATTATTAGGACTTAAAGGGATTACATCTCACCTAAAAAGAAAGTACCTGCTATAGGAATGATTTCCAATAATCAAAATTAATCCTTGGGCTGACAGCCAACACAAATCCTATACGTAGTTTAAAAGCTTAAAAAGCCCTGGACAGCAAAGTGGGACTCCACATCAGTAGAAGTGTAGTTATTAGGCTGATGCTATGCTCATGAGCAAACTTCTTACCACAGACTGGAGTACTGCTTCAGTGCTTACTGAAAAAGGAAGAAGTAGGACATAGGATTTCCCATCCCTGTGTTGTTTCCATAAGTCACACATGATTTTCCTGGAAGTCCTGTTATCTGTGTTCTGACCACTCTTTGTTTATGGCATCTGTCTGAGAGGTTACCAGCTGGGGAAGTATAGTTTGCCTGCTGTGGAATTAAAGTCAAAATATAAGTCATGAGTCTGAAGCTCAAGACAGCAATTTTCCATCCATGATTGAAATTTAAATGGTTACATGAAGCCCGAGTGGATCCATCTAAGATGCCATTTGATGCTTCTTGTACAGACCCTGAAATTGAATCTCTTGCTATGAAGCAGCAGCATTCTTCTATCAGAAATAAAGTTTACATTACAACACCTGCTAAAAATTCAGCATTTTATAGGCATTTCCTTAATGATTTCTTGTAACATTGGGAAATAGTACATGATCTATTGGAAAACATGAAGCATCTGCTTCTACCTTCTGAAAGAATTATTAACTTTTATTAAACATAAAAGGTAAGCCACTCGCACAGAAGCTTCTCCACCACACTCAGGGTTTCCAAGATCTGCATTCACAAATACTGAAGTTCGCTGGTATTTAAAACCTGTGCACCTAAGCAAAGAGTCTTTATATTTTCTATACTATATGTATATATTTCTATGTAAATGACAGTAAAGATACAGGTTAATTTTTTAATGCCTGGCACATTTCACTTCATGGATCAAGAATCTCCAAGACATTAGGGAGTAGTATGCTTCAGCCGCCAAAAAAAAAAATTGATTTTTGTCAAGCTTTCTTTTATTGATTGGCAGCTTAACATTTATCTGCCCAAACAGCTTACAGCTGCCATTTTGTGAAGTGATCTTTTAGAGGTCAAGCTAATGCACCAGGTGGTTTTGTTTGCATTTCTAAAACTGTCTTTGCTGGGCCATCATTTTCCACTTTCACCTGCTTTGAGGACTCAAGACGTAACACGCACATTTGAAAGTAATTATGAAAAGCTCTTCTCCCAGCCTTTATCCATAATTTCTGAATAATATTTTTTAAAAGCAGCAAACGCTGTGATGATACCTCTTTTGGTTTTAATAAAAGAATTTTTACTACAATATAGTTGCTTCTTTTTCTCACTGCACCATCAGTAGCCTTGAGACCTGAAACACATCATGTTCATCAGTTTCTTAGTAAAAAATGTCAGTGGGGCTTCTCTAAACATGACCATCAAATTAAGCTTTTTTTGTTTTTTCCAATCTACTCAGGAACGAAATATAACAGTATTCCAGAAAGTATACAAAAAGTATTTCCACTGACCACTTTTTTTGTTTTTTCCAGTCTCCCCAGGAACGAAATATAACAGTATTACAGAAAGCATACAAGAAGTATTTCCACGTGACAGATGCTTACATTTTAAAAGTGTCAGCAACATTTATCAAGCTGTTTAGCTATGCCCCATTTTTCTTTATTACTGGCTGGGAACTAGCCAAGTGCAAACACTGAAACAGGGCATAACAATCAATTATTAAAACCCAAAACCAAAAAAAATAAAAGAGAGAAAAAAAACCCATACCTTGAAAGCAAGGAAAGCTTTGACACCAATGCCACCAACATCACAATTTATTCCCACAGTTGTGATAACAGAAGTTGTACCTCACTAACCCATGTGGCAAATCTGTATTCCCACTCAACAGTTAGTGAAATGGAGGAGAGTGAATACATTTGTGCTGCTAGACAAATGACAGTTGACCATTGTTAAAAGCCCTTGATAACACTGTGAAATCTCTGGCTTTTTTGTACGCAGAAAGCCTGGGCTGTGTTCTATGACTATATATTTATAATTATATTCTCATTAAACTGATTTGTCTGTCAACTTCTGATTTCACAAGCCATTTTCATATTGCAGCTGAAAGTTTTCTAAACTACAATCAAGGAATGACGCACAAAGTCAAAAGACAAATGCCTCATCAACTGTAAACAATGCTCCAGCATGCCTGCATTTGGAGGGTAAAGAAGTTACATAGAGCAAAGCAGCAAATCAAAAAGGCAGATCCCTTACTTTTGCTCTTTAGCAGTAACAGAGACTGGCGGGATATGATTCACCCAGTCATTTTCAGGCATAGCCAGAAAAACGGCAGTTAACAGAGGATAAATAACAAGAGGACTCCTGCAACTGGAATCTGCACCTAATCTCCCTTCAGTCAGAGTGAAAGTAAACAGCTACAAAGAGAGTGACAGGACAGATTTTCAGAGTGGGGTGCAAAGAGTAAATCAGTGTCAGGGCAGCACTCACAAACTGGCATGTGTGGAAACAGGTATTTTGTGATCATAGTTTTGCATTTAGTTTTTTTACAACTACCTTTGAGTTGAGATGGGGAAACATGAAATGTTAATCTGAGTTAGTTATTTAAAGTATTGGTATTGGTATTGGTATTGGTATAGCTCGTCTCTCATTTACTTCTGGTGAGGACGATTGGGTGGGTTCTGTTGGTTTGGGTTTTTTTCATTTAAATTGCATCCATTCAACTGTAGTGTCTCTTACTTGAGCATGACTTCAAGACCTAAATCTATTATTAATTCAGATGAATGTTCCTGTTTGTACTTCACATATAAGCTGTTAGAAAATCCCTAGTATGTTTGCCACTTTCTCTGCTGCAATTGGAGGTGGGGTGACATTAATTAAAATGGCGAGACATTATATCTATGTGTGTGCATGTATCTGTGTGGTACAATACAGCTGGTACCTGTTGCAGTTGGTTCAGAAAAGCTGATCAGACAAGCTGTGGTTGAGGCCGAAGATGATTGGAGTGAAGAGAGTTATTGCATTTATTTTTACACCCAGATCAGTTCACAGAAACAGGTTTCTTAGCTAAACCACGATGATGGCAATCTCTATGTGGGAAGAGGGGAGAAAAGAAAGCTAGGTGCTTGATGGGAGACAAACCTGAATCTTTGGCAGCTGGAACAGTCTGCCCGGCTGTGGTCCTACTTAAAATAATAGCTACACGTTATAGTTATTATTTTAAAAACATATGGTAGAAGTTTGGTTTAGATTATCTCTGATGCCATGGGTTAAAACTGTCATTGTGGCCTATTAAAAAAATTAATGCTTAGGTCACATTCTAACCAAGTAACAGTGAAATTCCCTTTCAGGCTGTAAATCCATGGAGATGTAGGATATGCACTGTATTTTGCACAGTACCTGGCAAGACAGTTCCTCTGCCAGGCAGAAGCTCCTATGCACAATTAAAAAATACACAATTAGTGTTAGCAGTTTTCTCTCTCCCTTTTAATGGCCTACTTTCATGTTAAAATTATTGGGGTAAGTGGGAAGGCAATTTATTTATCTCATTTTCCTTTTTAATAATTGAAAACTTCTTTTATTTCCCTTGCCTTGCCTTAAATATTACTAAATTAGAGGTTTTCACACTTTTCCCCTCCCTATCTCCTAGGAAACGGATCTCATGACCTTTAACATCTCAATGCACCGCTCTTGGTGGCGAGAACATGGGCCCGGCTGCATACGAAGGGTGGTGCGTCCTTCTGCCCCTGGCATCCTAGAAGATTACTCCTATGTCTCCGTGACAGGCTGCATAATTGATTTCCAGTACCTAGAGGTTATTCACAGCGCTATCCAAATACTCCTCTCTGTAAGTTCCCATTCCTTCTCATACTCAGAGTCTGGCATCCCTCTCAAATGCAGCTTCCTGTTAATTGGGTATCTGTCCTGGAAGAAGGATGTAGTAGTTGATGGATAAATAGCAGCACAGATTGTTAATTGTATTTGTAATTAGAAAATTATATTTGTGTTGTTAAAATGAGCGCTGCTCTTCTCCTTCCTTATATCCTGTAAAGCTCTATACAGGCTTTATCCCTGTTCTGGCCTTTGCCGGGACAGTGAAAATTAACTTGGGTTCTTGGCTCTCATTCATTCTCAATGTACAACAAAGGCAAGCAGACCTGTCCAAATAAATTTACCTAAACCTTTCTGAAGTTCACAATCAATGATGGTATTTATTCAGCCCTGAATGTAAATATATTTTACATGATATGTGTTTAAGTGTCTTCCCAAAGTGAGATATGGATGTAACACTTGAAAAAGGTCTGAGAAGTATTAGGAACTAAAAGTACTCATTTATATTTAACTTTGTTATTTTCCTTTCCTGGTACCCAGCACTATCAGAATACTTTCCCTCCATGATCCACATTTTGTAGTTGCAATACCACTCAAAAACTGCAGGTTGGTATAAAAATCCTACAGCACAGGGAAGTACTGGGGCTGGATGAGGTGCTTTGGGAGCAGCATCCCAGTCTTGCCCACAGTCTTTCCTCAATCTGACGGCTGCTTCTGCTTATGATGAAAAGCTTGTTGGGCATGATCTGCATGTGATTTCCTAGAAGTAGTAGCTCTTTCTCTACTTGGCTGTGTGTAGAACATAGTGACCAGCCCACACTGGGAGGGTGCACATATGTTTGATGTCTGGACCTGTTCTGAGAACGTAAGTGCTGGTGGCTCATGGTCCTAACCATGGCCACTAGTGCTTGTCAGACAGTGGGAGAAATTTCAATTTTTACATTTTTTTCAGTGTAAGGACATTTCTCTCTTAAAAAAAAAACCCCAACCAACAGCAGTGTATGTGGGTATGTCTGTCAACCTGTCCAAGTGTCTAGAATGGAATAGTCTAAAAGTTTCTCTGCCTTTTGTAAGATGTTAAGTGCTTTTTACCTTGCTACTGCTTTAATCAAAATTTGAAAAACTTGTATGTGTCAGCAGTGATTCACGAACTTCTACTTGACAATCTAGGTCTGTATTAGTGTGCTTGCTTAGTGTGGCAGTGGCATCACATGCACCTACATAAGCCATGTGTCTGCTTCTGGTCTATCAGCTTCCGAAGCACTAGTGACATCACTAGCCCCTACACAAGTTTTCTCCTCACTGTCATTCAATCAGGCAGCAAAGACTTTGAGTCGGGATCTTTTCCAGAGAAGACAAAATTACTTCCCTTGAGGCCCAGCCCTGTGTGTGTCAACGTACCCTAGAATGTCTCTGTGAAGGAGAGCCTTGAGGAAGTATTTCACAGACTGCAACTGCAAAGACCAACTGAGTGCACCTTCCCTACTCGTGTGGAGGCCTGACAGCAGGTTGCTTCTCCTATGAGCTCTTGATTTGCAGCAAATTCCCTTCACAAATGCAGTGCCATTCTCTCTGCCACAGTGAGCCTGTACAAGAGAAACTGAAATAGGGTTGGTTTAGATGGAGAAACCAATAATTTTTTCCAATATTTCCTCACTTCTATAAGAAAAAATGTATCCTGTTAGAAATTTTTCTAGAACTCTTGTGATTAAAAAAAGATTTCACATTCAGTGGAAGATACAACTGGTTGTTGAAATCAGAAGCTGTTTTATTCTGCACTTATCAGTGCAGTACAGTTCTGGTCAAAATTTACCAAATTATGGGAACCCAAATGTTAATATTAGAATAGTAGAATAGAAATATTTAATATATACAAACTAAAAAAATATGAAAACAGGAAAGAATAAAAAAATTAAATAATTATAAGACATAGGATGTAACAGGCCTATCTTATGGAGTGACTGATTGTTTGGAACAATCATATATAAATTCTGGTTACAACTCATTGCAGGCTCAACTGTGAATTAAATAGTTGCACGTTTCAGGTACTGCTTTGGACTGATATAAACAATGTTAAATTAAAATTCCATAAACAAAGCAAGGTTTTCCTCCAGTCTTATTTTCTTGCCATCCCATCTGTGACACATTATGATTAGAGTACCATGACTTTGTACTTCAGTTTCCATTGCGAACAGTAGCTTAGGCACATCTAATTTACTGTCACACAGGACAGAAGTCACCACTGAGATTATCAAACTTCTTGTAGTTTCCTCCCATTTTCCGAGTACTGTTGAACTGAGGAAGTTGCCATTCATTTTGGATGCATAACTCCTTTCTTAATTGGGGCATCAATTTCAATCATTAGATAAAAGGTCGTTTAAGTTGTCTCTTTACAGTACCAAAGAGTAGTAGATGGGAAGATCCTTCTTTTTTTTTCTTTTCCTAGTAGCCTGTCCTAAAAGTAGCCAGTCCTAAAAGTAGCCTCTTCCTTTTTGGACCTTACAACCTACTTAATTTTCATAAAATTTTTATGCCGCAGTAGTAGCGTAACAAACCATTTTACAGTGTAACAAAAACTTTATTGGCATAACAAATCATTTTCTCATGCTAACCCTTGTCCAAACGACTGGGAAAGGGAGCACTGCCATTTGGTAGGGAGTTAGAGCCTCTGTAAGAAGAAATCCCTCCAGGGGTGAGTATTGGATACCTGTCGAGATATATAACTCACTAGCAGCAGTTCTCCATTTTTGAAAGGTGACTTTTTATTGAGATTTTTTTTTTTTTTAAACTAGTGTAAAATTTTTATATGCACAGAATGCTGCAGCTGTGACTACATTAGACCCTGCTTCAGGGAATAGGCTCAACAGTCCTTTATTTAATTCTTACACAGTAAAGCTCTTCTTGTATTTGCTTTATGATTGTTTCTTAAGAAAAGGTACCTTTTATTAGTGAAACAGCAACTTTGTATCTTATTCTGATTCTGGGTGGCTATTGAAGTGATCGGGAGTTTTAGGTGTTGAGCAATTCTTTAAATTGGGGGAAAATCAAGAGAAATATGAGAAAGAATGGGATGCAGTTTACAGCAAAGAGGAATTATATTTAAATTGTGTGTTTAAAATCTACATTCATTTTATGTGTAGGTCACAGTACACGTTATTTTGATTAATAAATAGTTTCACACAGCACCTTTAATTTTAAAATGCAAGGCAGATTATCTTTACTGAAACCTTATTTTTCCACTCATTCTCACCACTGTATAAAAGAGCCACACCTAAAATCTAGACCTCCGAAGAGAGGAGGTAAAAAAGAAAGAAAAAAAGCCCTAAACCTAAAAAGACAAAACATTTAAACTATTAAGCATGTTGGTGTTGACTAAATGCAGAATATTTTGAAGAAAAGCACTGGTTTACTTAGCAGACATCCAGTAAAGGACGATAAGGAACACTCACAGAAAACAAAAAAAACCCCACTTATGGAGAGTCATGTGGTTTTCATTACACTATAAAGCCAGGCAAAGATATGAGATATAGAGAGATTAAGAGTATTGAATCTTTTCCATAGCGATGTGAAAAGCAGTGAACATAACTGCCTGAGGTAAAGTTAGGTGCTAATCAATGGGGAATATCTTGTCAGTAACACAACTAAGCACAAAACATAGCCAGAAAAATATATTACTTTCTGCAGAATATAATAAAGTTGTAATATCACCAGTATAAGAAAAAGCATTCCTGGCAGCCAAACTGGGAGTTGCATACTGTGTTCACCGTGTGTCTGAACAGTTCTCCCGCTAGGTGGACAGACTACATCTATACTCATAAAATAAGTGTGCCAAGGGAGCCAGCTGGCTCAGAACAGCTCACATCTCCACTAATCATCTCCACTTCGTTCAAGCCACCCACTGGGAATAATCCCTGGGATTGTTCTTCTGACCATAGCTGTGCCTGGGAAGTGTGCAGGGAGAGTGCTGGCTGGAGCAGACCAACCTCACGTCCACGTAGTAGGGTGGGGGATGGCATGCTGGTGCCAGGAATGCTCCCAGGCATGCGGGAAATCCCGCCGATTGATGTAGCCAGGCGAATGTCCAGCCAGAATTTATTCCTCAGAGCAGACTGAAGCAGGAGCTGGCAAAAAAGGCCTTTTTAACTATAAGGGTGTAGAAGACCATGATTTATACATAATTGGATTTTTTTAATCTCTGCCAGAGAAACTAATAGCCTACCATTTTGACATGGTAGAGAAAGGTGTATTTTCATGTGATACCTGGTGGTTATGGTGACATTTATGATAGTACTCAATGTCAGGCAATGCGTTTTAGACTGATCTCATGAATTGTTACTCTTGTTAATATCCCCTTTTGCAGTTAACTAATTCTGCTGCTGCTGAAACTAGAAACAGTGGTGGGTTTCTATTCAGGGACCTTCTTTCCTTTTAAGCAGTTTTACCACCCTCAAGCAGGTATGTATTAGCACATCCAGCCCTGCATTAAGCAACATATACCTCCCTCGTGCCGTTATTTTGCCACCTTATCCCCAGCTGGAGAATGGGGCATGGAGATGAGGCTTTGTATGAACAAGCGCTGAGTTTCTGTGCTGTGTCTGAATGTTGTTTCACTCTTTAACATATGACATCTTGATGTGCAGACAGAAAAGAAAACTGAAAACACCTTGAAAGTGGGGTACAGATCTGCAAGGCTTGATATGTTCTTTATTTATTGTGGCAGTTCATTTATATTTGGCCTCATTCTGGCCCCCAGGAAAGTATTTTGTGTTAAATTGTGGAGTGAAGATGCTAACAAAAGCCGTGAGGTTGCTTTCAGTCTGGTTTTAGTCTGACACTGTTTCTTGTACCCTAGAGACCATTGGGGACAAAACCATTTACAGAGTCTGAAGATAAAGATCTTAGTCTTCCTTCTGTATCAGCTGTCTTGGTCTGCAGCATGTGTTCATTCCGGTACAGGGACGGATTCAGTGTGGGTACAGCAGTGTGCCAGTGTGGATGCAGCTTGCATCATTGCATAGTGGTTAGAGATGGATGACTTCACGTCTGGGTATGTCTAACTATGACTCTGCATGCAAGATATGATAGTACCACGTGTAAATGGTCACTGTCTTCCAGGATTTGAGTTAGACAGCAAAACCATACAAAATGCATGTCCTGAGCAGAGGTCTTCTCAGTGCACCTTTCAATTACTGAAGCTATAAGTAGTGCATACTATACGTGTATACTTTCCATATATAACATGATGAGACAGCTTTTGACTATTTCCAAGGATGGAGACTCCACCACCTCCCTGGGCATCCTGTGCCAGTGCTCAGTCACCCTCACAGGGAAAAAGTGATTCTTGATGTTCAGAGGGAACATTCTGTGTGTCAGTTTGTGCATGTTGTTTGGTCTGGTCACTGAGCACCACTGACAACAGCCTGGCGCTGTCTTTGCATCCTCCCTTCAGGTATTTCAATACATTGATGAGATACCCCTGAGCCTTCTGCTCTCCAGGCTGAACAGTCCCATGTTTCTCAGCCTTTCCTCACAGGAGAGATGCTCCAATCTTTTCATCATCCCTGTAGTCCTCTTCTGGACTTTCTCCAGTATGTCCATGTATTTCTTGTACTGGGGAGCCCAGAACCGGAATCCTATCACTACTACTTTATTACAATACTACTCTAATCATGAATATTCTTAGACCTGTCATCCTTACATTTGCAGGTTGTCTTGTTTTAATTTTCCAGGTAAGATGAATTAAAATATTTTGATTTTTTTTTTTGCTATTACTTTGCTGCTATTATGATGTTTCATAATAATGCAATTATGCCTGTCATAAAGATCATTAGTTAGTCGTATTTTTGAGGAATGAATTCCTCTCACTTTTTCCTAAGTCTCTGATGTCTTCTCCTCAGAACACACAGAATTGCTTCCATAAGGAAATGAAGAACCATGTGATCTGATTAAATTATTTCTGGATGTCTGTCACCAGTTGGTGCCTCATGCTGACCCAATGCAATTGCCTCACTTTGTGAATTATTTCTACCATGCTGTCTTCAAAGGATCTGCCAAATGTTGATTGTTTAGTATGAAAATAAATTATGACATTTGCTAGACTTAAATTATTTTTTTTCATCAGAGAAAAACAGAACTTAATTAACAAATGTATTTAGCAGAGCGGTCATTAAGATGGAAGTCCTGTGTAAATAATTTGTCAAGGCAAAGATTGTGACTATTGAGCTATAGAGAGACTAAGATCAGGGTGGTGCCAGTGACCTAATAAAGTTCAAATCATTGACCAAGCTTTTACTACTGAGCCATAACTTTGAATCCTTTTAGGAATTATTTGGATGGTTCTTCCTCTATCCCCAGTGTTAAGATTGCCTTCTCATTTGAAAAGCTCCAGGAGCTGCTCCAAAAGTTTCAAAGCAGCTTTTGTCACTCCCTTCAAGTAGCCAGAGCTGCAGTTTGGTTTGTATTCATTTACTGTAACAAAAGGGCTAACAATATCAATATATAACGTGGTTCCTCTGGGGCACTACAGCAGCCCCTTTTTCCCCATTAATTTTGGCCTTGCTATTTTTAGAATTAAGCAGAAAAGGATGCTACATCATGTACTTCAGTCTCCAAAGAAAATCTTTGTAGAAGCTGAAACCAGTGCTCAGCCAGGTTCCTGGCTCTCTTTCCATCTCCTTGAGTGACATGTGAGAGGTTAAGAAAGATAATCAGCATCAGCATGTGATAGAAAAACATGAGACAATTTAGTGTTAAGGGCTGTAGGAATGATACATGAGCAAAATGTAGTTGTCCTGACAATATTTCACCTTTCCTTGAAGTTTTGCTTGCAACCATTCTTGTTTAGGAAGCAGATAACATGTCTCCTTTTACATAATAATTATACAAGTGGTATGGAAAATTTACTTTCCATTTTCTGCAGAACCGAAGTTCAACATTACTCCGAAGAGGGGATGAAAGATATACCTCCTCTTCTTCATCATCATCATAGCCAGGAACCCTTGTCTCTTAGTCACATGAATAGTGAGTAAAGTGGGCTGTTTGCTTCTCAAAGATCATTAGTAAGTTTAAAGTGATCACCAGGTGATTGAAACACAGAGGGATGTTTTCAGCTGGAGCAATGTTATGGAGTTGGCCTCTGTAACAGGCTGCAGAGAAGGTGGCCTGTGCAAATGGGTTTTGACGTTACACCCCATTCTTTGTAGTAGCTGCCTTATTGTATTTTTGCAGCCATCTATGTTTTCTGCAGTTCCTCCAGTGTTCATGGTATGCAACCAGGGATGCATACAATCCTTTGCCAATATCACGCCTTCAGTGTTAAAAAAACATAGCCAAGAGAAACAAAATTAGCGAGAGACTGTGTCTTCACCTATGTTCTAGAAGTGACCTTGTCCTTTGTCATTAGATTTAGTTAGACATTATGCATGGTAGTGTGTAGGTAGTAAAATACACAAGTATATTTGTCTAATTACCAGTCTGGGTCAATAAAGCCACTGCATGAGATGGAATCAAGAAAAATCTGTTCCTTTTTCATCTCAGTTGTCCTTTCCAGGGACATCTGCTTTTTCAAGCAGCTCATTTAAAAAGAACTGAAACCACGGATATTATAGTTACTTGCACAGTCATTTATTCATTAACCGTTATGATATGGATTTGGGAAAAACAGGCAACTTAGTGCAGCTCTCTGAAGATGAGGGGATAAGGGACTTGCAATATAGTAGTGCATTAAGCACTTGCAATATAGTAGTGCCTTCACCTTGTCAACTAATCGATGCGAGATCTAAATTGTTCTAGACATTTTGCAGCACTTGATATAGATTTGTTTTCCATTTTACATGAAAAATACTATGGCATATTTTCAATATCGCACCAAAATTTCAATGAAGTTGTGTGTAGGTATTATGAAATATTTACGTGAAAAATATTGAGGATGAAAATAGAAGTCAGTTGCTTATTTTAATTTTTTAAGTCTATTAACATTTCAGTAAAAGTGATGCAGAAATACTGGTAAATGGTCGATTTGGAAAATATAAATTTTTCCTCCCTTCAACTTCTGCCCAAAATTACCTCCCCTGTGGAAGGAGTGGTGTAATAGACTATGTATCTGCAAGTTAATAACTAATTCTCAGTCAGGTACTTTCATTCACATCCACATCCAGTGTTTGCAAGTTAGCCTGAACTGACACTGAACAGGGAACAGCAGAGGGCTGGCACATAGTAAACACGGTGTTTGCTGATTCCAATGCAAGGCAGCATCTCTGCAAACAAGCAGGGAGGTGGTGGAAGAGGTAAGGACATGCTGAAGTGCCTTGGAAAACTCGTATGCCTGCACACTACCTTTAAAGCCAAGCAGAGAGGTGAAATACTGCACTAGGAATATGGAAATTGTAAGAGAAAGTGAAATGGATAACAAAAGATTAGCAAATGAAATATTTTTTTTAGAGAACAAGGAAATCCAACATTTTTTATTTAGAAAAAGTAAAGCAGTATCTCCTTTATACTTTAAGGATAAGTTACTGATTTTTTATTTTATTGTCTGAAGCCACTGTTTGATAGGCTATCAGGTCACCAAAGGTCCTGGAAATTCAGAAAGCCAAAGGGTGGTGCTCCCAAGGATATTTGTATTCATGCCTCTCAGGACTCTCCCGAGCTTTCAGCAACCTCTGTGGCAATCAGTGTGTGATAGTTTCCTCAAAATTGGGAATCTAATTCGTACCTTTCTGCCAAGCTGAAGTCCAGGGCAAACACCTCTGCTCTGTCTCCAGCAATGCGTTGCTTCAGGTCTGCTCCAGTTGGAAAGCTGATAAACCAACCAAGGAAATAGAAGAACTCCTCCTCTAGACTGTGTTTGTGTGGTGATCAACAGCTTTGGCTGAATAGGCTTGACTTTGTTGAGAGTTTTTTATATTTCCAGAAAATTCAATTCTAATTGATTTTTACATGCAGACGTGCGTTTAAATAATGAAACAGTATTTTACTAAGAGGGTCTGATTCTTTAGCTTGCATCTGTACATGGAGCGTAAAGGAGGCAGGCAAACCCCACACTACAGTCTCACTGACCCTCACAGCAATAGATCTGTGCTCACTCCTCCTCACCAGAACAATTCCTTATGCGTATCCTAGTTGATAGCCATGTGACAAGACTTTCTTATAAGGGGGAAAAAAATATTCACTGATTAAAACCCATCTCCGTGCAAGCTTCCACTGACAGGACATTTTTCTTTTAATCATGTACTGAATTCACAGCCTAGCTCTTCCATTAAAATATGTTGCCTGAATGTGACCTGACTGCAGAAAGAATATTTCTTTTCTCTCCACTACCGTCCCCAAAGATTTGCAAGGCTGTCTGTTTTGTCCTAGGGAAATATGAGAAGTCAGAACAGGGATTTCACTAAACAAGCAGTGAAACGGCTCATACTCCTCAAGCTTTGAGGGAACAATTTGGTTTTCACAGAGGAAGAAAGTCAGCATGCATATGTGCTCCTCTCAGAACAACTCACAGAAAGACAGACAGGGTTTGATTTAGGAAAATGTAGTTTGAATTAGGAAAATGACAATGCAGAGTAAGCTTTTAAAAGGCCTCTGTTCTGTAAATGCTGCCTTCATGAGTATTTATAGTCAACGCTTCTGGCCCAAATGCTGTAATATATCCACATGTCTTTTGACTGTTCTTTGTTCACTGTCTAGTATTGCAGAAACTGTTGTAAAACTTCTTTTAACTGTTTCCTTTATATTTCTGCAAAGCAGAGCATGGGAATCCCTGCAGGTGTGAGGTATGTTTCCCTGAAACCTGAATAAGTGATGGGTTTGGAAACAGGGTATGGAAACTCATCACTGGGCTGTTCCATCCTCATCTACAAATACCTGCTATTGGATCTCCTGTGGAAGGTGCTGGCCATGGACACAGCCTCTGACATAGCATGCAGGGAAAGGCATTGAGGCTATATGTAAAGTATAACCCACAATAAACATTCACACAGGTAGCAGGCAGCAAAATTTAGGTGACAAAGAGAAGTGATGCTTTACAATATTACAACAGTAATTGTGATAGAATTTGCCTTCATTTTGGGGGTGTATTTTTAGCTTGGATTTGTTTTTCAGTGATTATCAGGCTTGCCTAAGGGTGTGAGCACCTTTAATACACTAATAAAACTAATGAGTCTCATGTCATGGAAAGAAAACTGACAGACACAGGTGAGAAGGACGGTAGTTGAGGTTATGGCTAGGAGTAAGTGTTGTAAGGGTTTTTGTGTTCTCTGAAGGTTCAGAATAGATAGAGATTGAGTGAAATGGATGCTTGAGGCATTTCTTTGCTGTGGTTTGATTATGATTTGAACAAGTAAGATTGCTAGTGGTCTTGAAAGGGAGATTGATGTGAATTACTTTCAAGCTTGTAAGTTTTTTCTGGTCTCAGTAGCTATTCTAAGAGCACAAAATCACTTTGAAGTAGAAGTCTGAAAAGAAAATTTAATTTCTTCTCGCCCTTGTATATTATGTAAAAGGTTTCAGTTGAAACAACTGCCCACGTGGAATGACAAAAATGATAAATAGTGACATTGCTCTATAATTTGGATGTTCATCTGAATCAAAATGATAATCAGGTGTTGCGAAAGGCATCTGCTAGATCTCTGTCTGAATCTATAATATAGGTGAAGATTTTTCAAGAAATCTTTCCTAGTGATGTAGAATTTTTCTAGCTTGGCTTTCCATTACCTCCTAGGTGATTTCCTGCTGTGTAGACTAAGTTTTTCATTATTCCTGCATCTACCTTTCCTCTTCCTGGGAACAAGATTTCACCAAGATTTTAACTCCTGTAGGTACTGTCCCCAGACCAGCCTCCAGTCAGATAGTTTTGTCTGAGTCCAGGACACAACTGGTCAGGAAGCTTTTAATTTCTTTTCATTCTCTGCTTTATTTTCCTATTTTTTCTATTACGTATGCAGAGCGATCTGCCTTAAATATATACAAGGGCAGCTGTTGCCTCACTGCCCTGACTCTGTCATTCCTTTTGGCAGCTAAAATCAATTTTCTTAACATTTTGTAATGGATACAGATGACCAGGAGTGGCAGCGGGTTACCGGGAGCCATGCTGTACTGAGGTTTCCTGACACTGCCTCACATGTAGGTACCCACACTAGAAAGTGAAGCTTTATTTTCTGGCTCTTCTGTTCATTTCTAACTTCTTTTGCTTCTGTTTATTTTGCTTTGTCTGAAAAGAGTCTTGCTTAGAGTTTAATAGTAAAAACAGATACCCCAGACCATTTCACCTAACTTGGTTTAGAAAACAATTTCAATGATATTACTAAAACTTTTGAGTACAGAAAAAGATTACAATTAAAAAAAAAAAAAGGAAAGTAACACACAAGTTTACTGAAGTCATTTAGTTCAGCTCCCCTTAAACATCCTTTAAATATCCCTTTCCCACCAAAAAGCAGAACATCATCTGTGACTGTTGATGTGTCATGTCCAGTAATGACTTGCCCATCTCTCTCCAGACCCTCTGGAGGCTCAACGCCCAGTGAGGCAGGGGGCAGCACTGTCATGGGACCTGCCAGGGGCACATCACATGCCATGCATTCAATGAAAGCAGCTTGCAAGGAGGGCAGTTTTACCCACTGCATTAAGGCTCAGCTCTTCACTCTCTCCCTGTCAAAACTGAGGGAAGGAAATACAGGATTCTCCTTATTCCAATTCTTCCTTGATATCTTCCATACCAATGTTTTGACAGTTTATATTGCTAATTCAGTTCTAAAACAGATACAAAGAGATGGATTTAACACTGATAAATAACACAGTCTTAACATGATGCAAAATCCCAGTTCATGCTTAGATATTACAGTAATCAGCAAAGATTTTACTGACATCTTCCCCCCTTCTTATGTTCAAAATACCTTTTCTAGCCACATGTCAGTATGTACAGGAACTGTTTAATGCTCAGTCCCTTACAGCCACAAGACCCAAGAGAGATCTTTAAAATCAGTCCCTTAACCTTTTTAGGTTAGCCCAAGACACAGCAACAGTTTCTGTGTAGAATAGCAACCCAACATCAATGTTGACAGTCTACAGACAACATTATGAATGTCTATTGGCAGTATTTTCACCTTTTTTTTTTTTTTTTTTGTTTGGGGTGAGAGGAGATTTTAAGTAGTATTTGAAGGTTTGAAGTTTTTTGTTTTCTCCATATTTTTGTGGGGTTAATTATTTTACTTTGTCCTAGAACTAGCACAGAGCTTTTTCTTTGTCACTTGAAACTTGTAAGAACAACAGTCTGGGATAGATTAAATTGTTCTATTGCTTTTATCTAAAACTAAGCCAGACAAAGCTACTACAATAAATTTATCTGCATAAACAATATAGTCATGGGTACCAGCCAAATTCAGCAGATTTGAAGGTTCCACTATATTACAGAAGGTGGTGAGTTTAGTGTCCATGTGAGCAGAAAATAAACCATTAAACTGCTTCTTGACCAAAACCAAACTATAATAGAAAAAGAAAAATCTCCATGTTCCATCTGTTATTTTTAGAGAGACCTAGAAGCCATGTTTAATTCATTTGCAGAACCAAATCATAGGCTCATTTAAACACATTTCAGACTTCAGTAATAAGTCTCATTATCTGTGCCATCATGTTGTTCACTGGTAACATGGACCGTATCTGCCTTGTTCTACCAAGATTTAACAAGTGACACTGCAAAATCATTTACCAACATACAACCTGGGAAAGGCCCTTCCAACTGGAAAGCTTAATAGATGTAATGTTATCAAATTTAGTGACTGTCTTGAGAAATTTTACTATTACAAGATTCTTTTAGGCCTTAACTTTTTAATTTTCTTGTGCAAATCCAACATAAATGATGTAAAGAGGTGACCTTAATCAGGGTATGATGTACCAGAGTTTGTCTAATTTTTCTAACCATGAAAACTTTTCTAATACAAGCTGGAATACTAATATAAAATTATATTGATACAGTATAATGTGTAATTATCTTGATATTATAATATGATATATAATTAATAATAGTACTAATATAACCCTTACTAGAAGTCTTATCTAAATGCAATAAGATACAAGTTATTAGATTCCAAGCAAAGAGCACAAAAGACTTCAGGATCTTTTTAATTTGCTCATTTTTTCCACAGTCAGCTAAAGTTGAGTATGAAAGTCATAAAAAGCAGTTCACCATTCCCCTCCAACACTTTGCTTTCTGTCTTGGTCATACTTACAAGCAGGATGTCCTCATGTTTCCCACATGCTCAGTGTGCATTGCAGAATTTCAATAACCCAGTAGGGAAAGAAAATGACTTTGAGCATCACCCTCTGTTTCCCATTGTGTGTGAACATTAGCATCACAGTTTTGATGGCCACGTTTGTCACCATTGCTGGGCACAGCGCAGGTTGGAGACTAAGCCTAGGAGCTCAGGTGAGCAAACTCACCCTGTTTGGATCATGCAGGGAGGGAGATGGGAAGGACATAGGCACCAAGGTGTGAGCTGTGCCAGCCACATCACTTACCCTGTGATGGCCAGCATTGTGCCTTGGCCTATTTTATTTACTCCTGCCATGTAGCCCATGGAAGTAGGAGTGCTGTGGAGGTTCTTTGCTTGGGCTTTCCATGATTCACCATTACAAATGGGACATTTGTGTTTCTGCCTCAGACAGTTACAAAAATTGTTCGTTCAGGATTTGGTATTATTTTTTTTCCTCCTTTTTTCTTTTTTTTTTTTTTCCCCTGTTCTGCTATTTTGCACATTGCCTATCCAGTTTTTATTAGTACAGGGAAGCTACACTGGTCAGTTATGAGATTACACACAGCCTCCACATTAATAAGAATTCATACTTCACCTCCAGAAATTCCTGAGGAAATATACTCAATTTCACAAGAATGTGACTGGTTGGTACCATGTCAGTTTAGTATTTCATATGAATGCACTCTCCAGCTCCTATACAAAGCACGGGGCGGGGGGGTGTCCAATTTACTCATGTAACTGAGTGGGTGAAAGAGTCAGGGGTTCACGTTTGTGTTTAAGCCTTTCAGAATTTTTTCTTTCTTTACTGATTTGTGGATTTTGTCCCCACATGATGGAGATGGGACTCCATGGGAGGTCTGTAAACAAAAAGAATAAATAACACTGAAATCTCCCAGGTGCTCACTTTTCATCATGTTATTGGCAGATTCTCATACCTCCAGGCTAAGAATATTTTATAGCCACTGGTGTTTTCTCCTCTGCTCTGTTAGTTGCAGTCTAGAGGCGCAGCTTGGAAATAGTTGATTAGGGATTTTTCTTTTTCATAGGGGAGTCATTCATTTTTATTAAAATATTGTAAACTAACACCACTAAAACACACCACCATTTTCACCAGAAATAATTCCGATGAATAAATAGAAATATACGGTTGTAAAGCTGATGCAAGTGAAAAATAAGCCTCCAGGTGCTCATTGATAAAGAATTTATATAGGAAACAATGAATAAGGAGACGATTGCCTAGACCTTACCGTTTCCAGGACTTTCACATATTTCCTAGCAACATTATTGAACCTAGGGCACTCATTACAATAAATAGCATGTTTCTAGAAACTAATTTCTTTGGAGGGTTTTACAGAAGGGATGGAAGCCGTATTCCCACCGGTGAGGAGGTATGCATCCACACCTTTTCTGTATAAGGTGCCTAATTTAATGAAAGACCAAAGGACTGTCCATATGAAATATTTATATTTGTTTCTAACATATCAAGCCCTCTGAGTCTGAGCCACATCATCTAGAGAAAGGCTTTACTTACTCAAACCATTCCTAACTTGCTTTATCATGAACAGAAAGTACAATGAAAAGTAGATGATATATAAACCCCTCCAAAACAGCTGTTTTGCTTTCAAATATTCTTGAACTATATTCTTGACCACTTTTGGGGGTTGGGGGAAGTAGGGGGTGGTACCGACCTTTCATGTCAAGCTGGGGACTGCATCTTTTGGGGTCTCCTTTAGAGCTTGAACAGAGATACATTCAAAGATGGAATGGAGAGTTGGCAGATAAAGAGGCACCATACATGTCTGCTCACTGTCACCTGGGAACATTTTATCGTTGAATGAAGGAATTTTACAGTTGGTGCCATGACAATTCTCTCCTCCTTTGGGCAAGCCACCCCAGGCACCACAGCAGCCTACAGAGACTACAGCTGGGCAGTAAGGAAGCTGGGGCAGACTGCTTGCTCTCAGCCCCATTTTTCAGGCTCAGGGACAAGAACAGGCAAAAAAGTCCTGTGACTGGGAGTCTGACCTTGCTTTTGTCAACACCTGCATTGCAGGCAGAGTGACAATGACTGCCACGTGCATCAGAAACAATTACATTCTTCTTGCTGCTCCCTGTTTCAAGACCAACACCTGCTCCACAGATTAGGGGGCCCTGGTCTACAGAGGAGGAATTTTTGAGCATGGTAGAGATTGATGACTTCCATCTAGTGAGAAATTGAAGCACTTTATCATGTAAAATCAGGCAAACACATGCAGTAAATAGAAATATCCTCAAATGGGTTAAGAACTTTGTAACTTACTCAGGCACAGAAGAGCTGAACTTTGGAGGAAGGTTGTACAGTTTTGCAGAGAATAAAGTAGGAGCTTTGATTCTGCTTTTACTTGAACAAAATTAAAAATGCAAACAAAGCAAGGGGGATGTGGGATTATCTGTGCAACTTTGTAGTGGCAGTTGGAGTGCATCCAGTCTTATGATCCAACATATTCAAAACAATAAAGATAAAAGTAATGTCTTACATGCAACATCAGTGTCTTTAGCATATGCAAAGACTTTGCCTTGAAAAGTTTTTCACATTTCCATGGTGAATTAAACCCCCTTTTTTTGGTTGGAATTCCTTTCATTTGAAGAAACAGAGGCTCTTGAGAATGAAAGTACATCTGCAGAGTACAGGCTCACTTTTCCATTCCTTTCATCTCTTATTTTTCAGTTTCTAATTTGTCATTGAAATCAGTATTTCAGTCTCTGGCTCAGATTACTATTTTCTGATAAAAGAGAACTTTCAACAGCAAATAAACTGAATGGTGGGGAATAACCAGAATAAATACAAAAAGACAAGACAAATTTAGGGCTGAGTCAGACTGTTTATACCTGTCAGAAATACAAGACCTTGGCAATTGCCCCAGTCATGAATATGTTAAATTGAAATTCACATGCTACACCTGAGCCATGTTCATTTTGAACATAAAATAAAGAAGGAAATGCAGCATTCCTTTCTTGAATCTGTAGAGTTGAGTTGGTTTTGTGTGTTTCCTCTACTTGGTGATAGAATTCCTGAGCAGGAGCAAAAACCCAGGATGTACGTATGTGATGTATAGATTTGTCCTTACAACATTTGTTTATGTGACTATAAACTATACAGTATACAGTTTTGTCCTTGAAGAATACATGTACTTCTAATCTGTCAGATGCCAGGTCCCCAGACAATTACAGTTCTGCATTGCCAAGCTCAAAATCTAGGTGCTTCAAGGAGCTCAAATAGAAATTTGAAAAAGGAAAACGTGTTTTTTAATTGTGTTCTGTCAGATAAACTATACAAACACAGGAGCTGGGCTGGTTTACATCAGAATGCATTTGGCTATTCACTACACAATGGACTGAATAATCCTATAAATATTTATGAGTAAACCACAGAGGATTTACTCTTTCTTCCAGCATGTGGAGATTTTATAATGTGCACCATGTTAGTTCAAAGTAAAACCTAATGTTTTCGTTACTACTTAATACTTCTAACAGAATGGCTGTGCATCACATATGCATACTCTCTAGACAGTTGCTCATGGACAATATTTGGAGGCATAATTCAGGAGGAACTAGTCTCTGACCACTTAATTTTCAAAGCCAATATGTACAGTATATGTTGGAGAGGATGTAAAGTAGGAGCAGCTTTGCACTTTGACCTAAGACAGCATCTGGGCTTTGGATTAGTAGTTTTTAAACTAGTAGTTCAGACTAGTGGAAAGAAATGGAGACAAAATATAAAAAAACACACCCCCACACTACCCCCTAACCCCCCACCCCACCCCACCCCCCCAAAAAAAAAAAATACAGGAGAATTAATGTAGACTGTATTGGTTGGATTTTTACAGATATAATGGCTTTAAGAATGCCAGCTCCCAACTCAGTGAGCCTTATAATCTGCAAAGCTGCCCTTTTTCTGAAACGGGTAACTCATTTGGTGTCTGATACTATCACATAAACAAGTCTACATTCGGTTCAAATTTAATATTAATATCTTTCAGCTGAGAGCAATTTCCATCCTTCCCTCATCTACCTCTTCTATGATTCATCTTTAGTCATAAAATAGACTGCAATCTACTCTTTTTGTAGAGCAAGAAATTTGTTCCCTTCCCACTTTTCTCTCATCTATCACCTTTAGGATTTTTTTTTTCCATTTGTCAGTTGTTCTAAACTGAGGGCTAAGTCATTTATGTTCCTGTTTTAACATTTCTCTCTGCTGATAATCAATCATGCTCATGTATGTTCCCTCCAAAGAGTGGACATAGGCAAATGTCATTAACTCAGAACCCTGAATTGGGTTCTGTTGAAGTCAGTACCTCTGATTCTGAACAGGAAAGATGCCAGGTGAGCCCTTGTGCAAGAAGATGGAAGATAAAAGTATCCAGAATCCATGGGAACAGGCTAATATTTGATGGATAACCTTGTTACAGCTCTTGCAATACTATCTTTAGTATTGATAGTGTGCCATTTCTAATGAGAGTTGACTTGTACAGCACATCTCTCAGCCATGCCATCTTCCTGTGCTGTGGATCTCAGAAAGGAGAGCTCTCCAAGTACATGAGCTGGATTCACTCTGAATGAAACTGAACTGGAGAGTCCCTGAGGACATTTTAGTCATGAGAGCCACAAACAGGCATTCAGATGATGGCATCAGACTATAGTCAAGCCAAAACCTAAAACCAAACCAAAACAGAAGAATGCAACACATACACAGTGTGGATATGAGGTTCTCATGTCCAGCTCTTTGACTGTACAGTTCAGTGTCTGTCATAGAATCATAGAATATACTGAGTTGGAAGAGACCCATAAGGATCATCAAGTCCAACTCCTGTCAGTCTGTACCACTAGTCTAGACGCAGCCCTGGTGGTTGTCATCATTAAGGTCACCTAGCATTATAGACTATTTTCCACTATTATATAATTCTACCAAATTTGAAACATCCTGCGTAAAGTTTTCCCTCCTATTCTAATGTCTGAAGCTAACTCACTCAATTCTCCAACCTTTTCTGAGAATGAGACCAAAAGAAAATGTTCCACCCTGCCAATTAGAAAAGATGAGGAGATCCTTGTTTTAGAACAGGAGTTTGAAGTCTGCATGGAAAATGGTATGAAGGGGTGTCCTCTAACATTCAATATTATTCTTGCCAACCACACAGGAATCTGGTAGAGTCTTGTTTCAGTAGCTTCTCTTAAATATGTCATACTGATGATGCTCTTAATTCAGAGTGGGCTCCAGCCCTCAGAGCTGCCTTGCACTGTCCCCATAGGTGAACTTAGAGCATCTCCTCCAGGAGTGACTGAAAGGCATAGCCTTTTGATCTCATGCCTTTGCTGATGACCTGTGAGGAGTTGAGGTAAGGAGGAACCGATGGAGAAGGCAGAAAAGCAAAAAATGTATGAAGAGGCTAAGTGATAGAAGGAGAGGGGAAACTCTCTGCTTCTAATGTTAGGTATGTTCTTCAGAGAAGATATGTAAGCTGACTCTAAGCAGAGCATTCACGTCCTATATGAAAGCACAGATGCTCTGTTTCTTGATCCATCCTTCACAGTTATTGTTAAGCACCTTTCCATATCAGTACCTGAACTACCGTGCATGCCTAATCTAGCCTGACGTTTCTGGGTTAAGTGTTAGCTACAGTTTGCATGTCTGAGCTCAAGTGAAAGAGCATTACTAATTAAGTACCAATCTTGAAATACCCCAATTCTTTTCACTTTATTCTTCTACGCATTTATGTAGACAGCAATCGACACCAGGCTATTTCATATTTCCTCATATTAGGACTAATTGCTGTTTACTCCTTTTCAAGAAAACAAGGATGCAGAGGCTCAGAAGACCTGTTCGTTGCTGCTTAGGTGACACATACTGTTAAATCTAGGGCAAATTACACTACCTTTATCATTCTTTTTTTCCTTTGTAGTGTCTTTGGTAGCTCTTCTGTCATCTGTGTGATTCTGAAAAAAATGCTGTATATGTTTCAGAAGGTGCTGAGCACCTTCCAGATCAGACTCTTTGATGTAAACATGTTGGCTGAGGGTTTCTGTCTGTACTTGCCCACAGAGGTAAGTGCATTGCCAGTGCTTAATAAGCAGAAACACTATCGTCTGCCCATGAGTAAAGTAAGGGAGCCCTGAAGGAAGGGTGGTCAGTATAGCAGTGGTCAGACACCTAGTAAGCACCACAGCATGTGATGTCACAGGATAGTTTTTCTCTCTCTTTCCTTTCCCCTTTTCTGTGGTGAGCAATTGCTTGGATGCTGTGCTCAGGCTCTATGTAGTGGTATGTATCTGAGAAGGAGACGTCTGTTTAAGAGAGAGTGGGTCACCACTTTCACCAGTTTGTTTGTCTGATATTGGTCTACTGTCCTATAGGCTCAAGACATGGTCAGTGGTAATCAGAGACTTTCTAGAGCTTCTTCAGGTCAGTTTAGTGGCAAAGAAAGGCTGGCTAAGATGCTGAGATAAATTTATTTTAGAAGTTACAATTCTGAACAAGCAGGAACACATTTCATCTGACTGTCATTTACTAATTGACATTTTGAGTTTCTCAACATATCTATTCACACAAGTTTGAGTAGTGTCTTGTCTATGAGTTCTGATTTACAATGAGCCAAAGCAGGACACGTGGGATGAAGGAGACAGAACACCAAAGTCTGTCACACAGACATGTACTACTGCTTTTTATCTCCCAGGCAAAGATTTAAATGAGCAAGCGGCCTTCAAAGAAGCATCGATCTCAGTAAGCAGTAAAAAACCTACTGTCATTAACACATTTCAACTGAGCAGACTTGCTCAAAATGATACTGAAGATTTTGAGACTGGACAAGTACAAAGCATTAAAGGAATGCATGGACATTGTAGAAATTCCTCACAGCTTTTTATAGGAAGCCTCTCACAAAAAGAGAAGACAACACTCCTCAGCTAGACAAAAAAATTATCTGGTTCCTTCCCACCATTAATATCTGTGGTTGTGCAGTCTCTGCCTGGGTCTGATAAATTGGAAATAATATTTAGTGAGGCCAAATACAAGCAGCAAATAATTAGAAATATGTTTTCCCACAGTCATTCATGAATCTTATGTGAATAGACTGTGATTTTTGGGACCCTATGACAGAAAGTTAGTCAGGAAATCTTCCACACAAATGGATTTTAGTTGCCTGCAGGTTTTTGACTGTACTAATTATAAATAACTATCAGCTCGAAATGGGTCATTCAGCCATGTGTTTTAAGTCGTGTTTTCTAGCTATAGAACATGACTATAATAAAGAACTATTAAGATCAAGTACTGGAACATTTAATTCTCTCAGGGAGTAAAAAGGAAAATTCCTTGCGGGGATGAGAACGTGTCTGAACTTCAGGTATTCTTGTGTGTGAACTGGGATTGGTTTTCATTAACATCTTTTTCTTTCATAAGTCATTGCAGTTCCTGGGTTCAGTATGTCATCTTCATGAACGTTGTCACGTGTCCTTTGGAAACTGCTGTTTTTCCTGTCCTGTTAACAAGCCAAGATGCTTCCTCCCCCAGAAGAAATGACACACAATGACAATGCCTTCTCACAGGTGTCCCACAGCCTGCCTATGTGTGCCACTAGTGCTCTGAGACCGCTCTGTCCCCATGTCACTCCCCTGATGAAAGATAGCTGGATGTTCCCCTTGCTGCTCCAGCTTGCTGAGTGCAAGGAAATTTCAGGGTAGTCTCACCTTGAGGTTGCTGGTACCAGTTCTCTCCAGGAGAGAGGGGAAGTACAGGTCTCTCTGAGTGATAAATAGTCACTTAGGTTCACAACAGGATCAACTAGCAGGTCTGCAGGCAGAATAGAAAAGCTGGGATGGAAAGCAGCAACATAGTAAAGCAGAGGAACTTATGGCAGGTTGGAGGAGTGATACTGAAATGATAGGGCCTCTGGGAGACTTTGTACAACCTAAGACTTGTTTGAGGAGCTATCACACATCTGTTGGAGGCCCAAAGATGAGAGGAGGCTGTATTCAGTCAGCACAGTGTGATATTAATATGATTATAAGAAAGGCTAAAAGTGTTGATTTGTGAACACGCTGACATTATCACCATCCTAATCATCTTTCTGTCCTCCTCAGCATTCAGTCCCTGTTCTCTCATCTTCCTACTACCTAGTGCTCAAAATGGGACAGATATTGAAAAATATACTAATACCTTGAAGTCCTCTCTCCCTAAGCATGCAAGATGGCCTTAGTGCTTTTCTTCTCAACTCCTATAAAGGATTAATTTTTTTTTTTTTATTCTTTTTTTCCTTCATGCCAAGGGTGAGGGCACTTCATGTGCTGACAAGAATACCAATCAAGGAAAAAGAGCGCTTACAGCCACAGAAAAGAAAAAGTAGCAAAGGCAGGGTTTGTTTTGTGGTTGCGTTAAAGGACTCAACTCTGAGCTGGCATGAAATATTAAGAGATAGGTTATCCACTGCATGTTGGTTTTCAGGTATGAAAATTAACACTGCTAGTGCCCCATATGGGACCTGCATCCAGCATACTGCCAGGCGCTGCTATGCAACTCTCCTCATCCTGCTGCCAGCATTTCTTCCTGCCTTCCTCTTCCACACTAGCTCTGAGGTAAATAGCAGTAGCCACCATTGCCTAGTTTTCTTTTGCCTTCCTGCACAGAGCTCTTCAGTGCCTTTTTTGGAAAGCAACTCCTAAGAAATAACACAGGGAATTATTTGCTTTGCTTTGAACCTTTACACAGCTGATATCAACCCATCGGCAGTTCATGGGCACCTGTAAGCAGTCACTAGCACCTGCCTTATCTAACCTACAGCCTGCAAGGAATGCCTGCTACCATACACCACACACACTTTGCTTTTAGCTCGCTAACACACTTTATGCATTTCACATATGTATGAAACCATTGCTCAGGCTCTTAGGACTCTAGAAAGCCTTTGGAGTATGTATTTATTACATATATAAGAAAAAAACAATCATTAGATAGACATTGACTTATTATCCTCTTGTATCTTTTTCCTATGAGAAAGCAGTATACGTGGTTACTTTACTGCAAGTGTAGCTGCTGGGGATAAGAGGTAAGCAGACAATGCACCTGGACATATGGTCCTGGAAACAAAAACTTGCTTTTAGTTTGTCCTTTTTCTAGTCTGAAATGTTTATCAATACGGTTCAGCAATACGCCTTTGCTGAAAAAAGAAAAGAAAACAAAACAAAACAAGAACAACCCACACCAGAAACTACTTCTTAGAATGCTTGGAATGCTTTAGTGCACAAAATATTTGCATATTAAGGTATCACTGAATATTTGAAAAAATTTACCTTTTCAAGAAACATCAGGTCTCACCTTCTGCACTGAGGCAAGATCATGAAATCTATACCATCTTTTACAGATGTTTGTACAATCTGTTCTGCAAAGTCTGACCATGCTGGCATTTCTAGTCTTTCTCATTAACAATTCTCATAACTAGGAATTTTTTCCAACCTGAATTTTCTTCTCTAAAAATGAAGAGCATTTTCCCTCTGTGTTTTTCATTTAGTGAACAAGGGAAAAAACAAAAAAAAAGATGACATTTCTCTCTAGATTTTTTTTCATATATTTGAAAACTATTATCACACAAACAGCTGCTTTTCTTCTACAGGTTAGTTGTATTAATTGGTCCAGTTGTGACGTTAGGTCACTCTTCCCAAGCCTGTGATCATTGTTGTGCTCTGGATTCTTTCCAGCATTTCCTGCAGTGTGGTGTCCAGCAGAGAACATGGTACCTAAGGTGTAACTTAACTGTTGATGTGTCCCACCTTAGGCTTGCGCTAAATTCCCAACATGCATCATTTAAAAATTCCACCCACTATATGATAAAAGAGAGCTGAGCAATGATCCTCATTTATTTATCCTCGATAAAATTACCTTCTTTCTTCACGTGTTGCTTGTGCCCTCATGGTGTGACTGCATGGCCTCCCTAAGTCTGGCCTTCTTCTGTCTTTCTGGTCTAAACTTCGATTGCACCTCTCTTCCCCAGGCCTCTACAGAGGTTGTATAAAACTCAGGATACAGGAATCAGACCAATGTTTGTAGCTGGTAAAACCAAACAAGGTCCCAGGTACATGATTCCTCTTCATGTCTGGAAGCTGACCTGAAAACAACTATTCTCTTGCCTTGTACATTATTTTGCTACTGAGGCAACCAGTGAAAGACACTTTTTCCATTCAGAGACTCCTTAATATGAAGGGAGCATCGTGTAGCAGTCCTAGAAAATGCTATTTTCCCATGTTCAATGTAGCAGCCAGAGGTAAAACGATTTTTCAATTACTTTTGCTGTAAATGAAATATGCAGAAGGTATAGATTCTCTCTCAAGGAGGTCAGCGTGGAAATAGATACCACTGAAAGCCAGTAAGAGCTCTGTCAGTGCTGTTGCCTTAGTCATCCTTTAGTATATATTCGTGTAAAATGTGTTATGCACAGGGTCTAACGTAGCCTGAAATTGCACTGCGGATTAGAAGCAGGATTGTTCCTCCTGCACACTGGCAGTGGTTTGTCTACCTCAGGAGATGTTTCTGTGAGGGAGGCTGGGTTTTGCCAACTGAGCAGCACCTGGCAGTGGGAGGGAGCTCATCAGCATCAACAAAGTAATTTGTACAACAAACACACCACCAAATATGTGAAGAGGTGACGCAGCCTCACCCGCAGGCGACTCTTGGGGAATTTTCTTCCCCAGCAAAGCACTACTGGTGTCATCACTTTCCCAGCACTGGGTTGTGCAGCCATTACTGTGTTATTAACTGGTTTAGCCCTATGACCTCTCTCTATTTGGTGTTGATATACTCTTGTCACACAGTGTGTCACCGCGTTCACACTATTAGTCATGGATCAGTCTCTTCTCTGGCTCGCTGCTGAGTTATGGGTAGTTGCAAGACAGGTAGAAATTAAAAGAAAAGCCAAGTAACAGTAATGGTAATAGGGAACAGAAGTGGGATGTGAGTCAGAGGCGTCAGACTCAGATTTGTTTGATATGAGCTATCAGTCTCTGATTTGTTGTAATTGATGTTCGCTCTGAACACAATTGCTTGAGAGAAGTTTTGAGTGAAAGGAAAAGCTCAGAGCAGCTCTCAGGCTGCCTGAAAACTTGCAGCAGGCCCCAGCAACCCCCACTGAAACAGGAACAGGGAGAGTTGTGAGCACATTAAGGAAAGCAAGTCAAGCTGGCTACTTCTGACACAATAGTCAAGCACAATGTTGGAGATGCAGTGCCACTGTTCAGTCGAGCACAAAGCTGTACTGATCTTACTGTCTGGGAGTCTGGCTGTCTTCCTGCAGGAGCTTTTTGAGCCAAGGAGTGCTCAGGGTTCCTTGGTTAACCACAGTCCTACGTCCCAAGTCCCCTTCATGAAGCAGTAACTGAAAGGAAGATGAAAGCATGGGCACAGCTGGTAGAGCCTTTGATAGTTTGTTAGGATGAGGAGTTGCAATGGCACAGAGTATAAGGTGGCAGGCAATTAAAATCAGTTTCATTCAGAAAACATGAACAAGCTACTCAGCCTCTGCTTTTGCAATCAAGCTCGCTCACCATTATAACACCGCGCTAATGAGTGCTTCACAGGTTTGAGCATAGACCACCTTGTATAATTTAACAGGCATCATAAAAATGTCTAATTGGGCACCCACGAGCTCCAAATGAACCTGTGGGACCAGTGTCTGAGGAAGACCTGCAGGTTGAAATGAGGCTGGGAAATTATCCCAGTTTGAACTAATCTCATTATACTGGTTCTGTCTCAAAGTGTGATTCACATGCTTTTACAAGCAGAGGAAAAATATACTGAGAAGGATATTGCACCTTGCTGACCTCTGTCTTAGCTTTGTTATGTTCCAAATGCTCATAGGATTGTAGAACTGCATCTGAATTGCAAATTGGTATTTATCTTCAGAAGAGAAGAAGCTGAGTAAATAAATTAAGATTTCCATAAGATCTAATTGCATTGGAACTTTATGTTCATTAATGTCGTCCACAGAAAAGCAAACTTTTGCAGGAATGTTTTTCCAGCTTTTATAAACTGCCAGCCCTATTCAGGCTTTGTTTCACTGCTTAGTCCAGTTTTCTCCATGGAGTCACTACTGTCCACTCCCAAAATTTTCAAAGGAAAAAATTCTTATTAAGCTGAATAGTTAATACATTCACAAAAATTCTATTTTCTTCTGTTTGTGCTTTTGTTTGGTGGTTAAATTATATAGATATGAGCCCTTAGAGGGGTGATGTAGGTGAACATATTATTATAATTTAAAAATGTGAAATAATAAAATCGCATTGTATAGATTGTAAATGTATATTTATAAATAAAAATGTATATAATTACCTAGGAATTCTAGGGTTGTGCAAAGAAATTTAAAAGTGGTAAAAATTATTTTCCTAAAATCAGTTCAAATTGTACTTTGCTACAATAACAGGTAATCACACTTTAAATATTTGCTCTGCTAATGTACATAATCCGGCTTTGTTGGCAAACTCTGGCTTCATTTTTATGTGCTGAAAAGTAAAAGTGCTACTTGTTTCTGTCAGTTTGCTGAAAAGACCTGTTAATTTCACCTCACAAAAAAAAGCAAGGGAAATTCTGATACCCAGAGGCTGACCTTAATCTTGAAAGATGTTTAACAGTGCAGTCAGAATGGGCTTGAATTGGATCCCAGTTCAGCTATGCACCTCCCCAGCCCTCCCCAACACCCCACTCCTTGCACAAAGCTTTGCCTGCCTGCTTGGCATCTTCTCCCAGTCTTCCTCATCCTTTGTCTTGCTATCTCATATATTACTCTGCTCACTTTCCATTTTAGCCATCCTTTCTAAAGGGCAACTGCTGCTCCCTGCTTGGTTCAGCTCCCTTCAAAAGTTAAAGGACTCTAAGCATGAGGTTGTAAAGGGAAAAAAATGGCAAGCATCAAAGGTTTCTTATTAAAAAAATCTCTAAAAGCAACTCAGTGGGTGTGTAGGTGACTCTTGGCAATGCCTTGTGGAGAAATTTAAAAGGCTACTGCCTAAAACTCACTGCCAAAGGAATGGCCTGTGGGAACTTTTTGTGAAGAGACCCACTAAAACACCACTGAAACACCGGGAGAAAGATACCCCTAAATGCTGAGCAGCCCTGCGATCTCAGAAATACTGGTCTGACTTTCATAAAACTGTTTTTTCCTGTGAGATTATTCATGTATTTCTCACAAGACTTCTTTTCCCAGTTGAACATCTTTGTTGGAATCAGAACAACCCAAAGTATCAAATTCAAAATGTGATGGCCTTGAAAATCTACCAGAATTGGATTTAGCATAACCTTTGAAGTGACCCTTGCTTCAGGCTTTTTTTCATGGTAGGTCTCTGATCAGGCAATTAGTTTGCCTCCAAGGTCATTATCACTAACAACAGCTCCATAAGTGGTCTAGGATTACACGAAATACCTGCTCTTTTTATCATTAATCTCCTCTTACTTCTTCAAGATATTGAACAGTATTTTTTTTTAACTGTAATTATCTGAGACACAGAGATATTTATATATGGTACCTGCATTTCAGACCATGCACAATTTTTGCCATTATTATCGCATTCCCTATACGCTAGGGGGTTTTCTTTGGTGGTGTTTTGTTGTGGGTTTTTTCACCACCATTTCTAACTAGCCAACTTTGCCTAGCTGACATTTCCTTTAATGTGAAGACAAAACAACAATAAAGAACTAGCACACTGTCTGCAAATGCCTCCTGCGTTGCCCTAATGAACCCAAGGCATTGCTCTTCAGTCAAACAGCTGGTTAAAACCATCTGACATTTTGTTCTGGGCACGGCGATAAATTGCAGCAAATCTCTCATCTTTAGCAAAGAAAGATGCTTGGGGAAACCAGAGAACTCAATGGCTCACTGTCCTTGAGAATGAGTGATCAGAGAAAATTGGAACTATCAGGAACTACTGGGCAAGTCTAATTTCTCTGCATGACCTCACTGATTTTCAGATGGAAAATTGTGATTTTGAGTGATTTGTTACCTTGCATCTTGCCCCAAGTGGTGATGTAGAGCCTGGGTTTGGTCTGCTCTCCCACCCTTTTTCTGTCATTATTCTGTTTTCTTACAAGCGAAGGTAAAAATTAACAATCCATTTAAATCACAGACACAAATATAATAGTTCTTCTGTTCAACATCCAGATAGGGTCAGAGAAGTCTGCTTCAAAACACATAATCCAATTCTGCAAGAGAGTTGTAATATTTCCTGTTGCTTAACAAGGAAAAAAAACCTGATTGTCATTCTATCTATCTCTTTATCACAACTGTTTTCAGACACTTTCATCTTTTTAATTTTTAAAGCTTATTTACTTACATATGTAGTATGTATATATATAATGGATTCTGATATAACTCTCCAGAATGATGTAACACTCCAAAATGAGGAACAGTTTATACAGCTGTAAGATGAGAACAGCACGATCATTTGCTCCAAATGCACCAAGGTGCAGAAAGTTATATTTCTATTAAATAGTATTTACTCACTATTGTTAAAACTTTCAGCAAAATATTATTTTTTCTCCTTGGTTTTGCACCTTCTGAAATATATATGAGTTATTTCAGCACTTCACCTAAGCAATTTGTAAACACCAACAACTGCAAATGAAAACTAGAGGAACCTAATATGGATTAATCTGCTGAATTAAAACCTGTGTTAATAAGTTTGGTTTTCTTTTGTAAGTACCTTTTGAAAAGTGTTGAGCAGAATTTCTTGTTCTGAAAACACGTTCATTTTTAGTAAATTGCATGTAGTTACAGAACTGGCAAAATTTAGGATTCCCATGTTATATTCCATTTCTAGAGTCTTGGGTGATTTTTTTCATTATTTTCATCTCTCCACATGTGAAAACTCCGTTTCTCAGTTGCATTTATTTCTTTATTTCCCTCAAAATTCCTCCTCGTTGGCATCTTCTTATACTGAGGTGGAAGATTCTAGATGTGGCTTTATCTGTGCTGTGCAGAAAGATGCTACCATTGTCCTAGCACACACACTATTTATGTGTATCCAGCCCAAAATCAGACTGACTCCCTTTGTTTGCTAGCACAGAATCATATCCAGTTTACTACCCTGTATCTCCCCTTGGACGTTCGCAGCATTATTGCTTTCCAAATACTTCCATCAGAGAAGTTATTGTTTAGATTATTATTTTCAGGATGTCCTGACCAGCTTTTTTTCATCACTTTGAACCTCAAGCTCCTGTTCCTGTCCATATTGCCACCTTGTTCCTTGCTATTTGCTTTTCTCTGTTCGTAGCTTTTCCTATTTTAGCATAATGTGCATATTTGGAAAACTACATGTCCAGTTTTCTACACCAAGAACAAATTCATCTGATCTTTCCTCTGAATAAAACATTAACCACTGCATTGACAGGGCGGGGTGTGCTGGGGAGTTCTTCGAGCCTTCCTCTAACTCACTGCCTCTATTTGGATCAAAAAAGACAAATGAAAATTATGACTTCACTTAAGATTAGGACATTATTTTTCTTATAAATAGGTTCTAGGGTTTGTGGCTTAAGTAATTGAATTTCTGACCATGCAAAAATAACCTTTTTTTCTTTTCCAACCTTCTCCGCAGTTCGGAAAGGTGAAGCAAGGTCAATTTACTTATGGTGTGACTAATTTATGGAATTGTGTCAGATCTATGGATTCATTCTGCTGCTAGTTGGGAAATATGAATAAAATAATTAGCTAATGCACATACGCATTTATTTTAATAACAAATGTGTTTATTACAGCCATTTGCCCTGTAGTATGTATTTTAATTTGCAAGATCAAGCATATTTTGAATAGAATGCTTTGTTTTAAACAATATATATTAATGATAGTGTGATGCACAAAGAGATATAAATAATCTTATAGGCGGTTGTAACATGCTGTTCAAATATTAATGAAATCACATTAATTTAATTCCTAACCTTGCTCAATTAATCTTAAATGGCATAATGCTAACAGTCTCACAGGGATAAGGCCTGCACAGATACTGGCAACAGAGTAAATGAAGAAAAGAGAAGCACATGCCATTTGTTTAACTGTATAACTGAAAGCTCCCTCTGGACCGCAGAGAATAGAGATCTAATTTTCTGCCACTAAAAGACATTTTCTCTTCACAGAAAGCTGAAGGACCCGCTAGTCTCTACTCATCACTGCTGCAAGACTTTGTTAATACCTGTTTTCTGAGAAGTCTCAGCTGATGGTAAAAGGCTATGTTAGAAAGGCTCTGAGAAACACTGCTTTAGGAATTAACATGCATTTTTAATGAGCATGGCCTTGCTTTATTCTCTTGTCCATCATGTGACAGATTACTCATTTCAGTCTTATCGGAGCATGCTCAGATCCAGCCTTCCAGTTTTGTTACTATAAATAGTTATAAGTTCATTTTTGAAAGTAAAGAAGTCCGAGAAGGCTAAAGAAGATGATTTTTTGTTCTGATAAAACACAAAGAAGAAATAAAACCATAGCCTTATCACAGTTTCTGATAACAGTGGAGGAGAAGAGAGGAATTTAGAACAGTTAGAAGAGGAGAAGTAAGAAGATTAGTTTGTCCGCAATAATACTGACACAAACATAAAAAGAAGGAAAGGGAAACTAATCAAAACCAACTTTAATATTTTATATCAAAGTATAAAAAGGAATATGAAAGAAGCTTCTGCAGAAGAGGGGTGGCAGCTTTGTTTTTGGAAGTACCAACATTCCTGAAAACAGAGACACACATAAAATAACAAAGCAAGGCATCACACTATCAATGGAGAGACATGTTTAAGAGCAATGGCTATGCAGAGCATACAAGAGACTATAGGAACTAATTGAGAAATTAAATGGAAAGGACTGGGGATGAGGAGAGACTATAAGAAAACCAAAAGGGGGAACAAGGAGGCAGCAAACCCCAAAACGGGACACTGAAACAACACGAAGAAGCTGATGTCACAGGTCGCAGGATCTGAGACACATGGAATGATGGAGGGTGGAGCAGAGAACACGGAGACAACCCATTTTTAAGAGGAAATAAAATAAATGGCCTTATAAGAGAGAAAGGGACTAATGTGGGGCAAGTAAAAAACCAGGTGTCCTATCCATGGTTGAACTTTGCCAGAAGGATTCATCATATCACCAAACTATAGAGAAAAGTTGTAGGTTTGCAGCACCAGGATATGCAAGGTCTGTTTGACAAGAATAGGACAAAAACGTGTTGTGAAGCAGCAGCCTCTGATGTTTGTTGCGCCCACTAAGGAGGGGGAATACAATATTCATTTTATTGTAGCCAGAAGTGTCTATGCTGTTTCTCCTGACAGCTTCTCTTTATTTGCTTTGAATTGTCATTAAGTAACAAGCCAGATGTTTTTTGATTCCCCACAATCTACGTGGGAAGAGTCGTCACTGCTTTTATCTTCTGCTTCTTTGCCCTGAGAATTCTGGATTCAGGAATGTGTTTGGACTTACAGGCTATTTGTAGAGAAAGGACGTTTCTTGGCTCTGACAAATAACATTTTAGCTTCTCTTGCTTTAGCAACAGAGCACTCTGGCAAGTGCCTTTCAGATACTTAGATAGAAAGTGTATCCCAGAGCTCCTTTCAGGATGTAAGTAATCCAGGGCTGCGGAGAAAGAAACAAAGAAGAAAATGCTTTTTTTGGCATCACTTTACATGCATGCTAGGTATGCACAAACTCAGGATTTATTGAAATAAGTCTGATGACTCTAAAATGAATGGGAGGTATGAGATGGGGTTGAGTATCTGAAGACTCAGTCCTAGAAATCAAACCTTGGCTTATGTAAATAGACCTTAAATATGTTCATAGATCTAGCAGCTTGAATTATGTGGCTCTTGTTACCAGCTCATGGGAGGAAAAAACAAAATAATGGTTACAGACATGAAGCTTAAAATTGTATCTGGTCAGCTAAACTTACCAGTATGTCTATAGAGATCAGACCATCATGTAGTCCAGAAATTGATTCAATGTGAGTGCTTTTATTTTTAATTCTTTTTAATGTACCTTCATTTTTCTTGTGGATTTTAAATGGAAAGCCCACAATGACAAAGTTCCTCAGGACTACCAAAAGATATGCTGAATGTAAAACTACTGAATGCAGTGTTATAATGTTCTGAGTGGCCAGTTAGACTTCAGAAATATTTTAACAGTCTCAATGGTAATGCCAGTCTTTAGCCATTAATGTTTTGTCTTCTAAAAGATCCTGATAATTTTTACAAGCTAAACCATCGCTATATGAATAAGCTCGATTCCAGAGGTAAGCATAGGACAGCTGCAAAATGGGTTAAAGCACAAATATAGAATGAGGATACAGAAAAATGTATGTAATTTGGGGGGGGGGGGGTTTACTAGACACTTTTGAATCCCTTTCCTTTCATTAGAATCACAGAATCATAAAATGCTTTGGGGTGGAAGGGACCTCAAAGACCATCTGATTACACCTCCCCTGCTGTGGTTGCCCAAAGCTCCATCCAACCTGGCCTTAAACACCCCCAGACACGGCTTTCTCTGGGCAGCCTGTGCCAGGGCCTCACCACCCTCACAGGGAAGACTTTCTTCCTAATATCTAATCTAAACCTGCCCTCCTTCAGCTCAAGGTCTTTACCCTGCCCTTGTAAACAGTCTCTCCCCAGCTTTTCTCCTTCAGCTACTGGAAGGCTGTGATAAGGTCCCCCCAGAGCCTTCTCTTCTCCAGGGTGAACAAGCTCAACTCTTGCAGCCTGTTGTCATAGGAGTAGGAGAAGTGCTCCAGCCCTCGGATCATCTTTGTGGCCCTTCTCTGGACTCAAGACAACATCTCAATATCTTTCTTGTACTGGGGACCCCAAAGCTAGATGCAGTACTCCAGGTGGGGTCTCACGAGAGCAGAGCAGAGGGGCAGAATCATCTCCCTCAACCTGCTGGTCACATTGGTTTTTGATGTAGTCCAGGATATGGTTGGCTAGATAGTGGACTTGATAGTGGCTGTGGAAAATATGGTCCATTCTTATTACATACATATTTAAAGGAGATGATTGTTAAAAATCAGTCTGTAGCTGTATTTCAGTTACCGTGGTCATCATCTTGCAGATGTTTAATTGGGGATATATTTTTCTCATACTTACAAAGTGGTATGTTCAGTATTGAAATAGGGTTAATTTTCTTTTCCACAAAGGATTTGCTTATTTATTTCAAATGTGGTCTATAAATATAAATGTATTTTAGCACAACAAAAGCAAAAAGCATGTAAATTCACACATTAGGGGGGTTACGAATTGACAGGAAAATTCTCTAAACTTAGATGGGTATGAGTTTTATTTTCACTCTAGGCAAATTGCTCTGTTCATGCTAGGCAGTAACTCTAGAAGAAAAACATTCGTAAAGAAAACCCGAAGGAAAGCAAATCTGGAACAGGTGCCTGAAAATCACAAAGCCATTATCATATTGAGAGCCATGACTACGAGAAATGATCCAACGGTCACAGCTGAAGAAATAAGAAGACAGGAGCTGTTTAAACAAGAATTAAATGACAATGTGAGAGAGTGAAGGGTGGTAAAGTCCACTGCTAGCAGATGAAACAAGTGTTGCAAGTATTAATTGTTTCTGCACAGCCCTCCTCCTTTCATAGATCAAAATAATTACACTCTAGTTGTTTGATTAGAACAAAGAGAAAATGGTTAAAGTTCAGAGTTTGAATGGACACTTGAAAACACTCAATGGGCTCTCTAGCAGCCCATGCTTTCTGCTTACCATAATAGTAGGCATAAGATGCTATGACTTACTGATTTCAGGAAAGTTTGTATCAGCTTTCCAATGTAAGAGGATACTACAGCCTCTCTGATATAGATGTTAGACAGCTACAAAGCAATGACAGGAAATTACAGGATAAACTGGTGATGACTTTTAACACTTGAGTAATGCACACTGAAAACAGGGTGCAAATACAGCTCTTCTAATGCTCTTGTACACTCGGTCACATCATTGCTATGTGGAAGTCCCCCAGAACAAAAAAGGATGAGTTGCAGTATTTCCCTACTCGTTCTGTTATAATGGTTTCTTTTCAAAGTAAGCTATAATTTAATCATTAATAAGGATTAAAAGTTGGGAATGTCGGTTTTGCACAGCATAAGAAACACCAGGAGCAAATCAGCTGCAACCATATTTGAATGTGAGCAGCAAGACTTCACTGAATCCTAGGAATAAATATTTTTTGTAAAATCAATGATCAAAAATACTGAGCTGGAAGTATCAAAAGGCAAACAGGTTTTGTGCAAGGTTTCAATTTATTTTTTTTTTTTAAATTCTATGGCAGAAATGAGTCTTTCTATATGGTATTCTGAAAAAATAGCTAGTGGTCAAATTTAGATCTTTCCAGAAACAAATGCCTATGATACAGAGAGTCCAAAACAATCTATATTTAAATATTAAGCATGGCATTCTTCAATAAACTCTTTAGACACGTTCTTTGCTCTATTTTTTTCTCATATATTTCCTCAAGTTCTCCATCTTTTAGGTAACTACGAGGAAAATACGATCTCCTTGTTAGGAAATGTCAGCCTCTCATTAAATTCTAGTGTCCATCTTCTCTCTCTCATGAAAAATACATAGCTCTATCACTCTTTATGCACTCATTTATTTATGGTGTAGGGAAGCTCGTACTCCCCAAGCCATAACAGCTCACTCTGATTCTCCACTGGGCATGTTTCTGGAGCACGAGATTCAGGTTTTCCTGATGCTGTTGTTTTGTTTTGTTTTGTTTTCCTTTGTTAAAGCAATGAACCTCAAGGAGAGAGGTTAAAGGGAAGCAAAGAGAAAGTCTGCTTGCCTTCTCTTTCATTTTCTCTTTCCATTTTCCTTTTTCCAGCTTTCACTGCTAAACGTCTATTCAGCGACTCCTCACCTTTACTCCAAGACCATCAGACACTCAAATATAGAGTACACTGTACTCTTACACTCTGTTTTGTCTTTTGTGGCACTCAGGCTTCTGACACATATCTTTAAATGGTCTTGAGATACATAGCTGCTAATGGTGACTGTCTTGCATTTCTTATATGGATTATAGAAAATAAAACTGAATGAGATATTATTGGAATATGAACTATAATAGTCTGTTATGTTTTGTTGGACTTTTTAAAGAGAGAATTTCAAATCAGAAGTCCAGATTTATGTAGCATTTTCACAGCCATAAATATCTTGTCCCACTGACTGCAACAGAGTTTTTCAATCTCAAAATATTTTCCTGTCCAGATTTTCATTTCTGTTCTTCATACTTCCAAGATTTTTGCTTGGCTGAAGTGTTAGCATTCAATTAAAAGATACTGCATGTCTATCAGAAGTGACTGAATATTGCCTTTGGCTATCAAGGTATCAAAGAGACAGCTATCTGTGCTTTTCTGGGATCAGTCCAAGTTACTGGCTTTCTAAACCACTGCAAGTAACTCTGTAAGTGAGATAGTTAATGAAAATAGCAATTATGCTTTACTACGCGTTTCAGGAGTATATGGCAAAGCAATCCCTACTCTAAAGTGTCATTCTGAATTAATATGACTTCTCTTATTGTCTGCCAGGCAATACATTTTATGCCCTTGGCAAAGATAGTGTCTTTGGTGCTGAGTGAAGAGCACAGAATACTACATCTCAGGAGAAAAAAGCTATGCCAAAAGGAGAGTATGGGCTTAATTCTCATTTCACACTTATTTTACATTTTTACATTGCTGTGTTTCTACTGCTGTTAGCTGAGCAGCATTTGATTTATACTAGTTTAAGCAAGATTAAAACCAAGTCCTCTACGTCAAACGTTGGCTTAATGTATCTATTCATTACTTGTACAGAAATGAAAAGCTATACAATTGAATTGCTTAGATATAAAGCTCATTGTTTTGGCCAAATCAGGGGTCTATATAATTAGCACCCCTAATTTCCTTTCTTAAAACTGTTTGCCTTATTTTCTCTAAAAATGAAATACAGATAACATAGATGTTAGTATGTATACCTTAAACCAATATTATATCAATCAAAAAGTGAAATATGCAAATTGCTTTTTCGTGGTCTGGCTGATTAACACAATAACCTGGTGTATGTTAGTGAATTCTAATTCTATAGATAACTCCTATTTCTATCACTATAGTGTATTTTGCTGTATTTATCTTGGGCAGAAGTGTAATAGTTATATTTTCTAGCTCCAAGACTGTTCATACATTTGCAACCTTGTGAAGAATAAGTCTGATTTTTTATGGAACTTGGGCAATTTTGAGCTGTCTTACATTTGCTATTAACAACAGAAAAATATGTAAATGAATGAAGGAATAAAGTAGGGTCGATTTGCAAAGATGAGATATAAAGAAGCTGATATAAAAGGTCTTTTATCTAGTGTAATGCAGCGCTTGTGAAACAAATTGAGTCTTTTAGTCACCATATGGCACTTTTAGAGCTCTATTATTGTCCTTATATCCTAGACCTCTGCTCTAACCAACCAAATTTCCCCTCGCATTGTGCCTTATTTACTTCGTTATGTGCCATTCACATTTTCTATTTGACCACTGATTCTGACTGGAAGGAGGAAAATGATTCATCTCATAAGAACAAATGTGGATGTTAGCAGAGACAAGAGCAGTAAAACTAAGCAGCTGTCTCCTGCTTTTTTTCTTTTTTTTTTTTATTGGCAAAAAAATCTGAAATGCTTTTATCTGGTAGATAAAACTAGAGTCTTGCAGAGAGGTACAATATTCATTCTATGCATACACCACCTGGGATATTAAAATAAAGATACAAACATAAATTTACTGGATTAAAAGTAGTCACAATAGGTATGATGACATAAGTACATTATAAAATATATAATTAGACAGTTTAAGAAGATGGAGGACAAATAATGCCCGATTTTGGGAAGTCTGAAATAACTATGACTCTTTCCTTCTTCTTGAAAATAGACTCTCAATCAAATCTATAAATATATGAGTTATGAAAACATGTTCATTCTCTGCATACATGTTGGAAAATTAACACAATCATGTATTTCCAGGGAAAAATTCACCCTCATTCAATGTCATGATGAAAGACCATCGGAGGAAAATGTGACTTTGATCCAAATTTTAATAAACAAAAAGGAAGAGGGAAAGAGGGAAAGTGGAAAACCTGAAGACACTTTGAGGGCATAGATTTGAAAGGCAATATTTTAGGTTAAAGAGATAATGTACCCTTTTTGTAAGGACTTCCAGAGGTTCAGTGTCCATTCTGCAAGTTATCTATTCAAAGTAAGGGTACTTGGGTTTCCATATCCCATAGGTTAACTTCTCAACAGAGTAATAATGAATATGAAAAGAAGTGGGAGAGAAAATGGTTCTAATCCATAGGTAAATATGCTATGGATTTGACACAAATGAGAAAAAGAGTCAGACATTGAAACCCATCCAAATCTTCAGTTCAGTGAATGTTTCCCTTGCAGAAATAGTGTGATAGGGTCATGAAATCAGAAAACAAGCATGAAGTAAAAATTCAAGACGAGTGCTCTGCATGGCTAATCACTGCTTGCGCATCCTCATCCTTCTCAGGGCAGGACTTTCCCAGAGGAGAGACCCCTCTGGGCACAGTGACACCACGCTGCTTTCAGAGCAGGTAACACAATTTTGGGAAAGATGATGGTCTGACCCAGCATGTGGCAGCTGCCTGTTTCTTTACTGATGTAAATTCTTGTACTGGCACACTGTCTTTTTCTTTGCTATTTATTATTTTAAGGCTGTTTTTTGGGTTTTTTTAATTCACCTTTTCTAAACACATGGACTCTACTACCCTCAGTTTTACAGCAGCACAGATGAGAGGGGAGCAGCAGGTCATGCCACAGACAAACAGGAGGCACCAAGGGGGACTCAGGGTGAGGAATCCAGCTCTCTTGTGATGGAAGTGCGTGGGTAACTTCAGCCTCTTGCCAAAGATTCTGAGTGCTGGAAAGCAAACTGTTCTTTTTCCCATATAGATGAAAACAGCCAAAGTCTTTAAATCACCTCACTTGCTCCTTGTCAACTAAGAGATACAGAAGTATTTAACAAGGAAAGGGGAGAAAGTTAGTTCCTAAAATGGGAAATTCTTCTAGACAACACTGTTGTTAGCAAATGGAGATGCAGGAATCTAGAAGTTAAGAGTGTGGATTAAATCCTGGCCCTAGCACAATGAATCACAAAACTTCCACTGGCTTAAATAAGAAGGGATGGTTTCTTTCCTTTCAGATTTTACCACATAAATAAAATGCATTCTTCAATGCTCTTGAAGAAATTTAGAATGCTGTTTAAGTGATAACTGTAGTTTAGGTTAAGTAATAACAGCAACTAATGAAAAGGAAATAGCACATCAGTCTCCTATCAGTTTTCAGATACCATTTCCTTACAACAGCAATAACAACCATACTATTAATGAAAGGGAGAGAAGGTCTTCAGTCAGTTTGTCTGTCTGTTGCCAAGAACGTGGCAATCGTTACAGAATACCATAGTCTACTTGCTTTCAAGTTAATTCCACCATCTCACAGAGTTTCTTGTGTTATTCCCATACTCCAAAGTGTTCTCTTTCCCTTTTGTGAATGTTCCTTGGCTGTCAGTCCTCCTACCATGGCCAACTTCACTGAGGCCACACAAAGTCTGAAAGCAAGTTCTGGCAACATATTGACTATAGAAGCTTCTCAGCAAAACAGATGATGTTTACTGCAAGGATTTTAGACTCTATAAAATGCACATAAATCTTCTCAAATGTATAAATAGTTATTTGCTCTCCTAGTATTTGAAGACATTTGCCAAAAACTCTGGACAAAGATGAGTTTCCACTCTGAATCAATCTTGAAATACAACAATGCAAAATAATTCGGTAAAGTGCGCTGAAACCCCTCAGACTATTTGACTTGCCATATCCCCAAACATGAAGCTTAAAGACTTCGTTCTGGGTTTCCAAGGGCAAGTTTGCATGTGAAATGCATTGTTTAGTTCTGTTGTGGTGAAGTTGTGAGGACTGAAAATACGAAAACAAGGTTTAATAAGGGAGAATAGCTCCAGTCTTTAAAGACCGAGACTAATCCCTCCACACAAACACAGTATTTAGTAGTATTCCTAAAACCCAATAAGTAATTCTGTAGATGCTGTATGAGATAATCCTTAGGAAAAAATCCTCATGAAGAGGAAGGGAAGAGAGTTAAAACCCAGAGTGCCTAGGCTAGTACAAACGAAAAGGTCCATTGGAACCCTGGGAATTTCAAAGGAGAGGCTGGATTTGCCAGGTATTGATTTTGAAGCTTCACCAACATTCAACCATTTGCAAGTGCTGCACAAGACCTGCTATCTACTGTATTCTGAATATTCCTCAGATCATCTTCCATTGAGTAAGGAGGGTGGAAACTAGGGAAATAATAGAAGGACGTAGGGCATGAAAGGTGGGAGAACTGCTGATGCGTAGCTGGCTAAGCAGTCAATAAAAAAGTAGATTGGGGAGGCTCTTTCTGTTATTCAGAATTGTGCTTGGGAGTTTCCAAATGCAAAGGCAGTCAACAGTGCATATGGACGTTAGCATTTGTGCAGTAATTTGTTCTACAAATGCAGTATTGATTTCTTAGGAGGACATTGCATACACCTTCCCTGTGAGAAGAGGTCTTTGGCTTTTTGCAGAGAGTTCTACAACTTGAAATGGGCTCCCTGGATACAGAATTTATTACAGTATAGTTCTGCTCTTCTCTTACCCTTTAATTTGACCTTTCTAGATATAGTCTAATAATTTTCTGTCCTATAAAGTTAATTAAGAGTTGAACATTTCCACCTGTTAATGCAGTAAAGCATGGTTGTTCTTTTCCTAGAGCATATTAATAATGTCACTAATTGAGACAATAATTGTCATGACACGGAATCCCTCATTTTTATCTGAGTTTTAACTGATGGGAGAAATAGGCTATGACCTGACATGGGAGGTGTAAACTCCAGTAATGAAAGTGTTATTAATCACACTGTAAGGTCAGGGAACCCAACAGCAGAAATAATTAGCTGTGGATAGGAGAGATTCTGTGGGGATGAGGTACCTGCATGCTGTTATTAGGACCTTGGATACAATCATCCAGTCCATCTGGTCAGTGCTACCTGTGTGGTGCATCCTTATTCTCCCACCTTCCATACAGAGAAGTTCAGTGTTGCATCAGCTCAGATCCCTGCACTGTGTGGATTTTCCTCTGAGGACCCAGTGGTAGGTGGGCTGTGTGGAGCAGCCTCATAGTAGTCTATGGAAAGTCACAGAAACACTGTGAAGATCCTATGGGTGCAACTGTTTTTTAGTCAAGCTTTTCAGGACAGCATGATCCTCTAGCAGAACTGCACTTCTAGGGAGTAGCTGAGAGAGACGTTAAAGCTTCTGCGCCGGGATGCTACACCCCCAAGAAAGAGGTGTACCCTTTCGCTTGGTTTTACTCATGTGATAGATCACAGAATCACAGAATTGTAGGGGCTGGAAGGGACCTTGAGAGATCATCGAGTCCAACCCCCAAATGAAAAGATGAAATGCAGCGGCCACGGTGGACTCAGTGGGATGATTCAGCAGATCTGGGAGAAGGAGACAATTTTCCTTCATATCAGATCAGCTTCTTACTCGCTTTATCACAGTAATTTGAAACTCCAGTTCAGGTGTGTTTATTGGTCATGGCATTAGATTGCCCTCTGCGTTGCCTTGCAAAAATTCTCTATGAAATACTATCAGAAGTATTTTGTAGACAAAAAAACAGATACAAGGATGGGTTAGAGGCCTGATTTGCCCCTGCGGATTTTGCCTGTCCTGATCATGTTAACACAAGAGTTGGGATGTTGGGTAGCATATGACATGGGATCAGGATTTAGGCTTCTCTTATTCTGCCAGTCAATAGTTAAACTCCACATCTAAATATTCCTCTTTTCTTTGACTGGTTTGGGTTGGAAGGGACCTTGAAGATCATCTAGTTCCAGCCCCCTGCGATGGTTGACAAAGATGATAAACATATAATTATTAGTGTGATCATTGTCTATAAGTATTACATCAAATGTTTAAATAAACCCTTTATATATGTGCAATTATTTTCAAGATTTTAAGTCTCAGACAGTTTCCTTCAGCAAGGTAGGGAAAATCAAAAGCAGTTTCCTATGTTAGAAGTGCATTATTCTTGGCTACAGTTTCTTTTCTCTAATATGCTGTTACTTTCTGCCTGAATTCAGTGCACTCAAGCATTCTCTTGATGTTCATAGCTGTTACTGCCTACTTTTCAGATATCTTCATCAATCTCTTCATGATTGTTCCTAAGGATTTCTTTTTTCATGAGGATCCAGGCTGTTCAAAGCCCATTGGTGTGTTAAAAGTCTGATTAAATTTTTAGTATATCTGACAGGCCTAGCTGTGGGGATTCCAGATTAACCATCTGGAATCATTTGATCTTAAACAGAATTAAAATAATGTTTCAATAAAGCCATGTTTGAATGCTGCCATGTTTATAATCCAATAAATGCTATCTCAGTATCAATTTTTATTCAATGGAGAAATTATTTATCTCAGTTGCCTCAGCTGCAATTCCTAGTCAGAGATTTTTTACAGGTTTTGAAAATTTATCTTAGCAAGTTGTCATGGGTTGACATTGGCTGGACACAAGGTGCCCACCAAGCCACTCTGTCACTTAACTCCCCAGCAGGATGGAGGTGAGAAAATAAAATGGAAAAAATTAATGGGTCAAGATAAAGGCTGTTTAATAAAGCAAAAGCAAAAGTCTGCTCATGGTAGCAAAGAAAAACAAAATCTTTATTCTCCATTTCCCATCATCAGATGATGTCCAGCTACTTCCCAGGAAGCAGGACTACAGTACACGTAGTGGTTACTCTGGAAGACAAACATCCTAAATAGCCAATGCCCCTCTTCCTCCTCCCTTCTCTTAGCTTTTATTGCCAAGCAGCCTATATGGTATAGGATGTCCCTTTGATCAGCTGGGATCAGCTGTCCTGTCTGTGTCCCCTCACAAGATCTTGCTTGCTACCAGCAACTGGTGAGGGGGAAGGTTGGAGAAACAGCCTTGGTGCTGTGCCAGCACTGCTCAGTAGTAGCCAAAACACCAGTGTGTTATCAACATTCTTCTGGCTGCCAATACACAGCACAGGGCTGCTATGGGGAAAATGAGCTCCATTTCAGCCAGACCCAATACACAGGTTTAAATATCCACTCTATACAGTAGAGTGCCATATTTTTATTAAATGCTTGCTTAAAATATGATATAAAAGTAACAGTATAAAAAAGTTTTTTCTGTACCGCTTCAAAACAATTTCTGTGGTCACCCATTCTTCTGTTAATGAATTAATTACTAGGGCAGTTCAGCTGGATTCAGCTGAGATCAGTTGTCCCCTAAGGGCCCAAGTGGCCTCAGGTGTACCTTTCCTACAGTCTGCCAACCTGATCTACTGCTAAAGTGAGATACATTTTTAAAGCAGAGAAATTGCCTTCTGTTTGCTTTCCTCTGAATTTAGCTGATCTTTGACTGCAGGATGCTTTAGATATATAAATCATAAACACCAAGTACCCTCTTTTCCTGATCGTGACTTGCTGCTCTTACTAGAAGTTAACTTCATGAGAACTGAGGACAGAAAACAGCTAATCACCATGACAGAGGGTGTCCTTGAGCTCTGCAGCTGGAGACACTAGCCACGGCATCCAACATATACAATCCCACTGCAATATAAATAAAAAGCTTTCCAATAGACCCTCTTTTGAAGAGGAAAATAAGCAAGGCAATAGCATTAGAAAGCACAGTTAGTCTGAAATCCTTGCTAAGCTGCAGATTATACACAGCTATTTCCATAGCCCTTTGTAGTGCTAGTTGGCATCCTGCAAGCAAGCAATGAGGAAATATAATGAAGGATTTTGCTCTGATTCACCTAGTTCTCTTTCTCACACAACCTTTAGTTCATTTTTAATCTCTTCTTTCCCCTTACCTCTTATTTCTGTCAGGTTTCATCTTGGACATTGTCAATTCACATTGAGCTTTTCATCAACCAACACCCCCAAGTCCTTCTCCTCAGAGCTGATCTGAACCCATTATCCATCCAGCCTGTAGTTGTGCTTGGGTTTGCCCCAACCCATGTGCAGGACCCTGGATTTGGCCTTGTTGAACTTCAGACAGTTTGCCCATCTCTCAAGCCTGTCAAGGTCCCTCTGGACAGCATCCATTCAGACCCTTCAGCATGTCAACCGCACCACACAGCGGGGTGTTGTCTGCAAACTTGCTGAGGGTGCACTCGATCCCAGTGTCCATGTTGCCAACAAAGATGTTAAACAGCACCAGTCCCAATACTGACCCCTGAGGAATGCCACTTGTCACTGGTCTCCATTTGGACATTGAGACAGTCTTTGAGTGTGACCACCCAACCAATTCCTTATCCACTGAGTGGTCCATCCATCAAATCCATGTCGCTCCAAGTTAGAGACCAGGATGTTGTGCAGAACAGTGTCAAACGCTTCCCACAAGTCGAGGTAGATGAAATCAGTATCTGGACAAACGATACATTTTCCTAGTAAGATTTTATTGAAGGTACAGGAAATACATGGTAGGAGAGTTGTTTACCTGTTTATATGTCTACAGCTTTTTTTTCTTTTTCTGACAGTAACTCAGTACCTTAAATGATGTTCACACACTTTAAGTCTTTATTTCAATTAATTGCCTTCCAAAAGTATGAATTCTGCAATAGTAGGGATTCAATTTTATATACTGTGATATAATAATTGAAAAACCCATCTAAAGAAGTTTCAGAAGAAGTAAACATTTTTAGAAAGTATTTGGGAGACATATAACATTACAGCTAACAGTAAAAAAGACTAGAAATGCCAGTCAAAATATCTCATTTCCCCAGGTTCTGTACCGACAAATAAGCAGAGAAAATTCTGACAGTCTGAATTATTCACCTTCTGTAGAGCAGGTTGTGTAGGTACAAAATGATTAGGATAGGCACATATTGAAAAGAGAAAATACAAACATAAGCAAAACATAGTAAGGAAATTACATTTCCTAGTGTTTACTGCAAAAAATGGGGCTTTCTTTGCTGGAAAAAAAAAAGATAAAATGATAGTTATTTTGCCAGTGTAACCTCTTGACCTGCTTAGAAATCTGAGATGGATACAGCTTTTGGGAATTTCTGTGTTGAAATGTTGCAATTATAAAATATTTTCCTTCTGTACAATGCTACCACTTTTTCAGTATAATAATCATGTATGTTTACACACTACATTTAAGTCAACTAAATCTTCATAAAGTTATATGAACTTTATTGATAAAATTTTCACAGTAAGACTCGCAATTCAGTAATGTTTGGCAGAGTTTTGCAGATGAGAAAAGGAAGTTTGAGCAAGAAACTGTCCAACCTACATTTTAATTGTCCCTTACCCACTTGCTGTACCTCTCATTGCTATTATTCAGCATCTTTCCCTGCTCTCTAAAAGGCAGCTGAACTGTATCTTAGCATATTCTAATGTAAGATTTTACCCCTTTTATACTCTTCATCTAAGCTTGGACAGCATAGCCTTCTAATTTTGCACATGCTTTCAAAAAGGCATCCAGGAATGCTCAGATGCAAGAGTAGGACAAGTAGGACAATCCAGATCCTTAACGGTGCGGCTCCTCTTCCTGAATTCCCTAATCAATAAGCAATGAGGATCAAACTGCTCTTGAAAACAAGATTATAGTATATACACACAGCCAGGTACTTCTGCTTTCCTTTCAGCTTCCTTCACCTCCTTTGGAAAGCTGATGGCCCTCACTCTGCCCTCTTCCTCTCTTTTGCAGATTACCCCAAGAAACTTGATACAGGAAATTATGTCAAAATGGTCTCACATTACTCCTTTGAGAGTCCAGACTAAAAAGAAATATGCCTCAACTCTTTTGTCATTTTCCAAAATTTTAAGTATGAACCGAAATACAACTACTATCCTATTCCTTATCAATACCATCTTGTAATCAAGTGATTCCTGATGCTTAGCCTGGATTAAGACTTTCCACCTTCTTGATTCGTTAAATGTCTCTGAAGGTATGCGCGGAACAGGGGAAATTGTCATTTCACACTTTGGCTGAACTTGGTATTTTCCCAGAGTTTCCAAGGTGATCTCCATGGCTTGCACAATACTTTTAGTACAACACACAGATTTCAACCATTCCATTTAGTTTTCATCAGAAACATGGTGCCTTTCTGACCACGGAACATGATTACGCATCAAGCAGCGTTATGTAGAAGGGAAGGACATTAAGCATTTTGTGGAGTACAACTGTACAAAACCTAATCACATTGGGCTCAGTATAAGTGAGGTAAAGTTTAAACAATGAAGAAAGATTTTCTAGAATATCCTTTTCTTTTTCATTCTCCCCAGTTTAGAAGATATCTTGTACCTTCTAAGTGAAAGTATTTGTAGGTACCTTACCCCCCATTTTTTCAGCTGATTATTTTAAATGCCTAAAGACATCTGCATGTAGTCAGTGGGTGTGAAGTGGAACCTGCAAGGATTGACCTCCTGAAGGGGCAGCTGGAAACTTGACAGAGTATTATATAATTCCTAGAATTATATTAGATACATATGTTTGGACATCTGTCCACCTTCTGGATAGATGTGGGCATTCAGATATCTGGCTGGAAATGTCTCAAAGGTATTTACTAGAAAGAATGACAGAGTTATTCTCAATACATCCCAGAGACCAGAAGTAACTTACATTTTGTTTAATGTTGAAGAAGTTTACTATTTCCTGGTGGTGATTACTTTAGCCTACTGGAAAAATAATATCCCATATTGAACAGTATCTCTTCACCATCAGAGAATAATGCCCACAAACACCTTGTTTCTGTTTTCAGCTTTGGGTAGATTTCCCATGTGACATATTTCTTCCATAATAAATAAATGTTGCCCACATAGTATCCATCGCAAAACCTGAAGTTATCAGATTCTGCTTTACATCTCATGCACATGTTATAGCTGTCAGACAAAGTTATGGCCTGCCTAGATTCATAACAACATTAACAATATTTTTCATATATTGGCCTGAAAAAAGGCAGTTCAACTGTCTTAAGGTTTTCCCCATTACAATGAGGACTCAACAAGAAGAATGAATCATTATTGACACACTCCAAATAATCTGTCATGCTGCTTTAAAATACTAATGAGAAAACCCTTGAGTCTTTTGATAGTAGTAGTTGTTTCATGTTGTAATTGAATTTGAAAAGCTCTGTTAAGATTTTTATCCTCTGACAGGAACTTATTATTTCTAGAATAAGATTGTTTGATAAGTGGTTTAGATGGCAGCAGTCTGAAGAAGCCCTTTGCACTTCATCTTTCTATGAACAATGTGAGCTAACAATACAGTGTAAATGCCATTTCCCAGATCCAGAAGTTTTAAGGAGTGTGCAATTTAGTATCATAAGCTTTCAACAGAGGTCATGTTTTCTAGATGTTTGGTCATGTTTATAATTCTCATTTGGACTCCTTTAACTGGGTCTTGTCGTTGCTGAAGGGAAGTCTCTAAAGCAAATGCAATCCGCCAGCCGACACTTTACTGGTGCTGCCTAACAGAGCACCCCTGATTGACCCTGAAATCCAGTTTTGCATCCCAGTATGCTGTCTGATTTTTTTCCCCAACACTATGATACCACATCACAGGGTGTGATTCATTATTCTGTGGAACTGTTATGTAGCCGGTTGTCCACCCTATTCTGCCTTTGCGTACTTCATTATTCCTATTTAAGTATAGTAATTTGCTCTTGGTCTTACTGAATCACTTTTTTTTTTCCAGACCGTCTGTAGGTTTTTATTCTAATGTTGCCCAATGTGGGGCTTGCAACCATCACCAGCTTGCTTCCATCTGGAAGTGTAAAAGGCATAATATCTTTTCAGATAACCAAGTGACTAATGAAACTGCTGGGTAGTACTAGACCCAGGTAGAATTCTATATGGAGCCCCATTGACTACTGTCTCTTAATTTTATGGTGAACAATGGGTAGCTATTTCTGTGCTATTTTTACACTAGTTTTTCCATCTATGCAATAGTACTTTGGTCTAAGCAATGTTTTCATAGTTTGCTTATAAGAATGTCAAGCAGTGTCAAAATGCTTGCTGAAATCAAGATATATCCCCCCTGTTGCTCCTTCCCTAACCACAAAGACCATTATCTCACTTAAAAAGGAACACACTTGCTTTAACATGATTCAGTTTCTGACAAATTCATATTGGCTATTACTTATCACATTGTCTTCTTATTTGTATTCCTTGTTACAATAACTTTATAGAAAATTAAATTAGGGATATAAATCCATGGGTCCTCTTTGCCTTCTTTTTTCCTGTTTTTTGTGTAAAGAGATAGGGACAGACTTTGACCTCCTGGTCTTCAGCCTCTCCTGTTTTAATCAAATTCTCACAAGTATGTTCTAACATGTTTGAGATTGCTTTAGCCAGACTTCTACAAGCTTAGAGGTGAATTTACTAGAGCTAGTATATCTGAACATCTTCAGATTCCAAATTTATGCAAATAATCAATAACACATCTTCCTTATTCTCCCCTGAAACCTTCATTAGTGGCATTACTTCACTGACCACACTTAATCTTTCTACTGAAGAAAGGAATAAAGAGAAAAGACATTGAATTTTTCAGCCATCTCAGGGCCATGGTTCTGGGTTTATTCCCTTGGAGGAAATGCTACTTATCACAGCCAGACTTTATCCCTGGCTACTCAAACCCACACCTCCAGTCAGCTGGAGAAGTCTGCATAGCTACAGTGACTTCCCCATGCTGGAAAATAATTACTGCTGCCACGTGCACCTACACCCTCAGGGTCACATCACTGAGGACTGTGCCAGCTCATTGCTTGAGCTTGTTCTTTATTGTAATATGCATTTAAATAATTTTTACTCTGCTTTATTCTCTTTTCAGTTGTACCTTGAGCATTGACCTTTCTGAGTTTGCCTCTATACACTTCTAGTTTTATTTCATATTTGTCTCTGACTTCTGGCACCTATACATAGGTCATTCAGGACACCATTATTGGGCCAAGTCCATCACTTGCTATGCTTCCACTTGGAGAAGTCTGTATTCTTTCGGTGTGTGTTCTTCCAGTTAGTCTGACCTCTTTCTTGAACTCCTCTTTTCTGATAGACCTGTTTGATCCTAAAAACTGCTCTCCATCTCGGGTCACTGCAATCTGGCTCCTGGGTGTTTACTGTCCTCATTTTGCTGCTCTCTTCCTGAACCATTAGCTCTAATAGTTCCTGGGTTCTGTAGCGCAGACTGTTTTTCTGTTCAATGTTATTCCTTATAAGTTTTATTCATTATAACATACAGGACTTTCTGCATGTAAGTGAGTACAGATTTTTAAATTTTCTGCTTCCTGACAGAAATATTTCCTACTGAAAAAGAAATTACTGACATTTTAGCATTTTATTATACAACCATTTATAGTTAACAAAAGCTGTTATGAGAAGTTTCTTCTTACCTCAAGCCAATACATTAAATAATTCTAATTGAATTTATTGAACATCTTTATTTTAATTTCTTCATGAGTAGAGATGCATAAGCTTTTGCTTTTTTTTTTTTACTTAAAGGAACTATCTGAAAACTATTTCTCTGTTTAGTTTGGGGATCATATTATGTAGTTTCTTTAATTCACTGTTTATTCATTCTAAAATATCCCTGTCACTTTGGACACAGAGTCATGTGTCTTGTAAATATCCTCATTAACTGTGCTTGTGTTTCAATCTGAGAGGACAATTTATTCTATAAATTTCTTACAGAGCTTGTTAAAATATTTAGCAAACAAATAGAGACCTAAGCAAGCTTATTATTAAGATAATTTACAACAAATCAGCTAAAGGAAAGGATGGAATATGTGATTAAAACAAGACTTAAATTAAGATTAAGTTAATGAACAAGTAAGTTCAGTTTCTCGCAACATTCAGCTAATATGCTAGCAGATAATCACATCGAATGTTACTGGAAATTATTTGTTATTTCTTTAGAGACCATTTTACCTCCTGATTAAGATCCTATTAGTGATCAATACAATGTTATCTTTTAGCATGCAAAAGATGTAAGGAGCTACAGGTCACAGTTTAGGCACAACATACGTATTGCTGCCTTGACTATTGTACTTTGGGTATTGGGTATTTCCCAGAACAGAGATCTCCCTTGGCTCTGTCACATTGAAGCTCTTTTGCTATTTCTCTCTTAAACCTTATTTTTAACAAATACTATTGTTTTATGGCTCTATTCCTCTTTTTGTGTAGTAACATTGAATCTTTCCTTTCAAATAAATGAAGGTCAAGTTCAGCAAGGTTTTTGTTGTTTAATTCTGGGAATTTTTAGAACTTTCTTTCGGCAAAAACACACATTTCCCCAAAGTACACATGTAAAGAACAAGACACACCCCTAAGAAAATACAGAGAAACATTCGGGAAGAATGAGTTCTTGGGAAGTTTGAGTCACACAATTGGAATCTCTACAGTATACAATCTTTTGGTTACAGTAAATTTATGGAACTCCCTTACCAAAATTCTCAGGTCACATATTTTTTCTGGAGAACCTAAATGGATAAAGAGAGGCGTTGAATTTTGTAGGCCAGTCTATATGATAATAAGATATATAACAAAATAACTTTTTTTTTTTTATATATAATCCTCACTTTGGGATGGTTTTCTCAGGCCAATATTCAGGACCAATCAGTATAGTTCAGTCCTCTCACACTGACTGGACCTTCAGAGAAAAGTTTCTTCTGTGAGCAGCTTTTCATTTCAACATATCTTCCAGGTTCACCATGGATGAACTAATTTTCCAAAAATCTTAAAAATGCAAAGGGCTTATAGGTATGCTTGGTGCTTAGAGGACTAATGTCAATTTTTGAAACAAGGTTGTGAATATGAGTCCCACAATCAGATAATAGTATTTTAGAAATGAAACGATTAATGTAACACATCCTTCCGTTCATCTAAGATGGCTTTTATTTTTCCCTGCAGTTGTTTCTATTCTTAAGTATTAATGACTTTTTACCAGCAAAGGTCGGCTGACTAGTGTGACTTTTTGACTTTTTAAAGACTTCAGAACCAAATCCATAAGATTTTTTGACACTTTGTTATAGCAAATTTGCTCAGAATCAAACACTAAAAGTTTTCCTGGCCAAGCTACAGCCATAGTCCATATTTCTCATAATGACTAAAGTTGCAAGGAAGTATTGGATTATTAACTGCTGAGAGTAATCCTAGAAATCTAGCATGACAGCTATGCAAATGTCTAATGTTATGTCTTCCTTTTCATCTGGAAGAGGTAGCATATATAACTGAATCATTTCATATGAAATCCAAAACCTGAATGCAAACAAACTTGAATGAATGCATTTCAATTCAGCAAATAGTGGATTTAAATTATAATACATACATTAAGCCTAGAGCTAACATTTTAATCTCTTTCCCATTGTGTAAATTAGCTATGTGATTTACAACTGAATTTAGCAAATGTGAATTGTAATAGGTTGATATGTTTCATGCAACAAACATGAGTGCTTACAATTTCCTGGCAATATTGCCTGGGACTTCCAGGGACAAATCTATTGTAGTTGAAATCTCTTTCATAGCTGTTAATGAACACTTGTGCCTAATCAGCTTCTGACCCATCTATAGGTCCCACCTTTTCAACATGTTCAGGCATTAAGGTCCATGATTTAGTTCTGACTTGTGTGGAAAATGTCCTTTGTTTGGTTTATTATGACAGGTAACCCCTTAGTCTGTGATCTGATAATTTGGTTTGATTTTCCTTTGGTTTTATACAGTGAAAAGTGGGATTATTTTGTATGCATTTTTTCCAAGCCATTCCGGATTTTACTTTTTTTATAACTCTACCATCAATTGTCTCCTTTCCAAGGGTGAATTTGTTTAATGTCTCCTTATTCTAAAGCCACCCATACTTTGATTATCTTTAACACCTTTCTCTGTACTTGTTCTGACTCAACTACTTCCTTTATGAGATGAGAAAGAACTATATGTAACGCTGAGGGTACAGTGAGAGAGACACAGGGGACTTGTGCAGTGGTATAATGATGTATTCTAATTTCTTTTCTTTCTTTGTACTATTTGATTCTTCTTTCTGACTGCCATTGAGCTGATGTTTATAGTGAACCATGCACAGGTTTTCCAAAAGGTAATAGCAAATTTAGAGCCTATTATTGCTTATGTGTATTTATGGTTGTTTTTCCATATGTGGATTATTTTCCAGATATTGGCATTGAATTTCAGCTCTTATTTTATCTTTTTTATCCCATGAGAGCATATAATTCTTGAAAAGCTGGGCTTAGGGATCTGGGCAACAAAATTTTGGAGGTGCAAGTGCTCAATTGGATCACTTATACCCCAAAGGGATAGAGTGCCATGAAGTCTAGCTTCACAGATACTTATACAGTTAGTTTGTGCAGCACAGTATGGTTTAGTACGCTTAAATTTATTTGTACCTGAAAGGAAGCAAAGCAACTGGGTTTCAGCAGCCAACAGAAGCAGAGGATCCCTAGAAATGTACTCCAGATGTCCAAAGCTGCCTGTTTTATTGATGCCTTCAGCCTTTCCTATGTATATTAAGGTTTCTTCCAAGGACATACTCCTGAGGTCCTGGTTTCTCCTGTGTACAAGGGGACAGATCTTGGCAAAGATCTTTCCCAGCTCTGGATACAAAGAGAAGGAAGAGGAGAAATGAGCTATCATTTTCTCTGACTGACTTCCTCTTCTTCGGAATGTGTAATTCATAGTCTGTCTCCACGTCAGGACAATACCAGCATAAGCAACATAACCAACTTCCTAGATTTCTTTAAATCTGAGTTTGTGTACTGGAAAGAGACTATGTTCTGTAGCCAAAAGCTCAGTTTAGGTGAGCCAGAGTCAAGGACTCCAAAGATATGCTTCCAGCCTCTGGTCAAAACATATTCTCAGGAAATTCTGCTTTGGCTTCGTCTGCTATTGCTTTTACCAGGTGCAGACTTCTGCTGTGTTTGCAGTTCTTTGTAGCAGTAGCCTCACAGTAGGAGTTAGGGCCAAATCTGCCTCCTGTTTGCTGACATCCTGACAGTTGACTCCAGGGCTGTACATTGCTGCCACCCATATGACCAGCACCTGGGCATGTACTCAGCAGCCACGTATGGCTGCTTGTACTGGTTTTCAGCTGACAGTGGGAGACAAAATTCCTTCTAGAATATCTCCAGTGTTGCTTGAGTATTTGCAGACTGCCTGATTACAGGCTGAGCTTCAGCTCCTTGGAAAATAACTACTGATTTTTGGGTGCACCCTGGGCTTCAGGCTCCAAAATCAGGCACAGATGAAGGTAAAGAGATCAGTGGCATGCACTGACAAGTAAAAGCTGGTGGTAAGAAACAGGAGTAAATAGGACACGAAGCCACAACGTATGTACGGGGACTACAAACTGCAAGCAAATAAACTGTGCCTGAGAGAGGTGATATAAGAGATGACACTGGGAGGAATATTATTGGGGGAGCAGCTTCTGAAATTCATTAGGCACTGATAGAAGGCGAAGCTTCATTGCAGTTCTTGATAGCTTTTCTGCCCAGTGGGAATCCAGCACAAAAGCCTTTTAGCATGCAGTTTAGCTGGGAATACCTGAGCAAACTGATAACATTGCTGCTTTTATGGTGGCCTTGTTTCTCACATATCGCAGCAGGCCGCTCCGCAGAGCATTACAGGGACGCACGTGCTTGTCTCTGTGTGTGTGTGTGTTTATGTACCTCCATCTGCACATACAGGTAGCAGCTTGAAGGAATGAAACAATATTATCGGTAGTAAGAACTACTGTGGGAAGGGTAGTCATAAAAGAAAACCAACTATCATACAAGGGGTTTTTAAAATGACTTGCATTGCTAATGTAGATTTCTTTGTGTTGTGCAATTTTAGATTTTACAGCTGAGTGAAGAGGCTGCTATGTTACCTGCCAAACACATAAATCTAGCCATCTTTCTGATTATAGTATTGTTTCTTCCAAAGAGTAAAACCAGCTCAACTGGGGCTCAAAATCAAGTCATTTGTAAATTCTGCAGATTGAATACAGCATGTTCATACATGAGTGAAAGCACACGTGTGGTAGAACATCTGCTAAATATCCTGCTAGATGCAAACTGTTTAGGAAAAACAGAATTATGATCAAGGAGTTTCTTATGCTCACCTCTTCTTTCTTGAATACTATTGTTTATCACTGTAGTATTTCAATGAACTCACACAAAAAAAGGCAAAGCAATATCAAAGTCTCTGGTGGATGTAGAAGAGATTTTTTTTGGTTTTGAGAATCAAAATTCATCATACGTTTCCATGTTTCATCCTTTCTTACCTTCTTAATGACATAGGTAGATTTTTTTTTGCCAAAAATAGACCGACTTACCATTTGCAGTCCTCGAAGGAAAGAAAAATTTTAAGAATTTCAAGTATTTACTTGCACCTTCAATAAAAAAATATGAAAATTATTTGGTTTAATTTTCCTTGTCTGTAATGAACAAAATAGTCATAGAAAAAGAAAATTAAGCTATGTGATGTCCAAAAATAGTTTAGAATTTAGATCCTTATGAAGAAATACTGAATGCTGCTTTTCCAGCTCCCTCTGCAGACTAGATTACAGGAAAAGTTTTCAGCCACTCTGTACTCATCCATGCTGTCTTATATGAATGTCAACACTATTGTGAATTTTAACCAGCTCTTGGCTATTACTCAAGCCTTTTTTTTTTTTTTTTTCCCCGTGATTTAATTAGTGCCGGGTGTGAGCTGGTGCATGTCTTTCCGTCTTTGGAGCTTACTTCTGAGGCGTGTTTCTGTGTCTACTACTCCTGAAAATCCTCTCTGAGGGTTCCATGAGAGAGGGCTAATACGAGCAGCCTGGTATGGGTAGAGATTAAATCTTACTTTGCAGTTCATTAGATCATATAACATTTCCTAACATGAGTTAATATGATGGCTTAAGTTTTATCTGCAGGTTGCTTTCTGTTGTTCTATTTTTCCCTGAGGTATGTTCTGGCATAATTGTTGTCAGTGAAAGCTTTGCTTTTTTTTTTTTTTAAACACAATTTTCAAGCTCTGTCTATGGATTAACAGGAGCTAGAATAATAATGTGTTCAGTCTTAGCTATTATTACCTAGGTATTTAAGAGGTATCTATAAAGGAGGTTAGAGAATAATGGGGATCAGGCTGTATCTATCCTATTCTTGCACTCACTGTCACCGCCCTGAAATCTTAAACTATTTATTTTTATTTCCATGCCACAGTTGGTCTGTCTTTAAGTGGGTACTGCCTCAATAGTTTCATGCATATGTTATTTACATGGTGCATGAAGAGAAAGTAACAATTTGGTAGAAAATAAGTCACTCTTACAGATTGCAATACATTGTTTGAATTAAAATGCATTCTTTGTGTCTATCACCACAAGTAAGTGGAAATAATACTCTCATTATGCGCCTTCTGATCTAATAAGGAGGAAAAAAATATCTTTTGGCATTCTATCAACAAAGGACATCTTTCATAATTGCAGTATAAGCAGTGGAAGAATTTTAAAAGAAGTATTAGCATAAAAAATGCCCAAGATTTGCAATATGTTGCTGTTCTGAAAGGAGTTTACTTTAGTACCTCCTTGTTGTGGTTTATCCTCAGCCAGCAACTAAGCATTACACTGCTGCTTGCTCACTTCGCACTGGTGGGATGGGGAGAGAATCAGAAGGGGAAAAGTGAGAAAACTTGTGGGTTGAGTAAAGCAAAAGCAACACACTCAAGCAAAGCAGGACAAGGAATTCACTCCCCACTTCCCATGGGCAGGTAGGTGTTCAGCCATCCCCAGGGTTCATCACACTTGGGGGGTTCAGCACTTACTTGGGAAGACAAACACCATCGCTCCTAACATCCCCTCTTTTCTTCTTCTCCCAGCTTTATTTGCTGAGCATGATGCTATATAGTATGGAATATCCCCTTGTATAGCCATTTGGAGTCAGCTGTCCTGGCTGTGTCCCCCCTCAACACTTTGTGCGCACCCAGCCTACTCCCTGGTGGGGTGGGATGAGAAGCAGAGAAGGCCTCGGCTCTGTGTAAGCACTGCTCAGCAGTAACAAAAACATCCCTGTGTTATCAACACTGTTTCCAGCACAACACCAAAGCTCAGCCCTGCACCAGCTGCTATGGAGAACATTAACTTTATCCCAGCCTAAACCAGCACACTCCTACAACAATAATTTTTTTCACTGGGATTTAGCAATTTTCCCAAGTACCTTGTCAGATGACAAAAAGATGCACTTTGGCTCTAGTCACTGGCAGACATTTCTTTTCTTCTTTCCTCTGATTTCATTACCAGCTTCCAAAGTGGTAAGTGTAACTTGGTGGAGGTGAAGCCATTACCCAATGTATAACTTGTAAAACTTTAGGTTGCAAGACACAATCAAGCCTGAATTTCTTTGGTTTAACAAAAGATGTGAGATATTGCATCATCTGCAAGTAGCTCTGAAATTATCCTTAACACTGACAAGTTAAGGTAAAAGCAAATAAAAGTACTTTTTTAGAAAATAAAAGATCAAATAGCAAAAAGTCAGGTTTACAGAGATGAAGGGAGGCCATCTTTTGTTTGCTTATTGTAAAATTATATGTAAAGGGTTTTCCCACTCCCTGTTATTCAGCAGACAAGCTAATTAGTCATTAACCAAAATATAAGAACTTTGCCCCATGCTTAGGAGAACTCTTAGTTTATTTGCACACTGGAAGAAAACCAGATATAGAGAACATCTTGTCTGTTTATCTGGCTCTTTTCCAGTGATTTTGTTAGTCTCTTTAGACATAGATCTCCTTTCTCTTCCCCTTCTGTCTTATCACCCTTATCCCCTTCTATTTCCATAATTTTTTCTTTAACTTTCAAGGTTTGAGATTGGCTCTATTTTATACTAATGACTTTCACTGTATTCAGTTAAATCATCCACAAGCAATTAACATGTTGCAAGATTAAAACATTGTATTTTAGCCAGACATTTTTTAATCTGGCATACAGTGGTTTTGCATATTGAGAATCTCATTTTATTAAAAATATCAAACAGATGTCCATCATATGCCAGACAATCAATTAAATAGGATTAATGGTTGGGGCTTATTTATTTCTCTTGTGTGAGTGAAGGAGAAATGTCCCTTATGTGGACCTAACTCATGTGTAACAGGAGTACCCCAATCTAGTCTGTGAGGGATGCTCTGACAATGTTATCCTTGGACTACCGGAGTATTTTATCTGAAATTTCATGACCTACAGAATTATACCGGAGTCTGGGTTACACAGTTTGTTATAAATCCTTCAACTTTCTGTTCTTAGAACATATGATATCTTTCATAAAGGTCTTGAAACAAAAAAGCCGTAGCTAAGGTAAACACTTGTGGGAGAGAGAGAGAGAGAAAGAGAGAGAGAGAGGGAGAAGGAGAGGACACACAATGTCCTCATCTGTTTTTTTCAGCCGTAACCGAACTGGGACACACCTTGGCAACATTAACATGGCATTCCTCCCTCTTAACTGGTAATGTCCTTTTGAGCAAGTGGCCAATATGATTATGCTGTTCAAGAAATAAATTCCCAGACCAAGTGCAGGTAGCAACTGTTCTGATCTTGGCCTGGAAAAATTGGATTGTCAAATACAATTTTTAATTTAAAGGCAAAGGGACACTGCGGAGACCAAGTTTTGAGAAGACTGGATACAGGGTAGGACTTCAAAAAGAACAGGAGCTAACATATAAAGCCTTTTCCAGCATGCCGCACCCCTCTTTCAGTGCATATAGATGGCATTCAAGAGGAATTACCTCCTGCAGTGTTACAAAACAATCACCTCTATGTATTTTAAAAATGGCCATTTATTTTAGCATCTCTGCTCACTTGTTTCTCACTGATCAACATAGAATAAAAATACCTGTAAACTTCTGACACCCACTTTTGGAGTCCTTAACACATTTGAAGGCCTATTTCAGTTGTAGCCTCTGGAGCTCTCTGCTAGAGCTGTAAACAGCACAGTAAGGCCAGACTGGCTCTGGGTTGTGCTAATGAAATTGGCAGACAATGTCCCTAGATCCTGAATTTTATTCAAGTGAAAATCCAATAGATTTCAAAATGCTTAGACAATATAGCGTACTTCAGACATTGCTGCTACGTCTTCCCACTATGTTTTCTGGATGTTTTTCCAATTGCTTGTCTGCTTTTATGGCTTTTACATTTCTAAGTACTTTCAAAAAATCATTTAGTTTTAAAACTATCTATAATTTTATAGTTTTATAATTTATTTCTAATGAAATATATATAATCAGCAAGTTATAGTGCATGATTATATACAGTCATGTAATTGGATAAATATATACAACAGTATATAATCATGCAGTTATTGTGATTGGTTATGATTGTACTATAGCTATATAATACTGTTAATCCTGATCCTGGTTCCTTTGTCATTTTCTTTAAATACGTTGAATTAAAATTTCTTTGTGCCTGATAATCTTAGTCATGTTTCTATCTTGCTGACTCATGTATACACACACATGGGATAATATCCTGTTTCTTTTGCGCATCTTCCGTTCCGATTTAACTCTCTTCTAGTCTTTGATGAAAGACCTTTACTTTTTGCTAGTTGCAAGTAGGTTGCTAAGAAGATGAACCAATTGTATTGCACCCTTTCCTCAGAATTTGTTACCTCTCCTGAAATGGAGATAGCAATTGTCGGGATGCTTTGTAATTGAATGCATTTTTACCTTTTTACTCAGTAAATTCACTCTTGGTACATAGTTTGCATTTTATAAGGTTAATTTAAAGACATCTTGCCAAGCTTTATATCCTATACCCTTTTTATATATAAACGTTCAATTTTAAAAGTCTTTTCTCCTTTCATACTTACTCAGTCTTTGTGGGAAATTGGGTAATAGTGAAATATCTTGCAAAAAACAGGAGTTGTGTTCTCCAAGCTACACTTCTGAAATACCACAGAGATAGATAGGGAATAATGTTCTTCAGCTGTCATCATCAAAATAGAAGCCAAGAAAAAACCCACATATTCAGTGAGATCACAATCTGAGTGGATTGGGTGTGTATAAGGAAGGATGTGAAACACAGTTCCCTTATCTTTTCGACTGGAGAAACGTTGCAAATCTAGTTTATCTATAATGTTGCATTCATCCTGTGGTAGCCAGAACTACCAAACGTTTATTTAGTTTATTTGGACAGTCCTATGTTGTAATGAGATCTCTACAGCACTCTGCATAGTGACTTAGCAGTGGTAAGTGTCCTATTGTACACCTGATCTTGAAGATTAACCCAATAGCTTACGGCACTGCTTCCCGTAATCTAATACCAGGTATACACATATCTCCTTTGAACCAGCAGAACTGCACTACGTGAAGCAGACAGATAGGAAAGCTAATCACATACTGTGAGAGGGGATTTAAAGGCAACAGCTGAAGATGAAAAAGCCAAGCAGAAAAATTTAAACCAAAATTATTTAAATCATCACTTTAATCAAAAATATTTCAGTCTTCAGACAATAGCCTTGATTGGAATAATCACTTCAAATTTTATTTTGCATTTGTCCTTGTTTTTCTAAGGAAAGGTTAATCCACTTTAACTAGTAGCTATTAAAATACATTAATTTGCAAGTAAATATACATTTTACACTCAGTTTGGTTCTTCTTTTTAATAGGATATATTGTAGCTATATTCATTTATTAAAGCAATAATATGGCACAGCATATATTTGCTCAGATGATTAGTGTTTTAATTTCTTACATTTTTTCATAGTTTCTTGCAGTTTAATGATGGACAATTATATAATCTAATTTCACTTCTATTAAACTAGGCATTTATATTTCATGCAGATGTCCATATCTTAAGCCTAGAGATTTTAGTCAGACTAAAGCATTTAGGTCCTCTAGAGAATATACTACTGGCACGGGGAAAAAATAACAGAGACTACAACTTCATTTCTACCTTAGGCTATCAGCAGAAAATAAATTATGCATCAAAAGCCTTGAAAATAAGATCATATAAACGTACCCACATTCCACTAATAAGAAATCCCTTTGTGCACTCTACACTGAAGAGTCTGCCAACTTAACCTAGGTGAAAACTGTTTCCCACACCGAGTCTGCTCATCACTATGATTTGAAAAACATGAGCAAGGTATATCAGCAAGTCGTTGAAGAAATAGGTTTGTGATACGACAACACTGGTGGTTTCAAAATACTAGATGTCTGTGTCTGAAGAGTTAAAGTTAATGGTTGAATGTCCAAATGGAAACTAATCACAAGCAGTGTACCTCAGGGGTCTACACTGGGAACAGTGTTATTTCATACCTTTGTTAATGGCAGAGTGGGATTGAGCATTCTCAGAAGTTTGCCAGTGACACCAAGCTGTGCGGTGCACTTGATAAACTAGAGGGAAGGGATACCACCCAGAGGGACCTTGACAGGATTGAGGAGTGAGCCTGTGCAAACCTCATGAAGTTCAACAAGACCACTTACAAGGGCCTGCACATAAGTCAGGGTAATTGTTGTTATTAATACAGACTTGGGGATGAATGGATTGACTTGGGGATCCTTGTAAATGAAAAACTGGTTGTGACTCCACAATGTGCTCTTGCAGCCCAGAAGGCCAACCAACTGTGACAAGGCAAAATGGCATGAAGCTGTGCCAGGGCAGGTTCAGATTAGAAGTTAGGAAAAAAAAATTTCACTGAAAGAGTTGTCAGGGTCTGGAACAGGCTGCCCAGGGAGGTGATTGAGTCACCTTCCCTGGATGTGTTTAAAAGAAGGAAGAGAGGTACTTAGGGATGAAGTACTTAGGGGTATGGTTTAGCATAGGACAGGAACAGTTGGACTTGATGATCTTAAATGTCTTTTCCAACCTTGTGATTCTGTGATCCTGAGCTGCATTACAAGAAGGGCCAGCAGGTTGAGGAAGGTGATTCATCCCCTCCACTCTGCTCTCATGTGACCCTACCTGGATTACTGCATCCAGAAAGGCTGACATAGTTGGGATTATTCAGCTCCAGAGAGACCGCGGCCTTTCAAAATTTAAACAGGGCTTACAAGAAAGATGGAGAGTGTTTTTACCATGGTCTGTAGTGACAGGACAAGGGACAACGGTTTTAAGTAGAAGGAGGGTAAGTTTAGATTGGACATAAGGAAGAAATTTTTTACGGTTAGGGTAGTGAGACACTAGAACAGGTTACTCAGAGAGGTTGTGGATGCCCTCTCCCCTGAAGTGTTTAATGTCAGGTTGAAAGGGGCTTTGAGAAATCTAATCTATTGAAAAATGTCCCTACCCATGGAAGGAGGAGTTGGACTAGATGATCTTTAAGGTTCATTTGGCCCCAAACCAGTCTTTGATTCTCTGATTCCAGGAAATATGGGAGTATGCTTATTCTCTCCAGAGCAGGATGTGTACTGCAGCCATGGTGTAGCTGGATAAAAGGAGGGGACAGTAGTGCCTTCCCATAGTTTATCACTTGATTTTCCACAGAATACTGCTGTCAAGTGTCTTGTGAGACAGTTTACTAGACCAAACAAGGCAAGAGAGGCAGTTTACAATGCAGTGCAGGGATTCCAGAAGTTTTCCACACCTTGAAACTCAACATTGTCAAGACAAGCCCACCTTGGCATCTAAATTGCTCTCTGGATCAAGCCAGGTGTTTACAATTGTGATTTCAGGTGTTAGTGGACTTCAATGCTTTGGAAATCCTGTTCTGACCACTTCAATAGTCTCTCTTTCAATGATTACTGAAATCCAAGATGAGTAAATTAAGTATCTTCCAGCTCATTTGCAACCCATCTTCTTTAGTTATCAAGGAACACACATTTAAGTCTCTCAGTGCCAGGCCAATAGCCAACATTTCCAGTATCAAGAAACTGGGCAATACAAATCAGTCAGCTCACTGCAAATTGGCAATTAACATGATGGTTAGATAGGTTCACATGAACATAACTTTATTAATTAAACAGCAGCTGGGTTAATCAAGATAGCAAAAGTAATTTGTTGGAATAAATATTTTATTAGTGCGTCCATCAATAAAGCAAAAGACAAGGTTTTAATTAATTCATTTATAAAAATATTCACACTGTGGTGGCTGTAATTCTGTTTAAGGATCTGAAAAGAGGACTCATCTGTAGAAGGGTATATTCCCATTTTATCACATCATGTTAATTGTACTGTAGTTATCCAACTATAATTACTAGTATGTTACTTACAAGCCAAGCAGTGCTGTCAGCCTCTGAACAGAAATACCTGACAATTGATGCTAAAGGGCCCTTTTTCCTCTTTGTAATTTTATTTATTTTTTTTTGTGAGAAATGTGCATTCTGCTATTTAATTACGAAAAGTTATTCTTGGAATATGGTGGGTTATATCCCTGAGTACAAAGAAGTGGTGTCCACTTGGTAGAGGTTATGGAAACAGTGCCCCAGTAAATTGGACCCCCCAAAAAGCCAAGAAAGCTGCTGATGCTGCAGCCTGCTCAAAGCAAGAGGAAACTTGGATTAAAACTCACATTCCCAAAACCAGAGAAGCAAATGTCCTGGAGTGGAGGCTCTGACAGGACTGTGCTGCAGAGCTGAGACAGTTCTCATTCACAAATAACTCAGTTTTAGTGTACTGTAGCTTAATTCTCCATGGGGAAGATTAATCCCTTAGAGGAGGATTAAGCTACAGTGAACCAAGGCCACTTTATTTCTGAATGGGAAAGGCCACACAGGGATTTAATGTACTTTATCTTATGTGCATTGATTTCACAGCTTTAGTTAATTCATCTTAACTTCCTTGAATTCCCTTGTGTGGACAAGCTTTTTGTCTGCAGAGAGACTCTTGGAGCTGCTTATAAAGCTCCTTGTGCAGCCCAACCAGAAAGCAGGTTGGAATGATTTCTGTGCCTCTGAAGGAGCTTATACCTGTCTAGAAACTATTAAATTTCCTCTTTCTGAGATGGTTGATCCGTGAAGCCCTTAGAAGAACTATTTTAATTAGATTTTTTGAATGGACCAGAGAAAAAGGAGTTTTCTTAAAGCTAATCTCTGGGTTATTTTAGAAATCTCTCATGAGCAGACTTTTCAAGGTTTTCAGATAGCACAAATTTTGTACAGCTGCACAAACAATATTTTCTCAAGCATGGACATGTCTGGGCAGTGCAGTATAGTAGGTTTCCTTATGCAGTGGTATCTTTCTTCTTTAGTATTGGTTATAAGAATACATTTTGTCTATATGGAAATCAAATAAGATGAATTTCTATTATCTGATCCTAAAGATCTCAATCCCTTCCTCTTTGTAGCATAAGTGCCACAGAGCTGGGTTGAGAAGGATGTTTTTGTGGGAGCTGCTGTTAAAATAATGACATGATTTTGCTGGTGTTGTCCTTCAGGGAAATGAGTCTGTTCATTCTTTGCATAGTTAATCACAGAATCACAACATGTTAGGGACTGGAAGGGACCCCAAAAGTTCATCTAGTCTAACCTCCCTGCCAGAGCAGGATCACCTAGGTTAGGTCACACAGGAATGCATCCAGGTGAGTTTTGAATGTCTCCAGAGATTGAGACTCCACAACCTCTCTGGGAAGCCTGTTCCAGTGCTCTGTCACCCTCACAGTGAAAAAGTTTTTCTTTATGTTCACATGTAACCTCCTATGCCCCAGCTGGCACCCATTGCCCCTTGTCCTATCACTGGCCATCACTGAGAAGAGCATGGATTCATCCACCATGCGATTTACTGGTAGGCTCGTCTGATAAGGTGTTCCCTGACACTGATGGATCATAACCCAGCTTTAATGTTTAGCTACATGACATTTCACATATCAAATCAAAGTTTTGCCAAGCATTTCTTCACTGCAACATTCCATGCAACACAAAAATATCTCTCTTGTGGATTCCATACAAACTTAACTATGACTTAATTCTGTAGCAGTCAATAAATATTTTTGAATATGTAATTAGGTGTTTAGGGGACCCATATTCATATGGACAGGGATACTGAACAAACAAAAGAATGTAAGTAACATCTGAATATCAAGGTCAAAGTGTTCTCCACCAGCTCAATAGTAGTGTTCATCAATACTGATCTCACTGGAGCTATGAAAAGATTTTAAAATATAACACGCTATGAACAAAAGAGTGTAAGTCTCTAATTTAGTAGTTTGTGATCACTAGCACTGGAATTTACATGTAATTACAGGAAATGGAAGCAAGTATTTTCTAAATATAGCTGAGATACCTGTATTTATAGACCATTTTACTAAAAGCTTAGCAAGCACCCAATGCATCCTAACAATTGCTTTCCCTCTTCTTTCATGCAGCTGATCGGATTTGTGTATGCCTGTTACGTGATCAGTATTTTCATGGAGGAGGAGGACAGCTGTAAGTACTGATACACACCTCTCCACTTCTGGAGCCACAGTACCTGGGGTGAGACTTGGTCTTGGATTTACCACCAAGGCGAAGAATAAAGTTTGAAAAATGGCAGAGTCTGACATCCTTGTACACAACCCATTTTTCTCAAAGACACTTGTTTAGGTACTACCACCTCATTTAGGTGTCAGGAGTGTACTTACTCAACTTCTTCTCAGGGATCTGTGAGCTGCTGAAAATCATGCGACCCACACTGCATATACATATATATTTGTGTAAGTCTTCATGTATGTACATTTACATTTGAATCAAAGCTCCTGAAGACATTTGGTCAGGTTTTCCAGATCAATAGTAAAGTTAATGGAGATATCAGATTAAGCAACATGCAGTATCACTCTGATGAATAATTATAGAGACCTGTTTGACGCTTACTTACAAATAACTAGACTGTGCATCTAAAATGCCAACCCTGTGTTCTTAGCCTACCTTTACCAGTCAGACCCTTATATACATACTCATACTGCTCAAAAAGTTTGAAAATGTGAACATCTTTAAAAAACTATTTCACAAAAAAATTAGTTACATGGGCATTGAAAAAAATCTGAATGTACTGAATATTTTGGTAGAACGCTGTGAAAACAGACTGAGAATTTCCTAAAGAGGTCACCATACTCATATGACTAGCCTAGTGAACGTTAAAAGCAGTGTTGAGTGTGGAATAATATTGGAGGAGTAAAGAGGAGCAAAGACAAGGAGAAGTCTATTTAAAAAAGAGAAAACGTGATTGTGTCAGTTCCTTCCTCTCATGTATGAGCAGTAAAATATCTGCCTCTAGGTAGATAGATACCTCTAGGGGGAAAAAAGAAGGGAACAAATGGCAATGACATTTTACAGCTACAGGATAAGTAATACACATCTAGACATTTATTCATAAACTTTTATTCATAAATCTTAACACAGCTGTTTTCTTTCTTCACCAAATAGCACTAGTGAGTGAAATGAATATAGTAGAAAAAATAATTCCGTTTGTAGGAAAGCATTTGACAATATCTGGCAAATCTGATTGAAAACATAATTCAAGTAATTCATGTCTGTGATGGAAAAGCAGACTCTTTGATTGAAAACAGTGTGAAGGACCATAAACAAAATACAAATTTTGTTTGCTACAAACTGTACAATGTTCTGTTCTCCATCATAATGCAAGAGACATTAGTGTCAAATCTCTTTTAACAGTTTCATTTAGATCTCTAATAGGAAGAAAATAAATCAAAGAGATTTTCAGATAAAGCTGAGTGGGAAGGAGTCATAAGCATGTTGTGCACATAGTGTACTGCAAAAAGGCACAGGGAGCCTGGTCAAAGACTGGTGATGTAAAGGAGAAATACAGGCACTTGGAGAAGCATGTAGGTCTTGAGAAGGAGGAAAATCCCAGACAACACTCGCTTGGAAAGCTAGGAATTGCCTTTTAGTCAGGAACCAGTAACACCAATTAACAGTAGTGGATAGCTCGTCAGCAAGACAGATGTATAATTCGGGATGTATAAACAGAGTCTTTGGTCAATGAAATCCAGAGGCAGCTGTCCTTTCCATCTGGCTGTGGTGAGTCATGATGGTAGCTAGAGCTTCATACAGATATCTGGAAAGCTTGTTTATGAGACAATTGCTAATGCGATTGCTGGAGCAGGGAGGCTTCAGTAAATGATTAGGAAGGCTGGTGGACTGGCAAGGACAGCACAAACTAGAGTGCCTTTGAAGAAGTGATGGGTATACATGCACACTCACAGGCAAACCTGGGGAGAGCCTCTTCTCTTTTTACAGAAGTATGCTACAATGTTGTCGGTTTAGCTTAGTCCTTTATAGCATGCTTCACAATCCATGTGTGAAGCATGCATGAAAGAAAGATAAAACTCCCTCCAAAGAGCGTTTTCCAACATGCTCTAAGGAAGTGCAGTCACCTGCTCAAGAGTCTCTGCGGTTTATATTCAGGGCCTCACAAGAGGGTTATTGTCAAGTTAACAGCCTGGTTCACTTAGAAACAGTTGGAAGAGTCAGGGCAAGGTCTGTCTTGGCACCTGAGTCCCAGTCCTCTCTCCTCTGACTGTGAGCCCACCTTACTGTCATTGGAGAGTTTTGCACCATATGATACTAATGGAAATTTAAATCATCTGGAGGACAGATGATATATATATTAATCAGTAAAACACAACTAGTGCCAAGGTGATCCAGTACACAGAACCCACTCAGTGCTCATTCTCCACAAAGGGTATCTGTGCTACATTCCTGCTTGTCTTCCAGAACTTGGTGTTTTGTTACATAGAAGTGAAAATCACCTTGTTTGTCTTAGAAAGTACAGTATAATTTAGTATTATGTCCTTCATTATGAACAGGCAAGTTTCCTATCTTTAATTGCACCTCTACATATAACCTTCCAGTTTTTTGTATATTTTTTTTTAGTTAGCAGCGGATGACCTCAGTCAAAGAGCAAGAGAGATGTGCTGGAAGTGGAGCAAAGAAACAGAGTAGATACAGCTCAGAGATTTTACCAGTGGAGGGAAATAATTTCTGGTTTGTTACCTTTCCCCCTACCCCCCTTTTATGATGCTGAATCTGATCACAAGCAACTAAATAGTGCATTAGTATCTCACTTTGTGCTAATTTGTGTTGTAATGACCATTTGTGTTTTAGAGTCCTCTACATTCACAGATATGTACATTGAAGTCAAATGTTAATTTGTTTATAACCATCCTACAGATATGTTTTAAAGGAAGAAATATCTGTGTAAGGCACAGTGGGAAAATTATTTAGTTAGGTAATTAGCTAAGAAGAACTGGACTGACCCTGGAAAAAATCACATTTCTAACTTGCAGCATAATGAAAAATAAATATTCAAGAGAAAAGTACAGTGGTGCTTCAAAACAATCAGGTTAAAAGTAGGCAGTGATCACATTACGATAAAAGTCCAAGAAACTGCAATGAGAGGGCAATTTTATGCAGTTTATTATGATGCAGCAGATTCTTTTCTTAGGTAGATGCAGCTATTCAATCATATTTTTGCAGTAGTTTGCCCAGAATAAATCCTCAGCCATCTGAGGTCAAAGCCTCCTTAATTAAATATACTCTGCAATATTCAGTGCATCAAGTTAACCCCAGTTCTTGGTCTGAAACCCATCAGGCAGACTTAAAAATTAATAATAGCTGCCTGTTTAGCCTCTGTGCAGTGCTTAAATGGATTTTGAGCCTGACATTTCAGCTGATGGACACTTTCTGAACAGTAATAATGCTTGAGGAAACATTTCTTTCCAGCTATTGCTCACCTTACCTATGTTTCAGACTGTAGTTAACTTTTACTTAGGAGGAAGATGATAGCAGGTCAAAAGGAATGAAAAAGAAGACATGTAAAAGACAAACTGCTGTAGTAGGGTTAATACCTTCCATCATTCATCCTAATGAAAAAGTCTATTTATATCTCTTCCCTTCATTTTTTCATTTCTTTTTTTGTAGATCTATCAATCTATATAAGCCCTCTTGAAGGAACAGAATATGTGAAATCTGTAATCATAAAAGCCTGTCACTATCCTGTTTGTGAATCATTTTCTCCTAAAAATGAACTGCAAAGCTTGTTGCTACCTTGTCAGAGGTAGTGAATGGTTTTAATAAAGCAGAGTCTGGAGACTAGGCAAAATACGTTGTTAAAATTATTATTAAATTTCTAAATAGTTTTTGGACTTCCTCTGAGAAACAGTTGATTGCACTATTGCTGCTAAATGTTAGTTCATAAATACAACATTGACACATGTCAGAAGTGATAGTGCCGTACTGTATGTGAATTTGTGGAGTGGAAGCTGAATTTTGTAGACATTGCATAAAGGAAAAAAAGTAAAATCAGAGGGGAAGGTTTGCCACAAATGTCAGCATTTGCTATAAAAACGAGACTGAAACACCAAAAGGTCAATCCGAGGAAGCTCAAGCCTCTTTTGTGCATGAGCAAAAACAAAGGAAAAGGCTTCCATCTGCCATGAAGGGAAGCTTTACCACTTACCTGAAACCACATGAATAAAATTAATAAACAAAAAAATTATTTTTTCTTGTCTCTTCCCTATGCCAGTTGCATTCAGAGCTCATTTGCACTTTCAGAACAGAGGAAGATGAATCAGTTTTTAAAAAGAAAGCGTTTCCCTATACTGTGATATCAATAGGAACCTCCATATGCCATCATTAGACAAATATTTAGTAAAGCAAGATACATTATTGCCATCATTGAAAAACTACTGCATTGCCTTGTTTGACATATGGCATTACATTTACATACACCACTGAACATCTGTTGACAACAGTCAAAAAAGAAATCTTTCTTCACATTAAATTTATTATTTGTAGTTATACAGTAGGTCCACTAGAGATAAATTTCATATAAATATGCTATTTTTTTGCAAAAGGAATGAAGAACCAGCAACAGATCCATATGTTTGTATGTGTGATTACCTTTATACATAAATATACAAGTTTATTTAAGTAAGCCATTCCAGGGAACTGATATCTTTACATCAACTGCAGTTTCCCACATGGCTGAGCCCATTTACCTTTGCTTTGGGTTTGCATGGCAAGGTTTTGGTAGTTGGGGGAGGGCTGCAGGACTGGCTTCTCTGAGAAGATGCTAGAAGCTTCCCCCAGGTCTGACAGACCCAGTATCAATCAGCTCAAGGACAGACCCGAGACTGACAAACACCAAGCCAATCATCAATGGTGGTAGTGCCCCTGTGATAACATATTTAACATGAAAAAAACAAACATAAGGGACAGCGTTTGCCATCAGAGAAAGGAGTGAAATGATGTAAGAAACTTTGCAGACACCATGAAAAGGGGGAGGAGGAAGTGCTCAAGGTACCAGAGGAGAGCTTCCCCAGCAGCCCCATGAAAAAGACAATGGTGAAATAGGCAGTTCCCCTGCAGCCCATGGAAGATAATGGGGAGTAGAGATCCCACCTGAAACCTACGCAGGACCCTATGCCAGAGCAGGTGGAGACACCTGAAGGACATTGTGACTTGGTAGGAAGCCCACCTTGGAATAAGCTCCTGGCAGGAGCTGCAGTCTGTGGAGGGAAGAACCCATGCCAGATAAAGTTTGCTGTCAGGACTTGTAGCCCCATGGGGGACTGTGCTGGAGCAGTCTGGTCCTGAAGGTCTGCACCCCATAGAAGAGACCCACACAGTGAAGAACTGCAGCCCTCATGGGAAACTCACATAGAGGAAGTTCATGGAAGACTGTGTCCCGTGACAGGGACCCCATGCTGGAGCAGAGGAAGAGCATGAGGAGTCCTCCACCTGAGGAGGAAGGAGCAGCAGAGACAACGTGTGATGAACGGACCAATTCCCCATCTCCTTGTGTAGCTTGGGGGGAGGAGGGAGATAATTCAGAAGTAAAGTTGAGCCCAGGAAGAAGGGAGGGGTGGTGTTTTAAGGGGGAAAGTTGTTTTAAGATTTGGTTTTATTTCTCATTATCCTACTCTTTTTTAAATTGGGTAATAAATTAGATGCATTTTATTCCATGCTGAGTCTGTTTTGCCCATGACATTAATTGCTAAATGATCTCTCCCTGTCCTTATCTCAACCTGTGAGCCTTACATTATCTCTTCTCTCCCCTGCCCAGCTGAGGAGGGGAAGCAAAAGAAAAGCTTTGGTCGTCACTTGGCCTCCAACCAGGGTTAACCCACCATAACCTTCTAGAAAACAAAACTTTTATCATAAAATTGTTAATATAAAAATTACCAAAGAAGAGGTTCCACTACACTTATGATGGGCATTACGAGAATCAAACATCCCCAGATGACAACGACTACCTTCAAATATCTCGCTAAAAATGAGGACTTAAGAAACTCCAAACAGTCATCAGCATCAACACACCATCATTGGGATTTAGTACTCACCTCTTCACCTTTAGGCAGTAATGATTTGAGATACTGAAACAAAATGTGTTGTTGCTGATCAATGAATGAATATGCTTGACATAGACTTTTAAAATATTAAGTTTTATTGCCTGGCACTGAAACAGTGCTATGGCTGCCAAGGTGACAGCATTCTTCTGGCACTGGCATTCCTGTAAAATGGCAGTGACTATCAGTATTTTTGGAAGGCTTGAAAATCAATTTGCATCTTTCTGTTCATCTGGACAAGCAGCTCAAAACCCCAGAATTTTGATATCCTGGTTTTGGTAAAACAACAGAATCTGTTATTTTTGCCAGGCATAGACTACAGGTATCACTAGGCACAGAACTGTAATGAATCCATAACTAAAACCTGTTCTGTAAGCGTTCATTCAGCTGAACAGTTTTCAAAAAATAGACAAATGTACTTTTGCAGAGGTGAAGAGACTATCATAGATGTCCTCAAACATAGTCTGTGACATCTAAAAAGCCAAGGAACCCAGCTAATGCCATAAAACATCTGGCTGATGACAGATAGTTCCTCCTGCTGCTTGCACTATGGTGCTGCCCATGTTTCATGGAGGCTGGTGCCAGGGAATGACTCATTGTCTTCTAGAAGCTGTTCTCATTGCCTTGCAGATGCCCACCATGAACCACATAAGAAGTGAAATTACAATCAGAAATAGCACCAGGAGCATCTAGAGGCTCCCCTCAGTTCAGCTGTTGCCCGGGACAATCCTACCAAACATGTGATGGAGGCAAAGTCAAGTTACAGTTTCTGTAGACTTTAGTGGTCTGTCCAGATGGAGTTTGTAGATTAGATGCAGACCCAACTATTTTCTGTCCTACTTATACCTGACTTCACTTTTTCCCATAATGGAAATATAAAAGAAAAAACTGTTATACTATCAACACTATATGGTCTCACAGTCCCATTGGCGTCCGTCTATTTGTCATTAGCCTTATTGTGTGAATAAACTGAAAATGAGTGCTTACTCCTACACTAAGCTAACTCAATCAATTCTGAAGTATGAAATGAAAGAAGAAATACAGCAGGGATGTTATGCTATTTAAATTACCACTTCACAGTACATTTGTTCTAGTTCTTATGGAAACATGCTGTCCTGGTTTCAGCTAGGATAGAGTTAATTTTCTTCCCAGCAGCTAGTGGAATGCTGTATTTGGGAGTCAGGATGAAAGCAGTGCTGGTAGAGGTTTTAGTTGTTGCCAAGCAGCCAGGGACTTTTCAGTTGTTCATATTGCCCTGCTAATGAGAAGGTGGGAGACACCCAGGAAGCAGGGTCACAGCCAGGACAGATGACCCAAACTGGCCAAAGAGGATATTCCATGCCAATTATGTCATGCTCAACATAAAGGGAAGACTGGTGGGGGAGGAGCACATGGCTCTAGGACAAATGGTTTTGGTGATGGTCTGGTTTTGGGTTGGCTCTGAGCTGTATGGCCTGAGTTGTGCGGTTTGGTGAGAAACTGCATTGTGTATCACCAGTTCTGTGTATTTTGCTATAAAGTCCTGTTATTGTTATATGCATGTATATATACTGCTGTCCCAGTAAACAGTCCTTGTCCCAACCCACAAGGTTTGGTTGGGGGTTTTTTTCAGTTTCTTTTTCCTACCCTCCCCTCTCTCCCCCAAGAATTCCCCACACACACCTTCATAGAGAGAGCAGCTACCCGGTGCTTGGCTCTCAGTTGGGCAAATCCACTATATATGCATGTCGACATAATGCACATAGCCAAGGGTAAAACCTCTGAGATGGTATAAAATAAAGCCAGTTAAGCAATAAATATAAATACTAAATACTAAGAAAAATAATCTTGACCCAAGGTAATTCAATGATAAAATATTTGCAGCAGACGCTTGATTTGCCTTTCTTTTTTTCTCCTTAAAACACATAGATGAATAATCTGTCACAGGAAAACAACTAAATAAACATATATACACCCTCTGCTTTTACATTCCCCTAGCAAAATGTACAAAATTGTCTTCATTCCAGTTGTGATCTGCATGGACTTTTGCAGAAGATCTTCTAGCTGAGGGATTGCATTTAAACAACAGATAGTGCACAGTATACAAAAAGGGAAGTCATGTCTCCATAATATTTCTAACAGTAGCAGAAATTATCTGCTGGAAAGTACCACACATTTAATATGCAATGCGACAGGTAAGGTTTATCCAGATGGGGTGCATGAGAAAGCACATCATCTAAATGACATGTAAACTACTCCCAGATTTGCATTGATAGAGCATATCTTACTACAAGGTGTGACTAACTCTAGTAACTTGAAAATATGCTCCTTGAGTTTCTATACCACTTGAGTAAAACATTTCAGCCTACCTTCATCTACGAATTCATTTCATACTGTACAGTTGCCTTTAATTTCCTCTTCCTACACTGAGTTTAATTATGACTTTAAACTCAGACTAACTTGTCTGGCAGTCAATATGAAGATAATAGTCAAGATGCCATTTCCATGCAAGCCAGCAGCTCATTTATTTTTCATTAAGGAAAAGGGTAAATCACTCAAATTATCCGTCCTTCAGTGACTTCCCACAATTCCTCCTGTAGGCACAAGGCAGCATTTTTTTCCTAAAATTCAGTAAGATAGAATCACCTCAATCACTTTAGCATGAAGAATTATTATTGGATATTCCCCAGAATATTAGTAGTAGCAGTGAACAGAAAGTACAGCTTTGAAATGTTCATGTGTGGGTGAGAAAAAGCTGAGTACCCAGAGCCAGCTGCCTGGTATTGCAGATAGCTCAGCAGATGATACATACCCTCCTCTACCTCATACATAGAAATGATACTTGATCATTTCGATAAAGTTGGAGTTACCCACTCCTTTCTTTTTGTTCAAAGTTGAGGGAGAGTTTAGGAGTGTAAGATTTTATAATTTTTTTTAAGGTCTCTTTTACACCAATGACATGTGCGAGCTTTCAGATACCAAAAGGTATCAGAGCTGCAATCACCATCTTCCACCAACAATTTTGGATTCACAGAATCACAGAATGGCAGGGGTTGGAAAGGACCTTAAAAGTTCATCTAGTTCAACCCCCTGACAGAGCAGGATGACCTACAGTACGTCACAAAGGAACATGTCCAGATGGGTTTTGAATGTCTCCAGAGAAGACTCCACAACCTCTCTGGGCAGTCTGTTCCAGTGCCCTGTCACCCTCACAGTGAAAAAGTTTTCCAGCTTGCACACATTGCCCCTTGTCCTATCATTGGACATCATTGAGAAGAGCCTGGCTCCATCCTCCTGACACTCACCTTTACATATTTATAGACATTGATGAGGTCACCCCTCAGTCTCCTCTTCTCCAGGCTAAAGACACCCAGCTCCCTCAGCCTGTCCTCATACAGAAGATGTATGGATTCTGACTGTAGAAATATGCACAGATAAATATATGTATTGGTTTAAATGGGACTTCAGGATTACAGGTGAAGTATTTAGAAATATGTGTATGAAAAGCAAAACATTTTGACTGTATTATTTGCAGAAAGTACTAACACAGTTCTCTGAACAAAGACATGTGCTAAAACACTATTATGTCATGTATTTAACAATTTTTACCTGTTTGCACAAATACATACATATATGTGTATGTGTGTGTCTAGATGAGTATGTATATGCATATGGGTGGATAAATAGAAATTTTTGATTTTAAACACTAGAATGTACAGAGTCCCCTTAGCTTTGAATTGATTTTCAGACTGATAACTAGAAAGGAGAGTTTTTTAAGTCTATCTCACTATTACATCATAAATTTCTGGTTTGCAAATACAATTCATGTTTACCATTTCTGCTATTGATTTGGAATATTATATGTCATATCCCATATATATGTATATATACACATATAAACACATAAAAGACAACTTCAAAGTACTATAATTTTCTTAAAATCCTAATCTTTTGTTAAGATTTTTTTGTTTACAGCTGTAATAAGTAATATTCTTATTAAAACTGAAAATCATTCTGCTTAGAGGGGATATCTTGTTTACTGAGAGTTCCTTGACATTATTTTGGTCCACACATTGCTTCCCCACTCCCAAATCCTCAGTATGCCCTTCTTAAGTAGCTGATTTGATTCAAGCTTCTACTTACTTAATTTAATATTGATTTTGGTTTAGTCTCCACCTTCCACCTCCATGGTCCTTCTGTTTAAATTAGATCTGCTTTTAAATGGATCCTATCCCAACCCCCAGTTGCCAGCACCTTTGGCTTTTCACTTAAATTGCATCTATTGTTAAATCAATCTTACTCCAGTATCCAGCATCCCTCTCTTGAGCTTTCCACTTGACATCACATACAGGCCTAAGTGCTGCCCATACCCGTTCCTACCTTTCACCCAGCTTCTCCATTAGAATGAAATCTCTTTATAAATCCATTTTCCACTTCCACTACCAACCTTCTTCTTCATTTCTAAATGGCAAGAGCTTTGTGTCTATTTTAATTAGTGGAGCTTGAAAAGAAACTTTTCAGACTCCCACTGTTCTGTGTAAATGCCCCAAGTTGTAACTTTCAGGCAGACAAGTTATCCTGATTTTTGGTCCTCGGCTTAGGTATATCCATTTCATTGCTATTGTTGCTTGAGTGGTAATCTCCCAGTTACCACATCATGCCTAAGGGCTCTGTCGTGTAATAACTGCTGCCTTTGGTGTGGGAAGTGTAAGCCTGGAGCAAGCAGTGTGCCTGTGTGTTAAGGCAGTGCATTGAGCCAAGGAGGGTACAGGATCAAACAGGCTCTGCACCAGCAGTGAGTGGGCCATAGTCTCATGTATACAGCCCTAAGGAATCTGTGGATTCAGTGAGCTGAATACTTACAATTGAGACAAATATTACCCTGGCTTCCCCTTATATGTACCTCAACGTGTTTGACACATTCCACAGCTTCATCCATGAATTTGTAGTTTTGCTGTACAAAGCTCTCAATGCCTTTTCCTTTATCACAGACTCACAGAACATTAGGAGTTGGAAGGGAGCTTGAAAGATCCTGCCAGAGCAGGATCACCTAGACTAAATCACACAGGAACATATCCAGGTGGGTTTTGAATGTCTCCAGAGAAGGAGACTCCACAACTTCTCTGGGCAGCCCGTTCCAGTGCTCTGTCACCCTCACAGTGAAAATGTTCCTCCTTATATTCCACTCCCTTAATCACTTTGGTGGCCCTGAGCTGGACTTTTTCAAGGAGTTCTGTGTCCTTCTTGAACTGAGGGGCCAGAACTGGACACAATATTCCAGGTACAGTCTCACCAGGGCATAGTAGAGGGGGAGAAGGACCTCTCTTGATCTACTAACCACATCCCAATACACCCCACGTTGCCATTGGCCTTCTTGGCCATGAGGGCACATTGCTGGATCATGGTCATCCTGCTGTCCACTGGGACCCCCAGATTCCTCTCACCTATGCTGTCCCCAGCCTATACTGGTACCTGGAGTTGTTCTTCCCCAGATGCAAGACCCTACACAAATCTGATTAAACTTCTTCCCTCCCAGCTCTCCAGCCTGTCTGAGTCTTGCTGAATAGCAACACAGCCCTCTGGTGTGTCAGCCACCCCTCCCAGCTTTGTGTCATCAGCAAACTTGCTGACTGTTCACTCTATTCCCTCATCCAGGTCATCAATGAATATATTGAATAGTACAGGTCCCAGTACCGACCCCTGAGGGACTCCACTAGATGCAGGCCTTCAGCTATACTCCATCCCATTGATCAAAACTCACTGGCTTCTTCCCTTCAACCAGCTCTCAATCCACCTCACTACTTGACCTTCCAGACCACACTTCCTCAGTTTAGCCACAAGGATGTTGTGGGAGATGGTGCCAAATGCTATCCACCTGGTTATATCCTCACGAAATTATGCCAGTGCCTGGTCTGAGAAACTGATGGTGGGGTTTCATTTTAGAAAAAAGAAATGTCCTCCCTTTTGCTAGTTAATGTGCTAGAAAGTAGCCCAAATGAAAAGGACTGGGGGTACTCATGGATGAAAAGCTGGACATGAACCAGTAGTGTGCCACCCACATCCTGGGCTGCATCAGAAGTATGTCCAGCAGACCAAGACAGGTGATTCTGCCCCTCTACTCTGCTCTGGTGAGACCCCATCTGGAATACTGTGTCCAGATGGCTGTGAAGTCCTAAACACAAGAAGGACATGAACCTGTTGGAGTGTGTCCAGAGAAGGGCCACAAAAATGATCAAAGGGCTGGAGCACCTCTCCTGTGAAGACAGGCTAAGAGAGCTGGGCTGGTTCAGCCTGGAGAAGAGAGGGCTCCAGGGGAATCTTATAGCAGCGTTCCAAGACCTGAAAGGTGCCTATAAGAAAGCTGGGGAAGAACTGTTCATGAGGACACGTAGCAGTAGGACAGGGGTAATGGTTTTCAACTAGAAAAGGGGAGATTTAGGTTGGACATTAGGAAAAAGTTCTTCAATATGAGGGTGGTAAATCACTGGAACAGGTTGCCCAGAGAGGTAGTGGAGGCCTCATCCCTGAATCAGTCTTGAGGGGGCTCTGAGTGACCTATCTAGTAAAGATGTCCCTACCCACTTACTGCAGGGGAAGTTGGACTAGATGACCTCTAAAGGTTCCTTCCAACCTTACACATTCTATGATGATGATTTTTTTTCCTTACAGACAGTAGCCTAAAAAATGAAAACAGATCCATGCAGAGCTGTTGAGCTGAGAGACTGCCACTGAATTTTCCTGAAGATGAGATTCATTCACAATTCCTTTCTAACAATACTAAACTATGAAATACAGCACTGAAAAAGCTAAGCTGCTCGTTGCTATTTTTAAGGGTGTATTCTTGATAAAAATCATACAGTATGCATGCCATTGAATGTAATGGATTCCAATATGTGTAATCAGAGATTATAGCCTTAGAGACTACTCAAACAGCTGTTGTGCAAAGCAGATACTGTATAAATTCAAAAAGAGAGAGCTCACAGCACAACTCAGTGAACCATGACATAAATTTCAGGTCAGTCAGGTAATTTTGGAAGATCATTGTATCATTATCACTATATTTTCTTGAAATGTGGAAAAATTAAAGAACTCTGATAAGAATTAACTATCCCTTACTTTTACCTCTCTTTTAAAATTTCAGTTCTAAATCTCATAAACCTAAAGGCAATCAGCATGTTCCACCAAGAATAGCTGTCAGTTTTGTTTGGAAACAAAAGAGATAACAATGTTGATTATCGATAGCAAGAGAAAGACCCAGGCAAATAAAGTACCACAAGGTTTTCTTAGAAGAACCACAGACACACAAAAAAGGTGAAAAGAGAAGATATTCAAATATTAAAACTAATTTAAGGGTTTTTTTCCCTAAACCCCTTTTTTATCATGTTGAACATTTACTGTAGTTTATTCTTTTATTTCTTTTTCCTGTGTCTCTGATGTCATCACACCTTCAACCCTTCATAAAACAACCTTTCTAAATTTCTCCTATTTGTAAACCCAGACTTGTGGTCTGTATGTTGTATTTTTAAGTTTTTTAGTTATGCTACTTCAATAGCCTTAACAACTTCGGGATATAAAGAAGCTAGATTTATATCAAAAGATGTTATACTAAATTGGGTGATGTAGCTGATACGGTTTTCCAGCTGGGAAAATAAAATATATTACCTCTTTCTAAAATATTTTTTTAAAAGTCTACATTATATTTATTGTACTTACTCTGTGCAGCTGATGCGCTTTATTAGCTCTATAGCATAACAAGTCTTTCTCCCACCAGTACTCTGCAATCTGGGTCACAGCTGGACTCAGTTTAAACTTGGTTTGACATTCTTTTGCCTCGAATCCATAAATATACAGTTGTGGGGTTTTAGCAGAAATTTAGCCTCAGTACCTCTGTGGTTTTCTCAATATTACAGGTTAGGTGCAGCAGAACCAAGTAGTACTATGTGACTCTCACCATTTATATGATGACTCTTACTCATGGACATTGATTCTTACTTGTTTTCTGTTTCTCCTTAACATTGACAATGTGTGTTTTGGAGGACTGAAATTCAGGAGTTACAAGGTTTCCACAAAACTGGGGTTTTTTTCTTCATCTTTCTTCAGTGAGAGGATTTTTTATGGATGAGGTCAGTATTGCATTATCTTTCTTTATCATGAGCAGACTGATTCACTGGTGGCTTCAAAGCGAGTATTAATCCTGTTACAGACCCTATTCCTCTTTTGCACATTAATCTTTTTTTCCTAATATGAAAGGATACCAACTTTCTTACAGTTTCAACCAGTTTCCTAGCCATCACATTTGCTGACATGCGTGACAATTATTCACTCCATCACATATGAGAAGACCACAGGCCATTGTAAGCTCCAACTTTATAAGGGTCTACATTCCAAGCTCTATTTTCAAAGCCAAGAATGTATCTATATGTCCTGGGTTTTGGCTAGGGTAGAGTTAATTTTCACAAGAAGCTGGGAAGGGACACAGCCAGGACAGTTGACCCAAACTAGCCAAAGGGATATTCCATAACATATGACATCATGCTCAGCATATAAACGAGTTTTCTGTGGTGGGAGAGGAGGGGCTGCTGCTTGGGACCAGGAGGTGAAAAAATTGCACTGTGTATCACCTGCTTTGTATATTCTAAGAGGTGTTGTTTTCCTCTCCCTTGGCTTACCTATTACACTGTCCTTCTCCCAAGCCAGGAGTTTTACCTTTTTCTTCCAATTGTTCTCCCCATCCCAGTGACGGGGGATTGGGAATGGTGAGCAATAAGCAAGACAGCTTGAAAGTGAAGATAAAACAGGAGAAAAGAAATAGCAAAATGAGGTGGAATAGGGTTCCCCATTTGCAGAGAAACACTCATGAGTGGATACTCATTGCTGTAATTGGTAGTAGTGGACTTTGCAGATACATTCGCAGTGGCTCTGAAATAGTGGATAATCAGATATCCTGGGGCAGACCGAATGTGACATAGAAGGATTTAATAGTACACTTACGGGGGCTAGAGAAGGCTGGAGTGACACTGATCAACAGAGGGGCATTTTTCTGGCTTCCCCATCTTGAAAAACTGAAGGCAAGAATGGACAGAGCATTAGGGTTTCCTGATTTTGGCTCTTCCAGAAAGATAAAAGATTGAAAGGGCAAGACTGAGAATCACAGAAGGAGTTTATCCACTTCTGTTTCTGCTCTGTGGACTTGAATTCAGAGAAGGCACGGTAGGACCACAGGCTTACTTGCTGGTTATTCAAAGAGGGGGAATGTAGAAATTTCTGCTGGGACAAGGAGATGAAGGCTCCAACAGTGCTGCAGGCAGCATATTCTGCTTAGTGGAGGAGAGAAGGTAGTTTGGAGTTTAAAGAGACTGAAACCTTGGAAAACCTCAAAACCTGTGGTAGAGAGCCATGGGATCTGTCTCCTCAAGGACTGAAGCAGACCACTGCTAAGTATGGTGCAGCTATGAGCAGGAATTGCAGAAGAGGGAATGCATACAAAACCCTACACTAAGGAGCAAATGTCATCTAATAAAGCAGAACTTGCACACAGGATGACGCTGATGGTCATAGCGGGAAAGGGAAGATATTAAATGAGAAGGAGGATGTGGAAATTGAAATTTCCTCATCTGAAATTAAAAACAATGTTATACATTGTTAATGTGTTTGATACCATAAAGTGGAAAATATCACCAGATTGATAATCTTCTGGAAAAGCCGATACTTGACCTGGAAGCACATGTTTTAGCATGTGAGTCAAGTTCAAGGTGTCAAGTCTGTCAAAGTAAAGATGGTAGTTCTGCACCCAGGTCCCAGTAAAGTCATCTATTCATGAAGAAGTAAGGGTAGGGAAGAAGGTGACTCTCCTGACTGACAGCAGAAGATGGTAATGGGCAGAGATGTTAAACAGATTTTAAAGCAAACATTTGAAAATAGGGCTAGAAAGGAAAGATCAGAACATTTGCAGCATGGGTTGAATGTGACAGAGCTTTGAAGCAGATGTGCACACTCACTTTTCATAGAGAATTCCCAAAGGAAACTGCAACAATAGACTCAAAAAAGGCAGAATTAATTTAATTATAAACCAGCAGACTTCTTAAATGGAATATTCAAAGTAATAATAACATACAGACTAGAAATGAGAGGTATATAACATTTCCGCCCTTCTTGTCCATGCCCATGCATTTGGAGAAGCATGCTTCCCATTTGAGTCTCAGCCAACTCTGAGCCAACTCTCTTCTTGAATTGCAGCAGAGTCTGCTTGGCCTCCCAAGTCCTTAGCAGTGCCTTCTCTCCATCGCCACTAAGGCCTGGTTAGCTGCTTCCCTCTGCAGCCTTAGCTCTGAGGAGCAGGCCAGCAGCTCCTATAACTTACTTTATAAACCACAGTATTCATATTCTTATGTTATGAGTAGATGATGTGAACTTTCTTCTATGTATAGAAATTGTTTCCTGCAAATGCCACAAGTGTTCTGAAAGGCACAGCTTTAAGTCATGCATTTGATCTTTTAAATGCTCTGCTCTAGGAAGTTTATCTTTTAATTATTCAATAGAGTTGAACATGGCATACGTTATATAAGGGGACAGTAGTTTCACATACCAAAGCATCTGTGAGGTGTAGTTGAGGTTAGAAACATCAGTTGTGAGATTCTTGTATAATAACCAGGCAGATATAGATATTTTAATTTTGCCTCAAAAAAAAAAAAAAACAACCAACCAAAAAAACCCAAAACACAATTGGATCACACTGACAGATAACTGAAGCAAAAAAGAAATTGGTATGGATACAAAGAACGGCCCAGAAACAGAGCCCCTGGGACACAACTGGTAGGAAAAAGAACAACTTGAAGGAACAAAACACCTAACTTGCAACTCAACTGTGAACTGTAAGTGGAGGAAATCAATTCCTGTCGGTCTGAGCATCTGCACTAAACATTTGTAAAAGAACTCTGTAGTTTATGGCATCAAACTGAGCAGAAATATAATGGCACAGTAATAGATAACACGTATCTCTGAATCAGAGATCAAAGCGTAGCTTCAAAAAGCAGGCTCGGAGTTCTGTCTCTTCTGAAGCCAGCTTGGACACATGTATTGTGAAGATATTGTGCTTAGATGTGTGACTGAAGCTGTAGCAGCCTTCTGTACAACAGTCTCCACTCTTTACTACTTGAGATGCCATTTTAGTGGGTTGCCTGGGTATGTGTTGTGAAAACTCAGTGGCATTGCTTCTATCTTGTTACGGTGTGAATGCAATTGATGGGTGTAGTTTCTGGGCTTTTAATATCATTTATGCATGGATTATTTTTCCTTTCCTGGTTTAATTTGTATGCAAGAAGTACGTATAAAAAGAGGGAATCCCAGAACATTCTGCACCAAACCAGATTAGCTCAGAAAGCATGCCAGAGAGGTGAAAGCCAGTCACCAGTGAAAACAAGTGACTTAGGATTTCTGACATTCTAACATTCTTTCCATATAAAATTGATGTTATAACTGGAATCATTTGTAATTTACTTTGGTCATATGCAAAAAAGAAGGCTCCCCTGCACCCTATTTGAAATCTTTTTCCAGCACCTTTAAATACGAGCCTCAGAAACAAGTTTTCTCTGTCTGAATTGGTTTTAAATACTACTTCCATATGCTTTTTTTCTATAAATAAATAACAGATCATTTTGTTATTAGTCATTAGACAAGTATTTCAGTCATCAGGACAAAAATTAAGGATTAATTTTAGCATTCTCATTAAAATATTAGCATTTTCATTAAAATGAGGAACAGAAAAATAGTGACCTATATAGGAAGAAAACATTTCATCAGAAATACCTTGTTCACACAGAATTGTTAATGAATAAAATGGGATGTTTGATGCCCACGCTGATTTGCTTTGCCAAAAAGATAAGCTCTGATAAGGATTTAGAGAGACTATGATATAACATTTTAAACCAAAATGTAAAACTGTTTCCCAATCTGCATGTGGGTTTGCAGATAGAACAATGGCATGGAAAATGGGTGTTTGCTGAAGCCTAAATTCTCTGTACCAGTGCTCTTTTTAAGGCAACTTGTGAGAGGGTGCTTCTTTCAGCACAGTCCTGCAGAGAAGTGTGGTACTCACGTGTACGTGATGCAGCATGTTTTTAAAATGGCAATCTAGCTAACTAAATGAAGACTAAGAAGAAAATCTGGTGCAAAATCTTAGTAATTGCTGTGGAACCTTGACATATTCCTCTTTCTAGCTTCCAGTAATAAAAGTTTATGTAAAAGGTTGTCTCTTAGTAATTTTCTACCCCTTTATCCTCTTTTAACCTGATTACCACCAGCTAGTACTTCATAGAGACAGAGCATCAATCACAGTGCCACATATGATTACTGATGTCTCTTCTTCTCCCTTTCTTAATTGTCTTGCACACATTCTTTTCCCTCCCTCCCCACCTCCACCCTTTTAGTCCTCTACATAAATGAGAAGCTACTCCGGGGATCCTGCAAAGGAATTTGTGATTCTTCTGCTACATGAATTGAGGCTTAGGTGATTGTTATGAAGAGGGGAAAATGGGTGGTATTGGCTCCAGACAGGTAGCTGGGTCGGTCTGACTGGTTTGGTGAAGAGTCTAAGAACAGTATGCCTCTTGAGAATGGAAGGCAAGTGAGAAAGCAGCGACCCTAGAAAAAAGCCCATGCTTATCTGGGAAGTTTATATAAGCTACAAGAGCAAACACTGGAAAGTTCAAAGGTTGAACTTTATGCATCTAGCACTGTCTTATCATCAATCCCCCACTTTTGCTCCCTCTTTCTTGTTGACTTTGGCTGCTTTTCTTACTACCTGTCACTTATGTGACCCATTTACACTGTCCCCAGTTACATACCTTTTCTTAATGAATGCAATTGCTTTAATATATTCCTATTCAAAAAAATCTAAGCACAAGGAAATTAATTAGATGGAACATAGTATTTGAAACTCCGTAGGTTAAGAAAAACTTCTGTACATAAAAAGGCACACTGCCTGTCTCTTCTAAAGAGGCCAATTGGAGGTGCCAGCCCTTCCAGCCATGAGGTTTGGGGCTTGCTCTCATTTATAAAAAGGGGGAGGCAACCATTTATAGGAACTAAGACATTCCAGGCCAAGAGACTGCAGAATTTACTAGGAATTGCACTATCTGCACATTGCTGCTCTGTTCATACCCTGCACCTCTAGACAGGCTATGAATTTGCCAACTTTGAAAGGAGAAATTAGTTATATACCGATGGGCTGACAAGCTCTGGCAGCTGTTTGCACAGGGTCTGCCAGCAGGTCAGTGGGATATTGCCAGAGAAGCTGAATTCTAGATGAGAGGGTGGGAAAGGAGAAAAGATTTTTTTTCAGGGCTCTGATTCTTCTGTACTGACTTCAAAGAAAAGTAAAGTTTAACTGGCATATGGGTGAATGCGCTGGATTAATAGTAGTAAGGCAAACCTAAATGTCATCTTGTCTAGAAAAGAATAACCCTCAAAATTATGGATGACAGTGGATACACTTTCTCCAGCCAGCAGCGTATTGCAGTTTTCTCACTCAGACAGATTATGACAACTGTTCCTCTGATATGGCCCGTGAGTGAATGAACATCATTTTAATGGACTACCCGCAGTGGACAGCCAGCACAGATTTGCACTTCCAAGCCCAGCAGGTAGTGAACTCCAAAGGAACATTTCACACTGGCCATTAAGCATCCAGCATGACCACAAAACTGAGGTGACACAAGGAAAGAGCAATTCCCTGGGAATATAGATCATGTTTTGCAGCCAGCTGCAGATAAAATAACTAGCTTCTGCTGTAACCTGCTATTATCTGTGGGGTACTAAAAAATCCTCTCCCTAGGATTTTAAGTTTCTCTCTGCGTGACTGTAGTTAATGACTGGACTCCATGGGGTGTTCCATGTTCAGTGACTGAATATCCCTACTGCTAACAAGTTGTGGTTGGTTGCTTGTGGTTTTAGTTGTTTGGGTTGTTGTGTTGGGGTTTTTATTATTATTTCATGCATAGAATTATAGAACTGTATAGATTATTTTTTTTTTCATTTAACTTTCTTCCAGGTATATGCAACTTTCTGAAGAAAATTATTGTAGTTCTGTGAATCTATGGCAGAAATTATCCATAATCCATGAACCAGGCCAGAAATAAACAAAATCAAGTATTTGATGTTATCCTTAAGTAATATTTTTCTCTTGGGAAACCTATATAGATGTTTCTGCTGTTTACTTTTGGCCAACTAAACAGAGGGACGTATGCATCCTGAAAGTTTAGTCAATGTAGAGTTTTAAAGTATTTGATCAAAGCTGGATGTCCATGATGTCTGTTTGAAGTGAAACATGCATAGTACTATCTTCATACTAAATGAAAATAAAAATTCAAATCTCTATACTTAATAGCCATTTGATGTCTTACTCCTTGGACTCTACTAGACATAAGTGGTGAAAATAACAGGTAAAATCAGACTGAATTTTTAAAATGAAAAGTAACTTATAATTCAAATAACTGATGATGAATCTTCACATTAAAGAGCTGGCAGCCATAAAATAGAGTGCATAATGAAAAATGGCACGCGCTATTGTCTTGTGTGAGAGAGCAGCTTCTTGCCTTGAGAATTAGCTTCACATGAATTTTACGTCAAGCTTCAACTCTAATACTATTTAATACATCTTGGATTGCAAAAGAGCAAGCCTCAGATCGTATCAAAACTTGCTGGATGGTGCTACTACTTTATTTTTTTTTTGTCAGGTAAAGAAATGTCTATGTTGTCAATTATTAATATATATTGACTTCATTTTTTTCTTCAAAAGATTTGTTGGTAGAAAGACTGGTTACTTTTAATTCTCTCCCTGCTTACACTTACAGATGATGCTTGTGATTGCTAAGAGGAATCATGTGAGGTTATGAAGTGGTGAATTATGTCAGAAACTTGCTTTCTAACTCCTAACACATGCCCACAGTAAAAAAAAAAAAATAAAAAAAAAATTAATACACTTCATAGAGAAGGGACAACTAAAGTATATAACCACAAAACCAAATTCTACCACTGTGGACACAAATCATTCCAAAAAATGAATCAGTAACTATTTCTTACATTAGACATCAGATCTAAACTCTGATTAGGACTTTTAATATATGCCTATATATAAACAAATGAAAGCAGTTGGTTTCCATGTGACCAAAGAATCCTGATGTGCTGTGAACCTGTCAGCTTTGCACAAGTCTGCAAAAAGCCCATCTAAATCAACAGAAAAATACCTTCCCCGTGAAGCTTTTATATTTCTAGGATAACTTGGATATGTAGCTTCTTGAAGCTGCTGAAACTCAGACCTAAAATAACAAGATACAAGACAGGCTTATTTTTAAATCATTATGACCACAGAAGGAACTAAAAGCAGGTATCCCCATATAATTTCTGACATGGAAACCTTGAAAGTTGAAAAAATCCTGTAAAGGATTCCTGTCCCCACAGGTTCATCCAGAAAGGATGCTGCTGCTTTTTCATATTCAGTTCTCACCTGTGTATTCTCAGTGGGCATATCTTTGGACTTTGGACTTTGTCCTGTTACACGTGATTCTGTGATTCCTGCCAGTCCATCGATTTGTAAAAGTCTAGGTGAAATGAGGTTCACGAGCCAAACTGTTTCCACTGCCTACATTTCTAAACAATTCAAAAGGAGTTGAATGTGAATTATGAGATACATCCCGAGATTGCCCTAAAGAGCAGCAACTACATCACCCCACAGAGGTTTCTGTTTAAGTACTCTGCAGATCCGCGAATGCTCCTTCCACACATATGTGGGCCAGCATGTGCATGTCTGGTCAGCCCTCTGTTAGCCTGTCTTGGCAGGCTCAGGGCTAATTGGCTCTAAGGAAGACAGATCCCAGAGACCTATGTAAGCAGCTTCCGCAGCATTTTTACCTACCTGTTTATTTCTAGTATGCGAACCCGTGCACGCGCTTACTATTTTTTTTAACATAATTTGTCCATATTTCTTTTTCAGTTGACATATTTTCATTTCCATTTGTTCATTTCTGGAACTGTTGTATTTTCAGTTGATTTCATAGGCGGACTTGACACATACTCCTACCGACAGCCCCCCAGGAACATGTTGAGTTAAAGCCTGTAAAGCCTGTAGGTAAGGTTCAGGTCCTAAGGACCACAATTAATCCTTCTATCTGGGCTGAAAGCTAACCTTCTCCTGATATAATTTTGGCATCAGTGACTAATAATTTAATTATACTTTAATTAGAATTTAATTAAAAATTAATCCACATAAAACATGGGAGTAAGGACATTTTGTCATTGATGACATAGCTGCTAAAGCAAGGATTAGTAGATATCACTATGTCTGCCATGTCATGCCTCAGCTTAACGCAAGGAGAGGCTCTCAGTGAAGGATGGAATCGCTTCCCTGCTGACTTCTTAGCAAGAAAAGAGCTGGTTTATGGTGGCTGCTGCTGCATAAAACTTAATGAGATTAACCCATTTATGGAAAAGCAGAAGCTTGAACATTTGCCTAGCTACTGGAAGAAAAGTGATTGCCGAAAAACTGCTAGTCAGCTTAAAAATATATCTATCTGTAGACTTGCACTGGAAGTTCAGTATCTCTGTCATCATTTATTTGCTCTCTCCATGAAAATCACATCTTACCATAGACTCTTCCTATTCTGCTACCTAATGAATATTTTTGGATGGAAAGCTGTTAATTTTATTTGGAATAATTTAAGACATGGGGAGACATTGCTAGTACATATGTTTTGGCAGAAGCCCAGTAACTTCAAATAGATGATATTTCAAAGTCTTAGTGGTAAAACAGAAGACGTTCATTTGGAAGTTCTTGGATGCTTGCAAATTGCTGCCCTGGTGCTTTCTGTCATTAAATTTACCTTCAGGCCCTCCATGTACCTTAAATGTAATACGAAGCCCACATGCAGCTAACTGACTGAAACTGATTCAATGGTTTGTTGTATTTTACTTATCCGTTAACAGAATTAAACTGTGTTTGAAGGGTTTTTTTTACTGGTGTATGCATGTGTACGTGTGCTGGGAGTTTTAATTTAAAGTGGACACTTGCTAACCAAATGTTTTGAGTCAGCACCTGACACCTAAATTTTTTCTTGTGACTATTACTTTTTGCATGTTTTTAAAATATATTTTATTCATGCTGCAGATTTCAGTTTGTGGAAATAAACACAGACAAAATTTTCCTCAAATTTAGTGACTAAATATTGTAGGATTATGAAGGCGTGAAAAGGAGAAGCCCTGTCTCAGTATGACAGTGTATGCTAGAACAGGAAGAAATATCACATTAAGATAACAAGGTGAAACAATGAACAGTTTGACATGGCATTAAGTACATCCTCTAAATTGGAACCTGTGTTTACAGTAATATTTCATTAAATACCAATTTTGCTGCATTTTCTGTGGGAAAGATGACAGCAAAATAGGGTTTTGTCCATTCTGAAAAAGCTGCTAGACTGAACAAGTGAAATTGATATCCAAGAGGAAGAAAGCCACTGCTACATTTCCACCTCTCCACAATAGATTTTAATCTCTATAATCTGCATTAGGGTTAATTTGGAAGTACTAGGTGAATACTAGTACTTCCAAATTGTTTTGCAGTAGAAATGTCACAGAATCTGATAATTCTTTTCTTCGATGGCAGATTTTGGTTAAGTAGTTCAAAGGATTTTGGGGTGGCTGGTGAGCTTATAGTACAGGAGAATAAATGACATCCTGTTTCCCATGTATGGTTATTCTATACAACTCTGAGGAACTTCTCTGGCGTCTTTATGGCTGCTAGAAGTAAAAATCTGGATGACAAATTATATCACGTTTTATTCTCTATTGATGTTTTGGTTTTATGCACTGAAAGATACAGACAGTATCTTTAGCAAAGCAGGAAAAATTATCACTGATCAGTCTGAATGAAAAGCCAAATTGCTGGAAACAATTTGAATAGTCAGTGGATTGTGCAAGAAATTTGCAGACACTTATCTGTTCGCATCACATCAGCCGACTTGACTTCTTTTGATAAGTTAATGACTATCTGCATCGGTTATATATAGTCTGAGAATCTGTAGTACCACTAAGAAATATTATTTCTGGTATCCAGGCTGTGAAAAACTCTGGTTCTCTTCACTTAGAATTGAACATACATAAAGCTTGTTAAATACATTCAAAGCCTTAATAAAGGTTACAGATCTTTTGCCATCCTTAGGACTTTACTCATGGGAAAAATTAGTGTGATGTTTTTTAGAGATGAAAGCTTACCTATAATTCTCTTTTTCTCACCCCTTTTATTTTCCTTATTTCATTCATAAATTAACTAAACATCTCCCATTGAAAATAAAAGGTTATGTGGCCTCATCAAAACTATGCACAAGACAGTCTGTTTTTGTGGAGTACTCACACTCAGTATAATGTTTGCTTAGTGCTACCATAATTACTAATGATTAGCAAGTCTAAGATTAGTTTTCCTTTTCACCCCTAAGAAGAGGTTAAATATGAACTTATGCTCTTGGGGAACATTTTTAAGGCAACTCTGAATGATCATAACTTGTCTGTTTGCTCTTCATTGTGTCTATAACGAACTCCGTTAGTCTACCAGAAGGAAAAGCAGGATCTTTGCCCTGAACACAGTTTCAGTTAAGATGTGTGTAAGGCAGGAGACAACAGAGGGAGTGCAAAAAAAGTCATCATGTTCTCAATGGGACTAAAGAATGTGGACTATAAAGAAGACTGCTGTGTTTTCTTCAAATATCCACAATATGCACAGCCAGGTCACTTAGGTAGTGTGAATTGTTTCATGTACCGCTACACAGAAAAGAGAGAAAGGGGGGAAGGGGGGGAGTTGTGTTTTGGCTTCATTAGGGTATTATAATAATAATAATATATAATAATAATAATAATAATAATAATAATAATAATAATAATAATAATAATAATTTATTCTTAATTTTAGATAATAATAACATTATTATTATTATTATCTAAAATAGTTTGCAGATGTTAAAGTTTACATGTGCCTTGTTCCTGCTTGCATGAATACATCTGATCCAGTGATACTCTAGCTATGGGAAACTCTGTCTGGACAGACATTGAATCCCTAATTTCAATCAGAGATGTCCATAGCATTTCCAGGGAAATGGCTAACTACTTCTTGTGGGACTGATTCGGTGTCTGAGAAAATCTGCCAACAGAGACATCACTGTTCTGTGCTGGGTCTGTGTGGTCCCGCCCTGTTTGTGTCTCTCCTGAGACTCTACACACAGTAAAAATGCTAGGAAAGACCATCATAGATTTTCCAAGGCTACAGAAGTGAACATGGCTTAAAGGGAGTCATGTGTAAAGACACAGATTCAGCAGGCATATGGTTGTGGCGTGGACTATAAATAGTGTTGAGTCCAGCTCAAAAGCAGGTTTGTAATCAGGTCATGCACGAATACTATAACCTGGTGAAAATACAATTTACGTGGTTAAAATACATTATGTGAAAAGGAATCTATTATTTGAGCTTCAGATATGTTCCACCACCTGCGGGACTCTTCCCCAAATGTTTTTGCCTTTGTGGTATGCATGATACAAAGCCACAGCTCTGTACCCAGCCACTCATTCTTCATACGCAGGTCTAACGGCTGAGGAAATTAGTGACCAGAGGTATTTTAACCACTTGTTCATTAGTTACTGGTCTGTGAGATGGTGTGAATCTACATCTCACAAATCAGAAGATAAACAAACTGAATAGGCTTTAATTTATAAGTAATTCATATATTCTGCTTTTTAGGTCGAAGTAAGTAATGAACTTGGACCCCAGACTTCTGCTACTGTAGATGAAGAAACAGATTTTAGAAGAAAAGACCAACCTTGTGACTCATCGTTCTGGAAGAGACCCACCATCCGTTTCTCACGGCATGTGGATTGTTCTTCCCACAGGCTCAGTGTTATTATCAGCGTTGTTATTTCGTAGATCCTTGTAGATTATCTTGAATTTTTGAATAATTTACTTATAAGGACACTTGTAAATTGTAAATTTTTTCTTTTTTAATTTCAATATTTTTACAACACTTAGTGTTAACGCATGGAAACAAAACAACCTGTGAAAACTAGGAGAAGGATTCCTCTTTCTCAAAAAAGTCAGTATTTTTTTGACTGATAGAATCATACTGTGCCTGGTCAAGATTCTGTCAGTAAACAGTAATTCTGACTCCAAAATATTCAGCAGGAGTCAAACTCTGACAGTGTACAAGAGATGATTTCAATGCTGTACTTTGAATTCATAATGTCCACTCCTTGCATTGTTTGAACTGCTGTATGCAGTAGGAATTGACCCATGACTCTTCTTACCCAGATGGTCCAGAACTAATGTACTCATTAATTATTACAATTCATATGTGGCTCCTTCTCCCTCCCTAACCTCTTTTACCCTGAGCCCACCACCAGTAGCTGTCTCTGATTTGAAGAGAAGTAGGATGATGTCTCTGTGGATGTCAGTCTCCAGGAATCCTTACATCCAGGGCTCTCTAGATGTCTGTGATTTGCACATTTTTAAACTCTTTCCTTCCCTTCTCCCAGGAAGAAGCCAAGCATGAATGTACAGTACAAGGCACCAAACGCAGCCTTAGTAGCCACTGAGGACTAATTTTGCTCTTAATTTAAAAGTAAACAAGCAAACCTGAAAATGTGTGTAAAAATTTGTAAAGTTATTTGTAAATACTTCTAGACAAAGAACATGTATGTAACCGTGGTATTTTGTTTTCTATTCTGTCTCCACTAGCATAAAGTGATACACAAAGCTATTTTCTCCCAGGAACTGGCAGTCTTTTTAACAGAACATTTTCTATCTTTCTTTCTTCTCAATTTCCTGTACAAAGTGCTGTGCACAGTTGTATGTCCCAGAGAGTTACAGTTCTCCACAGAGCCTACAAACCTCCACATTCAGTAGAAACATTATCAGGGGTTTGGGGCTGTTTCTGTTTTCTTTGGTGGGACTGTCAGGAAGGATGTTCCTTCTAAATGTGTATCTCTATCTCTCCACCAAAAGCTGAGCAGAGGTCTATTAGAGGTCTTTCATAAATATCCTAAACAGTTTTTGGTTGGTAATTTCTGGTCCAACAACTTTTAGATCCTAAATTTGAGCCTTCTCTTGAATCATGTATTTTCAAATGTAAACAGACGAGAGATAAAAGAAGGCTTGTTTTGGTTCTTTCCCTTCTACAGGCTCTTTGTGTTATTTAGTGATACAAACCTAATGGGGATGCTAATAAGTACAAGGCAGGTAGAATCTATCAGCTTTAGGTGTCAAGGCTCCTGTGGTTCATCGACCTATTTCACAGCTAGTTAAATCAAAGACCTCACCACCTCTAGAGAAAACACAACGTGAACATAAGTTAACCTTCACTGAAACTGAGTATGGAGTAAGTCTTAAGACAAAGACAACAGAAATGACAACTGAATAAAACCCTTTCTTAGTATTTGAAGGGATATACCTCAAATGGTATGTCTCTATATGTAAAGACCAACTGGCCCAAAAAGAGGAGTGCTTTGTATTAGGATAATGCAACCTGTCCTCATGTATTTGGGTGTTATTTCCCCTATATTCTAGAATACTGCAAGGTAACAGGTTTGTCCCATCCTGAAGACCTCATCTTAACACTAAAACTAGTACTTTTTCACAAAACTAGCATCAATAATATCATTTTCAAGGCATCATGAAGAAGATACAGTATGGATTGCTTTATAGTTGTAATATTTTAATAATGTGAAAACATTTTTATCTACTTCTGTAATATTTTACTTTTGCTTACTGTGACAGATTATTTAATTTCTTTACATGATGCCTTAAAAAGTGATGATGTCTACCAAAGCCAGTGCCTGTTGTCTTCTGTGTTCATGATAGCTCCAGAACTTTGAAGGTGGGAACGTCTGAGCATTGTTCACTGTCTAACAGTTTCCAGAAGTGGCCTTGCTTTGACTTTCTCAAGTAGAGAGAGAGCCTGGGACACAGCACAATGATTCCTATGACATAGTTCCCATTTTGGTTTTACATTTCACCGTTAATTTCCTGAAATTCATTATTATGTGCTGGCAGATTAAAGGCCCCCAACTCAACCCAGTGCTGCCCTCAGGACCAAGTGGGAGGACAGGGACATTCCCATCAGTTGCAGATTCATACTTTATTCTGGCAGAGCTTTGGAAGTGTCTTGCAGACACATCTGCCGGACCATGTTTTACAGATTTGTCTGAACGTGTCTAAACCCTGCCTTTCTGTGGGTCCTTCAGGCTAATGAAGAACTGTGTACACACCACAAAAATTCTGCAAAGAACCAACCTGACTTCTCTTCCATCTGAGATATCGATCGCATTTTAACTGGGCAACACAAACTAGCATACCCCAAATATGCTTAAAATCTCAGAACCATTACCAATACAGCGAGTCTGCCATCTGTCTCACTTAATGAACAGAATGATCCTGATTGAAAGGAATTTGTCTTCATTAGAACAAGCCAAAATGCACACCACAATGCTGAGGGGAACTGTCGTTCTTTTCTAAACTGAGACACAAAAAATAGTACCAATCAATCTGTACATGTTGGAAGAAAAAAAAAATCTTGAGAAAAATAAATGGATTTGAATGTTAATTGCCATGTCCCCCAATACAGTAGGACACATTAACTAACCTTTTTGTAGGAAGCCTTGAGCAATATTTCCTCTATTTTTGCAACACACAGTTTCAGCAAGGTGTTAGGAGAGTTCCAGATCAGCCAGCTACCTAAGAAATAAGTGTTGGCTTTCTAAATAAACTCGGACAGTTTTCTTAAACTTAACTGTAACATGCAATTTCAGGAAATGACTAGGTTTGTACTGCAAAACAAAACTTGATGACAATCTTACAACCTCAGAGCAGATTATCAGTTGGTATAAACTGTTCTGGTAGCATTAAGTCATACCATTACAACTTAGAACAGCTGAAGATCTGTCCTTCAAACTTTTAGATTTTTTTCCTCTCCTCAAGTTTCTGATTAATTCAAGTTTTACAGAGAATCAGATTTGCAATGGTATGCTAACTGATTGCAAAACTGGAGACGTGACTGCAGAAATAAGTCACTACTCATTTACTACAGACTGAACTCGGTACCTCTGGCTTCGTAAAAGAGCAGCTGATGTCTTCAGGACCTGAAAAAAGGAACTACATTGAGAAATGGACAGATTTTTTTCCTGGTACAGTGACACAGAGTGCTTATATATTACAATTTCTGGTGTTGCTGGAGGTTTCATTGGTTGGCCTGATGTCCCCAGCTTTTTCTTATCCATACTGATTTTTTAAACAAAAATTTGAAACACAGAAATTTTTGAACTTTAATTATGTTCTGAAGGAACTCTCTAAAATGAAACAGTTCATGGCCTGGATTTGATGAAAGGTGGTTTTAGTGCTAGGACATGGCATTAGCGAATATATATAATTTTCAATAGACCTCAACCAGTTAAAACCACAGGAATTATGCCTGGGTTTGTTTAACACCTGCTTTCTTTCAGTAGTGCAGAAGAGAGTATTAAGAAGATGTTATTTACTGTAACTGATAAGGATATTAGAGTTTGAAGCAAGCGGTATGGTTTACATGCAACAAGAATAACTTTTCTTGTTTAAAATCTGAGAAGACATAATTGGGCCAGGCCACTCACAAGCCGATAGTCCTGCCTAAACACCAGTAGATTTGAGCCCAAACAAGTGGTAACTTGTCTCTTTCCAACACCTTTCAGTGTAGTCTTTCTTATTTTGCAGCTGCTGGGCAGGCATCTGCTCCATGTTCGGATCCAGAGTTTCACATCTCCATCCAGTTGTCCTCAGCTCAGGGGTTGCAACATGGTTGTCACCTCCAAGTGCCACATTGGCAGGTGCAGCCCTTTTTCAACTTCAATTTCACTGTGCTTCTCTGCACCCAGCTGCTTGTCTGTCTTTTCATTGGGGGATTATCTGGTTGGAAAAGCCAGTCCAGCAATCTATCAAGTTCCTTTAACAGACTTTGACAGTGGCAAACAAAAATTGACATCCCAAACTAATTGGCTTGCCTCCTTCAGGTATCAGCCTCATCTACTTTAATTATAACAAATTACAACCTGGGAGCTCTTTTATACACTGAAGAAGCTTCTTTTCAGATTGGTAAAATCTTCTTTCCATGTACAGCTCCCACATTGGCAGGACATTTTTTGCAAATGAACTCTTTTAGAGTTTCATTTCATTCATTCTTTCATTCAGCTCTTACCCACTAGGCCAAGTGCTTTGACAGAGACCTGTAGTAGTGGTGGTGGGGCCATATCGTTGCCTGTCAAAATAGCACTTCTACAGCACGGTGGCTGGGTTGGACCCAGAGGTCAGAGGTTTGGTGTGTTAGAGCTGTGTAAGGTGGAGGGTTCCCTCTTCAATGCAGCCTCAAAGAAGTGGTCTGTCTCTTCAGGGAGCTGACTATCCCTGCAACTGTAACCAGGGATCAGCCTGAAAGATTCATCAATTTGCAAAGTCTCCATGAGCAAACTAATATATGTGTTATGGACAATCAAGTAATTCAGATCTGTGAAAATGGGCCCATAAAGAAGATACTTCACATCAAGATTACTGTATCAGGGTTTGTCCCTTAGAGCTATGCGTGCGTTGCATGCTGGCAGTGTGCTCATGGAAAGTCAGAGAAGCCCTGATCACCCCGTAGTACTGGCAGTACTCTGCTTCACTGTAAGGGGACACCAGGTTCTTCAGGACCCTAAATAATTATTTAGCAGCTGTGAACACTGATCTAGCCTGTATGTAATTCTCAGGTACTAAGATGCCCTCTTTACCCCAGGTTGATAGGCACCTGCTGATAGATGACAATTTCTTGCCATACTTTCTATTTCCTTCATACAAGTGATAGTTTGAATGTTTTTAATTGATTTTAAACAAATTAAACATCTGGATTTAATTCCTGCCTCCACATGCATACCTGATAGTCAGTTACACAACACAGTCCCATGCATGACAGCTTTGTGGAATAGCTGCCCTTGCACAGTCTATTGCCTCTCAAAACCAGCAAAAGACCTTGAAGACAGTCTCACTCAACAGCAGCCATGCATAAATAATACCAGGAAGGCAAAAAAGATTCTCCTTGTTTTACTTATCCCTCTAGGATCCAATATCACTTCTTCAAACTTTCTGTCCCAGTTTCCTATTTATTTCACACCAGCCATATGCAACCATGCTTTCCAAACAGTCCTGGAAGTCAGTGCCAAGCAGAGTCGCTGAAGCTGAATTATAAATTGGCTGAATGGGATTCCAAGAGTAATATAATTTCTCTTCTTCCACAACGTTGCGGACCTGCCCAATTAGTAGAGCATCATATACAAGGAAGGGCTACAGAATTTCCATGTTACAGCACTTCCTGGCATGTGACCTTTTTTGGAATGAGAACTGAGCACGCATAAGCAAGTAAGTCAGTTTGCTGACATTGGCCCAGTTATTCAATAAAACATCACTAGGGTGTACTTACACTGCCTTATCAGTGTAGCCAGAACCAGAGTGGCAAGTGGATAGTCACAAGTTCTAGGGCAAATGAAAGCCAACAACTTGTTTAAACAACGTTGGCCTGACATTCATAATCCCCCAGTGCAACATGCTGTTTTCCTTAGGAAGCAAAGCTGCCTGAGTTACAGGTTACAGCCAGATCTGCAGGCATGTAATAACCAGTTACCTTCTGTATCACTTTTACATATATATATTCACACTCATGTTTTGGTCTCTAAAGGCCTTATCTGTTTGCCCTGAATTTTAGCTGAGGAGGTCTATCCAGACTGGGGTAGGGAGTGTACCTGGAGTGTTTGGAGGCCAAAACAGCATCACAGAATCACAGAATTGTAGAGGTTGGAAGGGATCTCAAGAGATCATTGGGTCCAACGCCCCTGCCAAAGCAGGATCCTTAGGACATCTATGGAGACCACTGCCTGCCCATGAGAGCACCCCAGGAACCATTCTGATGCCAGTGCTGGCTGGCATCTCTGGAGAAAACCATAGGAGCTCAGAGAGGAGCCAGCAGGTCTGGCTGTCACAGCCAATTCCCACCTATGGGCTTTGCATCCTGCTGGGAAACAGCCCTGGGAGTCCTCATTGGGGACCTCCCTGATTTGCTCAGGAGAAGAATTCAAGTTCACTTAAACAGGCCCTGGGCCATGGTCCCCACTTGAGCTGTGCTGTAGTCAGTGCCTGGTCAGGGACCTCCCAGACCCCAACTCACTGATGTCACTTCCCAGATCCACTTTGTACCTGCCTTGTCACAGCCACCTTTGCTGGTGATCTCTGGATGGTGGCTGCTCTTCTCTTTGGGCACAGGGCAATCAGGTGCCCTCACTACAGGCAGGGTCCTGGCAGTCTGGCCATCATCTGCAGCTCTGAGGTCCCCTTCGCTGGCCAGGCATTCCCCTCCTGCTGCCCCTAACAAAGGCTCACATAACACCTTTGTCCTGGCCACAACTCTTCCACCCTTGATGTTCCTCTCTTGTGGGCTGGGAATGGGAAGACTGGGATTTTTCCTCTATAAAGTATCTTCCACTGACAGCTTAAAATTATTTCCTTTTGCATCCCTTTATTTTAATGTGCTACAGTGATCAAAATGAGACAGCTGTAATAGAGACTGTGCTTACCACGGAAGCAAGACCCAGGGTATATAGTCCAGTTACTGATTTGTGGGTTGCCAAGAAGTTTTTAGAATCCGCAAGAAGTCTTTTTGGGTTGGTTTTTATTTAGGATTATAGAATCTTTGGCCTTTTTTTCCTCAAGCAAGGAAATACAAAAAGCTGTGCTCAAGAAACAAGTTTCTGATGCATTTTTTATGATGACATGTTAAATTCATTCACTCTGATAAAGATATTCTTAGCCAAATTAAGGCTCCACCTTGTTAAGGTAAACTGTGTGTTTGGGGAAGTATTATACTCAAATATATATATGATGGGTGTGTAATATGTATCTGATTTGAAAGATGCTCCTTCTGATCTGCCCAGTTAGTAAGAAATTAAACTTGCAGCTATTCTTCAACCATCAAATCTATTTCACATTACCATCATCTGAAAGGAAAATCAAGGCTGGAGAGGTGAGCCCTGTGAAGGAAGAGAGGCTTGAGAAAAAGAATAAATCAAATTTACTAAAGGCAGAACAGTGAAAGCAAAACTAGATGATTAGTGGAAAGCGAACTGAAAAGCGAACAAAAAGAAAAGAATTGGGATTTTGTTTTTAAGATCATCATGTAGCAGTGTGCTCAAAAGTATTACTTGCTAGAATGGAAAGTGCTGCAACATACATGCACACAAATACGTCATTGGCATTGCTTTTGTAATAGTTTAGGGTTTCTAAAAGCTCGACTAGTTTTACAGCCTATCCTTCACCATTAACATATAATACACCAAGGAATATGACGTACAAAGGAATATTAAAAGGATGGTGTGACTGCCCTTCTGCTGTGCACATTTTGCCACCTCATGGTTAGCGGCAGAAGTACCACACTCTTATGTGCTGCTTCAAAAACACAGCGGTGGAAAAAGAGTAACACATGTAGTTTATTGGTACATACTGCTGAAAAGTCACAAGTCCCACTGGGATCAGTCATTTCAGAGTGCTAAGATCAAATCTGTGGATGATATATAACTACAAAGCACTGCAAAACAGCTTTCCTTTTAATAGTTGACTTTGCTGTTTTGCTGCAAATATATTGCTAACATAACATGTAAGCCAGATCTGAGAGTCCCATAAACAACTCCTCCTATGACGCTACATTCCCGTGTTGAATTTTTTCATCCCATGTTTAATTTTTTCAATAGCTGGATTTTTTTCAATTAGCTGGAAACACATAGTATTATCCACTCGAACCATCATCTCAGCCTTGAGAAAAGAAGACTAAGAGGGGATCTTATTAATGTTTATAAATATCTGAAGTGTGGGAGACACAGGGGGGAATGGCCAGCCTCTTTTCAATGGTCTGTGGGGACAAGGCAAGGGGCAATGGCCACAAGCTGGAGTATAGGATGTTCCACACCAAGATGCAGAAGAACTTTTTCATAGTAAGGATGACAGAGCACTGGATCAGGCTGCCCAGGGGAATTGTGGAGTCTCCTTCTCTGGAGAAATTCAAGACCCATCTGGACACCTACCTGTGCAACCTGTCCTAGGGAATCTGCTTTGGCAGGGAGGGTGAACCTGATGATCTCTTGAGGTCCCTTCAAACCCCTACAATTCTGTGATTCTATGATTCTTTGCCTCTCTCACTTCAGTAGCAAGAAATACTATTTACCTACAGTTGGATACCTAGCATGTGATTTCAGTCCCAGATGTACATAATATATGTACCTATCAGACTTGGATATTACCATGACCTAAAAGTCTTAAGGTAAAAAGATATTTTAAAATCCAAAACCTAAGGAGAATATGATTTTTATTTGAGTCAGGAGTTCATAAGATATACTAGCAAAAATTGGATTATATTTGTACACTTGAATAAATGATACAAGGAAATGGAAGTGGAAGCTGGGTGAATCGATGAGACCTTGAGTTTACAGCCAGTTAAATGATGCCTTGAGTCTCAAATCCACTAACATTGTTTTGGAGGAAATATTTGTTAAAACTGAGCGGTTGGACTCAGATGGTTCATATATGAGTAGAAATAGATTAATCTCACTTAAGTTTAGGCATTTTAACATGAAATATCTAAATTTAGGAGTCGTCACCTCACGTCAGGAGCGTGAGGATTTTTCTGACTCATAAACCAGATAACCCAGCCATGGCACATGAGAAGTGACTACACATAGTTTAAAATTCCTGTTCTAAAGAATACTACGTGTCCATCATGACAGATGAGACTGCACCTGGAATATTGTGTCCAGTTCTTGGCCCCTCGGTTCAAGAGGGACACCGAACTCCTTGAAAAAGTCCAGTGTAGGGACACCAAGATGATGAAGGGAGTGGAACCCCTTCCTTATGAGGAGAGGTTGAGGGAGCTGGGCCTCTTTAGCTTGGAGAAGAGGAGACTGAAGGGTGACCTTATTAATGTTTATAAATATGTAAAGGATGAGAGTCAGGAAGATGGAGCCAGGCTCTTCTTGGTGATGGCCAGCAATAGGACAAGGGGCAATGGGTGCAAGCTGGAGCATATGAAGTTCCATGCAAATGTAAGGAGGAACTTTTTCACTGTGAGGGTGACGGAGCACTGGAACAGGCTGCTCAGAGAGGTTGTGGAGTCTCCTTCTCTGGAGACATTCAAAACCCACCTGGATGTGTTCCTGTGTGATTTAGTCTAGGTGATCCTGCTCTGGCGGGGGGTTGAACTGAAGGATCTTTTGAGGTCCCTTCCAATTCCTAATGTTCTGTGATGACAGAGGATAGAGTAACATTGCTTTGTCTATCTCTCAGCAGGAGATTTGTAGGTTAACTTTGTAAAAGTGAATGTGAAAGTTGGGCAACATTTGTATTTTGAATATTCAGACTCTCTTATTAACATAGCTGTTTGAAAGAAAGGGCTGCACCCTGTTTTTGATGCAGACTGGTTCAATGATAGTAAAATACTTTTGGTTTGTATGTCTAGAAGGGCTATGGATGGGTTCTTTCCCCTTTACCCAGGGAAAGCATTTGTTGGAGCAGTAATCTGAAGTACAAAATTATTGATGCATTTAGGGATTGTTCTCATTTCTCTGACTTGTCAGAACATTCATATTCACAAAGGATGACTTACAATGCAAATAAATTAAAATGCTAGTCTCATCAGAAAAAAAAAAAAGAAAAAAAAAAAGAGTTATTTTCTGTTGAGAAGAAATGGTTTCTTATAACAAAACAAAATACAGTTATTGGTAGCTATGCCGTTTTTTAAACTTACAATGCAGGAATAGCTAATCACCCCAAAAACCTCTTTCTGGAGATTTCTTAAACAAGATCATGTGTGGAGCAAATGCAACATTGGAGTCAGACTCTTCGGGGAGTGAAAAAAAGCTACAAATTGTGCATTCTTCCCCTATCTCCAGTTTCTAGGGTTAATTTGGCCAGTCATGAATAATGCATTACAAGACTGGCTTCCTACCTTTTGAGATTCATTGTGCTCATCCAGTATAACTATTAAGACTCTCAGTCTGCTCTGTGCGACATATAATTTTGCATAACATTAGTCAGTATTTATACGGAAGTGGGGGTTCCTTAATAAATAGAGTTTCTGCTTCCAAATTACAAACAGATGACTTCCTGGATCTGCCTGGAATATCCACTCCAAAAACTCTGAAAACACTCACATCCTCTGTAATGACATTTAAAACAACTGATGGAAACCTGATTGGCCCAATGCATTAGTAAATAATGATGTCTAGATATGTCTTTGTCCTCCCAGAGAAGAATGAAAATGTGGCTTCCTCGGTAGATGTGTTTTGTTACGGTACTTGAACACAGCTGGTACTCTGAGGTCCAAGCCTTACCGGAAAACAGAAGAAACTACAGCCCTTTTCCCATCATGCTTGGAAACTGCAAGGTATTCTGCCAGCTGTATTTTCCACAGAAACTTTACGGAAACAGAAGATAGGACTGCAAGCACCAACCCTTGACCACCATTGCTGTTGCACTGTCACTAACCCCTTGGCATGGCTTTGATTAAGTCCTGACAAGGCTGGCCCAGACTGGAAGAAAGCATGGGTCAGGGACACTTTCCCAGTAGTCAGTATGAATGGGTACAACCTGATTTGGGTTTTAGCAGCATATGAAGGAGCTGTGCAGGATCCCTCGAGCAAAAATTTAGAGCACAGGCCCTGGCCCACTTTATTTTATGTGCTGACATAACTGCAGCAATGGCTCTCCACAACTTGTTGAATATGGCCTATGTCATGTATATACACGTAGGAGCAGGCATGGCTGTGGTACCACCAACCACTTTGCAAAGTTTCAGTGCCCAGAGCAAAAGCAGATCCCACACCAGGGGCAAGAGGCTCACAACATCCTCAGGGCTCCTCTTCCTTCAGGAGGGACAGGACACAGGGAGAAGATCTCTCTACAGGGTAGGACTTCAGTTTTAAGCTCGGAGTGGGTAGAAAGCTCCCTTGCCTTCTCTTGAGCACTGGGTTTTCTATGTACGCAAACACTGCACGGATAAAAAGCGTGAGGTGAGGCATGAAGACTGTTTGGAGCATGGGTACATTTGCAAAGAAAAGAAATAAGAAAGGCAATGCAAAAACTGTCCTCTAAATCATGCCATGTAACTGAAGAGTTATAAAAGCTCTACCTCTGTTAAGGAAAGCCAAGGTGAAGACAAAAAGGAGGGAATGATATGGCATGGGGTACAAATCATGGAAAACAGTGCAAAAGATAAGGATTTGGAAAGGTCCATCAGCGAAGGAACCATGAGAAAAAGACTAGTCCACATTAGGGGAAAAGTAATTTAGAAAAATATGCCAGTCAGATTAACTCCATGGGTTGTGTGAGGAGCAAATGCAAGAGAGGAGAAACAGGTATGCAGGAAACCAACAGAGAGGGTGAGGGTTTTGTACTGCATTTAGGTTTCTGTTAGCTGTTTTTGAGGCACGCCATGGGGGTATGCAGTTTGGAGGTTAAGTTGCCCACTTCTGTGAAAAAGAGGAAAGTATTCATCCTTTCCTAAGTATGAGGATTAAATATAAAGATTTGTGCCACTTTCTTCACACACAACTTTAATGCATGTTCTTTACAGAGGCAAATTAAATTATTAGGAGCTATACATTAATGCATACTGCTGTAGGGCATGAGGTTTTCTTTTTAGCTGGATAAACTAATTAAAAATAAATAAATTCAGAAACTAAAAATAACATGTCATTTACTGGATTGGGTTTTATCTATTTCTCTTTCCCTCAGGGGAAAAGTGAGACATGTTTAAAAAAAAACCCAAAAAGACCCCCACAAATCACAAAACCCTCCATGGAGTAGGTTAAGAGACTCAAGTAGAAATGCTGTCAAGAGGGCAACTTAAAGAGGTTTAAAAACACAGCCAGGAAGTCTGACAGTTTCCAGACTTTGCACTCAGTCAAAAAGTAGCTGAGCAATAGCAATCCTGGTACCTGCTAAGGTTAACACCACACAAGAGCCTATTGCCCTCACCAAAATGCAGTGCTACACTGGTTTGCTGATGTTATTTTTGCAAAATCAAACTCAACCCAGAAGAGTTTATTAAATGGTTCATTAAATGGTTTATTAAAGCAGACAAAAAACATCACTGAAAATTGCACTGAAGAGGGGTACTACAAAAATAGAGTACAAAGGTTGGTATAGTATAACAGAATTTAAATTATGAGGATTCTTTGTGTACAGCTACTGTGTGGTCATTGCTCCTGGATGTGTCCTTTCTCCCTGTCCAGAAATTACACCGGCTTGACATTGGCACCTGAGGACTTGGGGTATATCTCAGATGTGTAGTAATCTCATCATCTTTTGGGGGTGGGGGCTTCTAGTGAGTGTTAGGTTTGATTTGGCTGTATTCAGTATGATTATAGACTGTTAGTGCAGTAAATTTTAAATCCAGTGCCCCCAGAACATGTGCACTGTCGACATGGCATGTTTAATGTGATATAGCATGTGCTTATTTGGTGACCCTGCAGATGGCTATTGAAAGTTCTCTGTTTTTGAAACTGGCCCCAGTGAGAGCAATAAAGATCATTACCAGTGACAGCAGTTACAGCAGGAGCTGAGTTAGTGCCTGCTGGACTGACAGGCAGCCTGTCCCTTCAGCGTACCTATCCCTTCAGTGAGCTCAAGCCACTGCTTCTAGTGGATTAAATCTCTGTCCAGCGCAGGAAGAGACCATCACAAACTGGAGTGCCTCTTTGCACATACACCAGTCCTCTGTATTTGCAGTCCCCTTTGTTTAATACCTGCATTCTCTACATTAAATGGATAAGGTGTGACCATAATGATTTACCATTTTATCCACTTCCTCTTTTCACACTGCTGCATGGAAGAGTCCTTAGAAGCAGAGGCAAATCAAATCAAATCAAATTCGATCTTACTTTCTCCTGATGAGTTGTCTTCATCAGCAGTGGGGCTGTGATACTGCGTGCAGTGCTCATGCTTCAGTGTGCAGCGAAACACGGGAATTCAAAGTGGAGAGTCTGCTGTGTGACCATCAACATAAGCAGCTTGCTGACTTCACTGTGCTCTTCTGATGTATCTCTGCAAGGAATGAGGAGGAAGGGTTGTAAAAGACACAGATGGCAAAAGGAAAAAGCACAACAAAAATATGAGTTCATAAAATTTACCTGGACCCAGTAAAACATTTGGATAGTCTCCACAGCCATTCTTTTTCATCCATCAGCTTCTTGAACTGCTCACACACCTCTTGAGATACGTGTAGCTCATTCCATTCCACACTGCTACATCAAGTTCCCACTATTCTTGCTGCAAGAATGGGAAGAATTGGTGCAGCTGTAAGTAAAGAGCAGACAAAGTCATGCAGGGATTGACCTGCAAATTGGTTGTATGCTTCAGACCTGAGAAGTTGTCTGCTTCAATCTCACCTTTTTCCTAGAGAAATGAAATCTTTGCCCTGTGTCCTCAGTGACTTCCCCTCCGAGCAGCTGGGTTGACTGGCACAGTGGGGGAAAGCTGTGCAGTGCCCACAGGCAGGGGGTCAGCTACCACCTGTTCTCAGAGAGACATTTCTGTGGTGGGATGGGGCCTGCTACCGTTGAATAGTGACTCATTCATCAGAGCAGTACCTCCGCACCATGACTTTTTCCCTCAGGGGCCTTGTGGAGGCCCAGAGAATTTGCTCCCAGGAGTAGAGGGTTAGGGACCATTCCTTCATGCTTGGCTTTTTCCTGGCATCACGCTGATGGAAGCAGTTTATCAGGACTGACAGTGAGATGGTAGCTACGCACTGAACACTGACATTTCACCCCTCTCCCGATCCATAAGGCTGACAAGAAACAATCTGTAAAGATTTCCATCTTTCAGACACGGCAGCTGGCAGGCAGGCAGATGATTGAAAGCCACAGGTACTTGTTCGAATCAACAGAAACAAGAGTCAGCCGGGAAGTCCGATGCCTGAAGTAACTCACAATGCTAACCGACAGCAACTGCCATGTCTTTCTTCAGCTTCCCTCCAGGACCTGAGGGCTAGTTTCTTTCATGGCACTGATGTGTTCCTTCTCATTCCCATATGTTTGCTGTATTACACCAGCTGTCCCAGCAAATCCCAGCACGCTTACTACTGCAAAAATGTGTAACGGCTTTCAGTAGACAAAAGGCACTGTATGTAGGAACTCAAATGAAGGCAGAGAGGGGACAACAGCTCACTGCTACCTGCATGGCAGGTCTTGATGAAGCTGACCCAGGCTAGGCTTCCTCCAAGTCATCTTGCAACTCTGCTTCTACTCAGGAAGGGCTGCAGGCTCTCCTCACCTTTGCAGGAGGGAAAGGCACGGTTTAGCTTGTGATGGAGGGTGCGAAGCAGGGCATCATGGTGACCAACTGGGATGCTCACCCATGTGAGTCCCTCCCTGGGCTGCGTGATGTCTGTACCAGCCAACACGGCTTCCTCCTCCATCTGCAATTCCCCACACACTGTCATGGTCTTTGCTCATCTTGGCACTGGTACACCATGATATTCACCACACAGCAGTTTAGGCTCCAGGCTGTTCCACAGTCCATCAGCTGAGCAAGGGCCCCATCTCCAGGTGGAGATTTCTGCAGTGCACTGAGGAAATAACAATGTAAGCGGCCTGAATGGGTTCAAGAAGGACCCAGCTTGGCTGCTGTCACTCTGCTAGTGTTATGTGTCACACCAAAGTAGTCTGCAGCCTAGCTGTAACGATCAAATAGAGCAGCTGAGGACAAAAGAGGCAAGAAGATCAGGCCGTTATCAGAAATATCTAGAACGTATCAGCTTTTTCTACTGGAAATTTTCATAAGCAAATTTCTATAGTTAATGACATCAAATGAAAATTCTTTGCAAATGCATAATATAGCAAGGCTCAGTGAATCTGAGAACAGCAGATGGCTTATATACATCTGAGGAGTTTTTTAATATTAAACAAATAAATGAAGATTGGAGAGGAGTGTCAGTCATGCATCTTCTTGGATGTTTAATCAGGCAGTTGAGACATCCCAAATTTTAATTGCCTCTATTTTTTAGTGCTCCAGTTTAATTTCAAATTGCATAAATGAAGCTCTTTAATTTTTCTTGACTGGTTTGAAGTCTTAGTATTTAGTTTATAATTTATCAATAAGTTCTACAGGACATAGAAAATAAGACAACTACCAAAAATCCTGTTACTCATTAAAGTATGAGATCATATTTCTTTTTAATTACTCCTCATATAATTAATCATCCATCTGCCTGGATTATATTCTTCAATATTACAGTCATGAGCTCAAAAACATGTGACAAATTCATGGCAAGCTTAGCAGGAGATAAGCTGCGAATAAAAATGATGTGTTGTAGTGATTTAGAGGCTGCAGCAGTCATAAGAAAAATGTCCAGTTACCCCTTCATTTACCATACGGGGTCATCAAAGCACCATCAAAGCACTGAGCAGGACAATCAAGTTCTATTCTAATAACAGCTCCTTTCCCCCACCCAGCCCCAGGATTTTTTTTTTCCCACAGTAAATCCTATCCCTAATGGAACTGTATAGTTTTCCATGCCTCAACCTGGGGACAACTCATCCCAGAAGAGATCTGCTTTGTGTCACCACATTAAATAGACTAATATTTGGGATTTCAGAATGTACAGTGGTTTTGTAAACAATGACACAGCATGGGTCAGCGTTCAGCTCCGGTGAGTGGTTTGTTGTGGTCACATACAGCATCCTGCTCCACCACAGAGCTATAGGGCAGCAGCAAGGAAGAACATTCGCTGCTGGGAGGGGTTGATGTCACATCTGCAAGCCTGCCTCTTCACTTCTTTATAGGTCATGGGGATATGGACAGCAGACTGAAAAGGTGAGCGGGAGATGAAGCACTGCCAGCCCATCAACAACCCAAACATCAGAAGAGAGAAAAAAAATAACCCCTTTATTCAGACAAGAAAATAAAAGTTCTAAATATAAAACCTGTCACTGGGCCACATATGCATTAATTTTATGTCTTGTGAAGAATGAAAGAAGACAGAACATATTTGGCACCTTCTGATCTTTCTTAGTGTCACTTTACATCGTTTGCAAACAGTACGAATACGTGTTGCGCTTGGTGCACACATCTCTGCTCACCAGCCCGGTAGTGGTACAAGCCTCACACTTGCTCTGCTTTTGGGAAAATGAAACTCTCCTGCATTGTTTAAATGTAAGACATGACGGGTTAGTGTGATTTGTGAAACTCTGACTTGCCAAACCTCATCTGCCACCTAACTCACATTCTTCCCACAAACAGTTCTGCGGTCAGAAGGCCAGAGACAGCCACACCCCAGGAGGAGCCACTGGTAGGTTTAGCACAAAACCCCTGGTGTGAACTTCACCATCTACACTGAGCCTTTGCAGGAACAACTGCCAAAAGGGTGGTTTATTATAAAACAGGCTGAGCTCTGCTATCAAAACACTTGTGACAAATTTGGGGAAACAAAAGCAAGCCAGTGAGCCCTGCTATTGAAACTGTTGTTACGTCTGAGTTGGTATTCTTCACACTGATGTGACATGATTCAGCCTATCTTAAAATAAAATTTATATATAAAGATACATTTTCATCTGTACCATAACTTTGCCCTACTCAGTTTAGTGGCATGAAGAAGCGAAAATGTTGTGGGTGTGACTCCATAGACACAAGGGTTACTGGTACTCCTGAGTGGATGGACTATGATGATTCTTGCAAATCCTAGTGAGAAATAATCTGTAAAAACTCCTCAGACTAAAGCAAAGCAGGTAATAATGGTCTTCAGGCTTCTCTCTTTTCCTCAGGAAGTACAAGACATCATGGTTACATCTGCTTTGAGTGGCAGCAGATGGCTCCAAACGCCATCAGTGGTAAAACAGTATAAATGCAAGTGATTAATTTGGAAGCATGGAAGGATTGCAAGGACTAACTCCATCCAAAGTCAGAACAGGTCTGGCCAGAGTCCCTGAAGTACTTTCATTTGGTCATGGACTCTTCAGAAAAACCTCAGAAATTGCCTGTAAAATAATCATTGTACTTTTCATCTCCTCTGCAACACCAATATTAACATTATCATTAATAGAATGTAATAGTAGCAAAAATTATTAATAAGGATGTAATCACATTAATGTAAGTCTCATTGTCTTCTGAAAAAGCAGGCCTTTAGCAACTAGCCTCATGTGAGAGCTGCTGAGTAAATCCCAGTTTAAACTTCCCAGTCTGAAACTGAATTCTGGGTCTGAAGAAAGTGATTACAACCCATTTATAAAGGTGCCCCAAAAAGGGCACAGGGAGAAACTAACTTCCTAATGAACTCCAAGATAGAAAATTGCCATTTTAGGCTTTCTGTTGCTGTCAATCTACACTTCAGGAAAAGTGGTTTTAGGTGTAGTGAATTTACACATATAAAATCAGCTCTCAGACTTGTATAACTGCAAAAACACAGTGAAATACCTTCCAGTCTAGATTGTCAAAGGAAACTTGGGAGGTACATAGACCCAGGCTAAGAATACTCACTCCAATTATTTTACTGATTGGAAGCAACAATTGGTAGCATTTACTCCTTTTTCATTTACAGAAAACTTGGTTGTGAGGAATATTTGTTCACTACATCTGAGAATCACAAAGAAGGGAACTTGAAGTTTTTTGCTTAAGTTTTAAAAAAATGCCTTGTTTGAGAGCTCTTCCAAAGAGTGATGGCTAATTTTAGATGGTTCAGTCTTTTTGGATGGAAGGATCTTTGAAATTTTTGGTTACGTAAGAACTCACAGAGAAAGCTGGCTCTTGAAGGACACTGCTTATATATCGAAACAGATATAAGGAAGCAATGAAAGCTGGAATAGTATCCTAATCAACAGGTGGCCCTAGGCAGGATGTTCCTCACTGTTTGCCCTATAAACAAGCACTGGATTAGGAAAAAGGCTTGCCCTGAAGAAAGACGCAAGGCTAACAAGGGAAGGCAATCCATCACCTCACAGTATCTGTCAATCTGTCTTCCACGTAATCGCTCAAACCAAAATAATTTGAACAGGCATTTGGACACCTTAATGGGACTTGAACGCTAGCCAACTTCCATAGCTTTTCCAATCCCCCCACCAGACACATACCAGCAAACTCCAGGTAAGGAAAAAAAAAAACAAGAGAGAAAATAAAACAAAGAAATGCAGTTAATTACTGTGGAAACTTGTGCACACCCTCCCACCTCAAACCCAAACACTCTTGAGTATGCGTTGGCATGCGGTGTTCAGCTGCCTGATCACACACACAGCTATTTCTTCCCTCTTGGGCTGCCTGTGCCATTAGGGCAATGAAAGCATAGCACACAGCCAGGGGAACTATTCGTTACAGTTCCTCCTGGTTGTTCAAACCCTCCCTGTGTTTTCCACGCTGTTCCAAGAAAAGAGCCACCAGCCCTTAAGAGGCCACTAATGTCCATGGAAAGCTGTGCAGCAGTGCAGTCCAGCTTTCAATATCCTTCGGGTGAGTGGCATCCACAGCGCTGAATAAGGTGGCACTGGTAGTGAAGTGAAAAAGATTGAAAGTTAGTCTAAAAGTAAAGTTTGTCAGCATTGAAGTTAAGAGGTTGGCGTGGGTGGTGGTTTGATTTTCTTTCCCCCCACAATGCAGATTGGGGGTTAGGCTCTTACTTTTTAACTCTGTATTTAACAGCATTTACTCAGGATGTTTCTTCCTTGCCTAAAGGAATCCAAACTGGTCTTTAATTGCCAGGCAAAGGTTTTCTAAGTTCAGGTTCTCAGCTTTTCTCATTCAAGCTGTTCTGTTTTGCATGAGCTCATTTCATATGAGCAGAAAAAGGAACCAAGGCAGATTCTGTAGCTATAGGGGAGGAACAACCAACCTGAAAATAGGAACATCATTCCAGTTACCTCCAGCTTAAATTTTTTAAATATTTACCAGAATCAAGATTTAGTCTCAGCTCAATTAAGTCTATGCTCATGTCCTGTTTATTTCCTGCAGGAAATAATCGGCCAGTTATGGCAGTAGAATTCCAGTCTGCCTCCTCCCTCCTTCTCCCACATCCCCTAGTACGTAGATAAATCCACAGTACAGTAAATATAGTATTCAACATGTCACTTAAAACTTGAGACATCAGCACACGCCATCACAAACTTGCACCAAATACTAGTTCTTGTAGGCCATCTACTGGTAAAAAGCAGAACAGTACGAAAAGAAAACTAAGTTTTCCTTCTGAAAGACTATTTAATATAATCTTTAAGACACAAAGGGTTACCTTGCTGATCGTTGGATCGGCAGCAGGCAAGATGATTAGGCTCACATAAGCCACACCGAGTAAGCTGAGAGTATGGCCACAGCCTCCTTTTCTTCTCTCTCCAGCATTAATCCTAAAAACTATGTTAGAAGTTATGCCTCAGCAATAAAAGGCTGCATTGTAAATCCCTTACACAGAGAGGTCTAATGAAACTCTTGTTAAAACAAATTTTTAAGCCGTCTACTGGGTGAGCACTACCCAACTCTGTGTTCCTCTAGTTTGCTTCTGACTGTAGAACTTGATGGAAGATGTCAGGTATTGTAAAGAACAGAGTTCTCATTTCACTACACTGCAGACAGCACCCCACCGGCCCTGCCACCCCTTCCCACCTTCTCAGGGGTTTGTCCACCCCTTGCTGAAAGTTGCTCTCTGCCCCTTGGCTCAGCAGGGCATTTAAGCGCACCAAGACTCCAGTCCCGGGCGTAGGGCCCTGCCTGAGCTGTGCGGCCCGTGCCAGGCCATGGATCTCACATACCCTGACTTGCTAACATTGAGATGGCCATGCCAAGTGGACACAGGTTACAGAAGCCTCCTGATTTGTGACTGTCATGGGTGGAAATAAAAAGATGACAACTGTTAATGCACAGTATGTAAAAGAACAAAAATACACTTCTGCTTGAATAAAAGTTTATTTCACGAATCATAGAAAAACCATGGACACCATCAAATAAGGCTTTACAAGATAAAAGGATTTAAAGGAAAGACACATACAAATTCACAATAAATACACTGCTCTGTAGGAGACTGGACTCTGTAAATATCTTAGCTGCTACATGTACATACAACTGTAGAGCATAATATTTTTATTTTTTTTTAAAACACTTGGTTACTCAATTTCCATTTACTGAATGTGGTTGAACTGACAAGTGCAGAAATAATCTTTGATATTGCATGTTTAAGATTGTAATTACCTGGTAATGTCTTTCTGGTAGTCACAGTTAATGTTATCTTGTAGTTTTTTTTTAACTAATGCATTTCACATTCTCTTATGCAGCTGTTTCATGATAAAGCACAAGTTAGAGAGTTTTTACTCAAAACACCTGAGAAATGTACCAGCTTTATTCAGACATGGTACTTAAGAGTACAAGGTACCACAAAACAGTGCCGAGGTATAAACCTGAATTCTTCTTAAACTCCAAATCCCTGTTGATGTTAACAGGGTTTGGAAGCTGTGCAATAGAAGAGAGTTGTATTTGATTGTCTTAATTCCTTTTTGGACACCGCACAAAACCACTGTACAAATTTTTCAGCAGGTGTGCAGCAAAGCAAAGGGAGAGAGGAGGTATCACAGTGTGTTGAATAACTGAATGCAACTGCTACTACCATATTATCTCAGCACTGATTGGTTTTTCATATACATTCATCTGCTGTTCAAATTCTAGCTGGATTAAACTATCCATGATGGCAGACAGAAACTACTGTCTTTCCAAGTGAATGGCAAACTACCTCTTTACTCTATTCAGTAGCTACAGGAAAAGTCAGACTTTAAAGAAAAAATCATGTTTACATTCTTTTCAATACAAAGAAACAACTGTCTGTATCTTGTATGTTTCTGCTTGCTCCAGTTACTCTCACACAAATTCATGGAGGACATAAACCCGAATTTGAAAAGAACCAAAAGTGGGATCAGCACTTAACTATGCCCTCCAAAATTACTTATTTTTCCCTGGTATTTGCAACCTCTAGCTTACACTGCCTCCTCATATTTAGATACACCTCACAAGGTATAAGCACTCCAAACAATGCTCAATGTAAAAGAGAAACATTTTCATACACAGGATAACACATGTGCTTTTTAGGCAAAAATCTCCCTTTGCTACCATGCCTCCTGACTATTTTGGTCAATTTTTGAAATGACAAGATGGTCCTTGGCGAGAACCTGGTCACATACAAATATTTATGACATCCCCAAGAGTCTCAATTGTTAAATTATTTGAAAAGGACAGGATTTTACCAAGCCACGTGTATCAGCCTCTAGTGCTATCACAATACACAATATTTTACAAATAACACCCTAATTTCAAAATGTATGACTGCAGTGTTTTTCCTTGTACTACACGTGACTATTTCCAAGTTTAAAAGCATAATCAAGAACTCTTCCCTGGAAGAAAAACGCATTTTTCTGTTGCTTGCCTTAAAGTGTGATCCAAGACAATTATGACATTATCCAATGTAAATTTTTATATTAATGGTCCAACAGTGCAGAAGAAACACAAGATAGATCATTGTAAAGGAAAAGGGCCGTACTGGCTTGCTCTCATGTGCAGTGTACTCTCTCAGCTTAATTACACAATGCTGGCAAATAATTCCATTTGTAAAGAGCAACATGGCACCTTTGACACGATACTCAATCAAAAAAATAGACTTGCTGAAATGAAGAAAATGTTCCTGTATAAACTGGAGTATAATTATAAATCAATTCTTTTCTTTCCTCATCTTCACTGGGGAAATGGTGCAGGCTCTTCCGGGCTGTAAAACATTGTAAAAGTACAGATCATTTTACTGTTATCCTCCTTGACAGGATCTTTCTTGGCAAAGTAAGTTATTCTGGGTAGCATAACAGCAAATGGAATTACAGCAACTTGTATGTGAAGAAACATCTTCAGCAAGCAGTTACAGCATATTTTATTACAAGGGAGGGATAAATTTAATTATTAATTAAAGCCAGGACTGTACAAAAATCATTTACTCATGAGACTGAGTCACAGGCAGTACCTACCAGAGACACAGGTATTTGTTATGCTGAAAGAAGGGGTTCAGCCTAGTGAAAGTTGCAGTGCTACAGTGGACTGTGATGTTGAGGACAATAAAAACTGAATCCTCATCTGGTTTATCAGGTTGGCAACTCCACACAGGTTAAAATTAACAAGGGATCATAGAATGGTTTCAGTTGGAAAAGACCTTCAAGATCATTGAGTCCAACCATCTATCCAGTCCTACTAGGTCCAACACTAGACCATGTCACCAAGTACATCTACCCTTCTTTTAAACACCTCCAGGGATGATGACTCAACCACCTCCCTGGGCAACCTGTTCCACTATCTAACAACCTTTTCAGTAAAGAAATTTTTCCTGATATCCAACCTTAACTTCCCCTGATGCAACTTCAGACCGTTTCCTCTCGTCCTGTCACTAGCAACCAGGGAGAAGAGACCAACCCCCACCTGACTACAACCACCTTTTAGGTAGTTGTAGAGAGCAATGAGGTCTCCCCTCAGTTTCCTTTTCTCTAGACTAAATAACCCCAGCTTCCTCCACCACTCCTCATAAGATTTGTCTTCTAAACCCTTCACCAGCTTTGTTGTGCTTCTCTGGACACGCTCAAGCATCTCAATGTCCTTCTTGTAGTGAGGGGCTCAAAACTGAACACAGTATTCTAGGTGCGGCCTCACCAGCACTGAGTACAGGGAAGAATCACTTCCCTACTGCTGGCCATACTGTTCCTGATGCAGGCCAGGATGCCGTTGGCCGCCTTAGCCACCTGGGCACACTGCTGGCTCATACTCAGCCAGTTGTTGATCAACACCCCAAGGTCTCTGTCCTCCAGACAGTTCTCAAGCCACTCCTCTTCTGTGTAGCTTTGCATGTGACCCAAGTGCAGGACACAGCACTTGGCCTTGTTGAACCTCATGCACTTGGCCTCAGCCCATCGATCCAGCCTGTCCAGGTCCCTCTGTAGAGCCTGCCTACCCTCTGGCAGATCAACACACCCACTTGTCTTGGTATCACCTGCAACTTCCTGAGGGCGAACTCAACTATCTCATCCACATCACTGAAAGATGTTAAACAGAACTGGCCCCAGTACTGAGCCAATGGATATGCAAATGGCATTTCAGTAGAATGGTTTAGTTATTAAATAGATGAGTATATTTTTGCCAGCTGGAAACGCTTTACATTTTTAATCCCTTGGTTTATTTTCAAAAAGTCAAGGAAGACATTCTGCCTCCTTTTATCTAAAAACCATCAATTACTCATTGCAACATTACGATACGAAGTACTCGGTAGAAGCAGCTGTACACAGACTAGGGAGGTAAAGAATAACAACTTGAGATTTGGCACATGAGATGGAGAGGTAGACACAGCTGGCTGGAACAAGTTTGCTCTGCTAGAGTTGAAGGTCAATGCATCCAAAAGCTAGTGAGTGACCCACCTTCATGGTACCATGCACACGTTCATTACGTGTGGAGATATATATATAATACGTATGAACTCACACACACTGTGTCTCAACAGGACTTCAATAGGAGAATTGCCTGAGCAAGCCTACTTTGATCTGTAATGCAGTGTGTGTACAGGTACTCTAGAAGGTAGTAAACAAATCCAGAATACATGCTGCATTCTAATATTAGACTACAAAAGGAAAAACAGACTTTCTTCTATTTTCCCCTTTGTTTTTGTCGCAGTGTCCCTTAAGTACCCCACCTAAATCCTTAAAAGACAGGAAGCTTATGGATACTGACAAGGAATGTCACATGATTTTACTGCCTTTTCACAAAGGGGAGTAGGACTACATTATGCAAAACAAGGCACAACTTTTATTGCTACACTTTTTCACTGACCAGGTCAGCACAAGTTGCATTCCTTTATATCACTGTCTGGCTTTCCCCAATTAGGTGACTCTTTTGATTAGACAACGAACTTAGAGACCAAACTCAATTAGGTTATTGATTATGTTCTTCCTAGTTCCAGTTGAACAAGTAACACAATTTTATAAATATCTGATTTATAATATGAAAATGGTATTTCAGCAGAACGGTTTGGCAAGTGTGAATAAAGGAATAAAGTAAGTTTGATCTCTTCAAATACTCCTGTATTTATATCCTGGGTTTTTTGTTGGTTTTTTTGTTTTGTTTTGTTTGTTTTTTGGGTTTTTTTTTTTTTTTTTTACAGCAAATAAGTGTCAAACTACCAAAATTTTTAAACTTCATTATTTTCAGCTTGTTAGGATATAAACAAACAAATCAAAAGCTCTGTAAAATTCAAAAACTTCTTGGGCTGCCTAGAGTATAGAACTGTTTGGCACCATATTGCCCCCTCTCTGATATACCTGTGTACTGCCCAAGCAATATTTATAGGGTACATATATTTTCCAAGCAAAACTGAGAATACATTGAATGACTGTAACTCAGCTTGGAACTGAAGAAACCTCTGGAATTATGAATGGAGGATTTTTTTTTCCTTTCATTATCTTTGTGCAAGGGAGGCTAAAACTTTTACAGTGATCTTTCAAACTGACAGAAAGTCACAGCACAAACAATGCTTTTGAGTCAGTCTGCTGAAAAGACCGTGTAGAATGCCTTGCCTTTTGATGTCACTTTTCCTAAGCCATTCTATTTCTAGCACCAGTTGTTTTTTATAAGCCTATAAAGCTTGCAGAATAATCTTCTCAAAACTTTGAGAAGAGGTACTGAACTTTGACAGCTGAAAAAGAGGTCTGTCACCTTCAAAGTTTTTCACTAATGCTCAGCCTTAAAAAAAAAATATTCCATTTATAGAAAATAAACTTTTTACCTTCATTGATGAAGAAGTCAGCTATATAATATGTTGCTTTTACAGCTGATGGGGAATGGGGAATGGCTGTTGAATTCTTCCACTCAAAAGTATTTTTCTCTGGATGCCACTGGACACCATAAATTGGATATTTGTATGCTGCAATAAACACAAAACATGTAAGCAAGGTTACAGAGTTTTGTACATCACTTTTTTTGATTATTCATTTCAGAATATATATATACACAGTAAAAAAAAAAGTTTCAAGTCTATCAGTCTCAAAACTTCCTAGCTACTGCCAGCATCATACACAATATTTACAGTCACACAGGATATCCCTGGCATTTTGATGAGATACATACAAGTCTTCGGACTTCCCTGAAGGTCCAGTCAATCCAGGCACTGCTCCCATCTGCTCTGTGTCAGTCCTTAACCCTCTTACACAGAAAAGCAGCACAGCAGCTGAAGCTTCTATAAAGTGCTTGCAGGCACAGGAGATATCATCTGTCATTAGCCTAATCAGGTTTTCTGATGAAACTGCTATTCTTCTCTTCTGGAGGACAGCCAGTATGCCATGCAGAGGAATCCCATGGGATGACAGCTGAGCTGCTGGTAGTGCACTCATTAAGATAAACCACTCCTTAAAGAGCCAACTTTTTTCTTGAGGTGAGCAAGTCTGGTGCAAAATGTACACAGTACTAGAAATATAATTAAAAAGGCTTTTGGGGGAAGGCAATTGCCAGCATTGCTGTTAAGGTCATGAGGCATATTGCTGTTACTTCAGTATCCTGAGGAATGCTAGCATAAGCAGAAAGCAAGGAGCAACAGAGGCACATTGCACTGTGGAGGGATCAAACTACTACAGGATGAGTGCTGTACACATCACAGCACTTGACTATTCCAGTGCTAAAGTGTAACAGTGTATCTGGAAGGTGAAGGGCAGGTCTGAGTGAGCAAGTAGGTTCACAGATACATACTCAAAAGCTAAAATACCACTGCAAACAGCATGTTCCCCAAAGCCAAGGCACAGACAGGACTGATGCCCACCCTGCTATTCTAACAGCAAGCCTGCAGTGCAAACTAACATCAGTGTCACAACATTCTAAAGAACCACTTTGTCAGCCACAGTCTACAAAGGAAATTAATTTCCTTACCTTCCATGGTAGATATAAACTCCACTTCATCGGCGGTGTTAGTGGTCAGAACATTATAGAAATTACGAAGTTTTTCATTTTTGGTGAAATTCTGTGATAAGAAGGAGGGGGAAAAAGATGATGTGTTATTTTCTCATTTATTTCTAGTTTTAACAGACCAAATTTTTTTTGTGTTCAGGAAATAAAATTACTAAATACCTCCATGGAGAGGCTCCACATATGAAAGTTTGCTGTCAGCGGCTCAGTAGCAAGTGCATGTAATACATCATCAGGGAAATTCTTGAACAATCTACTGTTTTTCACAGCTATTGCAAAGAAAAACATGGGGGGGGGGGATGGGAAAAAGATACTATTCATTACCTAAGCTGCTAACAGATGGACGAATACTGAACGGGCAACAAATTTAACAAAATACATTAAACTTCTCTCTGTAATGCAGCTTTATGATTTCAGAACATGCTGCAAGGAAAATCAGTAAGGTTTTCAGTATGCTGTCTTCATATATAACAGTATGCTGTTTCACTGGATGAAGACTGGAGGGCAGAGGACCCAACTTTGCTACTTAAAAGTCTCACTAAAATAAGGGTCATTCTTTGCCACTCATTTCAGTGAGCTTTCCATTCACAACGAGCACAATGACAAAAACTTTGTAACGATGCATTGTCTACATAATGGATTGTTCACAAATTAAAAGATTAATTATTACCATAGGCTACATTTTACCAGGGTTTCTGAGCAGCACACCTCTATTTTAAGGGATTCCTCTGATGTCAATAGCATACCAGTGGGCCAGCAATGCTAATATTCACTGTTAGGAAAGATGCAATTTGAAAAAAATTTTACACCACCTGCTGCCCCAGTTTGATAGGTTTTGGACCAATGAATTTTGTTCAGCTTGGTAACAAAAAGGGACCTAAATCCACGTTCCTTTTGTGTTGATCTCAAACAGCTTGCACACATATCTCTGCTTTAGAAGTGAGAGTGCTGCACTGACTTTTTATAAGAGTCATGGCAACTTAAGAAAGAATTTAACAAGATTGTAATCAGAAACCTCCCAAATATATACCCTTGTGCATTTAATCCCAAAAAACACGACATCTCTCAGCAGAACTCAGACACAATGTATAATGGATTTTTCACCTGAGGTAAAGTTCAGAGGCAGTGCAAAACCATCTGTCTTGGTGTTAACAAGCAAAACTTTACCACTCGTGAGATAGGTAAGTGCTTCGTGTCCCAGACACGTTCCCCATACTGGGAAATAATCTCCTTTATCATTAGCCTTCAAAAGAAAAAAAAAAAACAAACAAGAACATAAGGAAAGAGTACTGAAGACTTTCAGAAAGAAGACTGAAGAGAACTTCCTACTCTTTTAGCTTTCTCCCGTGTAGGTGAGAAGTAAAACTACTACAGTAGAACAAATTGCTACCAGAGGAATTGTAACAGTTCAATTACAACTGGAATAAACACAGACTCCCTTTGTTTTTCTCCTAAAGTACAAAGGCTAGGGAATATACACATGTCCATTGAAGAAGTACACTGAACCTAATGTCGATACTATATTTTTCTGTTCTACGAGCAAGTTGAGAGCAACCTACAGAGAAATCACAGGATGGCAGCATTTCTATTAAAAAGGCAATCATAAGAAGGGACACAAAGCAATCTGCCCCCACTTGAGGGAAAGCCTGTTCATTACCATTCACACTTTTGTATGAAGACCGTTACAATCTATGTAACAAGGGCCCTCTGCAATGTCTGCACGCCTGTGCCCACCACCTGTGTTAAGAAAATGTAAACCCTATTGACAGCATGGCTAAGGTCTTATGTGACTGACTTACATGCTTCTTTAACTAGCAGGTTTGGACCTGTGTTCCAGAAAGATAACAAGATGTTATGCAACAGAAAATGGTGAGTCATTTTCAAAAGAATAAAGACTGGCAGGTAGGTGCAAGAACAAGAGAAGAAAGCAAAAAGTAGAAAAAGAAAACAAAAAGAGAACACTACTCGCTTCCCACCGCTTACCTAAGCACAGTACCTACATCACAGTGAAAACTGGTATTTGTATATGGTTTATTCCTGATACTAAGCAAATATTAGAGACTGGAATGTTTCAGAACTCCTGTTTTTGTGAAATCTGAGTAGTCTTTCTTAACTTTTTTCTAAACATTTTTAAGTTATGCATACTACATTGCCACCCAAAGAGCTGCTCCTCAAAAGCCATCTTTGAGGAAGCTACAATTACAGACTTAGAATACAAGTGTTACCCCACTGCACTACTGGTAGTATGGTAATAAAACCCACATAACTACTTCTCAGAGCTAAACATGGAAGATCTACACAAAGAAGGCTAATACTACTGCAGATTCTTCACGACCACCTGTCATGCATGGCTAGAGACACAGGACCTGCAACTCCACTCTCTGTCTTTAATGTGAGTGAGGAATAAAGGCACTAAAGAAAAAAACCCAAACCAAACAAAAAAAAAACACAGAATACAGTTTAAGAACAATTACAACTGACCTATAAGCTTTTATAAAAGCCCCCTTCCTTCCTGCCCCCCCTTTTTTTATAACTATTAGTCTGGAGACTAAGCATATATTAAACACCCAAGATATCACGTTTTAAAAACTAATATAGAAGCTGGAAAACAGTATTTAATTGAGGTTTTTGCTTAGCAAGAAAAATTTCTATTGATTTGGATGGGGATTAGCATTTCACATCCTATATTCAAATTAAAGTAGAGACAGACCAAGTCCTTTCTCATTGTGAGCATTTGAAAAAGAAGAGGGAAAAATGAGTCCTCATACATTTAAAAAAAAAAAAATTCAGGCAATGCTCTACCTGCTAATACTCTCTTGACTATCATAGCTTACCTTACATTAGTAAAACTAACGATATTTAACAGCGCTGATTTAAGTCTCAAAAGATGAAAACCAAAACATGGCATCATCACAAACAGCACAGAAAAGAGCCCCAACTTACTCATAAGGGCTGACTATGACAAACTGAGAATTATTTTCTACCCTTCATTCACCTGAAGCACACGTACCATCTAATAGACCTGCCTCTCCAATCACAAAGTTATGACACAGGCAACTCAGTCAATCATTGTGAAACGTCAGGGGAATTTTGTAACAGTACTGCAAACCACAAGGAACACCTGCCCCAGCGCTGAAAACCAAGACGCGTGCTGCTCTTTGGACACTGAGTGGTTTCAAAGAGACAGATGGGATTAAACTGTCTCACATCAAAGTGAGATGGTCTTCATGAGATTCAGGTTTAAGGTGACAGACTTAAGGCGAATGAAGACAGACAGAGAATAACAACAGTGGTGCCACAGGGGATTGGAGAGTAGGAAAATTAATGACTGAGTTGCAGCAGCTGACTGGTCCTGTGAATGCCAGGACTTGTGCTCTCCCTGCCTGCTCTTGGAAAGCCAGCAGCAAGGGTAAAGGGGAAGTCCTCACTGCCAAGAAACTGTTCTACCATGGTAACAGTTTAAGCACTACTCATAACTGGCTCTAGAACTGGAAAAAGTTTTCCAAAGTATGACTTCTGTGAATATTTTGATCAATGCTAGCTGAAAATAAAATTAAAGCTAGTAAGGAGGGAAAAAAAAAAAAAGGAAGAAAATTTGTATTTTTATCAACTTGAATACAAAAGATCAATTTGAATACAAGTCACAGGGATTGTATATAAAGCTCAGTGAATCTCCACGCCTTTCCACAATGCAAATTTTACTTCAAAAGGTGTTGATTACTATCTGAATAAAGCCCACCTCTTATGCTCAAAGAGAATTAAATCTTCAATAAGGATTTGGAGCCTTCCTGATGGCCTTTGAAAGAAACGGCTTATCCAGAAAGTCAATCTTTTGAAATTCCATCAGCCAATGATGATATAAATATTTTTAAAATAACTACTATAACTTTTTGAGTTTTCTTCCCACCTTTTTTCATGATATAAATTAAGCTAGTGCTTACTTTATAATTCTGCTATATTTACAGTTACCACTGCAAAGAAATAGATAAAACAACACGTGCTAATGTAGACGCCTTGTCTGACCTGCACACATATATTGAAATCTACTTATAGATAAGAGTAAAACTGTTTCACTAGCTGTAACATATATGTGAAGGGAGGCCTTGATGTTATATTGTTTATTTGAGAGTCTCTCTAAAATTCCTTCCGAGTTTAAACTTCAGACATAAGACCTCTAAAAATAATTACTTTTAACGTATATCTTCCTTGAACATTAAACGTCAACAGATTCTGCACTTTTGGAAGGTGTTGTTACTTTGGTGCAAGTTCCACAGCGCCATAAAGCCCCACATGACAATGGATAACAACTGTTGTCACCCAAAGAACTTGGGAGTTCAAGACCATGATAACCTATAACAGGAAAAAGTATCAGAAAGTTTGAATCTTAAGCTAGTAAATGATTTTTTTAATGCAGAAACCATCAATAAGCTACTTATTATCAGGCTTGCAGTGAACATACTGATATCGATGGAACACAATGAAAATACAAGCTTCCCTATCATTTTGAACTCTGAACAGCAACAGTAACAAGAACAGATTGTTCCTTAGTAATTACCTCTAATGCCTTGCGGTAAAATATCTTAGCAACCCTGGAATATCCTGATGTCTTAAGATCCACACCACCTCCTGGAAAAAGTACCCTGGAAGGCAACATTCAAGAATCTGATTAGCAATGTTAATCAAACTAAATTGTGGACAAAGTAGAAAAAAGTCTGGTAGAGTTTTTAAGGGTAGGATTCAAAATCTCTAGACAGGCATCTAAGCTTCCCTTATGGACAGCAGGGAACTAGTCAGAAAAGTCAAGAGAGACTCAAATTTGTTTTCTAGAGAAGACACCTAACTGGTTAATAGGCTGAGCATCCTTGTAGACTCTACTGACCGTACTAACCACCACTCACTTGTGATAGTTTAAATAACTAGTGCACGTGCAGACAGCCAAGTTTAGGTGTCTAAGTCTGAATCATGTCCTAAATCTTAGTGTTCTGCTGAAGTAGCCTAGTGCAACATAAGGAAGAAGAGAGTAAATAAAAACCACACAACAAGAATTTCAGCTAGTACGCCAAAGGGTTGCCTGCCATGACTCCTTCAAATCCTGCCATGACTCTTAGCTGGCTCTTCCTAACACTTTAAAATCCCAGCTACAACCTCAATTCATCCCATTCAATTTCAGTACAGAGGAGTTGTGGCCCTGGCAGAATGACCTTCTTCAGGCAGACAACACAGATGAGAAAGTTCCCATTAAAAGGGAAAATAAAAGTACTGTTGTCTGTAACCTTTAGTCACACTGGATCTAATACAGATGAAGGAGACAAAGCAATCTCAGAAACAATTTCAAAGAAATAGCACATGATCTTTTCCCACCACAAAAAGAAATAATCAGCAATGGCAATTCTCCACGTGGCTCCCCAAACACCACAAAAGAAAAGAAAAGCACTCAGTATAGTCTAGCAGAAGTTTCACACATACAAGTGATGACATGGAAAGTAACCAAGTGCCATCGGAGACAGTAACATTAAATAAAGGAAGCTGCTTCTGGCTGTAACAGTATCCCCAGAATCAAATGAACCGAAAGTGTGAGCTCTCCCTAACCCACCACAGCAGAACCCCAACTAGATTTACATCTATCAGGTGCTGATCTTTTACCAAAATGGCTGAAGGATTTCATCTACGTTTCTGGGCTCTGGAAACTGCAACCTGCATCACTGAAGTACTAACAAGCAGCTAGAAATAACTAACATCTCAAATGATGCCAAGCATTTCCAGAGTGCATGTGCATCTCAATCCTTATGGCCAGGTCTATTTTAATGTGAATGACACACAGAATCACACAAAAGCCACCAAATATTTGGTAGAAAAGTAGAGCAGTAGTCACAAAAATATAAATCAGATTACTCTCCAGTGCCAATATAAAAATGAATGTGGCTGAAGGTATTTTCAAAAGAGGCCAGATTATAGAATTCTAGAGAGATCTAGTTAGACAAATAAGGCAATCCTTACCTGGAAGTGGTGGAAAATTCACCTCACTTGTTCCTTTTGTTCAAATCATAAACTGGCCAATAGTAATTAGGAAAAACAATTGTCATTTCTGATAATGCAAAAAGGAAGTAACCCATTCAGTAGCAATGATAATGGCTTGACATTGTCATAAGGAGACTGAAATGCAGCTACCTGTATTCCAGTATCTCTAACCGGTTAGAAATTATGATGTTCGCTGTGAATTTCAAAGGCTATCCCAAGACTACATTGCCACTTCCATAAAATTCTGTCACTACTACAGTAAGTTTCATGTTTTTAAGAATGTGACATTTAATAATAAATAACGTCCAACTGCAAAGAACCTGGAGCTAAGCTCTTACAACCTGAAAGATCAATACATGCATCTTTCTTATTCTAATTTCCGCAGAATGGAAAGTCCTTCCCCCCAGAAATCTTATTTGCTATTTACACACATCTATACCATGGAAGCCTTTAGCAAACAGTGGAGGGCAACAACAGAAAATCTAGACTATCCTTACCCACCTACATAGCCCAAACCCAACTGCCAGTCACTACAAAGACAGAAGGTTAAGGAAAATGGATCTGCTTTGCCTAACTCCCTCTTATGCCTTGAGCTGGGTGGTGGGCTGGAAATAACAGGGGACTCCATCAATGACAGTCCCTCTGACAACCAGAGAGGCTGGCAGCTATGGGAATGGGATGAAATGATTCATTTTGTCTCCAACATTAGGAGTCACTATCTTATACTGCATGCCTTAGTGCCTGCTGTGGAGCAGAAGAGGCCAGTGCTCTACCCAGACAGCCACAGGTCTACATCTGCAGCCTCTACGCGTGTTGAATAACATTCTAGTATATGCATAAGTGTAACAAAGACACTAATGGTTTAAGACACTCATCTCATGACAAGTATTCCAATCACATGTTGTGGGCTCACATACAATCAAGCCTATGAAGCATAGCATCAGCTGATTTAACTCTTCTGAAGTGCACTTCTAGCACAAGGCAAATAAAAAAGGTTGTGACTTTGCTTTGACCACCATTTATATGCGTTAAACTAAACTGCATTACCCAACATTTAAAATGTAGGAAGAACACATGGGCAGACGGTTGCCATAGGTCAGCTGAAAAGTTAGAAAGCTTGTCTAACAAAGACCTGAGCCATAGAATCACAAGAGGCAAGACAGGCCATTCACATAGCAAGAGAGGAAACACCCAATGAGAAAAGGATAGAAGAGATGGGAAATTAGAAACTTTTATGATAAAGGAGGTATGGGGAGAACTGGAAGAGACAAGAAAGTACAGGAATGAGGATGAGACACCCAGCAAGTACTATTAAATTGCAAAATTAAGGTGATTGTGCAAATGAGGAAAAGGAAAAAGCAACAAAGAGGAAGTGAGCTATTTCACTTATAGAATTTTTAACCACTATAATGCCACCTCTGCCTGCCAGTGGACAAGCACAGGAGGAATGCTAAAATGAGCCTTGGCATTGTTACAGATTATATGCCATGTGCTCTTCAAGGAAGGAAAGGCAGCACCAGAGCAACGTCAAATGTAATAGTGGGTGTTCTGTCTTAGAACATAGTTACATGTCTTCAGTGCTCAGCACAACCTCTCAAGAGATCAGAAATGGAGCATTCTTGAGAACATGGCAGACCTCAAAACCAGAAATATCACATCTTTCAACAGAGAGTCAGAGCTTGAAACTTACCCATTGATAGAGTTGAATATTTTATCATATTCTTCATCTGAAAGATTTAATCTGAAACACCAAGGAAATAGTTAAAGAACACATTTTAAATATACACATTTAACCACAGAAATATCTATTATTGTTCTTGAACAGAAACCCAGGTCACAGAAAATATATATAAAGCATATGTTAAGCAGAATAAAATAGCCCCAAACTGAAGGAAAAATTAGACCCAGAACAGCTCAGTAGAGACTGAGTTTCCATAAGACTGAAAACAGAACCCTAGCAGGTACAGGTCAGGACTAGGTACTCTGAGCCCCCTTTGTGGGCACTCATCAAATCTGACATTTACATGAATGGCACAGTTGTTATTTCCTGCAGACTGGCAACTCCGGTTTCCAACTGACTCCAAGAAGGGCAGAGCTGCAAACAGTGGGTCACACCCATTCTTCAGCAAAGACTTAGTTGTGAGGTGGAAAGATGAGAAAGACCTCAGCATCAGCAAAACATCAGCAAGCCACTGTGATGGCTACACTCAGGCAGAACTGCTATGCTGGGTATATTCAAAGCATCCAGCTCTCATGCATCTAATTTAGTTGCCAGGACTAGAAGGCTCTATTCATAGATGAAGCTTCTGGTCAGCAGCCATTCAGAAAGCTCCACCAGCTACATGAGGAACACCAGCTTCTAATTCCGGCACTTTACTGGTGCTCTGATGGGACTGTGTCGACACACCTTATTATGATATTCTGCACCTGCACTGACGCTGGTTTTAACTTCTGACCATTATCTTTTTAACAAATTTCAGATTTTTTATCAAGTGTCAGTGCATTTGCTATTTTATAACTGATTCTTGGCTATCAAGTATTACTGTCAGTTCTGTTAATTACTCTTGCTACTTTTTACCCAACAACCAAAATACAGCACATGGAGCTGGTGATCCAGAGTTTGAGCAGAACTGAACTTTGGTTTCTTCAAGGAGTCCAACAGCCATTCTCCATTACTATGCTCTAAGACTATGGAACACGACTAACAATAGTATAGATGTATCTAGATACATATGCGTGGCACTATACATTAGACTGAATATAGCTAACTTCAAAAACCATGGATGCAAACTACAGGAGGTAATTTTACAGGTGAAGATAGCAGAAATTATAATTTTCAAAGAAAGGTTAATACCATAAGAATAAATATTAAAAATTACACATTGCAGTGGGCTGTTATTCTGATTTCTAGAACACCCTGCACGTTGCAACAGCTCCAAACAGTCTTTGAGGAGCCCTAAACACACAGAAGGGCAGCAGAACCTCTTTCCATCCGTCTGAGAGGGCACTCCTACGTCATTACCCGCCTGTAAGGATATTAAAATCTACCTTATGGGCACAACTCGGGCACCGGCAGATTCCAAAAACTTCACATAGGAAGCAGCGATGTAAGACCTCCCAAACTTGCGGAACTTCTTGAAGTGGCATTCCTGGGACAACACCCCTGGAGGGTCCAAGAGCGACAGTCAGCACCGCACAGTCCCGAAACACTGCACACTGGCAGAAACACATGGTTACAGCCTGACGTTTGCCGCCCAAAACACAGACAGCGAGGCAGCAGTTACGCCGCCTGGTGACGAAACCCCAGGCAGCACCTGGCGCAGGCTGGGCTTCCCTATCCCGTACAACTTCTCCTTACGTGCGTTGTTATTTGATGATCTTTAAACAAATCACGCAGAGCGTAAGGCAGTCTGTGAAAGCCTGAACCAACCTGCCGCTTGAGGAGACCTTTCGCCCCGCACACAAACCGCGGGCGGTGATCCCCCGCCGCCAAGGAAGGCAGGGTGCGAGGCAGCCCCCGGCCGGCCGGGAAACCCCGAGGAGCGGCCGCCGGGACACGAAGGACCGCCACCCCCCACTTCACTCGGCTTACCGATGATGGGTCTCTCGTTACCGCCAGCCTGGCGGCCCCGCGGCACCAGAGAGGCAGCGGCAGCACAACGGAGCAGAAGGATGACAATGGCGACGGCCAGGAGAGAAAGAAGCCCCGCGAAACGCCCCATGGCCGCGACTCCAGCTCCCTGTCGGAACCGACCGCTCCGTTTACCGGCGGCCTCACTCAGGGCCGGGCCCGGCCCGCCTACAGCCCCGCCGCGGGCCGCGCCGGGAAATGTAGTGCCGTGGGCGGGGCGCTGGGCGGCCGCGCCTGCTCCTCTGCCCGGCGGGGGCGGGAGCGGGAGCGGTGCCCGGTGCTGGGAGTGGGTAACGCTGCGATCAAAAGGGAGCGAGAGGCAAGGCCGGTTCGGCTAGAAAAAGGTTTATTGATGTAACGATGTTAATACGTAAAAAAATTAAAAAACAACCCCCCAAACCATTGAGCATTACATCGCGCTTACAGTCAGTAGTAAATTCCACGTGCATCGTTTCAGAGCAGCTGGCTTTTCCCTTCCTCAGAGGCACTGCCGGCCCACTTAGAGACGAACAACCCACTTGGAGATTTTTCATTTTCACTGTTGTTGCTCAAAGTTGCCATGCCCATCGTACCAACACCTCTGCCACTCATTATGCAAATCTCCCAATGACGTTGCGTCATTATTACTGGCAGCAACTCCCTACTGCCTATGTAACTTGTAAACTTAAAAGAAAATAAAAATTAACAGCCCCGTTAACTGCACTCAGTTTTCCCAACTTCTTACGCATACAGACTATCATTTAGTAACAGATTCAGGATAATTCTGATGACATTCAGGACTTTATATACAGCTGATACAGTCCAAACGAAGATTTATTTAAAAAAATCAGCTAAATTTTGTCCACGTGCATATACATATGCAATCAAACAAAGTCTCTGAAACATAAACCAGTGACAATTAAAGATTGGTTTCACAGGAGAAGTTAAGAATTTTCCTATTAATTGAAATACAATTCATTGCTTCACGCAGGGTACATCCAAAGATTAAAATTGAAGGAGCATAAAATTAAGACAAAGACTTCAGCTCTCCAGTTCATATATGATTTGGAACTTGAGTCACACACTTGAAGAATTGCCAGATGCCTGACTACTTAGTTTGTTTTCTTATAAAGAAGAATTAGCACTTCACTGAACTCCTCTATTTAAGGAGCTTTGATCATATCACAAAATAGTTCAATGTGAGAAAAAGAGAAAGATATATAAGAAAATGTATCTGTAAAATGTTTCTTCACATTTAGGCTCCGTATCAAAGATATCCTGAGAGAGAAGAATGAAAATGCACTTGAGGAAATGAGGGAATTGGAGGAGGAGTCCTTTTCAGCTTTGAAAGAACTTTGTGGCTGGTGTTGACCTTACCTCAGCAGAAGAAACTGCAACCAACAAGTACTCCGTGGCCCTTTCATAGATGATCCTCTTGCTAATAATTAACAGCTTCCAATGGCTTTTGCAATGATGCAGCATTAATGATACCCTAAACTATGATATTTCTCATTTAATAGGATAGTCTGGTTTCTCTCCCCTAAGCATATGTTAACATAACATCCCAATATCCTAAAAATTCCAAAATAACTGAAGTTAGCATTTCTAGCTACCTGAGAAAAAAAGTATGTTAGAAATTCATTTATACAAAGATTCAAATGGAAAGCTTCAATATATGTTTAAGCAAAGATTCCCAGCTTATTACAAAACAGAGTTAAAACCTGGCAATTGAACTCCAACAGTTGGTGTACTCACACAGATTTTACCAAAAACCTGAATAAAAACTAAAATAATGCTTTAGATTATTAAATACTGGGGATTGCTGGATGATACTGCTATGTAATGTGAGTGATAGCTTTTACACATGCAGTGTTCATATCTGAATCATGTTCCTTAAAAAAAAACTGGGTTTTTTTGTTTTCTTTTTTTTCTCATTACCTCTACAAAAATAAAGGGCTCCATAGAAATTAGAAAACTTTTCTCACAGTGCCCAACAGAACACAAAGACTGGCGAGGTGCCACTTAGTTTTTCTGAAAATAAAATGGAAGATACCTGGTACCTCCTACGCTGATGTCCAAAGTGACCTACAAGCACCCTTACACCTCACAACAGGTATTTTTCTCAAGTTCAGATCCACAAAGTATAATCTACTTCACCCTCCAAAACAAGTAGATACTCCAAACATCTAAGAGCTGTTGACCTGTAATGCTCATAAGGTGATCATGTTACTTATAGCTCGCCCACAGACAGAATCTCTTCAAAGACAGAAAATCAGAATTTTCAAGGTTGTTTTGACTCTCTCATACCAGTTCTTCCTCCTGATTCATACTGTTCTTTGAAGTATAGGTACATGGTGTTTTCCCTGTCTTCCTCTATAAAACTGGATGATTACTGTGCTAATTAGCACAAAGGGGAAGCTGCCCAAGCAGCACAAAGATTAACACAAATGTCTCGCTATTGATGACTAATTTTCAATGTGACACAAACTAACAGAACAGCTATTTTCCCTGAGAATCAATCCAAAACCCAGTCTCTTTTCACCCCTTGTAATTTAGGCTTGTAGTCATACTTCCGCAACAAACTAGTCTACCCCATCCACGGTCTGTTCTTTTTCGCATTCTATTGTCTTCACAAGCCAAGACACAAGAGCTAAGCGTAACGTTCTGGTCTGCAGTATTACAGATGAGTAGTCTCTAAAGACGTAACAGGAGCAGTATCAATCTCTGATATCCAATGAACTATTCAGCTTTTTGGCATATAAGTTAATCAATTACAGACTGTATAGTGAATACGTAGAATTAATTAATTTCTTCATACATACTGATAGAGTCCAGTTAGTACTAAAGTGCAGTCAGTATAACACTCAGTGCCCTGGAGGTTTCATTTACAGTAATTTCAAGTTTACATGAAAGATTTTGTACTAAACTTGTTTCCACTGCCAGTGTTGAAGAACTGGCATGATACTGTAATAAGGTTATTCCTGCGCAGCCAGAGAAATGCTCTGAAGATAATCTGCAGATGACATTATAAAATCAGTCCATTCCTTGGCCAGCTCTTCAATGGAGACTTCCTCCCCACCATATTCCTGTGGGAGAATGCTGACTGGGAAGTGTTCAGTGAGACTCTGCATGTAGTTATTTCCATGCATGTACACCTAGAATGAAATATGAAAAGCATTTACTTGGGTATGAATGCAACACATTCACTCAGTGAGTGAAAACAGGCGGTAAGGAAACTCAGTGCAAGACCTGAGGCCACCAGCTCGGATTGACTAAACAAGCGTATTTGCCCATAACGAGCTCATTAAATGAAGAAGAAGGTACCATGTGAGTGAGTTCTCTATGGGTGCTCAAACTCTGCCCTGCTCAGTGTCTGCAGCTTGATGAAGCATGGGTTACAACCCAAGAACTAACTACGTATTATAGAGCTGCAGAGCCAAAACTAACTATACACACTTGATCCAGGCTGGTTTAATGATACTGATGAAGGTACACACTACATCTGAACAGCTCAAGTGAGTTAAACCATGGGAAGGGATGGGGTTTGGTCTCATCATGATAGAGAACATGTACTTGCTTTTCAGTCTTTTCCAAGAAAATAACAGTGTTTGGCTCCTGCCCATTACTATCTTGCCCTGCCACATGCATTCAAAAACATTATGTAGTATGCGAGCACGTTCAGAAGGATATTCAGAAGAATCTATATGTCATTTCTTATGCTTCAGTTCCAACAGAAATTAGATCATGGACTACTCCACTTTAACCCTTGTAGTTTTTGGCTCTTTGCTTCTTGCTTCATTGTAGCTATTTTGAAGCATTGTTTATTACTTCCAGTCAGACACTTCTAGAGGCCTCTTACTAACACTCAACAATTTTCTGCAATTATTCTTACAAGGACTACAAGAATATGCACTCAAAAGGTAGTTGACTGCCTTTATCTAGCACTTTCTCATCAGGAAGACAATGAATGAATAGTAATTATTCCTATGAAGGTATAGGGACCTACCCTTAGAGGGTTCTTTTTAAGTTCATACTTGTAATTTTAAGTCAGGAAACAAGCCAAACTGCTTCAGTTTATTCCATGATCCAGGATTTCTGGTTTGCTTTCTTTTAGTCCTTCACTGTCTACCTGCCCTCTTTTCTGCTTTTTGTATTCTAGCAAATATACTCTGATATGGATCAGGTGGCAGAGGCTTTTTTTCCACAAGTATTAATGTGTTTGAAGAAGTGTCACAGCATCAGGCTCCTGGAACAGACTCCCTTTTTTTAACATCTTTTGTGAGTGAGGGACTGCACAAAGCTGGCAGCAGCAATCTTGTCTCTATCGTGTAACAAAACACAAATGCCAGGAAAAGGGGACTGGCAAGTAACAGCTAACAGTGACCAGAAAAATCTGGATCTACTGTCTTGGAGTGCAGGGGCTCCTGAAAATACACAAGAACTATGTGCTGAGACAAAAAGGGTTCAGAGTGGGAACACAATAGACAGGGCTGCTTATTTTGTATTTTAGTCCTGCTGTCAACAGTTCACAGTAGTTCCTTCTGTGCCAGCTGAAACCTCCAATATTCTCTTATGGCACAACAAACCAGGAATCTTGGCATGCTTTTGCATCCAAATACAATCAGGGTTTTCAGATTTAAAACTGTAGAACAATTTAAAGCCACCAAGAAGCTATTTGGGAAAAAAAAAAAACAAATCAACGTAAGCCTGACCTACTTTTGATGCATAAATGCCTCTGCGGGTCTTTCAGAACTAAGACATTCTCTTCTACTAACTCTGCAAAGCTTGGAGCATAACATCACTGTTCAGTGACAATTTCTCACTGTCAGTTACAGGCAATGCTGGGAGATCCAGGACCTATTTCTTTCTGGTTTTGCAGAATTCCTCTGTGACCTCAAGGAAATTGTTTAACCTCTCTATGCCACAGTGGTTTTTATCTTTAGAGAGACACTAACAGCAACCACTTGTAATTCACGTTACTGATAACTGCTTGTGCTTTACAATTAGATTCTGGAAGCCTATACAGCACTAACACACACAAATGATTTATGCTCTTTGGTGCTCAGGAGTACCAGATCCTAAGGGAAGTGCTACAGATTGTCATGTAAGGGTTTTGTGGCAGAAAGAAATATTTGAGTGCACTCACCCGTTGCTTTATTTTTTCAGTGAGAAAAGGCTTAATTAGAGCGAAGACTGGGTGGAAGAATAAAGGCTCATTAATCAAGTGGATACCTCGAACTTTTAGTGGAAAGGAATCCTGTCAAAATACATGAAAAACAGCATAAGAAAAATAAATCATTATTGAAAAGATTCCATTGTTAGGGACAAGCTTGTGAAAACTATCTACTCCACAGGCTACAGTATTCCTCATGACCATGCCCAATCCTGCACTTTGGAGTGTTCTTAACTTACACTGTCCTAACAACACTTACAGAAAAAACCAAACAAAACAAAACCAAACCCAAACAACCTCACATCTTGCTCCTTCCACTAGAAGGAAAAAAAAAATAGTGTGAGGAGAGGCTGACTACTAAAGAACCTAACCAAACAAACAAAACCAAAAAAAAACCCCCAATAAAAACCTCACCAAATTGCACCTAAGTTTGAACGTACACAGAGCTCAGCCTTTCCTCAGAGGTACAATTCTTCACAACACAAATTGTGCTGCTAATTTACCAAAAAGCTATCTAGCCATGCACTTTAAATTGTATTTTTAATTTAGAGTCAAGCCTTGAAATTACAGGGAATTTGCCCAAGACAGAAGTTCAGTGTTACAAGAAGATTACTGTCATAATGAAAACAAAAATTATGTCTGCTATACAGCCTTTATAACATGAAACCCTTCCACTTGCGTTCAAGTACATTTGTCCTTTTAACTTCTGTTTCTTCATGCAGCATAGTAATTTGCAAGATGTATTTCCTAAGGAAAACAGAGTCAATACCAAAACTCCTTGATTTTTCCTTATAACCATACTGAACAAAACTAAGACAATCTCAGGGTGAAATATATGGACCCAGTTAAAGCAATAAAAGGAATCTGAAAAAAATGAGTTAATGAGTTCTTAGAAAAGAACACTAGAAGCACACAAATATTTTTTTCTTTTCTCAATAGCTATAATAAACATTTAGAAGGTTGACAACCATGTAACAAACTTGAAGTAGGTCAAGATGGAAACATCACATCCAAAGAGTTTCATAGTTCAAGATAACTGATTGAAAGCTTTACTTGTAAGAGCACTCCTACTCTACCTCCTTTCTGCTCTATTTCAAGGTTTAAAAAATTCTGGCAATTTGTTTACCACCTCAGAAATCAACTGGAAACACTCTCACATCTTCTGTTCTCATGAGATCTGGTCTAGGACTATATGAACATCAAGAGTTCTTATTCTGTATGTGAAAAGTTGGGAATACCCACTAGTTTCACTGCAGTTTTACAGTACACAAAAAAGGAAGAACAGCTAAAGTTGTGATTCTATTAGTCCAATGACTAATCTTTGAACCTCAGATGTGAGCTTTACCAAATGGGAGCACCAGATGATATCCCTCTCTCATTTCCACATCACAGGCTAACAGTTTAATTATTACTTATTTGCAGTCTAACTTTTGAAGGAAAATGGGACTACACTGTAGCTTTCCTGTCAATTCTCTGTATCCTTCTTTTTTCTTCTATTTTTTTCCCTCTCAAATTCATCAGCAAATTTCAAGCAAACATGACAGAAAGGAACAAGTCTTAAAGACAATAAAGACCCTGAAAGTTTTGTGAAAAATAGAAGGTAAGGTAGCAGTGAGCTCAGCAAAATATTACTTATGTCGAGGGGCAAATGCAAGCAGAACATAAAGATTATACATCCTGTTAGTATCAGATGGATGCTCATGTAGCATCATCCATATTGGTAATAAGTTAGTACAGTCTTGTTTTTCACTTCTGGCCTGTACTATTTCTCATCTTCTTTGAGTCTCAGGGGCAAAAAAAAAAAAGCTTTTAATGTTAACACACAAAATAATGGAAGAGAGATGAAATGGGATAAAGAACACAGAGCCTTAAAAAAACTGGGCCCTTACACTCACAAAATTCTTGTGGTGTCACAGATCAGTGAAGTTCTTATAAAACATCTGCACACTCACTGCTATACAAGAAACACTCTCAAATCAAATTAAGTGCGAGATATGTCTGAGCTACCTGACTTTTAATAGATTTAAGATTTCGTTCTTGCAAGCTGTGTAGAATCTTAAGGTCTAAGGAAGGAAAGTTTCCCATAGCTGAAAAAATTACCAACAGATGAAGAAATGGGACCTATATCAATGAAGAAGTATAAAGCAGTATGTCATACTTACTGTGAGCACAGCAGCAATTTTCTTGGCCACTGCTGGACTGATTTGAAATGCATGAGCAAATCGCCACCCCTGAAGATCAAAGATAGCCTTGACTCCATTCCGCTGAGTCTCAATCTCCTCTACAATGAGTTCAGATGTGATGAGACTTACACGGAACACATCGTATGCTGTAAATAACTTGGGATCCCATTGTCCTGAAGAGTAAATAGATAGCACTGCATTACCATGAGGACACCACATACACCTGTACATTTGCTTGCTACTGCTTCTAATGTGCTTCTCAGGAACAAGACGTATCGAGCAATATCAAAGGTCCCAAAGTAAACACATTTGCCAGTGCAGAAGTTATTTTGTGTGCCTGCTCCATCACCCATCTGTTAAGTCTTTTTGTAGATGGTACCACCTAATGGCGTAGCATCCAGCACACGATTGTGACAGGAACAGCTTCATTCATTAACAGTCATGCCAACAGAAACTACAGATCATCAATCCAATCGATACACTTCGTTTTTATTCAGTCCAGTAACTCTGACAAGAGTCAGTGAAACCTGCTTGTCTTCTGGAGGAATGAGCAAAGAATTGCATGGGATGAGCCTTAACCCTAGCTGAAAGCTTCAGAGTGCACAACTTTCTAGTGGATTAGCTGATTATAAAATATTCTTTGACAGTTGGCAAAAATAACGTCTCTGTCCAAAAAAACCCCACAAATCTATACAGTAACATCTGATCATTTAACCATATCTTTTTAAAAAGATTATTAGGAGTGCATCAAACCAGCGTTGTCAGACAGGACTCTCTGGCTACATGTACATGGTGAAAACCCAGTGAACTTCTCATTCACATCTAACCTGAATGTTGGTACATAACTAGGTGGACACCTTTGTTTTGTTCTGTTCTCCCCCATCTGTGCTGCATCTGCACCAGTACCACAGTCCCAGCACGAGGCTCTGAACATCTTCATGGAAATAAATAACTGTTGTGACACTTAGACCCAAAGAACAACATATTCTCACGAGTTTTAGGCTTTTAAGACTTACTTTGATGCAGAGAGGAATTCCACTAAAAATAAAATAAGGTCGTCATAAATGATGGTGTAGCTTTAGCCGTACTAGTAAGTCAGTCAAATGATGTAACTGTTAGAGCTCAATAAACTCACCTTTATAATAATGTAATTTCTAGAAGGGAACATAAATATGTCCCTTCTGGTTAAGACATCCCGATATTATCATCTATCAACACTTGATGCTGTATCCATAAAATACCTTTATTTTATCACAAAAATTGTGATAATTAACAAAAAAACCCATAAAACCAAGCAACCAAAAAACCTCACAGAACGCCACCAAAACATCAGTGCCAGAGCCAGGCTTGAAACAGGTTGAAGCACTCACCAATTCTGTATATTAGAACTTTGCTTCCATGTGGGTCCCGTGATCGCAGGACCCCATGATAGCCAGCGTGCAAAAGGCCAAGGACAGAGGAGGGACGTAAATCTGCACTTATTTCTGGGCATTCAATTCTCCACTTTTGGTAATTCTTCAGCAACTGAAAAAAATAAACGTGGATGTCAGGTAAGCATTGGGTATTATATGAAGAGCAAAGTGAAATGGTCACAGTCAGGCTTTACTCATTAAATTAGCTATAATTTCATTGCATATTTTAAGCAAATCACTCCTGGATGCAGAAGGCTGCTATACTGGATCAAGTGAGTGAATGAGTTCTGATGAATTTAGAACCCTGTGAAATTGTTAATGGACTGCAGTTGTCATTTTGTGCCAGAAAAGAAACTTTCAATATGTAGAAAAATATGTAAAATAGATCTAAACCCAGAAGATACCTTTAAGATTACTCAATTTGATACTGCATCAGATTCATTTAGGATTTTATAATTTAGACATACAACATTTTACAGACAAACGTTCTCCTCTCTGCCCCACCCTTTACACCCCTCCAAAGTATGAGGGGATTTTGTACACGCAGTCATTAATAATTTTAGCTTACTGTTTGAAACAGGTATGATCACCAGCATGTCCAAAGAACATTTTCAAAGTCCCCCCTTACCCCTCCAAAATGTCAGACCATGACAACACAGTGGGTCCATTACACACTGGACAATTTCTAAACCATAGGTCCTGTTCTTCATCTGGGACACGATCACCCAGGTCCCTAAGGCTGGAAGGCAGCATCGTAAACTTGTTATGTCTAAAGCAGAGGAAGGGCCTCATGTTGAAAGGTGATGGCCTAACTCTAAGGAAGGATTGATTAAAGGCATTGCCTTCTGAGATAATGTCTATGTAGAGGAATTGCAGGTAATACTGTGGAAGGTTATCTTAGGGATGCATCATGAAAAATGAAGTTGGTGATGCAGTAGTTCTGATTTCTAAGGCTAATTATTGTTTCTTTAATATTAATTAAAAGGTGGTGGTAGAACCGCCATGCCCAGCAATGGAAACTTATTTAAGATATTTTGCATAGGTAAGGGGGAACTATGCAAGACTATCTTCTAAAACCCTGCTTCTCAATTCATCAACGAAATTCTGCCTCTGTTGTGTTGCCCATGCCAAGTTCTCTAGCACTGAGTTTGGAATGTAGAGGGACAGCTATTGCATGTAATTAAGATTCTGTATTAAAATTTAAAAACAGCTACCGTTTAGACTTCTAACCCAAGTCCTTCAAAGGAGCTAAAAGAATCAGTATTTTTCAGTATCTTGTTTCACAACCAAATGAAATTTAAGATTTAAATCTTAAAGGTAGAATGCACAGGCTAGCCTTTCAAATTGCCGATCTAATCTGATCTTCAACAGTTTCACAAATTAAATGTGTTCAACATAATGAAAGCATCAACCGTCTTTTATTACTGTTAATATGCACTGCCAGAAACTAATTTGCATTCATTTCTCATTTACTCCATATTTCACAACAACAATAAACTTGGAACAACCCTCAGCTCCAACTAACGCAACATAACGCTAAATAAATTACAAATCTCTTGTATCCATGCAAGTGTGATTTACTTCACCGTTTTCACAGGAAGACAGGTCAGAAGGAACCTCAGTGGATACTGAATTCATCCCTTGCAACATCACAGCAAGGGACCTGAGACTCGCCATCCTGTAGCTCATAGCGTGCTTACATTACATAACTAGTCTTGTTTCTTACCCTTCCCTCTACTTAAAAGTTTCTTGTATCACTTTACAGAAGACTTTTTTCCTTCAGCTTAAGGCTTTTCTGCTGAGATGAAGATCTTGAATTACTTTGAAGGTGTCTCAAACAAATTGTCGTGAGCAAACTATAAGGCATAACTGCTTGCCAGCAGAATTTACTTATCAATAGATGATACACTGAACAGAAATTATATATATATATCTCCTTCATGGAACTAGCACCTATAAATATTTATTTAGGAACAAAAATGAGAAAGTAATCTGCCACGCTAGAGATCTGACAGTGAGAAAGTTGATAAAAGCCTCATCCTAAACCAGACGCCATAGAAAGAAGCATTTAACCATTAGGAATATTATACTTGCCTCTGACTGCATTAAATCAGTTCCAGTCTAGGCTAACTTGAAAACAGAGAAAGAAAAAAGGTTGAGAGGGGGAGGGAATAGGGAAAATAAGTTAATTTGTGGAACAGCAATTCACTATAATTGTGGATAGGCCTGATGAGGCACTCTGATTATCTCACTGTTAGTGCCTGACTCTCCACAAAGGGCACTGTTTGAGCAATCCCAACTGCCCTGTGCCAAGCAGACAGCCCTGTCAACATAGTACGTTCTCTTCCTTGGACTTTCCCATCCAGACATGTAAACAGCAGCCAAATACAAAAACATCCTCAAAACAACTATGCAAAACATCTGTAGCTTTGTCATTTTTCTCTTTTCTAAAATCTGTTGTACTACAACTTAAAGAACCTAACAATTACATAAAAATTTTAAACACAATCAAGATTAGAATTAAAATTATACATTTGGTCTACACCCTGAAAAATCCTACCTTGACAGTACAGTTTCTTGTTTTTATGAATATTTACATTTTCCAAGTTGTAAACAACAAGGATTTAAGTTCTGGGTCTTGGAAGAAAGGCAATGGTCTTTGCAGCTTGCGGCACACTCAGGATCCTTACAAAAGACATAATTTACCTACTGGCAAGTCCATTAGGGAGTAAATATATGTTTGGAATACTTCTGACATGTTCCATGACATAGACAAGCAGTACATCTTTTAGATATGTAACATGGCTAAGCTCCAAACATACTTCCCTTGGCCAGAAAGCCATAAAGTACTGTGTAATTCTCAGATTTTGAAAAACTAATCTAATAACCTGAAATGATTTAGAGCTGAAGGTCAGCATTAGATAATTTTCCACAGCATCTACAGCTGGTTTTGGGACATATTCTGTAAATTTCTACTTACGTAAACAATTCCTTTCTTAGCAGCTGGACATACTGAAGTCACACACAGCTACTTACATAGGTAATCCTTAAAGCTAGCAGTGGGTACTTACAGTTTTAATATATTATGCAAAATTTCTAGTTGAACATTGTTTAACCACAGAAATTCATGTGATTTTTTTATATATATGTATTTAGACAGCGAAGAAAACCATATATATTATCTATAAGACTCAGTCTGGATATAGAAGATGAAGCAACACAGTATCAGGAAAAACAGAAGTATTCATTACCTAGGATAAAAAATGGCTCAGGTACTTATAACACAAGGAAAACATCTCAATATATAATTATCTGTGTTTACAAATTGAATAACCTACTTAGCATCTTCTCAGAATCTGAAAATAGATGCAAGGTAACTTGATAAATGGGGAAAGCTGGATGAAAAACTCCAGTGTCTGGAGTTAAGCATTAATTAAGAGGGTTTTTTCTGTTGAGGATAGCTCCAGATTTCTGAACATCTAAAGTTACTGATTAATCCAAGATTCATGTGCTACAAAATAAAGTGAACTTAGTACTTTACTTTGAATTAAAAGAACTAGAAAACAAAGTGCTTTTTACAGAAACCAGTATGCTTGTTACTGAAACCAATGTATTTGTATATGTAAATTAATTATTTTTTCTTGATTAGTAACTTTTTATTCACATTAACAAGGATGCTAGACAGAATTAGGCCTCTCCTGTGTCAGCAGCTGTACCAACACATAGAATATATAAGGAAAAAAATGTCTTCCATTGCAAATCTTTGGATAAGCCAACAGCTCAAACTGTAGAATATAAGCATGTATGTATTATACACATAAGCACACATCTTTGTGTATATATATATTATATAGGGGTGTGCATACACCTACATACAGAATTTAAACATAGAGAATACACAAAGAATTTTAAAATACTTTTTTAGAGGCATGGAACTTTCCCAATTCCATGTGAATTACCTCTTTGCCAGTTGGGAGAGGTCTGGCACATGCGTCGAGACATTTGGCTTGGCACAATGGGAAGAATGGCTGGCTGGTTTGTGTTTCCTCAGCAGGCAGCCCAGAGGCCCTAACAGGGCAACCTACTCACAGTACAATATACCAGGGCGTCTTGATTCTTCCATGAGTCAGAGAGCATCACAAAGTCTGGCTATGTACCTTTGCATCAACCAGAAGTCCTGAAGACATCCTAGATATTTAAGACAGTTTTGAGTGCTGTAACAATGAAGCCTTCAAAAGTCTTGGCACAGAGTTTCAGTGTTGCATTTTTACTGAATTTAAATATCTTTTTATCTTTTCCCCAGATTATACTCTATTTTTTATACAAGTAAAAAAAGGCAGTATCCCCAAGTCACTGATAATTAGTCTCATACAAGGGCTGTGGGATGCAATGCGAGGGCATAATAAAATGCACTGGGCGACAAGATTTCTGGGGGAAGGGAGATACTAGTTTTCTAGACTCCACTTATCACTACTGAAGCCAAGTGACAGTGGTTTTGAAAACAACAATGAAGTCAAAGATACACAAACAGCTAGTACATTAAAAAAGGGGATATATAAACCCATTGCTTTTGCCCCTCAGTTTATAGCATATATAGCAGGTAGGTATATCTGCACAAATTAATGAGCAAACACCATGCTCAGCTCAGCTATGAGTTTATATCCAGACTGAAATGCATTTCAGCTTTAGCATCTCATCCATACCTAATCTCTAATAGGGATTACAAAGGCATGGAACAGCTGTAATGATATAACACTGTTGCTTCTGAGTGTTAATTTTTGGTATGTAGTTAAGTATTGCCTAGAGTTGTCACAGGACAAGAAAATTTCTTATTTACCTACTGAAGGTTGTTGTGTTTCACAGTCATTGCTAGCCTGTGTCAGATCACTTTCTCTTCACTCCTACAGACAAATCTCTGCCAGTTTTCCATGCAGACTACCTTAACACTTTCTTACATTAATGCATTTGAAATCCTTTTGTGGAAGGTATCTGCTTAACTTCACATCTCCTTCTGGAACCTGTACTAAAGTGGTTTCAGGTTCACACATGCATCTTCAGCCACTTTCTCTGAAAAGGCACTGGGCCAAGTTTAATCCTTCTTGTGATGCAAAAATGCAGAAGCAGATTTCTCTTCTGACTTGAGAATAGTCTACTGCTGAGCTTAATGAAATAATCGTTAGCTTTAAAAAATACACACAGTTCTAGCTCATCTTCCAGTTCTTAAAATCCAGCTACTTGTTCCAGTGGTGGATTTTCTTCTAGCAAGACATGTATCAATACATCAGTATTTGAAAGCAAGTCTGGAATTGCCACTGGAAAAATGTAAAAGATTGTGGTTGGAATGAGTCATCACAAAAGATTCAGAAATGGAATGTCTTGCCACAATCTACCTGACTCCTTTTCTGAAGCATTTCCAAATGTTGAAATCAGATAAAACTGGGTCAAATATTAACCGGGGATGCATCAATAAACAGACTGCTCAGGTGCCAGACTCCTGATTCATATTTAAGGCTAAATATAAGCCCATACTAAGAAAGGCGCTTGACGACCTTTGTTTATTGGTATTGACAAGAGCCACAAACTTTGATCATGCCTTAGCTGTACACAGTAGTACACAGGAGCCCAGTGGGCAAAGAGGAACTGTACCAGCCTGCACTCCGAACTGAGAGGTAACATCAGACCAGGGTGGGAGGGAGCAGACACTGTCTGGACTGATGGCAGGAGGGGTCGGTCTAAGATGAAGTACTAACATAACCTCTGCGTGAGGTCAGACTTCGGTTAGATAAATACACATGACCACCACTGGCTTTTGCACAATAATTCTCTTGGGCCTCAATACACCAATTGCAGAAAAATACATTCCTTGAAAAAAAGAAAAAAGAAAGTTTTGCTGTTTTTCTTCTTCCCACGCTGCGAGAGAAGTAACCTAGAAATGAGTGTCAGCTGGTATATGAAAGATTAAAGTACAAATAGCTACAGACCTGAAATTCTAGATGGAATGATTAAACACAGATGGGTTTTGAACACCAGAATCTATTCATTCAAAGAAGGGTCCAAACAAGAAATTTCAAAACTTAGCAGCTTGTGTAGACCCGAAAATTCTAAAGACATTCTGAAAAGACTTAATTTTTCCAAAGCAGGTCCCCAGCACTAGAGGGCTGACTCTCAAGAAGAGTATAGGAAATCTGCTACTTCATAGACTCCATTTCTAAACCTACCCTGGATTCCACACTCTCGAAGATTAGTCCTTCCTATAATACAGCTCAGAATTAATCATAGAAAAATGCAGAAATCTATGGTCCAAATTTTAAGTACCACTATCATGCAGGATTATCAGTAGCAATCAACTGCAATGCAATTAGGAGTGGATACTTAGGGGTTCATATTGCCTTCATTAAGCCCTACTTTTTGGAACAGAGGAACACAGGAAAATAAAACGGCTTTTGTTGTGAAAGAAAAAAAGTCACAGTCCTACAATTGCTTATGTCAGAGCTTCACGTTAACAATCTCAGGAACTTCAAGCAAAAGTAAGATCCATCAATGTCCAGAGGAATCTGACTTGACTTACTAGTTCTTCTGCTGAGGAGGAAAATTTAAAGTTGTAACACAAGTCTCATGAGCCAAATGAAAAGAATGTAAAGTTTTACTTTCAACCTCTAGGCCTTTCAGCCTAGAGAAGAGAAGGCTGCAAGGGGACCTCATTGCAGCCTTCCAGTACCTGAAGGAAGCATATAAACAGGAGGGGAATCAACTTTTTAAAAGGGTACATAATGGCAGGACAAGGGGGAATGGATTAAAGCTAAAGGAGAGAAGGTTTAGATGAGATATTAGGGGGAAGTTTTTTACAGAGAGAGTGGTGAGGTGCGGGAACAGGCTGCCCAGAGAGGTGGTAGATGCCCTGTCCCTGGAGGTGTTCAAGGCCAGATTGGATGGGGCCCTGGGCAATCTTGTGTAGATCCAGGCCTGGAGGTTGGTGTCCCTGCCTGTGGCAGGGGGTTGGAACTCCATGATCCTTGGGGTCCCTTCCAACCCAGACTATTCTATGATTCTATGATTAAGGACTTAATTTCTCACACTCTTTTTAGCTACCCTGATCCTGCAGTATATCCACATGCAAACAATCTTCTCCTGTGATGACTAAACTTGGAAAGTCTACAGTAGAAAGAAGTCAGAAACTAAAACGTGAGGTCTGTTGGGCAATGCTATGTCATCAACATCAAATTCCACTGAAACAGAGTTTCCAGCTGGCACAAGGGAATAAATGTTTTTGCCCTGGGAAGACTTGGAAATACTTTGTGTTCAGAAGGGTTAGTGCTTCTTATCTTTCTGTAAAAAAAAGAAATTATTAATAAGAATTTGTACCTTTGGATATTAAAAATACGCACACTGTCTGTATGGCAAACAGACAAAAGTACCAAAGCTAACCAGAGCCTTAAAGGAATGTTGTGACTAAACTCCAAATGAAAACAAGTTTTTACTCACAGCTTTACATTAAAGTAATTATAAACTCATTGCAAAGTGAGTGTCATTGCTAGTAACACATAACCTGGGCCTGATGAGCATAAGGATGTCCTTTAAAAGATACTGTTTCCTGATCAGAGTCGTGACCTTATGTGCTTCCTGTAACCTCATGTTACACAACTACTGTACCACACTTACCGTAACTTTACCTTACCTCACCTGCACAAAGCCAGCCAAAAACCACTCGTTTATACCGCACCACACTGACAGGCAACTAGTTACACCCTGAAACTCCCTGCCTGGGCTTGGCCGGCCCAAGCATCACAGCACCCACTTGACACCCACACCTTCTGTCTCTCCCTGCCCCAGCAATACCCCCCGGCCTGCTTTTCGGCCCCTCCAACCTGACCATGCTACGGCATCGCCCCGATCCTAAGGCGAGATCCCCAGAGACCGCGGGGTACGAGGCCCGGTGTGCCTGCGGGACCCTGCCCAGCCAGCAAGGCAGCTGGGACGCCCACGGGCCGAGTCCGGCTGGATGACAGCCGCCGCGGGTCCTCCCCAACGCAAAGGGAGAGGCCGCCGACCACTCTTCATCCTCAGCGGACGGCGGAAGCCCCCAGCCCCGCGGGGGGCCGGCGGCGGTGCCTGCTCTCCCGGCCCTCCTTACCCTCCAGGCCAGGTCCAGGTGGAAGTCTCGGGCTCGCAGGAACCTCACCAGGAAGGAGTCAGAGAGGGGCTGCGAGCAGCACTGCCCGGGCTCAGCCTCCGCCCGCCGCCGCAACTCGGCGATGGCGCTGCGCACCCGCGGCGCGTGGTCGGGCAGGTCATTGAGGGGCGCCGCGGCCGGAGGCCCCTGCGACATCCCGCTGCCGCCGGCCGGCTCTAAGGCTACAACCGCGCTCAACCCCGCCGCCTTGCTTGTCCCATTGGAAACCAAGCCGCGGCGGAGGTTTGCCGGGCTGCCTCCGCCCCCGGCAGGGCTTAACCCCTGAGCACCCTCCCGGGTCGGAGAGGTAAAGGGGAAGAAGCAGGTGTACCGCGTCTCCAGCCGCCCCGGCTGCAACGGTTACTCCTGTGGGGTTGTTTTTTCCCACTTTCCTGGGCTTAGCCTCCGTTTATAATTTTACGCTTCAGACCCATCTCGTTTTCCGCTTGAAATTCCGAAAAAGTGCCATGCCTGCTCCCCCGTGCGGGTAGAGGGAAGGTCCTACCACTGGGAGCCCCGCGGCACCTGTGCCCGGGTGGGGTTGAGCTCTGCGGGGAAGGACCTGGGGGTCCTGGTAGACGACAGGTTGTCCATGAGCCAGCAGTGTGCCTCGGTGGCTAAGAGAGCCAATGGGATCCTGGGGTGCATCAGGAGGAGTGTGGCCAGCAGGTCGAAGGAGGTGATCCTCCCGCTCTACTCTGCCCTGGTCAGGCCCCACCTGGAGTATTGTGTCCAGTTCTGGGCTCCTTGGTATAAAAAAAGACAGGGATCTCCTGAAGAGAGTCCAGTGGAGGGCTACAAAGATGGTTAAGGGCCTGGAGCATCTCCCCTATGAGGAAAGGCTGAGTGAACTGGGGCTGTTCAGCCTTGAGAAAAGAAGACTAAGAGGGGATCTTGTTAATATTTAAAAATATCTCAAGTATGGGTCATGGAGAAATAGCCAGCCTCTTTTCAATGGTCTGTGGGGACAGGACAAGGGGCAATGGCCTCAAGTTGGAGTACAGGAAGTTCTGCACCAACATGCGGAAGAACTGTTACACAGTGAGGGTGACAGAGCACTGGGACAGGCTGCCCAGGGAGGTTGTAGAGTCTCCATCTCTGGAGATACTCAAGACCTGTCTGGATGCCTACCTATGCTATATATCGTAAGGAACCTGCTTTGGCAGGGGGTTGGACTTGATCTCTGGAGGTCCCTTCCAACCCCTATGATTCTGTGATTCTGGGACTGCCCACTAGCCTGGCCCTCTGCAAACTGTGGAGGGTGGTGGCCTGCCTTTGTGGGAAAAATAAGCCATCGCTAGGCTGCCTTAGTCTCATCATGGCTGGGAACCGCCATGCAAAAGGAGAGGTCGGTGTTGGTGGAAAACTGCCTCAGAGCACCTAATCGTTACGGCAAGTATGCAGTAATAGCAGTATGTCCACTCTGCCTAGAGAAAGGATGGGGAGATTGAACTCAACTTCAGTCCAACTTTGCTGCCCAGCAGTGAGTTCAATTATAGAAGGTGAAGAGTTCATTGCTGCTATTAGTATTCTTATTGTAACCATTTCCTTTGATTAGGTTTCCTTTGAGATCCCTGGCCTACTTAGGCTAAAAGCCTTACTTCATTTAACATACAATTTATCAGGCCTATTAAAAGGATTACAAAACTTTGTTCCAGATTATCCTCCCCTTCTCTGCCTGCCTACATGTACGCTTAATACTTCCTTACACTTTGATCATCATTTTGGACATATTTAGTCTTGTCTCCGACTGTTACATAGTGCTGAAACAACTACAGGTATTCCCCTTAGTTTTATGAACCTAAACCAAGTCTACCTAACTAAATACAGATAGAGGAAGAATGAGTGTGAATAATCTTACCAAAAAAAAAGGAGCTTAAAGCAGGAACTCACGGGACTGAACAGGAAAGATAAGCTTGCAGGAGAAAAGTGTTGCAGCAAAGGATTAAAATTGGGAAAGCGGTGTAGCAGTTTAGAGGTGGACGTGTGAATGGCAGGGAGGAGGAAGCTGTGAGGGAGTATGGACCTGTCCAAATCAAGAAGAAAAAGCAAGCTGGAAATACTAGAAGAACAAAGAGAACTCAATGTGGAGAGGGCAGCAACAGCAGGCTGTACTAAACCTTTTGTTTAGCTGGACAGACCATCCATAGGAAAAATGGCATGCAAACGTGGAACCCAACCACAAACAGGACAAACAAACAAAAAAGGATATTGCAGCTAGGCCATGCAATGCTTTTAAACACCAATTCCTAATTTTTTAGCACTAAGTTTCCATCTCATTATTCTTACAATGTAGGGTTTTGGTGTAAAAACAAAAAGGGTGAGAAAAAAGATACTTTCTATTATACCCTTCAGCTGTGTGCTCGTAACCCTTAACTAGCTCTTCTACAAAATTCAGATTGTGATTTTGGCTGCATATTTGACCCAAGTTAGGTTTACTAGTGGTTTCAGTAATTTCCCATAAGACCAGGTTACAAAAACATCTGTAAACTTGAAGTTTGTATTAACTCTGTGAGACTGGGTTTGTAACACTAATGAGAGCTCCTATCTCTGACAGTGAAGATGTGATATCATCAAGGCTTCGCACAGAGGGGCCAAAGTGTCCAATACTTGACCCTTCACCAGAGCAATTAAGACCTGTTGTAAGATGAGGCTTATAGGTAAAGTTTTTGGTTTGTTTAATTACATCTGGGATGGAGCTCAAGAGCCTGAAAGCTCTGTCTAAATAAAATATGCCTGTTTGTAAACTTTGCCTTGTTTGTGACCTTGGACCGTGATGATTACTGCTAGAACAAAGACTTGAAATTGTGACAGTATCTCTTAGATGTTCCCTTTGGTGTACTCTTGTGACAAACAGACTTTTCCCAGATAGCTGGTATGTGCACTCCCACCAGCAGAAGCTTTACATCCATGTATAACCCAGATCATACTCTTAACAGGTCTTCTGTGGCAAACATTCAAGAGTTATGTAGGCAACTATCATAGATTGACTGTACAATATATGTGTATTTAAGCGCCTTTCTTTTACAGCACACTACAAAAATCATAAAAGGTTATTGAGTTCCAACCCTAAAATAGTAGTTTTATGTTCTTTCTGTGAGTGATACGGGTAAATAGCAAGACCTTCTCTTTCATGTACACACATTTAAGCCAGCATTAGCATGCAAATGGAATATTTAATTTTCAGGTCTTTGATTTTTTTCTTACAAAGAATTCACATATTTCAAAAGTGTAAATGCAGAGTTGTGAGTCAGGAAATCAAGACAGTAATTGGGAGAATTGTTTTACAGGGTGCCAGATGGCTTGCTCTTTCCACTTGCCTTTTTCCTCAAGGAAGCGCATACAAGCTAGAACAAAACAACCCTACTCTGAGAAAAGAAAAAAAAAAGTTCAAGTATTTATTCTTCAAGCTTATCACATATTCCAGGGTGGATATGCATTTGAGAAGAATTACATTACTATTTGTTAACTAGAGCCTGTCAGGTGGAAAAAAAAAAAGTATTTATCACTCTGGTATTTATTACATACAGGTAAAAATCCCCCAGTCCTGTACAAGCAAACTCCTATACAAATGCAAGGTTCCAGTGAAATCCAGAGCAGACAGATGGATCAGTGGGACCACCAGTTTACCATGGGACTCTGGTCCCATAGAGTACTTTGTAATATTACCATGGAATAAATAAATCATTAAGCAAAGTTAAGCAAATTTGAATTGAGAGAACATTACTGCATCTGAAGGCTGGCCGTTTTGTACAGGGAAAAAAAAATATATAATGTTTTCCATCCTTCTCTGAATCAATAGTGTAGGAATCCCTCAGGAAGGGGCAAAGTCTTTCAATGAAACTGAAACTCCAAGGTATAACAGGTCCGGTCGTTGCAATAAATGATTTCTGATTTTTGCCTGAATTTCTCCATGATCCATCCTCCTTCTTGCATGTCTGCTCACTGGTGCTGATAGCATTGCTCAAAACTTTGGCAAACCTTTTCATATTGTGCTAGACCTTAAAGTTTATGATATATTGTCTAGCAGGGATGGTTGGTGACTCAGCAACTTAGCAATAGCCATTAAAAGTCTTGCTCTATAATATAATATAATTTGGCAATTTCATCTGGCAGTTGATGGTAGATACACTCGTCTTTGCTTTTACAGCACAATAGATTATTTGCAAAACCATCTTGGTGTAAAAATAGGGGGGTGTGGGCAGAAAGTGTAGCATAAGCACAGCCCAAGCTTCTAGTTTAAATATATCTAGTTTATTCTGCTCTATAAGACACTGCAATCTTGGTGTGGGAAGAGATGATAAAAAACATTTGTGATCAGGAACTGGCAGGGTAACTCAAGGACTGAGGGGGAATGAAGGGAAAAGACTTTGATCCTGCTGTCTTGCTGTAGCAAGAGCATGAATCATCTGCACCAAACGATTTGCAGAAGTGATGGTTTATTTACTGTCAGATTTATGGGCATCCCTTTAAAGTCTGGGCATGTTATGGAAGACCCAGCCCTGGGGAGAATACACATCACACTCTAGGTGTTTATAGAGAGGAAAGCCTTGCATAGGTTTCTTAACCATTGATTCTTCCTCCTTTACAATAAATCTGTGCCTTGGGTTCACCCATTGGCTGGATATGTGATTAAACACTTAAAGTGTTTCACGACTTCTGTCTGACCATGCCTTAGGTCTGGCTGGCTGTAGTCTCCCTCCCTGCGACTTCTCACAATTTTTTGCTGCTTTTGCAGATGGTCAACTTTTCCACTGTACAAGCATGCAAGTGATAAAAGATGCTAACTGACTCAGGTTGCTGGGGCTGGCAGCCACTGAACAGCTGTGAGAAAAAGCAGAATCGATCAGGTGAGTGCTTGTGCATTCACATGCCTTGTCTCCCCTGCATGCTTTGCAGCACAGGGTTACTGCCTGCAGCCTAGCTGCCGCAGCAGCAGTCTGTGAGTTACCGTTTGCTGTTGCAAGTTTTCATTTCCTTCACTTTCAATGCCAAGGACTCAATGAAAAAGCATGTTGTTTCAAGGTGGGGCTCTTCGCTGCCCTGTACTGAATTTGATTGCACTCAGCAACTTCTTTGTCCTGTCAACTTTTTTGTCCTGTTTACGGTACGCAGCAGGATACACAAGGTAATAAATAGAAAACTTGGCAAAGAAACAGTACCCAGAGCCCTGACTTAAGTAGTTTTTGCCTGGGAAGATGATCTAAATGGAGTTTTACTAGCATGGGAATTAGGTGCTGACTGTGCTCTCAAGATGTGCCCATCTTAGAATATTGCACAGGAATTCTTTGCTAAAATATGTCAGAAAGAGAAAAGAAAAAACAAACAACAAAACTAACAATGAAACAAATTTATGTCATTAAAACATAGTCACTGGAGGAGAAGGGGATTGGTTGTTTCATATTAATGTCACCTTGATGCTTAGAACATTTGCCAATACTGTAAAAGTTGCAGGTTTGATTCCTCCCTCTGCCTCTAAATCCTTGTGTCCAAAAAGCATGCCTTAAATGCTATAAAGGAATGCTGTGAGAACACTCCATCCCTTAGCTATAATACACATAGTTCTTTAAGATTAATTGGGTTTTAGGCCATAATAAGATGAAACCAACAAGGCAGCATAGCAATCAGAGTACTAAATAGCATTTAGAAGTAGGAACTTCTGTTTGGGATCCTGGTCCAAAAAATGTTTATATATTTTACTAGTAATACACACAAAGACATCCAGAACAGGGAACTGCCAAACAATTCTCCTGTCATTGAATTGCTGTTGCATTGGAAGCCTGTGTGAGGCATGGAAATCTCACAGGCACAGAAAAACGTTGCTTTTGTCCTTTAAAAGGGGGACATTTGGGGAAAAATAAAACGTGCACTAGATATTTACAGCAATTGTTGGTAAAATATTACTTTAGAAATAAGTGTGCTAAGTATAATTTAGTACATAGACACTACTGTACTAAAAGTTTACTTCTGAATTAAACCACTGTATTGTATCTAAAGGCAGAAGTGAAACTCTTACAAAGGTTTTTGTCTCTGAAAAAACAGGAAGAATAATAGAACCGCAGTGCTGTTGACAGTGAAAACAGAGGTTACAACCAGTGAAGCTCAGTAGTGATCTGTCATTACTGATCCAATGTTATGATATAGATTCTGAAGAAACTTTAAGTTATCTACTTCCAATTAAGTTACCTCCAGAGGAAAAGCTTGAAAAATGAGTGTGATCTCTACATATTAGAAGCAACCTCAAGAAGTTACATTGATATTGTATAAACTTATAATACATGAGAATTTGAATAGTCTAAACCCACAAGATTTTAAATATTGTAAATAAAGGTAGAAAGCTTTTTAAAATTGAAATTCAAAGTCAAATCACGATTTTAAGGTTACTGTTGGTTATTTTCCTGTGAGGGAAAATATTTCATATAGAAGCTTTTGAATTTTTTTGCTCCTTCTAAACCTGACCTTACAAAGAAGAAGAAAACAATACAAAAAGCTACCTCAAAAGTTTTTAGAGTTTCCTTTTTTTCTGGTGGGTTTGGTTTTTTTTTTTGGTTTTGGTTTTCTGTGGGGTTTTATTTTGTCTCTGTGTGTGTGGTTTTCTCTGCCTGTTACCTCCTAGATCATCCTTCTGACAAAAAAGCCTATTTTTCAGGTGGCTTGTGGACTGAGGTTTATACTTGAGGCATGTACTGATTGGTCATGAAATAATACACTTTGTAATTCTCAAACAGGAGGATTCAGTTCTGCTCAGACTAATAAAATGGAACAGGGAACAAAGCAGCTGTTAGATATATGATGCCTCTCTACTGTTCAACAGCTTTGAAATGTTCAGAATCACAGAATGACAGAATGACTAGGTTGGAAGAGACCCTTAAGATCATCGAGTCCAACTGTAATTTTTTATTATAATTTTTAATTAGATTTTTTTAATTAGAATTTTATTACCATCAGCTTGTCTGCCCAAACCCACCCTATATGAGGTACATTGCTATATGGGGTAAGGGTCCAAGGTAGTTTTCAGGCAAACGAGAAGGGGAGTGGAAGACAAAGAGTGAGGGGCTGCAGGAGTGGAAAAGCTTGAGAAGCAGTGCTGTGGAGATTCAAACCTTAGTAATTAATCTACCATGGTGCTGTTAGGCTAAATGACCCCAGCAAAATTAATGGTTAATTTTATATTCTCAACATGTCTGCATTTTCTCTAGTGATCAATAAATGTAGGTGATTACCAAAGCTGTGGAGACAAGGATGGCATTGATGAGATTTCCACTGATGTGATTTTCATTGATACATAGTCACAGAAAAAATAAATAACTTTTTGGCAACTCAGATGGCACTGCAAAGTAATTTCCAGGGTATTAATTACTACATGGTAAACTTTGTTCAACTGAGGCTGTGAAGCTTTGAAGACACTGACTTCTCTCAGAAATCCACGAAGATTAAAGATTCCAAGTAAAGCAGAGTCAGAACTATGCATGCTTTTCACATGAAAACATACAGCATTGGTTCTCCCAGACACAGGTAAAACAAGATGAAGACTGTAAATAAAAACTTAACATTGAAAAGGGCACCTGCAAATACTGAAAAAAATTATCCAACTGCACCATGAACACATTTGTGCATACAGAAATATAAAAGGTAAACATTCATGATTGCTTTTCACTTCCTTACCAGACAATCTGATGTGTTTTACTGTCCTTATTTTAGTCTTGTGGTTATTATAATACTATCTACATTGGCAAGCTAAATACAGACTTTTCCTTGGGTCTTGTATTTTATTAAGGTTTAGGTTTTTATTTGGTCTATGCTTTAAATAAATCATCTTTCCTGATGAATTTATGCAGCTCTCATTCTGATTCTAAATAGGAGATAATCCAGTATATTATACTGTAAAAGAGTAAGGGGAGACACAACACAGTCCTTCTTCCTGTTATATGGAAGGGGCAGATTTTTATTTCTGGAAAACACAGAGATACAAGTCAAGCTGTCGTCTGCTACTACTGACATTGTTTATACAAGATCACAAGACGTGCAAGGTTGTAGAGATAAATAATTACAATAAACAGAAGTTATCCCTTGTCTATAATTACAACTACTCCTTTTACAACACAGAAAATGCAATATTGCAATTTTTTTCCTCCTCTTTGAAAAATCTAAGTATTTTCTCTTGTAAACCCCCCCCCCCCTTATTTTTTTAACTCTGCTATTAATCAATTCTGTTAGTAGATATTTTAACAAGCAGTTTTAGGTTGCACCAAGCCAATTAGATGCAACCAAACCACCATCCTGTTTGAAACAATGAGCCTCTTCTTACCTACACAAGATTCAGACTGGCAAAATGTAATGTGCTATGACCAGAATCAGGCCACTGTAACAAACCACTGTGTAGAATCTATGCATTGTTTACATCATGCCAGGACTAAACCAGTAACTCAAGCTCTCCTATCTCCTTGTGTACTAAGTATCAATGCAGCAGGTATTTCCCAGGCCTTGTCCCTACTGCTAGACAGGTTTGTGAGGTGGAGAGGAATATATTGCATTATTGCCTTTTACTCCAAGTGGGAAAAAATATTACTTTGCTGTGGTTCAGATACTTAGATAAAAATCAGGCACCAATAAATGCTGTGTTTTACTGGAAAAGAAACTGATGTTTCCCAGGTAGAAACACTGGATTCAACTCTCTATAAATATGCCTTACAAATATTCTTTTGAGTAGGTGAGGAAAATAGCTAATTACCCTAATTTCTCTTCCACATACTGGATTATAAACTGGTCTATGCTGCCTCTAATGGCTACTGTCTCAGCACAAAGAAATCTTTAAAACGAGCCGTTGACAACCTTGTTTCATTTAATACCAGCTTCTCCTTTTCCAGGTGAAGGTGAGTTGTCCCCACTGACTTTCACAAAGTACTTTTAGCAACCATGTGATAGCACTGCCCACTGCCTTGATGATATAAAGGGTCACAGGCCTGGGCATTAATACTTTATTTCCAAAAGAGCCCAAGCATGAGAGGTCAAGTTGGAGCCACAGCTTGTAGATAGACTTCCATTCCTTCCTTCTGACACTGTATCTGTCCTGCTTGCTGGTTACCTGGGATCAAGGTGAGGTAAACTTTGGGGATGAGAAAAACTACCCAGTGTGAATCAAGACTAGATGACAGTGCATCTCCTGCACTGGCTTAGGGATATGTCAATCTAGGTTGGAGAACCTCCTGCAACGTAGGCACTGAAGTCAGCTCTTCAGTACCGCTGCTGCCACTGGGAGAAGTCAAATTTTTTTCTCTTTGCAAGACAGCAAAATTGTGGAGCTCTGGAGAAAAACTAATTTTTAAATAAATTCTGTTGATTCCATTTCTGTGATTTTCAAGGGCACTTTTCTTGAAGCTATGTTGAGAAGCTACTGTTCACCATTGGCTATTGGAGATCAGCAAGTGACTGTTTTCAGACGATTAATCTAATGAAGCCTGTTTTCCAGTGGATCTGTGTTTAAAGTTCCTCCATCATCCTCAGCAGAGTAGGCCTGTTGCATTCTCTGTCCAATGTGGTCCTGGAGCCAAGGTCAGACCGTTGCCTGGCAGAGACAATGGTGCTGTGCTGGGTGTGACTGACACACGTGCTGGCCTGTGAACCTGAGCAGACAAGAGAGAAATGAGGACAGATGAACTCATGCTGCAGCTCTTGAGGGGACAGAGAAGGTCGCCTCTGCTTTTCCTTCAATCCTTTTATGTTTAAAGGACTTAATGCCTTTCTGCCAAATGCAGTCAACATGAGCTGTCAGGCTCTAAAGTTATGAGGGGGAGAGACAGGTCAGATACTGACTGATGGACAGACAGATGGGCAGGCAATGTGATCACATTTATTTCCTTAAGGTATCAGATCTGTAAACCATATGGGAAAATGTGGATCATATGTTGGTGGGTGGGATTTTCAAAAGCTCCTAAGACCCAGAGCAACAAATTTATTTATGCACCTCATCTTAACTCGGATAAAAGGAGAATTAGATATTCAAGTAACATTAAAAGTCTAACCTAAATGACTTTAATAGGATTTGCTGTATCGCTTGAGTAGCCTTAATCCCTCTTGCTGTATTTAAAATGGGAGACGATAGGAATTTGGGCACTAATTTGAAAGTCTACCACTTTATAAAGCTTACATAAAAGCACTGATAATGCCTGAAAACCTTGAAAAATGTAATGCCACAACATCAGATGCCTTAATTGACATGCATTGTCTTAATGGTAAACTCTGAAAAAGCCTTAGATGGCTGCCAAACATTCAACAGTGAAGCTGTGTCCCTGCAAGTTTTTACATTGATCCAGGCAAATAAAAAAAATGGTTTGGATAAGAGATCTTCCGTTTTCCATGCCCAGTCAAAAAATATTGTATTAAAATATATTGTATTAAAGCATACTCTGTGTCAGAGAAGATGACCAGTGAAATGTTGCAAAGGCACAGTCAAGGCAAGTCTTCATTTGGTGTGTAGCAAAGAGTCGTATGACACCGTAGATAAGGTGTACTGACACTGTCAAGACCCATGCACAAATTTTAATTGATAACTCTGTTATTTTGCAGAGGAAAATGGACAGAGTGACTACAAGTATAGATATGATACCCATGTCTGCTGGGCATTGTGAAAGTAAGACTGATACGCATCACTACCAAAATAAATTTCCCCTATTCAGATGGAAAGCAGTGGGTCTATCCCACTAATTCCATTAGTGGGTCCATCTTACCCTTGTATTAATTTTTTCCCAGTAAAGTTTCTTTGTAAGAAGAAGAAGGTGTTTTAAATTTATTTTTTTTTAACTGAGAAGAGTCTTTTTTATATATTTTTCAAATAACTGATTTAAGCCTGGGATGTAAATAAATCCACCCAGAGGACAACTGTCCATTTACTGCATACCAAGATTACAAAATTTGTTTTCATTTTATATTGTAAAAACCAAAACCTACAAGAGCATGTTTGGCTTTGGATTTAAAATGTCAGGTGTATATTTAGATATTGCACTTACAGTGCCTAGAATGTCAACACGGGAAGTTTCAGGAAAAAATTAAATCCAAATTGGTAGATCTCTGTGAAAGCTTTGAGTTAAATGAGGAATACCTTCTGCAAAGAAATGACTCTGAGTGGTTTTACTGCAAAACCTAAATGAATGGCTTGATTTTCTAAAGTGCTTAAATGGGCACAAAGTACCAAAAGAGAATAAAGGTATTTCTGAAAATTATGTTTATTGAGAAACTTATCTCTAGGAACTTATAAAGAAGTTGGGCAGAGACTAAGCAATGCAAATAGTTTAACCCATTTAAATTCTAAGCATTAGGGAATTATTTGCCCATCTCCCCAACAGTAAAACCAAAGCTAATAAATAACCACATTGCATCATCTTTCCTTGCTACGTTCAGGGAAATCCTGTTTACTTAGACCCTTGCCTGCCATGTGAAACAATATTTGAGTTTATGAATGACATATAAACTTTAATCCAGGTTGGCAATTGCTGGGTATTCACTGACTCAGCTGGGTTAATAAATGAATTAGGCATTTTTATTCTTGGTTTATACTGTTTCTTAGGTGAATTCAACTGAAAAAGAATGATGATGCTGTCTATATTGCCAAAACTAATCAGAGTCCCTATAGTGGCACCATTACAGGAAACATACTACAACCACTTCTCTTTTCTGTCAATGTTTTCCTTTCTTTTAGTGCATGAAGGTAGCCAGAGGACACAGGTATCCTTAGACAATGAAACAGTCCTTCCCTGGGATGTCCTTGAAGCTGTCCAGGCAGAGGAACTCGTATCATATCAGTGAAATTAAATGAAAGGCATGAGCACAGAGGAAAAGTAACTTCATGAGGTGGCTAAACCACAAAGGTGTCTGTGATTCCTCCCAAACATGTAAGATGAATAATATTATGTATGCGTCGTTGGCATTATGACTGTGATCGATGCCACTGCATTACCTTATCCTCTAGAGTTCTGTGCAGGCACAGAACAACAAGTTGGTCCTTGACCTCAGGCAGCCAGCATTTACACATAAAAAAGGCATAAAAAGACAGAGTTAGATGTAGGATAAGAAAACAGTGAAACCAAACAAGAAGCATAAATTACTGTATGTGTGTAACATAGCTCCCAAGAACCCTGGAAATATCAGAAATGTCCCAGATGAGCTCCGAGGAGGGACTGAAAGGAGAAATCTCTTTAAGTGGCTATTCTTTCCCAACAGTGAGGACAAAAGGGGTTTGAGTTTAATTCTAACTGGTAAGGAAATGCTGATGCCATAGGTGAGATGGCAACAGTAAAAAGTGCTTTGATTTGAGGATAAGCATCTTAGGTTTGATGTGAAAGAGAAATGGGAGCATAAGGATGCACAGAATGAGCTAACACTTTCACATGTGCACAAAAATAAATCTTTATAATAGCCTCATGGGTAGGTGTCAACAGGGAAATACTGATGGTGACAAGAACAGAAAAAGGTCTCAGGAAATGAGACAACAACAGCATGAACGAGAACTTCAGGTTTCTGAGTATACAAAGAGAAATTTATCCTGGACATGTTATACTGAGAGAATTAGATAAAAAAGAGGTATGAACTAGGGATGAAGATACAGTGGATCCTGACAGATGTTCAGGTATAGACAAAATGACAGGCAGAGGGATGACATCTGTCATGGCATCAAAGAGTAGGCAGAGATGGGTTGGGCTGCAAGGAGGAAACTGCTGACTTGTCTCCTGGGAGAGGAAGACAGGAAGACATAAAACTATCTTAGTTGCTATTGATAAATGTTTTGGAGGTGAGAGGTGGATGTGACGATCATATAAGAGTATGACTGATTGCACAGAAATAAATGGTATTTGATATGTATCTGAGAAGCCAGCACGAGCCAGATCCTTCTAGAAGCTATGCTGAGGCACATGGAGGACAGGGAGATGATTTCAGGCATCCAGCATGGCTTTTCTAGGGGCAAGTCCTGCCTGACCAACATGGTGCCTTTCTGCAGTGGAGTAACTGCTTCAGCAGACAAAGAAAGAGCGACGGATGTCATCTATCTGGATTTCTGCAAGGCCTTTGACACGGTCCCCCACAACATCCTTCTCTCTAAGTTGGAGAGACATGGATTTGATGGGTGGACTGTTCAATGGATAAGAAATTGTCTGGATGGTCTCATCTAGAGGGTGGTGGTCAATGGCTTGACGTCCAGATGAAAGACGGTGACAAGCGGTGTTCCTCAAGGGTTTGTACTGAGACCAGTGCTATTTAATATCTTTATTAATGATATTAACAGTGGGATTGAGTGCACCCTCAGCAAGTTTGCTGATGACACCAAGTTGGGTGGTGAGGTTAACATGCCAGAGGGATGGGATGCCATCCAGAAGGACCTGGACAGGTCTTTAAAAGGGGGAAAAAGGAAGACCTGTGGAACTACTGACTGGTCAGTCTCAGGTCTGTGCTTGGCAAGATCATGGAGCAGATCTTCTTGGAGGCTATGTTCAGGTACATGGAGAATAAGGAGGTGATTGATGACAGTCAAGATGGCTTCACTAAGGGCAAATCGTACCTGACAAATCTGGTGGCCTTTTATGATGGAGTGACAGAGACCTTTAAAGGTCCCTCCAACCGAACCCATGCTGATTCTATAACCGTGGAACAGAGCACACACTGTACTCTATCTCAGAATACTTACTAGTCAACTGTCTCTTGTTGCGAAGGGGCATCTCAACTTTGATTTCTAAGAGAGTTATTTCCATCTCATATTAGCCTATTTTAAAACTGAGTAAGAGGTTTTGCTTCCAAACAAAAATAACATGGTTTCAATACAGATGCCTGGGGCAGCCTGTTACTAACCTCCTCCTATTTGGAGAAACAGGGATTCACTCCAGCTTTTGTTTGCTTGCTTGTTTGTTTTGCCTTACATATTCAATGTTAATTCATACCAACCCCCCGGATTACTCATCCTTTTTAATCATCTTTATTCTGTGAGAAAGCCTGCTGAAAAACTATAGCAATTAGGTTTTTGGGACATCTATCTTTACCTGCTATTTCACTTTAAAAAGCCTGCAAAGAAAAGCATTTCTCTTCCCCTTTCAAAGGCTGTGTTGGTCTGGCTTTCAAGCAAGGTAAACGTCTGCAATTCTGCCCTCAGACTGACTTCTCTCTAAACTTCCCATTTTCTTTCTTACATATCATCCCATAAAATGTTCCTGAAACACTGACGTCACTCAGTTATGTGAAGTTACACCTAGAATTAATTTGGCCTCATTTAATATCCATTTTATAATATAGCAGGGGAAAAAAAGATAATCCTTACTTAACATAAACCTTTTTCTAGTAAACTTGCACTGGAAAATCTACAGACTAGCTGAAGAAAACATCACTTGTCCTACCTTAGCATTAGATACCAAAAAAGCCATACTTTCTTCTTTTGGTCCTGAACCTTAGTTATTGGGTTTTGTTCTTTTTACAAGAAATTATGAACTAATTAAATCACTTGAGTAAACAAATGAAAACTTACATAACCTTATGCTAGTGAAATAGGAATTATGTGCTGTTCCTAGCTGAAGGTCCTACCAAGGTGACTAAGATCTATTTGGTGCTGAACCTGAATCCTCCTCCTTCAAATCATATTCTAGCTGATAACGATAACTGTGATGTTAAAGTACAGAGATCAGAGCATGTTCTTTCTGCATCTGGGTTTGGAGATTCTCTATCCTGAGCCTGGCACAGGGAGTAGCTTCTTTTTTGGCTGTCTGCTGAGATGACCACCTACAGTTCTGGCCCTGTCTCTGCAGTAGGCTTGAGTCGCCAGTTGGTGGATCTGGTGATACTGTCACTGACATCATCTAAGCAAGCATTTTATCAAGTGTCCTCTTTAGCCATGAAAAAGAAACAGAATTGGTAAAATAAGAATTAACCCTTGCTCCAAATTTAATAAATACACAAGCAAATTAAACAATAAAATCAATGAACCAGATTGACCAAAATGTGACTTTTGGTTTAAAAAAAATATTTAATTTTTGGAGGTACACATATTGAAAAACTAAGATACTCAGATACAAAACTAAAATTATTGTTAAATATTCACAGCAACAACAATCAGAAGAAAGAAATTAGTATGTATGTAAAACTTGCATATCCATTTTAGAAGTACAGCAACAGAAGAGGAAGAAGCCTTTGAAGTTCTAACTTCCTATTAACTGAGGGTTGCACTAACATTCCCTAATCTGCATATTTCCGGTTACTGAGAAGTATTGCAGATAACAAAGCCTATTTTTTCATGTCCTATAAATCATCCTTGCACAAACTGATGAGTTTGTGATTAATTTCTTCTCTTAATCTTTCCAGTAACCCAAATCCTTCTTTTTTTCCTGTGAGATCAATATCCTCAGGATGATTCTTCATAGATTATGTTTTAAACATGATGTAGGCAAGCTATAGGTGAAAGATTATCATGCTACTCATGTACATCACCCTAGTTTATATACATTACCCTGCTTCCCATTCTTGTGGTGAAAAGAGCCTTTACGTTTTGGCCATGAGCAAACCAGGCTTCTTGATCCACCTAAATAATAAATTTGACTGCAGTGCATTTATCAGTCACTAGGTCTGAATTCTCTGGGTTCACATGTGTACCCTTCAGAGACTTTTATAACAAACTTTCTAGAGGTTCTTTCACTGGCAATTCACACATCCTTTTCCTTCAGTAACCTGCTCAACAGTAATTTTAAACATTTTTTCTGTGAACTACTTCTCATTTCCTTCATGTTAACCCTTGATAGCCATTAGTGTAGCAGCTCCGATTCCTCCCCAGTCCTCAGTATTACCTTGACTTTCCCACCAAACTCCCCTACTTCGCTCACCCAAAAATTGAAGCCCTCCACTACCTGTGGTGGCAATTGGAGCCCTCTCATGGGTCTTACCTTCAGTGGCCTACTTTTCGGGCAAGACTTGCATGGACTCTGTGAGTGTCAGCACTGCACTGGTATGGTCTGGGCAGCTGCCCTCAGCCACCTGCCCACCACCATAGGCAAGAAAACAGGGTAGGAACAAGTTCATTCTGTTTTGTCTCTCTTCTCCATCTATTTCCTGCTCACCATAGGGGTTAGAGTTTGTTCTTCTGTGGTATGGAAAGAACTGAGAAATGCCTTTTGAGGGGCATTTCCCTCAAAAACACACATGCAGAGTGAGGCCTGCATTGCCAGAATTTCACCTTCAAGGCAGAGGGAGAGCAAATTGTACTGGCTTGAGAGCTAAAGGTGTCGACAGCTTCTCCTGGCAGCTGGAGGGGCTCCAGAGCTCCCACTGGCGTGCTGGGCAGGTGTTTGACAGGACTCACACTCTCTTTGATAGAGAAGCAATGTCAGTAACAATGACACTAGAAGCTTGCACTGCCAGATTGAAAGACAGGGGAATTATCAGGTGACTGACTGGTGCATAGCTAACCGAGAAGTCTGTAGCAGATCTGCTTTCTTAGAGCTCTGAATAAGATGGTTTACATTAGGAAGAGTAATTGCACAGCAAATAGCTAAAGAATAACCTGAGAAAGCAAGCCTTGGTCTCCACAAGGAATTTGGCACAGTGTCCGTAATTCATGCCTACAAAACTGGCTGTACGTCCCTCACTGCCCTTTTCCCCAGCCACGCACAGTGGTAAGACTGCACCAGTATTCCTTCATTACTTATTGGAAGTTAATATTTCAGGATTGATAAAGCACTTGGGTAATGCCAAGCTTCATCCTTCATTAGTATCATTAAAGATCTACTTATCCAAAACATTCTGAGTCTGTACATAAGCGTCTTCATATGTCAAAAATATTAAAGGAAAAAAAGATCTATTTTCAGAGCACCAGAGGTGAAGAAACACAGAAATTTATAATGAAGAGCTGGACATCTCCATAATGGTGAACACCTTGTTTTACTTCTGAAACATAAAACTTTATTTTGGAAAAGGAGACGCCAAAGAACTTGGATAGAAATCTTATTCCTGTTGCCAAGAATATTCCTGTTGGAGTTTTGACTAATAAAGTATAGTTTAATATTTCACAGCCACAATAATTTCCAGTTGCCCTGAATCTTTGAGATGAGCTTATTTCAAGCACCACCTAGTGGAGATGTTTAAAATAGAAAGAAAAAAAAAAAAAAAAAAGGCAATTAGCAAAATATTGTAGCTTTTGAAGGCAGGAATGGCAGCTGTCAGCCTCCCCTCTTTAAATGTTGCTATTTGATTCCTTATTAACAGCAAGTCACAGCAGCCCTGAAAATGGCTAAATTAATAAAGGTGGAAAAATACTAGTTAGTCGAGCTGTTCCATGTACAAACTTTGGCTCTTACTAAGCCTCGGCACAGGGCATTCTTTTCCCAACTCATTGGGCCCAAAATATTAAGAGAGGTAAATCTTCCAACGATCAGAATTACCTGAGTAAAAGAAAAATAAACCTCTGCTTTTAAATGAAAACGAGAGAGAAAGACTGAGATATCATGATTTTAGAAAGTAACTGACCAAAGAAACAAGGTACTCCTAACCTTATTCACTGGTCAGTAAAACATAGCTAGATAATTATGTAAGCATATAATTTTTAAAATGTAGTATATTATGCTTAGAGACATTTGCTAGTGCTACTATCTGGTCAATTTCCTAAAATAAAAACAATATAGCATGAATTGATATAATAAATTTATTAATACTATTACTGTTTTTATTGATTTAATTTAAATATGGAGGAATGGTTATGTATTTTAAATTCTGTGTTTGATCTGAGCATTGCATCGTAGCAAAGTGGTTGAGTCACCATCCCTGGAGGCATTTAAAAGATGTGTAGATGTTGTGCTTAAGGACATGGTTTAGTGGTGGACTTGGCAGTGCTAGGTTAACGGTTGGACTTGCTGATCTTAAAGGTCTTTTCCAACATAAATTATTCTAGGATTCTGTGACTAAGAATTACCTATGAAGAGTATTTTTCATCAAGTCTTCAGACTTATTGTCACAAGAAACTAAGATTTGTTAGAAAATGCTAAAATATTGAGAACTTTAAAGTGTTGGGTTGTCAGCTTGAAGTAAACTGAGCTTGCCTTGACTCAGGACTGGCACCAAACCTTGAGCACCTGAGTATTCATGCCTCATCTAATTAGGCATGAGTGGAGACTCTGCAGTTAAGATTAGGGAATAGAGATGGCCATAAACAGGCAACTAAAATGTAAATCAGAAAGAATACTGTGAAGAGAAAGTCTGTTACGCCAGAGTCAGCATAACCATTTATGAGAGAAAGTTAGTGATGGCTGAAGTTCTAAAATGTGGCAAACAGAAATTAGTGAAAGAACTGAAAGCAGAAACCAACACTCAGAAAAAAATAATCCTGAGGTCTCTGCCCTGGAGACACTTTTGATGGGAATAGAATTAATGATGTTGATCCAGCAGCTGATCAGACACTTGATTATGTAAACTAATGAAAATTCTTTTAAAAATTGAGTTTCTGAAATGAAATATAAGGATGCAGAAAGGATTTTGTATCTCCTTTTGATGAGGTTATTAAACTAAAAACAGATTCACAATAGCCAGTGGGTTAGCAGTTCCATCACATAATTAGTTATCAGCTGTATTTAATATTTATTTATTCAATTAATATATATTTAGGAAAAAACCTCTTAGTTCTAACTTTTGTATATTGTTGTCATGGCTTAAGCAGGGATAGAGTTAATTTTCTTTGTAGCTGCTGGTGCAGTGCTGTGTTTGGGAGTTGGGATGAGAATCATGTCAATAACACACTGATGTTTTCAGTTGTTGCCAAGCAGTCAGGGACTTCTCAGCTTCTCACACTGCCCTGCTAATGAGAAGGTGGAGGGCACCCAAGAAGCTGCGAGGGAACATGGTCAGGACAGCTGACCCAAACTGGCCAAAGGAATATTCCATACCATATGGTGTCATACTCAGTGTCTAACTGGGGATGAAGAGGGGACGGATGGGAGGCAGGGCAGCTTGGAAACTTCCTGAGCGGTGGCTTTGGGTGGTGAGAAATTCTGCTGTGCATCACTTGTTTAATATTTTCTATCGTTCTCATTATTATTATTATTATTATTATTCCTTTTCTGTCATACTAAACTGTCTTTATCTCTACCCTGGATTTTAATTTCTTTCCTTCTTAATTCTCTCCCCCATCCAACTGAGGGCGGGGGGTGAGTGAGCAAACAGTTGTATGGTTGTTTTAGCTTCTGGAAGAGTTAAATGAGGACAATTGCATATTGAAAGTACTTTTCACCCACTTTACACTAAACCCACTGTCTAGATTTAACTGCTATTTTACAGTACGGCATGGCTGAAAATAGATCAATTCTGATAAGGAAGGAATACAGAGCTCCAAGTAGTGATGATAAAGAACAGATGTTTGTCATTAATGAAGAAACTTTTAGATGGCTGAACGAAAATGACCGAAGTCCTACCTATTAACTATCACAATTTTATCTTTACTTTGAAATTACCCAAGTTATTTTGGTCTGTATGTGGTACAAGATATCTCTGCTTAAAAACAGAATTTCAGTTGCACACTTCCTACAAATAAGAATGGGGGAATCATACTTTGGTGCCTATTTGTTCATGGTATTCTTTTGAAATATTTGGATACTTAAAACAATGTAAATAACATATTTATTTTGTGCCTAATTATACAAATACTTTATACTGGGGATGCTGAGTGCCTGTGGTGACAAAGTAGGTGTATGGCTTATGTATTTCAAAGAAAATGAAACTTTCTCCTTCTCCAGATTTGTATTAAATATTTTAAAGTGACGCAAATACAAAATATCAAATGTTCTGATTCATAGGTCTCTTTCTCCCACATATTGCGGTCAAGGAAATAGTCAAACAGAGAAATTAACTAAGTTCTATCAGCCTCTGGTGATTAATTCTTTTTATTATCATACTGATAAAAGGGTGGGTGGCTGGATTTTGTGTCTGCAAGGGTAAATTGTAGTGATGGGTTAGCAATGCAGACCTAACACATAATATAAATCATAAAGCTGCCTTCTGCAGCTCCTGTATTTTTGAGGGTAAAGCCCAACCTGGTCACAATGGGCACAGTTCCACTGACACTACACACCAAGGCAAGGGTTGAATTTAACTGCATTGCATTGCTCAGGGAGAATGGACACACATCTACGTCCTGATTTTTTGTTCAGTGAGAGACCATGGCACTCAAAGTACACAGAGAACAATGACAGCCTTTTTGGACACTCAGAACCAGGCTTCCAAGGACTCAGAAACTCTGACTTGTATCCACATCAGGATTTATTAAGAAGGCTTCAGCAGAAGCTACCAGAAGGTAGATGCTTCTAAGGAGATATGTGGTGTACGTCATCAAAGGACAAAAGATAGTTACCATGGTTCATTGTAAAAAAGTTTGGTTCTAAAAAGGTGATTTTGAAAATGAAAACATTTCTTAAATAAATAATGATGACAATATAATATACATAACCACACATAATCACTCACCACCTGGAGTACTGCGTCCAGCTCTGGAGTCCCCAGTACAGGAAAGACATGGAGCTGTTGGAGCGAGTCCAGCGGAAGGCCGTGAAGATGATCAGATGGCAGCACCACCTCTCCTATGAAGACAGGCTGCAAGAGTTGGGCTTGTTCAGTCTGAAGAAGAGAAGGCTCTGGAGAGACCTAAGTACAGCCTACTGATACTTAAAAGGGTCCTACAGGAAAGTGGGAGAGGAACTGTTCACCATGGAATGCAGTGATAGGACAAGGGGCAATGGCTTTAAGCTGAAAGAGGGTAGATTTAGATTAGATGTTAGGAAGAAATTCTTTACTCTGAGGGTTTGAGGCCCTGGAAAAGGCTGCCCAGAGAGGTTGTGGAAGTGTTTAAGGCCAGGTTGGATGAGGCTTTGGGCATCCTGATCTAGTGTGGGGTATCCCTGCCCATAGCAGAGGGGTTGGAACTAGATGATCTTTGAGGTCCCTTCCAGCCCAAACCATTCTTCTTCTACAATGTGATGACAAAGTGATATTTACAAAATCAGCACATACCTTAGATAACAGAGCTACATGATACAGATGCAAAAAAAAAACCCAAACAACCAACCCAAAAAACAAACAAACAAAATCATTACTGTAGATATTTTTAAGGTAAAATTCTTTCAGGAACACATTCTTCACTTATTGCCTTATTCCCCCCTTAGTATGGCCTGAAAATTACTGATAGGAAGCATACAATATTGTTTTAAATTTTAGTCAATTTTATGAAGCACAATGTACACTTAGGTAAGGGTGGTAGATATTAAACATTCACATAAATAATGAAATTTGACCACATCCTGTAATTATATAAATGGTTTAAGAACATTAACAGAGGATTCATCTTGCACAGACATACCTGTATGGATAGCAGGATCCAAACAGGTACAGAGTTTGGGAAGAGGGATTGACTTAACTATCTCAGGATCTGTCAGAGCAAGCTAGCATACAGCTAGCACTGGAGATGTCTTTCCAGTTCCTCTTACCCTGCTTAGACAGCTAAAATCACCTGCGACATTATGCAATATGACTTTTGAATCTAATTACTGACAAACTGCATAGCAAAAACTATCTAGGAAAAAAAATATGGAACCAGCACTGACAGTAGGATTTCATAAAGTTTTTTAAGGTTATAAAACTGATACAAAATTTCCAAGTTTAGAAATCACATTAATGGAATGGGATGTGGAATGGATGCTGGGAGCAGAGCCAAAACGCTCATCCTACCAAAGAGCAAACTTGCAGGACTCCTTCAGCAAGAACGGAAAACAGAATCCTGTGAAAAAGACATGAGCTTCTCCTGTTTCTTAAAATAGTCAGTAAAAGTTTGGGGAGGGTGGTGGGGAGAAAGATAGGACACTTCTATGACATGGCAAGAGTCAGGCAGTAAAAATGTATCATTGTATTATAAAGAACATCATTCAGTGCATACTGTCAGACAAGCATGTTACTGTGTGAGGCTTAGCACCTAAAATGCTAGCTCTATGTATATTTACCTACAGCTCGTCAAAGCCAAATCTTGAAACAGGAATGAAACAGGTAAGCAGCTTTGCTGGAGTACAAAGGTTAAATGGAACTAGAGAAGCTTTTCTTACTACAGGTCACCTAAAAATATTTGGACAAACAGTACGGTATCTGACCACTGTCTGTACAATTGTTACATGTTTTTCCTGTTCTGGGAAATGAAATAACTTGAAATAGGGTGGGAACAGGCCATGGGCTGCTGTCTACAGAGCACTTTAAGAAAAGAGGGTTGTTACTTGCAGGAGTGTGTGTTTTAAAGACACATGCAAGAATTTCTGATCTTTTTTTAATAGAAAATGGATGCTTTTCTTGTAGTTTGCTAATGAACTGGTAAAAGTACTGTCTTAAAAGTACCATGATGTGGGCAAGAAGTACCCCAGCTAGATAAACTATGTCGACTGGCAGTGCTTGGTTGTTACCCTACCCCCCAGGGTTCTGGTCAGAATCATGGCATAGCTGGGTTTCAAACATGCAGTTATGATGAGTAATGTTGCACACCACAAGGGAGATTGCTCTGTGTGATTAGGAGCCTGTCGCAGTTTTGCATAGTTGGCTACAGAGAGAGGGCCAGGTCTGGCAGAAAATGGCTGCTGGAATATTCTGCAAGCCTGCTTATAGCGCCTCTGAGAATCACATATAGGAGAGAAAGACTCCACCAGAACACGGAGTGCCAGGAAGACCGCAATTTTGGCCCGTTAAGGGCATTGGGATGTATATTTGCTTGTGAATGTAAGCAGTCGACAGACACAAAAGGCCGGGAAGGCTGGGGGAGGAGGCGCCCAGGTACCCGGGGCCAGAGATGCCCCTGCAGCCTGAGCAGAAGCACGTGGAGTAGCCGGAGGAAAGGACCCATGGAGGAGGCAGAAACCTGACCTGCCCGGTGGAGAGGCTCCATGCTGGATGGAGCCAGTGGAGACATAGAGAAGATGCCGTGATTTATGTTGGGATGAGCCCCTGCCAGCACAAGCGACCTACAGAGATGAGCCAAACAGGTTTGCTGGAGGAGGCCTGTAGCCCCGTGGAGGACTGTGACTGAGAGACACTGTGATTGATTGCTGCCTGCCATAGCAGAGATGAAGCCCGGTGGGAAGAGATTTGCCTTGGAGAAAGTTCGTGGAGGACTGGCTCTCATGGGTGAGATCCTACGGTGCAGCAGGGGGAGGCTGTGTGGAATGGATGCCCCCATCCCGGCCGAGAAGGAAACCATCTTGCAAGGGACTGACCGAAGCCCCCATCTCCTAGTCCCTGCCCCCCTGTCCTGTGCTGCGAGCAGGAGAGGGGAAGAAGGGAGCAAAATCATGGCTGAAAGGGAAGTCTGCTTTAGAATGGAGGGGTGGGGGGAAGGTGTTACCGAGACCCCCATTTCCCCCAGTCCCTGCCCCTCCTGGGCTGCGACCGGGAGGGAAGAAGGGAGCAAACTTCTAACTAAAGCCTACTAAGGAGGGAGTGGTGGGGGGAAAAGTGTTTGCCTGGTTGCATTTGTTTTAAGATTGTTGGTTGCACTCCTGACTGGTTCCTTTTCACTGTTTTCTCTTTAGCATAGTGTAATAAATCAGATAACTTTCTCTTCTGCACTCTGTGTTGAGTCTGTTTGCCCGCGTCATTAACGAGTTTGCCTCTTGAGCCACCCAATTATATTATTTCTCCCCTGTCCAACTAAGAAGGGGAGTAATAGACTGATTTTGGTGGGAGTCTGGCCTTTGGCCAGGGCTCAAACACTGCAGAGCCAAAGCGAAAAGGCACCATTCATTTTACACAAAATAGGAACAAGATTTAGATACAAAAACCAGACTGATGGACAGAGAAGCTTTCAGGGGCAGAACCTAAGAAATAAAGGGGATATATTTTTTATAAGACTGTCTTTCATAAGAACTAATGATAGATAATCAGTCAGCAACTAATTGGTGTGGACCAAGCCTACTGTGGTATGTGACTACATGCTCCCTTAAGCCAAACAGTTAGCACACACTGTTATCAAGTGTACTAATACTGTATGCATCTGAAAAAGCTTGCCAGCGTGGCCAGCTCTCATCTTAAGTCATGCTCCCAAGACAATGGAGACCACCAAAAATAACAGACTGGAAAACAAAGGAAATCAAATCAAGTATCTAGAAGGTGAAATCATCCTTGTTTAAACAACACCAGAATCTTTTTTTAAAAGACTGCATACACTAGCTTTGCTGCTTGACTCCGTCATAGTGTTCGCTATGAGCTATTAATTCTCCATCAATTATAATTTTATTCTATGATTACTTACATTCTTTCCTACAATTCTGCAGCTCTTTCATACAATGTTTTCTTTCAAACTCTTTCATCAGTGCACATTCCCAAGAAGTGCATCAACAACATACCATATAACTTCATCCCTCATTATGCTCAGTATATTTTCCAAAATGCCTGTTGCATAGTTTGAAATTCCCGGTTCTGTAGATGCTACTGTATTCTTCAAAACTATTCATACCTCAGAAAAGAATGCTTGCTGGAATCTGGGACCTGCCCTGGCCTTCAGCAAAGGATTTGATTTCACACAGGGTTCAGAACATGTAGTTGTTTAATTACTGCCTAAATTATATGTGATAAAGTCTTTATATACTTCTCTTTTTTTATAGCCCAGAACTAATAAATCTCTGTTGCACACAGAGGGGAAATTGTTTATCTGCATTGAGATCTTTTTTTCCCACTCATTTGTAGTCATATAATGGCAACTTTTGCCCAGGCGGTGATCTTTCATGTCAGATGAAGTTTGGCATCCCAGTCTCTTGACCCCAGAGCCAGGGAACAGAGATGCAGTGCCAAGGTTTAGCTGCAGGTGTGGTAATAACTGGGAAGCTGCAGAAGGCACGTTCCTCAGCAGTGACCTACACCTGAGCTTTGACTGTCTCATGAACCATCCACAAACTCTCTCAATCCCAGAAAACCATAAAAATGTTGTTTGGTAGGGATACCTGGAGGCCACCCAGTCCAGCTCCTCCTTGGAGAAGGTCTTTCACAACACTTGATCATAATCCACTGTGATTTTTTTCGATATTTTTGAGGCAACAGACACGGAGGAACACTAGCAGCATGTATCTACATATTATTTAACAAGTATTACAATGTTTTTGACCTGTTAGGCTACACTGAGAAACATGGGCAGCAGGCTAATTAAAGTTTTTCTGTTGTCTGTTATCAGTTTGTAAGCGTCTGGAGGCCGCTTGCTGTCTCTAGCCAAGACCTGACAGAACACCTGTTTTACAGCCCAGTGACAACCTCTGAGATACATGAGAAAATAATGGTTATCTGGACTTGGTCTTTTTTACATTTCACTAAGAAAAGAATTCTTGCTCCATTTTCTGAGTGCTTAAGAACTTGTGTCTCAAATCTAAACAATGTTTAGAGAAATTACTACCATAAAATTTTCCTAATTGTTAAAATACATATATTCTTGTGGGTTTATCCAGTAGAGCCGAAGGGAAAAAATATATCTCAAAAGGGTAAACAGTCATCCTTTTGCCCTTTAGGTTTGCCATTACGTTGGCACAATCACTACTCTGAAAGCAGTAATGGAAAAATACAGAAGTTTTTGTTGAATGTAACAGGGAAGACTTTGTTTAACTATGAAATCAGTAGGTCCTTATCAAAGGGAATTGTCCTTCTCCTGATCTCTGTTGTAGTCTAGAGCGACATTTCTAGAAAGGCCCGAAGACTTTGACAGGGTCATAAGCACACATCCATTCCTTACAGGTTTCAAATAACCATGAGGGATTGGAGTCCTGAAGAGAGTGTTACTGCTGGTTGACACTCCCTGCCCGATTTAGTCCAGCCAGAGTACTGCCAGCATAGTGGCTTACACATAGCTCCATCTGCACCAACTCTGCAAATCATGCACGTGGATGTTGCCCATCTTCAATGTGATAATCTGATGGCAAAGAGTGGTGGAAACAATCATAGCTCAGATCCTGAATTATATTCCTGAGCATTGACTATTAGATGATGGAAGATTAGGAGGGTTGAGGAAGAGGCCTAAAAGCATTTTGAAAAATGAACTGCATATATTTCCAAAGTCTCTAGAGCCACATAAGGCCGGAAATTGAACTATAATATTACAGAACTAATTGCCACAGAGCATTCCAGCAAGTCCTCAGAGGCTTGCATTATTCCCCATCAAAAAGGTTCATTTGAACCTAAGACTTCGTAAAGCTTGCAATACAGACTGGAATCCTGCTGAACTTGCACTCTCTTTAAGGATAATTTTCACCCTACCACATTCCTAATTGTGTAAGGAAGAACTTGTAGAATCACTTCTCAGCACAGACGACAGTGTTGTCAAAAACTGGAAATATCTTCAGCACATTGGATTTTTGTCACACAAATCACAGCAACCATTTCAAATGTAATTAAAAATCCTACGGCTTTTATTTATTCCACTATCCCATTGCATATTCAACCAGATGCTATTAAGTCACTAGGGGCCAGCACTCTGTCAAAGGCAATACTGTACTTCTGCAAAATGAACTATGTTTAAAACCCTGAACATTCAAAACCAACTATGAACCTCACAAAATTAATGGCGTTGGGTCAAAACCAATGAGATCTTAAACAAATAGTGAATTTGAGTTCTCCTTGCCTGATGCCTATTTTCAAAGTTTTTGGCTGCTATAAAGACTTGTCTAATCAGGAGGGCTAAAGCAATTTCAAAACCTGGAACTTTCACGTAACTTTATGATTCCACAGAAAGGAGGTTAAAAAAAATACACTCCCGAAGTTTCATGATAAAATCCTGAGAACTGGCAAGGTGCTATGAACCAGATGGTTTAAAGCCCATTTTTCATTGGCCAAGATTTCCTAATGCACTTTTATGTGTCAGATTCTTATCAAGTGTTCCTGATTTCAAATTTAGGTCTCCAAGATCAAAACTGGAATTCTCAATGCCATATTAACATCTAACCACGTGGGACTCACCCATGGCCAGTAGTCCCCATAACCTAAGAAATGTTGAAATCTGAATTCTCAGTGGGTAGAGATCAGTACCCTTATTTCTCATGGCGGGATTCTTATCACCACACCAAAAAGTATCCTGGGGTTGGTTGAAGCTATTTCACTGTAGTTAAATGAAATAAGATGCCAGAAAACAAACAAACAAAACCTCTAATAAACCAAAGCTAGAACTAAATGACTAGCTTGTTGTTAAGGAGACTATACCATATAGTCTTCAGTACAGCGGGGTACTCTTCCCACCTAAGTGTGTGTCTTTTGTTTGACTTTTACTTTTCTTCTGCCTTCTCAATCTTTTTTTTTTTTATATGTAAACGAGAACTGTTTCACCAAGAAGTGAGAATCCCTTAGTGCCACAGCTGCCTATCGAAAAACAGGAAGAAAAGGAAAGAAGTGTGATTTGAAAGAGTGAACCTAAGGGTCCCACATGCTTTGTAACTGTGGTGCTACAGAGGTGGGGTGCAGTCTTACTTGCTTTGGTAGTGTTTTACAGTAGCCCTGTTTAAAGTTTGCAGGTCTACTAAAGTTTCATCGAGGTTTCATAAGAGAGGACCAACTTTAACTTTGCCAGCTGCAGTTTAAATCCATGGTATTTTTGTCCTGTTTGAAAGAATATATTGGAAATTATTAGTTTCTTTTATGCATAAAAATATTCAGTGACTTTCTTCATATCCACCCTCACTTTTCTCCTAGTGCAATGAAGGCCATTTCTTTCAATGTTTGCTTTAAGAACCCATTTTCCAGACCTTTCATCATCCTTGTTGCTTCCCCCTGACTTCTACCTTGCTTCTTGATCGTTGATCAAAGGTACAGACTGCAGTACAACAGAGTAAATGAGCATTCTGCTAGTCTTACCTACACCAATTTTGGCTAACTTCCAGTATAAAGTTCACTTCTTTTACAAATTACCATCCACTGCAACCTGCCTCTTTCATCCGTAACTGCTACCGAGTTATTTCTTGGGATTGCTTCACATAATTGCTAAAAGACACCCTTTACTTTGTGAATCAAAACCAGGCACACTGAGTTTCAGAAGGAACTCAGACCTCTCAAGCCTTGAAGGATGTATTCATTGCCCCACCAGATATGTTTACACCACAGGTGGCATTAGCTGTTGCAACACTCTCTCTTCAAACCTCTGCACAGCCTTAACTACCATGCTGACTTTTCAGATCCAGTTTTATAAAGGCTTAATTCTTCCCTGGGATTTCTGGACCGGTCTTGGCTTTTATCCATGGCTGTATGCTACAGGAACCCCCTGTGCAGTTGTTGTGCTTACACTGAATAAGGCCTGCAGGCGTTGTTACAGGAGGTGAAAGCAGCTATTAAGCAAAACTGCATTTAACGAACCACTGTTGCTCTCCCACCAGCACTGCACCAAAGCAAAGACTTCCAAATGCAACCCAGCCACAGCGCAAAGCGGACAACTGCACGGGAAGCGTTACCAGCTGGGAATGCCGCCACCCGGGAGCTCACCCGGCTGGAGGCGGCGCGCACCTCGGGCCCCAGCCCCACACCGCCGTACGGCAACGGCGACAGCCTCGACCGGAGGCGCCGCGGAGGAGGAGGCAGCACGGCCACGTCTGCCCATGGCAGGGCCCAGGGAGGGGACGGCGGGAAGACTGGCCGGGCCGGGCCCGCACCCACCACAGGCAGCGACGGCTGCAAGAGCAGTCGGGCTATCAGCCCTCACAGCGCTGCCGCCCCAGCACTGACCGCCCTCCAGCTGCTCCCTATACCCAGCTCCACCACCACTCCCGGCCCAGCGGAGCACACGCACGCAGGCAGGCAGCCAGCGCTATTTATTGCCCTCCCCTGAGCATTCCTCAGCTGCCCCCATGAGCATGCGCAGTCGCTGGCGGGTAGAGGGAGAGGGGGCGAGAGGGATCGGGAGCGACACCGACTCCTTCCGCCAGCGTCCCCCGCGCGCATGCTCAGTTCCCGCCGGGCGCTGTAAGCCCCGCCCCCGCGCCATTGGAGCCGCTGGTGGCGGGAGCGCGCGGGGCTGTTTCCCTCCCCACGTGACATGGAGGCGGGGACGGGAAGGGAAAGGTCAGTGGCGACGCCGGCGGAGGGGGAGCGGAAGGTCAGGGCGCCGCGGAGCGGAAGTGGGAGCCGGAGCCCGTCCGCCATTGTGGGGAAGCGGAGCCCAGTGCAGGGGGGAAACGGCGTTGCGTCCGGCCGGCCGGCTCCTTCCAGCGGGAACCCGATCGGCGGCGGCGACGAGCCCAGGCGGCGGCGACAATCAGGCGGCGGCAGGGAGGAGGCGGCGGAGGCGAGCGGCGCGGCGGGCGGGCGGGCGAGCGGCCCCGGCGTGCGGAATCACTCGAGGCCCAGGCGGAGTGAAGCGAGGGGATCGCGGCTCCCCGTGAAGAATGTCAGCCACCAGCGTCGACCAGGTACTGGGCATGGGGCTGGGGGTCTCCCGCCCGCTCGCTCCCCCGCTCCCTGCCCTTTCCTGTTCTCTGGCCCTTCGTTAGCCCCGGGGGGGGTGGTGCGGACGCGGCGACCGAGCGGCCACCTGCATCTTCCCTTGCTGCCGGGGCGGCGCGGTTCGCGGCCTCCTCCTTCCCTCCCTCTTTCCCGCCGCCATGGGGAGCGGCGATCAATCGGAGCCGGCGGCGCCCGCGATGGCGGGCCCCTTTCCTAGCCTGGCAGCCCCTATTTATAACCGCTGATCCGCGCCAGAGCCTCTCCGCCTCCCCGCCCGCAGGGCCCGCCGCCTCTCAGCCCTGCGCTTCCCAGCCGGCCGCCCTGCGGGCTCGGCCCCCTGTCCCCCTTTGTGTATTCTCGTCCCTCGAGCGAGCCCTTCCCGGCCAAGCCCCTCCGGGGCCCCGTTTCCTTCCACGCCTCGAGCGCATGGGTGCCGGACCCCCGCGGCGCCCGGCTCCGTTTCTTCTCCCCTGCGCACCCCTAATTCTCTCTGCCTCCTTATTACCGCATACTTTATACTCGTGCCTTTCTCCTCACCCACCTCTTCTCCCTTCGGGCTGCTTCTCCTCCTCCGCGGCCTCCGCATCTGCCAGCTGTGCTCCTCTGCTTCTCTCTGTGCTCAGTGCTACACTTTTTTAGGATGGTTCTTCTCGGAACTTAGAGTTTGTCAGTTTTTTGTTTTTTTACTAGGCCTCTGCTGGTCTTCTGGCTGGAAGCTATTCTGTCTTGCTCTGTTTCCTTCGTGGGTGTCTGCCACACCCGAAAAGTTTTGGCCCTGCAGTGTCCTGCCCCCTTTTATTCTATCTCTGTGCCTTCAATGTTTTGTTTCTTTTGTCTCGGTGCACGCTCTCTAGTTTCCTTTTATGCACTAATTTCTAGCTCGGTGATCTCTTAGTATTTCGTTGCTCAGTCTTCTACAACTTCTTCCTCTTCCCAACTTTTTTAGTTCAGTGTCTCTTGTTGCTCTCTGTGTGCTTTTGTGTCTGGATTAGATTCATTACAAAAGATGAGTTGGGGGTTGAGTTAAGGTTACAGAGATTTTTTTTTTTTTTCTCTTTTTCCTCTCTGGTTTTGGGAGAGGGAGATGACTAACTTGAGCAGCTGTAGATGGAGCAGTGTTAAACAGGCTTATGATAACTCTGAGACAGATGCGCATAAAAGCAAGATGGAGGTGGCTGCCCCCTGAACTTTTAAACCTCTGAATACTGAGTTTTTCAGGACTAAAAAGTGTTAGAGAATGATAGGGCCTGGAGCCTCGCTTGTGTTTCATTGTACATATGTGAGAAGACAAATTAAATTTTCATGGGCTAGCATTTGTTTTTCTAAAATGTTCTACTTTGCTGTAGAAGAATTAAGGATACTTGTACTGTTACAGTGATTCTTACTGCATGACCACTTAACAGTGTTTTGTAATGCTTAATCCTAAAAAAAAAAATTAAAATACATTAAAACCCCCAAACCCTCCTTAAGGTATTATGTCATTGTGCAAAAGCTTCATACAGCCTGTATTTTTTTCTCAATATAATTGCCTAGATGAGGAAAGCACAACTCTTAGTTCAGCTTACAGTATCACTGTATGTTCCTTTGTATATCTAAAAGGGAAGGCTTCGTAGGTTATTTTTCTGATACATACCCATCAGTCAAGTTAAAAGATGACGCATGATAATGAAATTCTAGTACTGGCAGTAATCTTAAGATACTAACTTCCTTTGTTCTTTTACTCCATGCTGTGTTTTTTACTTACGTTTCTGGGAGACACACACAGAGTCAGAATTCAATGCTGTTTAATCTTCATATGCTCTAAAAGACTAGATTATTTCAGTGGGGTTTTTGGTGGTACTATTTCAATTTTAGAATTATTTGGTGTTTTCATAATACATGATACTTTATGTAGCTTTTTATAACAGCATGTTCTATATAATAATATCTAAGTTGAAAAAGCAGAATTTGCAAATATATGGAAGTAAACATTACAGGTTTCTAACTGAACTTGTCTTTTTTTCCCCCCACTTTCCTGTATACAGAGACCTAAAGGACAGGGAAATAAAGGTAAGTTGATTCCCTCTACTTCTGTATAAATCTCTTAATATTGCTGTTTACAGGGGTTAATGTGTCATCAGACAGTTGTGGAAAGAGAATATAGCTGTAGGATGTCTTCAGAGTAAGATGACAGGAAATTGTGTGCCCAAATGTTATTTCCCAGCTTTTTTACAGTGGCACAGCAGTACATCAATTTAAAGTGTTTTATTTTACAAATTAAGATTAATGTTAGATGCTAACATAGCTATTTCTTTTTAGCTGACTTTGTGATATGCTGGTATAATCTCTTTAACAGTACACCTTACACCCTTGTGTGCAGTGAATAGAATCAGGGTACTAGAATCATCAGGAAGAATCTTTTGAATAGTTTCCTTAGCTTGCGAGACAGCAGCCATGTGACCGTTTAGTTACTCATATCTGTGAGCTGATCACATCACCTTCCTTATTAGAAATTTTGTGGGCTTTTCTTTTTAGCGTCAGTATAAATATTCTCTCAGCATTTGTAGGCCGCCTGCTTTTCTACTTTTTCATGTTTCTGTCAACATCTTAGTTTTTAAATACCATTCTCAATGGGGTTTCTTCTCTCCCACAGAAACAAGGAACTAACTACTTAATAGTCTGCTCTCTAAAATTCTTGGCAAGTCTGTCGTAAACATCTCAGATTATATCTTGCAATTTATTTCTGGTCTGGAATTTCTTAACTTTGATGTAAAGACTAATACTCTGAGATTTCTTTTTGCCTAATCAGTACACTTGTGCCCATTTAATTCTTAAATGCTGAGCTATAGAATAGCATGCACACAGCTACCTTCATGTAGCAATATGCTTATTGTTTCTTCATGCACATAAGAAACTTATTTTTTTGGAGCTCATGTACTCTTTGCCCCCTGCTGTTCGTGATCTGAACTAATCTAATTGTTCCCTGCGAAATGTCATTTAATGTTACCCACAGCATACTTATTCTATTACTCTGTCTGTGTGCAGTTCATCTGCTTCTTACTACATACATCACTTACCCGATGTCACATTGTTCCCGAATCTTGCTGAATTCGGCCCGTTCCTTTTACGTTGGGGAAAAATGAACTTGTGTTTCCCTCCTTGGACCTTCTGAGTTTGGTCATTCTGGAATACTTTTTCTCTTGTTTTCTAATACTTCTACTCCCCTGTCCACCTGGAGCTTTTAACTATTTCTTTCTGTCTTTGAAATAGTTGTTTATGTGTACCAATTTGCCCTTAAAATTTAGCGAGTATTTGTGGCTTCATGTTCTTTGAATTACCATATCTCAGTTTTAGGGAGGTTGTTGAGATGCATCTGTGAGAGAATCATACAAGTAATTTTTGACCTGCACTCCATATATATGAATCGGAGTGGAAGTGTTAAGTGTTTCTGTCTGGGTGTTATGTTGCAGCTTGCTGAATAGTGAAAGTGCGTGAGTCTCTAACGTATTTTTTGTGTGCTATAATCTGAAAATGGTGCAGGATGTTTGAATCGAAAGACATCTCTTAGTTTGCTGTGTAAGGAAGAGATTTCTGCATTTCTGAACTTGGGCTCTTATGGAGTGCATCCTTTTAAATAATGGACAGTTGTACGTATGCTCTTGGTGAGACTGTGGCCTAAATGAAAACTATAGCGAAAGAAACCAGTGGTATCCATTCTGTTAAACTCTTTGGTGTAATTTAGCGAATCTAAATTAGGATTTACCATTAGATTACGCGGATAGGAGATTAAAGATGGTAGCACAAGTAGTTGACTTTGTTAGAGGCTTTATCAAGAGGATAAATTATGTCAGTATCAGCAATCTTTACTGTCCACACTTCAGCAGACAGTAATCTCTTTCAGGTGTTGTGATAGGTTCCAGTTTAAAGGAGCTTCGAAGGAAGATGTGCCTAATCTGGAGGTGGCTCTGTGCGTAAGAGTAATAATGTTAAAGAGGATGGTACAAAGGTTACTGTCCGCGTGTGTGGTGGACTGTATGAGAGAATGTGAGTGAGCTGTATAAGGGGTGTATGCTTGGAAAAAGTATTTTTCATCTTGAAACAAACGAAAAAAATAGACCTGCAAATTATATTGGGAGGTAGCTGGTTTATATTGTCTAGTAAAATGTTGTGGATGCTTTATTCTAGTTGATAATAAATTGGTGTATTGTGTTCTTTCCCTTGACCACAGTTGAAGTTCTAGTGTGTAAAACAGTGCTATCTGTCTGTTGTGTCAGATAAAAATGTTGGTGTTTCAGACACTTGAATTATCCTGTCTTGAAAGTTTTCTTATTCTAGTTGTCAACTACTGTGCAGTTAACATGAAACATGAGAAATGGCATCAGTCAAATGATGTGTTAAAGGGAGGTGCGTGTGGGAGAAACTCCATTGTTGAAACTACTTTTCCCCCCTTTTGTTTCTTGTGCCAGGGTATCACACCTGTGATGGGAAAGTGCTGACCTATGTTTACATATATATGTATATAATTTTTGGTTTTGTAGAAGGTTTATATGTAAGCATTAGGTTTAGAACAATAATGAAATGCTATGTGTTTCTTCTAGTATTTACTCTCCACACTAATCAGTGTAACAGGTTCTTCTAATGAAAAACTTATTCTTACACCTTTGGCCATCAGTTGTGCATTTTGCAAGTGGCTATTCAAAAGATAGTAGTTAAAAGAATATAAGCTTTAAGTTCTTTTACTTGACGAGTTGTTTCTTCCAAATGTGTAATTGCATTGTATGTTTTCAGTGTTTGGGGAAGTAATACGGTATTTTCAGAGTTGGATTGATAGAGATATTTTTAGTAACTGTAGATTAGTTTCAATTAGTATTCTTCATCACTGTCCTGTTTGGTTGGAGCGCTTAATGTGAGATTTTGGGAATGAGGCATGCATCTTAATCTGTTTGCTCTTGTTAAATGTGTGTGTGGGCTACATTCTTCATTATTAACATATTACATAAAGTTAGAATGAAAAGCCAAATAAACACAATTCTAGTGAAGCTTTTTGTCGCTGGAAAATGTATGTAATTACTAGGAAAGATTCCCGCGGAGAACTACTTTGTCACTGACTTAAGACCTTTATACAGAATAAGAAAGAAAATGCATTTATAGGAGTAACTGTAATGGGAGACCAAAAATAATTCTGTCTTAAGTGACCTTTAGATACCTCTGAAACAATAAACACAGCAGATGCACGTTTTATGAAGATTAGCTGTCAGTATGAGGAGATTAATTTTGATAGGATTCTAGTCCTGACATGCAGCTGTTTATTGCTTTATTTGTGGTTGCAGGCTTTTGGAAACTTGCATGCTGCTTATAACAAAATTGTATTTGAGTATTGTGCTCTCCATACCATTTGCTGAAGTCTAAGCGATGGGCATGGCACAGGCAAAAGATTTTGAGGCTCATTCCCTATGTGACCAGGCCAGATACAAAGAGGAATATAGTGTTCCAGCTTATTCACATGTTACCATTGTGTGTAAATTCAGGATGATTAATGACCTTAACTGAAACTCTCAACACCTACTATTAATTTAGATTTGCTATTTAATTAGTAATATTGTTCTAACAAGTTTTAAACCCCATTGTTGTGCTCACTAGTGCCGGTCATATTTGGCTGTAGCTAGTATACAAGTGCACCATGCCAGATTGTAATAACTGAAGTGACAAGTATTCTGACTTTTGAAACTTTGGGAAGATATTCCAAACATGAGTTGTTTTCTTCCTTCCCAGATAATTGCTTTGAAAAAAAATCTTTTGTTGTTCTGTGCTAAATTATTAATTTTTAGCTCTTTTTACTGCTGTCTGAAGTTAATAGATTTTTCCAGAATTTTGATTATTCCTTGTGATTATTCCTTTGTCATTTTTTCCAGATAGTGTTATTCCCTGAAGGCAGCTTGTTTTAATGTTGTTTAAATCAAATGTGAAAAAATAAATTTGAAGTAACTTGGTCCACACACCACTTGGTTTGCAATGTGTACTTTGGGTATCAAAAAAATCCCAGTGAAACTAAAAAAACGCTGTTCTTAAACACTAACTCCAACAGAGTTGAAGGATTAGTTACACAGTTGTAACTTCTCAGAAATTTTTGCTCAAAGAGGGAAACCATGGAGTCAGCTCCTAGCTTGGTGTCCCAGCTGTTTTGTTCTAACTTCTGCTGTCATGGTTTCTCAGTGCACCTTACTGATCACTCTGAAACTTAGGTTTTTTTTGTTGTCTTCACTGAACCTATTTGATAAATAACAAAAATACTGCATTTGGGGAAAACCCAGGATTTTATTTTTGAGAAGAAGTCTTCGTCTTCAAGCTGTACAGTTGCAGATTGCAGATACATGTACCTGTTCTGCTTTGTACCATAGGAAAGAGTGGAACTTAGTAGAAATTTCTGCAATTTGAATTTGCTTGAATAGTTGCCTGGGGGAGGGTAGAGAGACACTTCAGGTAATTTGGGCAGCTGGAAAACCTCAGGTAGGTGTAACGCCTTGATGAAATTAAAAGTAGAGGAGGTAAAGAAGAGCAGGTAGGAAGAGATTCCAGCGTGTAGTGGCAGATATTTTGGGAAAGGATTCTAATCATCCTCAGAGACTTGAGCTCTTGTTTCAGTCTGGCTTTGTCCCCTCAGAGCTTTAGAGGTGCTGCTAATGCAGTACAGTGCAACAGTTATGTAGGAAATGGAGAATTAAATAGCTGAGTAGTGGTGCCCTCCATGGTTGTCTTGTTGGGTAACTGCTTTTCCCGTTGGCAGAACGAAGTTGTATGTTGCAAGTTTCTCTGAACCTATTCAGTATGTCTGATCTGGTTGGTCTGCACATTTGCACTTGGTCTGGTACTTCTGGTAACGCTGGATTTACTGCCTGTGCAAATAAGTTGTGCCTATAGGTTTTTCATCTGTCTGTGGAGCTTAGGAAAGAATAGTCAGGAGTAGCCCTCTCTGGTTGCTGTCTTTCCAGACCTCTCCTGAGATCTGATCAGGATCACTGATAGAACAAATGATATTCTGTAAATTTAACAAAGTTGTTCTTAAAAAAAAAGTTCAGTCTCAACAAAGCACAAGTATTTCAATGAATAAGTGTTATCCAGGTTAAAAGTGCATCATAAATCTTCCAGAGTGTATGCCTAATACAGATTTACTTTTAGTTTCAGTACAAAACGGTTCGATTCATCAAAAGGATGCAGTAAATGATGATGATTTTGAGCCATATCTAAGTAGTCAGACAAATCAGGTAAGTTAACATTGTTTTAATACTTTGAAGTTAATTTTAGAGTTGAACTAACTCCCAAACTTAATTAATTTTGGATGATATTTCTTAGCATTGCTTAGTTGCCTGAATATCCACTGAAATATAATCTAATCTTACATCATGTCTTAGGTAAAGTCTTCAAAATTCTCAAAAAGATTCCATTAAAAAGCATGCTCTGATGTCTCTTGCTCTTGTGCTCTGACTTAAGAAAGATGCAGTCACAAGAAGCTTGAGGAGAAAAACAAACCTCCACACCTTAAATTTACAATGAAATATTCATATATTGGAGGCAGCTCAATACAAGAGTTTTGTTGGCACTGAGAAAAAAATATTAACTGCTTGGGCATTTCATTCCAGTTGGTGGAAGTAGCTCACAGTTGATGGCATAATAGATTGATATTACTTAATATTACTACAGCTTGATATAACTCTTCTGCCAGGAAGTTAATGACTTAATCTGAGCTGTAGTCAAAAGTTAGTATTCATTATGTGAAGTTTATAAGTTGCAGCAGTCTTGAGAGAGGGAGAAAGTGCAAATTATTAAAAGGCTTGGAGAATTTGCTTGCTTGTTATTTTGGTTTTGTTTCTTATTTTTCAAATAATAAAACATAAAGGAGGCCTCAGCTAGTGGATGATAATAGTGCAATTTCCCCCCAAAATAACATCAGAAGTCCTTCAAGTGTATTGGAGCTTTATCTTCTCAAGAAGTAGATGCTGTGATTTCCCACGAGTCTTGGGAGTGGGATTTGGGTTTAGCTAGTAAACTTTGTTCTACTAGACCACAAATTGTACTTAGTGCCCATTCTCAGTCATGTGGAAATGTTACAGTTTGATTGTTGTTCCTGAAACGAACAGGCATCATTTTCACTATTATGTTCTGGCAGGTGTCTCCAATTAGAAGTGAGATATTTGACAAAAAACTAAGAATACCTGAACTTAAAATCACAGTTGCACTATTTTTCTGTATTTCTGAAACTACAGCTCTTACGACTTTTTTTTTTAAAGTAGCTTGTTATTTTCTTGATTCTGTTCACATGGAGGCATTTTAAACCTAGCACAGTAACTAGAAATAAATATATTACAAAAATGGGGCTCTTTGGTGCTTCAAAATGGCCTCTTGAGGAAGGAATGGCCACATCTTAACAGATACCTCGTTCCATCTTTTACATTGGGAAGAACAGTGGAAGTTTTAGGGAAGTTTGATATATATATACATATTAAAATATATATATGTAAAAATATATATAATCCTTCAAAATGTTCTGGGCTGTATTACAGGGTTTTTACCCTGTGGATAATTGTGTTGCTGACTTTTTGCTTTCTTTTCTTGCAGAGTAACAGCTATCCACCAATGTCAGACCCATATATGCCTAGTTATTATGCTCCATCCATTGGATTTCCATACTCTTTAGGTGAAGCAGCATGGTCAACTGCAGGTGACCCTCCAATGCCATACTTAACAACTTATGGACAGATGAGTAACGGTGAACACCATTACATACCTGATGGTGTCTTTAGTCAACCTGGGGCATTAGGAAATACCCCTCCATTTCTTGGGCAGCATGGATTTAATTTTTTTCCTGGGAATGCAGACTTCTCTACATGGGGGACAAGTGGATCTCAGGGACAATCAACGCAAAGCTCTGCTTACAGCAGCAGCTATGGCTATCCACCTAGTTCTCTTGGGAGAGCCATAGCAGATGGACAGGCTGGATTTGGCAGTGATACTCTGAGCAAGGTGCCTGGAATTAGCAGCATTGAGCAAGGCATGACCGGACTGAAAATTGGTGGAGATATGACGGCTGCTGTAACAAAAACTGTAGGTTCAGCTCTGAGCAGTACAGGTATGACAAGCATTGCAGCAAACAGCGTGCCCCCAGTTAGCAGTTCAGCACCTAAACCAACCTCATGGGCTGCCATTGCAAGGAAGCCTGCTAAACCTCAGCCGAAACTCAAGCCTAAAGGTAATGTGGGCATAGGGGGCCCTGCTGTACCGCCACCACCTATAAAACACAACATGAATATTGGAACTTGGGATGACAAAGGGTCAGTGGTAAAAGCACCCCCTGCCCAACCAGTACTGCCTCCTCAGACTATAATCCAGCAGCCTCAGCCATTAATTCAACCACCACCACTGGTGCAAAGCCAACTGCCTCAACAGCAGCCTCAGCCACAGCAACCGCAACAGCAACAAGGACCTCAGCAGCAGGCCCAGCCTCACCAGTTGCAGCAGCAACAGCTGCAAAACCGCTGGGTAGCTCCACGTAACAGGGGTGTGGGGTTCAGCCAAAACAACGGAGCTGGTAGCGAGAACTTTGGTTTAGGTGTTGTATCTGTCAGCTCCTCACCTTCTGGTGTGGAAGTGCACCCAGTGCTGGAGAAACTAAAGGCCATAAACAACTACAATCCCAAAGACTTCGATTGGAATCTGAAGAATGGACGTGTGTTTATAATCAAAAGTTATTCAGAGGATGATATTCATCGCTCCATTAAGTACTCTATCTGGTGTAGTACTGAACATGGTAATAAGCGCTTGGATGCTGCTTACCGTTCCCTGAATGGAAAAGGCCCGCTCTATTTACTCTTCAGTGTGAATGGCAGTGGACACTTTTGTGGAGTGGCTGAGATGAAGTCTGTTGTGGACTACAATGCATATGCTGGTGTCTGGTCTCAGGATAAGTGGAAGGGGAAGTTTGATGTCAAATGGATCTTTGTCAAAGACGTTCCCAATAACCAACTGCGGCATATTCGCTTGGAAAACAACGACAACAAACCGGTTACCAATTCGAGGGACACTCAAGAGGTACCCCTAGAAAAAGCCAAGCAAGTGCTTAAGATAATTGCTACTTTCAAGCATACCACCTCAATCTTTGATGACTTTGCACATTATGAGAAGCGTCAAGAGGAGGAGGAAGCCATGCGTAGGGTAAGAAATCAATGTCATTATAGTGGCTCTCCTGTTTTTTCTGGTACTGGAAACCTTGTCTTTCATACAACTGGAATTTCTGTGTGCGAGTGGTGAATTGGAAAGTGGTGCTTTTTACCCAAGGTGCCTGTACTTGATAGAACAGGCTCATAGCTAAAAGATTTTAAGTTCTTGTAACTGGTTATGTGTTTAACCACAATACTAACACAGCCTGTGTCAGCGAACTTTTGATGTGTTTCACTCTTCAAAGTCAACAAAAACTGAACCGAGTGTGTTCGCTGTAACTGAAGTCTTCTAGTTTAGATTTTTACTGTATCTGGATGTAACAAAAAAGGACCTGAACATAAAGTTTAAATTCAGATTCTGCTATAATGAAACGTTAACAGCATGATTACTGTGAAAAGCTGGTTTTCCCCTTGGTTCAATTTGTCTTTTGTACAATTGTGAAACACAGCAGTGATTCAGTGATGACTTATACAGTGTCAGAATAAATTTTTTTTGACATTTCTGATAGTGCATTTCCTAAAAAGGTGATGTGTAGTTCCTCTCTGTGGAGAAAAGTATACCTACTATAAATCTGAAGTTTTGGAGGTATTTGAGAAAGCCAGATGAAAGTAAAAGGCATTTAACACTAAGCTGTTTCACAGTCCTTTTCTACTTTGTCTTGTATGTACTCTCCCTACTAATACTGCTTGTGTTTCAGTGGCCTCAGTATTTACTTTTACTGTATGTATTTTCTTTTCAGGCTTGCTAGTAACTGTACATATGTGATTTGTCTCATGGTAAAAAGCATTTCAGGAGCTATTCGTAACAGTTAGATGACATGCAAGTATGTAGAAATAGGAGTCTGCATTTGTAGTTTGCTGGCCATGCTCCCCATCACCCTGTCACACTGCCAACTGAATGAAAAAACCCCCACAAGTCTAGGCTTTATGCTAATCAGTGGCCTTGTGGGATGTCAAGTCCTGATCTTGTTCACTTCTTGAAACTGCCACGATTCTGGCTGTGTAAGAATCTCAACGGCTTCACAGCCTCCTTATGTCACTTAGCTTTCTAGTACTGAGGTGTTTCCTCTCCTCTTGTACACATCCAATCCTTCAACACACATTACATCTCCTATAGACCAGTGCCATGTGTACCCCAAAATAATTCTGTAGTTTCACTGCAACAACTCAGCAATGAATTGTCACATTGGAGTTTTTTTTATGGTTTAGAGGAAAGAGGAACATCCCTGTTGGGCACATCATGCTTTTTGAATGTTTATTTATTTATTTTTTAGAAAGAAAACTGAATATGCCTCAAAAACAGTATTGTAGCTTCCATGCCATCTTGATGGTGGGAGAATGGGATGCATTTTTGACTAATACTCATTGTAAGGTGAACACTGACTATTTCAGGAGTAAGGTGTTTCTATGTAGCCTTTGTGTTTTAGTATTTTCTTAATGTTTGATGTTTTAAGACACTTCACAAATAACTGGTTTGCTTCAAAAGTACTTTTTTCAAAAACTTGCTGCAGGAGCCATAATTTAGACATGCCCTAGCAACGCCATAAGGTAATGTTTTATTTGTGGCTTTTTCCCCCTTGAAAAACCATGAATATAATGGAGAGAGGGAGCATAGATTACTGGTAGTGCTTCTATGTATGCTATAATTAAAATTCAAAGTAGTAAATCCTGCATTTAGTAGGTCTCCAAATAGATGACTGTGATTATGCATGTTTGTGTAATAAAGTAACATTACTGTTTCCTTTAATATCTTCATATACAATATCTGAATGACTCAAGTACTGAACTGTGCATTTATCTGTTAACAGTTACCTTTCCCAGTGCTGTTGGGAGAAAACATACTTGTCAAAATACTTGCATAGTGGGCATTGATTCTTCTACACCATTGTACAAATTCGCTTTGTTACAAAAAACCCTGGTAGATCACTGGAACAGGTTGCCCAGAGAGGATGTGAAGGCCCTGTCCCTGGAGATACAAGGTCAGGCTTGATGGGACTCTGAGCAACCTGATCTAGTGAAGATGTCCCTGTTTACTGCAGGGGAGTTGGACTAGGTGACCTTTAAAGGTCTCTTCCAACCTAACACATTCTATGAGTCTATGAAACTATAAAACATTACTCTTGAGCTGCATATCCAGTTGTGATGTTTTCTCTTTGTAGATGGATTTCAGATACTCCTTAAACATAAGAATATGTAGTTAGAATATAGGAAGTCCAAATTAATGATAGCTACTGAAGAGTTCATCTTTATTCTCTTATGCTTGACTGTTAATTTTAAACCCCATGGCTTCTTTTATCACATAGTGTACAGAAAACCCTGTCATTAATAATTGTATATGTACAATTTAACTCTTCTTATGATTCAAGAATAGTTTGGAAATGCAACAGTTAGTACTGTAAGCCCTGGTTTACGGTTAATTGAGTAATCCTTTATTACCCAGTGCCAGCTAGGCTTTTATGGAGCTGTATTTAAATTAGTACACTTTCTACTGCCAGGAGAACTGTGTAAATTAAGTTCATACCCATTTTCTGTGGCAGCTGTGGCAATCAGTTTTTCCAGTGTTTCTGTCATGAAAAATGTGCTTATTGCTGTTAATAAAATATTAAATGCATCGAGCAGCAGTAATCATTTACATGTTCCTTAAAGCTCAGTTAATGTTTTGTTGTTGCATAGGTGGTAACAAACTTTTCATACAGCCGGCGATTTAAACATAGTAAACAGCATATGATATATGGATTTAATTTACTTTATAACTGTTCATCATTCCAGCTAACTTATTTTAAAATAATTGGTTGTAAAAGTTTAATCTTAACAACTCAGGGGAATCAATAATTAATTTCCAATATTACCTAGCAGTATGTTTTATTAAGATATGGCAGTATACTTCTCAAAGTGCAGTGAATAGTCTGTGATTAACGTGAAACTTCAGTAAGTTTGCCATTTGATAAAGGTTGCTTCCAGATGACTACGAATAGTCTCTTTAAGCATAAATACTAGATTTCCAGTGTCTACCACTGTTCAATGTGTCCCCAGTGTGGGTAAGGTATCTACAGTGGGGTTGGAAACAAATCTGTTCAGTAATCACTCATGCTTTTCTTGCCCGGTTCCTTATTTGAACGTACAAGAGCTATGATCTTTCACCAAAGGAGCAAGGATATCAGTAATGTTTTTCATGACTTCTGGCAGTAGCACATTGAAATAATCCGAAATTCCATTAGTCCTTAGTGTGAAATGCTGTTTTGTGGTGTAAATGTGTGTATTTTGTGTGGAATATTTGAAAATATATTTAATTTGTCTTTCAACAGAAAGCAGTAGCAATAAGATCTCAAAAAAAAAAAAAGTCTCACAATATACCATTTAGGACCATGTAATTACATTAGGAAAATGAAAGGTATTGAAAAAAAATATATGTTGTATCAGTAGTTACGTGCCAGATCTTCGGTAAATGTATGGATTAAAACACAGTATGGCTCTGATGAAAAACACGGTGCTTGGAAGATTTACAGTTTCTTCACCTTCAAATGGTGTTGACCTGCAATTACTTCATGTTCTGTGACTACTTCTGGTGCTTTTTAGTGCAAAATTCTACTTTCGTGGCATATAATGGAGAGATTGTGGTTCCACATAACTCTAGAATGCTTTAGATGTTTTTCCTAGTGAGATAGTTCAGAAAAATAATTAAATTTTAGCCATGGGAGAAGATAGAAGTATTCACTATGTTTTTGTACATCTGATTTGCATTTGGAGTTATTTTTCAGGAAACCTTTAAATGGCAGTTAAATTTTAAGCATTTTTAATGTTAGCTTTCTCCTGTTCTACTCTATGTATTGTAATATGAATGCTGATAGAGCTACAACTTTCTACCCTCAAAAGGAGTAATTTAATTTTTTCCCTCTCTTGTTCTGATAGTACTGTAAATTCTGTTTCTTTGATAAGTGGGCCATAGTCAGGCTGCAGTGTTAAACAGCATCCTTTCCACTCCAGGACATGGCTGACTTTACACTTGACTTGGTATTTCTTAAACAATATCTTAGAGGAAGTCCATTAAGAGTGAACTGTAGGTACTCCCTCTAAACACACATGCACACCCCCCTTTCTCCCTTTTCCCATTAGCTGCCAGGTTACGCCTTCAGTGAGATACACATGCATCTACAGTCCTTGCACAAGTCAAGGAAAACGGGTAGTTAACCAACATTTCCAGTGTAGTTAAATGCTAGTTGTACCAGACAACTTTAAAAAGCTTGTGTGTTTACATGTCAGAGAGGTTCAAAAAAGTAAATAAAACATGCCATATAATATCTTGGGAGAAACTTGTGTGTCTCCTGTATGCTTTTGGAGATGTTTCAAGTATTTTGTCACATAATTTTCAAGCATCCTGGCCCATAACTACTAATACATTATATATATTTTTCAATACCTTTTATTTTCCTAATGTAATAACATGCTCTTAAATGGTAATGGCCAGTATTTTGCAACTTCATTGAACTTGGTGTCTATCTACAGTTTCATCTCTCTAAATGAAAATGGTGCTGCAGGTCTCGTGTCTGTTTCAAGAGAGAAACAATATGGTCAGAAAGTAGAAACATGAGGTGTGTTTTTGCTCTGTTGATTGTGAGATTAGAAGAGGATCATTTGGAGTTAGAATTATTTTAGATGTACTGACCCAGAGTTTTCATCCTGTGAAGGTGTGCTTATTTACCAGGTCTTTATTTACTTTTGCATCTACTCTATTGGAAATGCTTAAAAATGACCTGCAAGTTCTCTTGTTTATTACATGTGGATTCACATGTGCCTGTTCTGTGTGCGTGCCAGAATCAATTGTTTCTGCTCAGAGGTAGTGTTTAGAATCTCTTACAGGATGGGGATAGGATGGAGAAGTCTCAGTGTTAGAATAAGGTATTGTATAGTGCCATTATGTAAGAGCTTGAGTACTGGTGTGGCCTGACTTCATTAAGGGACAAGATGCTGCAACATGGAAAGTGTGACGCTGGACTGCTGAATGAAAGAGATGGGATGTAATTAAACTCACAGGAATTCTTAGTTTATAGCAACACTTGTAGTGTATTTTTCTTTTTGGTTTGGAGTGCTTTTTATGGAGTAGATTTTAAATCCTCTCGCTCTGGGACTTGAAAGACCAATTTTTCCTGTAAAATAGGGACCCCTATTGGGAAAGGTAGGCATGTCAACCAAATGGGTTACCTTAATAATTAGGAGACTGGTCATTTTAAGTGACCTTAAATATGAAGGTAGTTGCCTAAGACAACATTTCAGACTTGAGCTGGATCTGTGAAATTTCCACCATTTCTAAGTGCTGTGTCTTTAAATCGTGGGTTTTAATGCAAAGGGGTAATTCTGAATCTCTTCTTTCAAAGCAAAAGCAGAACCCTGAGTACACATGAATAGCTATTAAATTTCATACAGCAGCCTTCTGCTTCCTGCTACATCTCCTCAGCTTGCACTGCTCTATTAAGGACAAATTGGTGCTTTTCCTGCAGTTTGCAAGAGTGAAATATGCCTGCCTGTCACAAGGAAGTCTCAACCTGTGTGACTCTCTGTGTGGTACTTCAGCCTTGATTCATGGCACAGATGGGCTAGTTAGCAGAAACATGAGTGAAGGCAGCTGCTGGTGGTGCTTTGCTGGGAAAAAATGGCACTTCTAAATCATGCAGATCTTGCCTATCTAGTAAAGCTGTTCCTGCAGATTCTGTTGAGCTAGGGTTGTCTACATTTTGTGTCAGTTTTGAATTGCTTTTAACTTCAGATCCATCTAGTTGAAATGATGCATTACAAGAATTTGTATCAGGTGATGAGCTTCTTTGAGCCCAGTTTTTTGTGAGCACCTTTTCAGAGGTTGATATTGACAGGTAATATTCTGACTATAGTTTTGCTTCTGTCCCTAGGGATTAGTCAGTTGTGAAAAGACAAACACAACCTTGCACTTTCATATGGAATATAATGAGAAACAAAGATAAAATAAGTTTGTGTTTTCTCATGGCAGATGGATATTGTAGCTACATGCATGTGAAGGGCACGAGTGGTGAGGCTTAAAGAAAAATTGTCTGAGAAACTCTTCTGCGCTGTATTTTGTAGGCCCTGCGGTGATGTCATTTCCCTCCCAAGGCTACTATAGCTACTGTAACGGAGCTGTTAAATAGGATGATCTTGTTGTTGCCCGTAGGCATCTGAGAAAAATTAACAAAGGTGTCAGTCATCTCTCTGCTCCTTTTGCTGAGACAGTGATCATCACTGAATGCAATTTCCGTAGATGTAGTTAGAAGCGATCTGTTGTCAGTCTTCAAAAGCTGATGTTACACTGTGAGCATTGTTAACAAACAATAATGAGGATCTAGAGGCTTGATTATTCTTTTGTTTTACTTTTTAATGAACTTGCTGGAATGGCTGTCTTGTAGCTAATTAAAATGTGATATTTCAATGTGTAAGGATGTAGGAAGCACTTCCTACTTGTAGTTAGAATTGGCCAATCTGTTGGTGAAAGTATACACCTGGGAAAACAAGACGGGAAGGGCTTTTTTGGCTCTTGGAGTTCAAGCTTGGTTTCTGCAGATCCTTTCCTTGTGTGTTACCATATGGTATCTTTAACATAATTTAGGTTTATTTCCCACCTCTGCATTCTGAATGTTTGTACTCTGTTGTTTAATGTGCTGTGGTATTTCAGATGTGGATTAAGTTCTTACTGCATTTATCGTTACCATAATAAAATAATATTGTCTGTCCATGCTCCACTAGTGATGTATCTGCTCAAAGTTGTTTACTTGTTAACTGTAACTTCTTCATGCTTTTACTGTTGCTAAGTAAAGGAGATTGAAACAAGTAAGATACCATCAAAAGTAATAGGAACAATAAATAAATTAGAAGTCTAGGTCTTGTAGCTTTTCAGACTTTCTTAATATTTATGTGTTTGAAAGCCTTATTTACTGTCTGGAGTTCAAATGATCTGAAGCAGGAGGGTCTCAGATGAGTATTCATAAGGCTTTATCAAGAGAAGGAGTTGCAAAACCTCATTTGACTTCCTGTGTTGACTTTGATTTTTTTAATCTGTGCCTTCTAGTTTTTCATGTTGGGATAAAGAATGGGAGAAAATGAGTGTTTACGGAGGGGATGGCATCTCCACAGGACAAATTCCTAGGCCTATGTAAGGCTTCCAGAGATCCTTCCCATTTGATTCTTCCCTCCCATCTCCTCAGAATTCCCAGAAGTGCTTCTCAGAAAAATGCTTTTAAATATTTTATCTGTTTTTGAGGTAATTTCTGGCTTCAGGAGATTTACTCTCCTAGTTTGAAATTCAAGAGCGAGAAGTTAATAAGGTCCTTTACTCTGCACAATTTTGCACAAGTTTCAGTAATGTTTGTTAACAGCCAATGAGATCCTTGTCATTAATGCAGGAAACTATTTCTAGCCTTTTTGAGTTTTCTGGGCACTTTTTCATTGTGGTTCTCAAGGACTGAGGTCAATGTTTATGCTGTCATAGCTCTAAGTGGTACACCAGGGTGCAATAAACTGCAAATTACGGCTGAAGCCATTAGTAAATTGAGATTTCATGAACTTTGCTGTGGCTGCTTCTCACCACCTCTACAGCTGTCTGTTCTGCCTCTGCCAGGTGTTTCTGCCCACGCAGCAGAGTTGGCAGAGGAGACATGTTGCCTGCGCCTGGCTTCGCAGAATGCAGTCTGACATGTTAGCTTACATTGCAGATGAGCAGGGCTTTTAAGCTGAAGATTAAATCACAGCTTGCCGTGGAGCAACGGAGATGCGCTACGCGTTCCTTTCTGAAGCTGCTGTGAGAATGCTGCCTCTTGGGAGAGGGGCAAAGCGGGCAGCTTCAGGCATGATCGTTTCAAACATTGCAGTAAGATGTGAAAGCTTGCCAATTTTTAGGGGGTTTTTTGGGGTTTTTTTGTTTGGTTGCAGGTGTTGGTGTTTTTTCCCCCTGATATTGCTGATTGTGCTGGAGGTGACTGTGTGTGGGAACTGTCTGCATTTGGCTTTGCAAGTTTGCAATCCTGGATAGCTTTCAGAATGGCCACCTTGAAATGCTTGCACTAGCTATAAAAAAAGCAAAGTCCTTTTTTCAGATCTGCCTTCCCTCACCTCTGGCTTCAGTTTGTGGGTTCTTGGACAAAAAAAAAACAAAACAGCTAAGGACTCCAGTAGCTTGTTAGAGACCACCATATACATTTTTGCTACTAAAAATGAGGCCTTTTCATTTTCCTTCTTTTTGACAAAAAAATCTAGAAGTCAGTGTTGTGTGCATCTCAGTAGTTTCTTACAAATCGGATTAGGAAAACATTTCTGTTGCTTTGAATTTTGAAATTTTCATAGCAGAAAGATTTCATTAAATCTGGGGATAAATTAACTTTCAGCTGCCTTTCAACACAGGATCATGTGAGGCCCCAAATTCAGAGAACTAAAATTTGAAAGTAAGTCAGCCTTGCAGTTCAGACAGAATGTCTTCATTCCATATTTTTGTTTGCACTAAATGTTTCTGAGGCCCAGGCATTTTTTTTTAAATTTTTTTTTATTCACCTTTGCTTGGTTTTGTCAGTGTGGGTAGAAGGTTGTCTGCATGCCTGCAGCTGGCAGGTACCTTTAACCAGCTGCTGTATTCCCACGTTGTTCTAATTGCAGTTGTGCTTAATTTCCACATTTCCTGCTCTTAAAATCCCTCTAAAGCCCAGTAACCTCACCTTGGCAGGGAACTTAAATTAGCTGGAGAACTTCTTTATTCAAGAGCCTTCCAAGAGATGTGGCAAAAGTTTTACTCATCTCAGTGTAGGAAATGAGATGTGTGAAAGGGAGAAGTTGAATCCAGTCATTACGCTGGAAACTTCTTCTGCTCTGATGCTGGAAACCTGCTGGGGATAGTGTCTTCCACTAGTTTGTCTGTAATCAGTGTTTATACAAAAACAAGCATTCAAACAAAAGCTACTCAGAAAACTAGAGGAGGAGGACTTTTTGAGATGGGAAGAGGCAGTAGGTGGGAGTGGATTTGACTTGGAGCTGGGAGGGGGCTTAGTTTGCTTTCGAGTGTAGTAACACTACCTGTGTTTTGAATAAATTAGGTTTTCTCTCTGTTTTGCTGTACAGAGTGCCAGGTGTCACTGATACCAGTATCTGAAGAATGATTGCATTGAGAAATGTCAGGTTTTTGCATGTCTGCTCTAAGTATTTAAATATAAGTATAGTAACATTTAACTTGGAGACTACAGGAAAGGTGCACTGGTGTTGTTTTGAAACCTTTTTCTATTGTAGAATTCAAAATGGACTTGAAACTTCTAACAACTCCTTTATTCATCCACTGGAAGCAGGGATTCAGGATATCTTTCCCTTTATACTCTGACTTCTTATAAACTTAAATGCATTTTGAGTTCAGGGGCTACGCAAAGCACAAGGTCAGTCAGCTCACTGCAGCAGTTTGCAGAGCAGAGAGCAGCTTTCCAGGCAGATTGATTCAGTGGTTACATTTGTAATACTTGCAAATGAGTGGGAACTGATGATTTGTATGTATGCAGTATGTAAAATTGGTACAATGCTGATATTTCATTATTTAACATTGCAGTTTCATAGGATACTACTTGATCCTGCAGCAGTGGGGTTTTTTCAGCACTTTGTGCAGTTCTGAATTTTGGTTGAAGTCCACTAATAGTAGAGGAATATGAGATGTGCATGAGCAGGCTATTTTTGAAGGCCTTACATGCATTGTGAGGCATGAGGCTGGTGATCATCTGTTCTCAGCCTAGACATGCACTGTAAACATACTGGGTTTTGTTCATGACTGATACTTATCAATCCTGCATTTTAAAAACAGTGTTTTACTATGCACATGCTAGTCATATCTCTTTGAATTAGGAATAAATTATTACTAGCAGAATAGTGCAAGTAGTGCTCTCACTTTAAATATGCTGAAGTTCTACCCTAGGGAAGGTACAGTTTCATTATAGTTTCTTTCATTACAGAGGTTTTTTTGACAGAATTTGTTTGGGTTCATGTGCTAATAATAAACATTTTTCCCAATAGTTTCTGTCATCATAAAGTTTCAGCATGGTATCAGATAGCATGAGTTTTGAAATCATTGTTCAAATGCCTCCTGGTTTATTTTGGCTTTCCCTGCTATGCTTGTGTTCCATTTATATCATGCTGTGTAATGCAGTAAATAATAAAAATACTGGAAATGAGGTGTTTTATATTCACTTTTAAAAGGGGTGGGAGCCTGCCTCTCTTCCCTGATGAAATTTAAAAACACTTATCAACTCTGCTTGGTTGTACATATTAAGAAAGGAAATACTATTGACAAATAAACTCTTTAGTTTCTTAAAGTGAAACTGCATTGTCTTTTACGGTCTAGAAGATATGTAATGAAAGCAGTGAGATACAGTTTATTGATCTGTTTTTATTTTTTTCCTCCAGGTAGTCATAAAGCCTAAGCATATGCTTATCTTAAACCAAAGTAGGGGAAGCGGAGGATGACGATAAAGCACTGCAAATGTTGCTCTGTTAGATCTGTAACGCAGCAGAAGAATTTGTTACTCCCTGATAGAGTTACAGTGCAATTAGTATTTTAGCCCTTAACCATACAGAGTTGTTTATGACTGTTATTACACAGGTGGCGTTACACATTGTTTCTTCATGCCAAATGCAACATCTGACAGTGCTGTGAGGGCTTTGTACTGAATATGGTCTTGACTGCAACTTGCATTGAAGTGTTTGTGTTTTGTTTTCCAGCCATTCCTACTTCCCTGTTTTTGCATTTTGTTATTAAACCTAATTTCTGAAGAAAGTATGGATGTCTTTAATTCTTTTTCTCCCCATTAGAGCAGTGTGTTTGTGCAGAGGGAGGGACCAGGCCAACTCGTTCCTTTACATTTTGATCTGAAGTGCAATGAAACACTACTGTAGGGGGCTTTGAATGAGATACCTGGGAATATGATTGTCTCTTTTCCAGGGATATAATGGATGGAGAGTAGAATATTTAAATATTCGTGCAGAGTATTTGTTGACAAGTTAAACAGAAGATTTAGGGTACCTCTTTCTTGGCTTGTTTGTAAGTCCCTTGGTCTCCTTACTGAGTTCACTTTGAGCAATATATTTTAATGCAAGTGACTTAAAAGTAAGAGTGTAAAATATTTTCTTTTTGATTAGCTGTTTTTTGGAACATGTTTGCCAGATAGTTAGATGTATACTTCTGTGTTTCTTTTAAAGAAGTTGGCTTGAACTAGGTATTTCATGTTCCTGGAGAAAAATGTGATGCTTTTTCCTTGAAAGCTTGTTGCCTGATTTAGAGAAATTGCCAGCAGTGCAACTGCTCTGATGAGAGGAAAGCAGCTAATGTTGAATTCGTGTGTATTAACCTGATTTTTCTCTCTGTTTTGTTTTGTTTCTTTCAGGAGAGAAATAGAAACAAACAATAACTATATGGAGATGTCCTGCTAGAATTACAACACTAATGATGTAGACTCTGGAAATGCCTAATATGTCTAAGAAGACGTTATTAAAGCTTTTTTCTGCTTAAGGTGACATCTTTGAACACTTTAACACAAAATTGACTCTTCTTGTAATGGTTCTCATCAGTGCATCTGCCCTTATACTCTCTCACCAAACACACTTGAGAACTGTACCTTCGTCAAGCACTTTCTGTCCTGAAGCTTTTACCAGTATCTGCTGTCTTTTGTATTTATGCATCCTAGCTAAGGCACAGGAGACCGAACGAATGCAAGGATTCATTAACTCTTTGAATTTGTTAAATACTAACATTTAACCATTAGAAGTGGTTCAATGATGTGAGATTCACATTGCTTCAACTTAATTTTTTTCTTTGTTGTAGTTTTTTTTAATTGTCAGTTTTTAGCTATTCAACAGATTAAAAGCAAATCATGCCATATTTAGTCCTGGAGTAAAACTCAAGTCTAAATGTTCATGTGAAAATTATTGTAGTAATCTTTTAATATGGCAAAGCAACTTTAAGCTGCAGTTTAGCCAAATGAAACGTAACATAAAATTATACTAGAATGACATTTCCCTTGTTACAAACTGTTTGGTGTAAGAGAATATTAATATGCAGCTTGGTGGACATCACCAGTTAATGCACATTTCTTTATTTTTTTTTCTGTAACATGTATACTGAAAAAAGTGCATTTGTCTGAGGAACTGTTTGTTTGCTACCACTCAATGAATCTCAGTTTTGAGTAAATGTACCTCAGTCTAAATCAGACTTTTTATGACCTTTATAACTACATTTAAAATAATCTTTAATTCCTATTTCTGGGTGTTTGCAAGCCTGACAGATTGCTATCATGAAAGTGAAAATTTACTCCTCTAGGTGATTCACTAGCTAAATAAACATAATTCTTGTTTAGCAAGCATATACTCTGTTTCTCAAATTTTTTTTTGTTTCATTGTCCCAACATCCAGGTGTTTTTTCCCCCCATTTGAAAATATTTTGAGAAAAATACTTTGATCTATGGAGTTGACATATTAATAGCCACGTTAACGTGATTTTTTGTTAGAACCATGCAACAAGAATTTTGGAATGCATATTAAACTGGGTTATTCTAGACTAGTTTTTAACTTCTAAAAGTTTTATCTTTTGTTTCAGTTTATATAGCAACACATTCTATCTGCTGGAAGAGAATACTAAAAAAATGTTAAGCGGGTGTATTGACTGTACAAAATACTGAACAGCCTGTACCAAACTCCAGGGATAGCTTTCTCTTTTTAGAACGGCAATGTAGAAGTCAGATATGTTATAGCTTAAAATAGCAATACCACATATTATTTGAACATGTTTCATGTCTTACTGTCCAACACAGATGTTTAGATTGTGTTTTGAGTCCTACATTTACAGATTCTGGCAATCAGTGTTCTGGAGCTTAAGTGGCAGAGGTTTGTTTTGAATACGTGCTCTTTTGCTGTATTACTTTCTCTCTTCTGAAGCCCCTTGCACATTTCTAACCTTGCAAATGCAGAAAGTTCAGTACACTTATTTCGTGCTAATTATTTAAGATACTGAAACTGCAGAGTAGCAGACAATGAATCTTATTTTTTACTGCCAGTTCTCTCAAAGCTCAAAAGGGAAACCAGTCCCCAATTTTGAGAAAAAGAAGCAATCTCACTTAAGTGCAGAGTGGGGTAAGGGAGGGATAAGCAAAGTGCATATTGTAAGAGGAGACTAGGAGATAGAGGTTTCAAGCCCAAATCCTACGAAATTTGGCTTGAGCCCCAGAATTGCTGCTTCCATGCATTTCTGTTTCTTGCTAACAGGTTTTATAACTGTTCCCCTCTGTTGGCTGATTTATGGATTACTGCCTATTATTCCAGCTGTCATTGATCAGTTGAAGTGGCAAAGGTTGGTGTTGTGTCTGAAGAATGTAGTCCTTCTGATGATCCTCCCAAGGGATCAGCATGTTTCTGCTTCTTTGTTACAAAAAAAAAAAATCTTACGAAAATGCACAGAAGTTTCCAGTTAAAAGAAAGCTACTGTTTAGAGTCAGGCATTCAAGATTTGATTGCATGTGCAACCTTTGTTTGCTTCCACTGCAGTATTCATATTTTTTGCAGGCTTCTTTAGTATTTCCTGCTATGCCCCTTGCCTCTTTCATTCTAATAGCATGAGCATTGCTCTTGGATTGAATCAGGTTTAGTATAAAATGGGTTCATCACTCAGTTGCAGACTTCGAAAGCCTAGAAAATGAGACAGGATTGTGAGGGAAGGAGGTGATCGCATTTAGAGAGCTGTGACAGTTCTTATACTGTTCCAGGATTGTTAGCAAATCTACAAATAGAAGAGTTTCATTGCTGATGGTGTTAGTCATGTTGCGACCGATTTGCTGACTGCTGAGAGCTTAGTGTGTGCAGCTGAAATTAAAAGGAATTTTATGTGCATATAAAGTAGTGTAAAAATAGTATATAACATTGTAAAATCAGCTATGGAGTGCTGTACTAGTTAATGGACATGTGAAACTTCTAGCCTTCAGCTTCCTTATGCACGAGTTCTTTTCCTCCAGAAAGAAAAGGAATGGTGCTTAATATCTCAAATAAATGTAGAAATACATTTTTTTTTTGTCTGATTTTTCAATGCAGTGAAGTTGTTGTGGAACCCCTTTTCTGTTCCTGATGCCTCCTCCGTTGTGTCAGCATTTGTTTTCCTGTGATCCATGCTGAGCCAGTTGAAGACATTTTCTGCTGGTTTAACGGTCTGAGCAGTTCTATGAGTGGTTAGGTGCTTAGAAGGGGGATGGTGGGAGGGGAAGGAAGGACCTGCCCTTTCAGAAGTGGGTACACACGGTTGAATAGTCCTAGAGCCAGTACAATGACACAGATATGGGTTGGTGAAGCAGAGCATTTAAAAACTGGGAAAGGCTCCCCAAGGAAAAGAAAAAAATCAGTTCTGTGTTCCCCGTAAGATTTGGGTAGTGTGCAGTGAGATACGATGTTATCAGGCACATTTAGTGATACTAGGAGGAGCAAAGAAATGCAGAGTGTTTTCCATTGTGATTACGAGAATTCATACAGAAAAGTTATTGCTGAAAGACTTCTCCCAACCCAAGTGGAACAAATTAAAGTTGTATGAGCTTTGCTTAACCACTGAGTCTCCCTTGACTTTGTAACATCAGCATCTTTTAACACAGGGGTTTTGGTATTTGACAAGATGTAATTCCCGTCAGTTGAATGCTCGAGTTGCTGGCTGAAGGAAAACAGGGGCACTACATTGAGGGACTCTGATATATATGTGTGTGGGGGGGGGAGGAACTTAATATCTACAGCTAGACAATTTTCACTGCTTTATGTCTTCCGCTATTCTAGGCTTAATTTATCAAAAACTTCCTTCTGTACATTCTCTTCTGTTTTCTTCTTTCTGGATACGCTGGCAGTTTTATAGTGTGCTGTCCACAAAATTTAGATTCAAAAGCCCCAGTGCCAAAATTATTCTCATCCCAGACAAATTTGTGGCACCGAACAAAAGATAATGTTTCTCTTGATCAAGTGCAAATAACTTAATATTGAGGAGGAGGCATCTTAAATATCTGTCACTGTTTAGTCAAACTTATATTTTTAAGCACTTTCTGTATCATAGAACAGAAATACACACTTGAAATACGTTCCTTGAAGTTTTAAACTATTCTGATGCACAGGTACCAGCGCTTTTTTTCCTAGCCAAAACTGAGTTGAGGCAATTGTGGTTTCAATTCTGTAGTTGGCAGTTACCTACATTTTCCAAAATTATTGGTGGCTTTTTCATGTCAGCACAGTGAAAAGTCCCGTGTGGACAGTCTTCTGTAGCACTGATTTTTAAATGAATAATCACAGACATTCAAATACAAATCATTCGTTACAAATGCTATTTTCAAAGCAGTTTGAACTATTTTTTCCAACCACTATGTTAAAGAAAGACACACCAGTTTTTCAGTGTCTTGGTTATCCTTTTGCCAGCAGTTCTTTCACATTTGGTTGCAGCAAAACCCGATTTAAATCTTGTTTGGTTTTGTGTGCATTAGAGTCTAGTAACTTAGATGAGTTTTCTTTGTTACGGGAATCGACCGTTTGATCTTAATCTGTTTGGAACTTTCAGTGAAAGTAACCTGTTCAGGTCCCTGTTTATTCTGTTTTCAACCTGATGTGTCCACCTGATGAGTTCAGCATGGGAGAGGAAAGAATTTATCTCTGGATTAAGGAATTTTAAGTAAATGAGTTTGGCCTCATAAAATGACAATGTTAGTGTACAGGTGACGTTTTCATCAAAACATCTGTTCTACGCTGTCTATTCTACTTTATATATTTTAATAAAGTGCATTTTAATATGATGGACATGGACCTTTCGGTTCACAAAGTTAAATTGCTAAACAGTCTAGATTTTTGATGGGCTTTCTTATCACATAATAATCCTGAAGCATTCTTACTAATGATACTTCCAGTGATTTCTAAGCCAAATATTGAAAGTGAAACTTGCTGTTTATTCATGTAAGGGGATGCGTAATGTTTGTATGACCTGTTCTTTTCTGACCTCGTCCTTCCTCACAAGCCGAGATACAACAGAATGCAGCCAAACACCAGTTGGATGTCTCCTCCAATCAATTTCCCTATGTTATTTCACAAGAAACTCTTTTGCCATGCTGCAAGCAGAATGCAAATGGGTAGGTCTTTCAGTATCTTCCTCCGGAAATCTGTTATTAGGTATCTAGGAGGCAGTGAATTTCTTGTTCCCATCTAGGTAAGCATTCCTTCCCATTTCCCTGTGCTTTCTGGGAAGATTCCATTGTCATGCCTTTTTGTCTTCTGCTTCCTTTGGATGTGTGTGAGTAAAGCCTGGCATAGGGTGCCATTTTCACAATCTAAAATAAATGTTCCAACTTCACTTATTTCCTTCTCTGGGCAGAGGAAATCTGGCTGAGTTCAGCCTGTTTGCTACAATGTAAGCAGATAAATGCTGCTTTAGTAACTGGATGAATTCAGTCTCCCATGGGATGTATTTTTTTAAGTTAACTCTGCAGCATTTTTGTTCAGAAGCTGCAAAGGGACATGATTTCATTGGAATTGTAAAGGGCATACAGTTATTTAAATACAAAGGTCCACTCTTAAGTGTTCTTCTGGATTTTAGTGGTGTTAACAGAGTTTATAAGCTGTTTGCATATCCTGTGTGCGTTTGCACTTGTCAACTTGAAACTGAGTTAACACCTTTTGCCTGTAAAGTTAATTTGTAATACTTGCGAAAGTTTACTCTTTTTTTGTTGTTTTGAATTTCACCTGCTCAGAGATACTATTGCATTTCATCTGCCTGCACAAGTCTACCTGTGCAGCAATGTATGAGAGGAGTGGGTTCTGTGGCCCACCCAGATTATTCCTGACCCCTATATAATCAGGCCTGGGGAAGCTAGCAGAGGCATGTCGGTATGCAGTAACAGGAGAGCTAGATGTCTGTGAGAACAGGAGGCTGCAAGAAAATACATGAGATAAGTAACTGCAAGAATGTTAACAACTGCCTTAAAAAGGAACGACGTGACTGTGTAGTCTCAATCAATTATTAGCAATAGCAAGACGCATGTAAGGCGGGTGAACAGAGCACCCAACCAATAGCAGTGTAATGTAACTCCTGCAATGATACAGAAACCTATATAAGCTCTGTGTGTGTTTCAATATGGGAGCTCAACGCTTGATCACATTGACCCGAGTTGAGTCCGCAAAACTTCGGCTCCGGCATACGTGCATTTTGAGAATGAAGTGGATGTTCATGTAAAACAAAGCAGGTTGCTCATCTAGACTGATGACTGTATTTTAAGTTGGGATTATGGGTTTTCAGATGGACAAACCATCTTGATTTGTGCCCTCATACGTGAAGCATTACACTTCAATCTTCAACTCTGAATTTACACATCCTTTCTTTCTTGTTCCGCAAACATCTGAAAGAACCTCAGATGTTAAAAAAAAAATAAATCCTTGCTTTATGCTTAGTCCAGGAGTAAAAATGTCCAAACTAAGCATTTGAGAAAGCTAAATGAAGGTTTAGCTTTAGTTTGAGCTGAGCTATTACATTTCAGCAGAAGGGTAAGATAAAAGGTTGTGGATCTTTCATTATCTACTGTAATTGTATATCTACTGTTTAGAGGAGAAAAAAAAAGCTGAAATTTTCTTTTGCAAGTATTAATATAAGCAGCTGCTGTTCAGTGTTATCCAAGCATCTTACAAGTATTTGCATCAGTTCAGATAAGCAGCTATGTAAAATAGAGTATGAAAGGACTCTCATCTCCTTTTCCAAGAATGCAGAACTGTTAAATGGGTTAAAATTCAGATGTTTGTGCTGTGTGACTGGAATATGTTGGATGTTAAACCTATACCTCTTCTGCTATTTATCTGGAAAACATCACTACTAAATTCTTACCGTAACTTTTGGGGGTTTATTTTTTTTACTTAAATTGGCTGCTAGTTTGTTTTCAACTGCTTAGCTGGTTTGCAGCTTAGATCTCATGAGATGCTTCACTGGGTCTTTTGAGTGTGGTGCTTCATCAGAAAATGTGTAAAACTGTTTAATTTTTTCAAGTTCATGTAACATAATTGCTATTAACTTGAGCTGTATTCCATTCCACTTCATATTATACGCTTGGTCTTTCAGTTGTACTGATCTTCATTAATTTCAAGAATCTGAACAATTCAGAGAAGTTTTTAGTTCCTGAAATTTATGCTTATTTTAAATGTTAATAAATAACTATCATATCTGCTCTTTGGGTTGCTGGTGAGTATTGATGGGGTTATTTTGGAAAACTGAAAGTCAGAGGTGGAGACTGGAATACTTTTGTGAGAAGTATATGGAATGCCAGAACACCGAGGAGGACGAACAGCCATACGAGACAAAAAACAGCTGAGCATGTTGTGAGGCTGGTTCTTCACTTGCACTTCAGTGAAACTCTTCAGATGCTAGAAGAAGCTTTTAAGCAAAGAATTAAAATTAAGTGTGTTCATATAGCCCAGTTGAACGCTTAATTTAGTTGGCCTGTTGTTTTGCGGTTTTTTATTTCTCACATATATCTCTTTCACTTTCCTCTTAGCATTATGGTTTTGTTCTTGGTTTTATACCAGTTTACAGCCTTAAGAGTTTGTACTCCAGTATAAGGTTCCCTATTTCCTGTTTATTTAAGATGCCAAGGCTTTGACAGTTAGTTTTATTCAGTGCATACACAGTTGCCCTGCCCCAAGTCGTCGTTGCTATTTACTAGGCTTTCCCAGCTGATTCCATGGTCAGTGATTTTTCTAGTCTTGCTTATTTTAAGTTGCTTATCTAAAAAGGTTAATCAGTTACTAATTTATTTCTGTGAATGACTTAGTCTTTGGAGCAGGCTATACTGGTAAGTTGCATCATTTTTTATCTTCGTACTGATAAAATGACAAGATAATGAAATACAATTAAGTTCTGCATTAGATTTTAAAAAACACCAAAGGTTTCCCACACAAGCTGTCTTGAACACTCACTACTTAATTCTCTTTTTCAAGTTCTAGTTAGCTTTCTCTATGCCAAGTCTTCCTTAACAATGTTCACGGCTTTTTAGGTAGACTGAAAAAGTCTGTTTAATCACAGCTTTTCTGCAGCATTCCACCAGGATGGAGTTTCTCATTTAGTGTCTTTTAGATCTAAGCTTGTGACTGTTGAGGAACTTGAATCTCATTCAGTGAGCTCGTCTCCTTTCTATACAACAGAAAATTCACTTGTAAGGACACTTTGACTTTATACCTTCTTGTTTTGATGTTTTCCTCCCATTCCTTGCAATTCAGTTAATCATACCTATGGCATGTGGAAGAGCAATGAGCTGTTGGTTCATTTGGTTGGAACAAGTGGGAGGGGTAATGGGAAGTCTTTCAAGAAAATGAGGAACAGATGGACTTGTGTGATATTTCTACCTGCAAGGAGCAATCGCACCAACAAAGCCAAAGGTAAAAGCAAATTGAGGAAACGTTGTCCAGGTGTACTGTTGTTTCACTGTGCGTTTGTATGTTTTGCTGTGGAGCTGCGTTTGTGTTGTGGGTTTGTTTGGGGTTTTTTCTACAATTCAAGGAGTCTGCTGATCTTAAAACCTACACTTCTAGCTCTGATGATTACAAAGAATAAAAAAACTTTTTTGGTTGGGAGAAATCCAGTTTCAAATATTTCATCTTTTGATTTAAGTTTGGAAGGTACTTCTCAGTCCTTCCCTCCTCCATCCTTCCCCTCTCCTCCCCCCCAAATATAAAAGAAGCCAATCAGGAAAAAAAATTGTGTAATGCAGATACTTGAACAAATGAGTTGAAGATTGGGAGTGGAGAGGCTGGGCCCGTTCCTACCAGCCCATGAAGGAAGGTGTGAAGGGAAGTGTCAGTCTGAGGCACTGCTACCTGGGTGCCCCTGGGAAGTAATGCAGCTGACGGTTCGAAATGAGCGTGTGGAAAGAGATTTGAAGAGAACCAGGCATCAGATGGAGTGAGCTGCTGTTCTTTATAACTCTGGTTCTCAGAAGTTAAGGTATCTCTGAGGCAGAGACTTAATGGAAACCCCAAGTGAGACCGTCCTTGCTGCATAGTAGAAACAAGGGAGAGAAATGCTTTGGATGTGGAATGGGAATTAATTAATGAAGCACTGGGATAATAGATAACAGAGCAGAATAGCTACTCACTGTGCTGTGTACTTCTGTGTCATTCAGTGTGGTAAGATTTATTTAAATAAGCTAGCTTTTTTTTATCTTAAATGCTGGTATCAAAATACTGCTGGAGAAAGAGAAATTGTTGCTCATTTGGCAGTCAAAAGGTAATCCTGAATGTGATATTTAAAACACCTCTCTGCAAACATCAGTATCTGCAAATATCTCCCATTTGTGTTTTTAGAGAAATGGATCTTCAACTACAATGCAAAATGTAATGCAGTAATTCTTACATTTATACTTAGTCAACCACCAACAGGCATCAACTCATCTATATTTAATTGATAATGTAATAAGCCTATTGTAATAAATCAGATTTTTCTACAGGACAGTTTAAGAACACGCAGAGAGAGGGGCCGTTGCACTAGACTGTTCAAGAAGGGATATCCCTGGACTTGAAAACTTGTAATTAAGAACGACTGAGGAAATGAGGACAATTAAAGGGAAGAACATGCTGGCAGCAATTATGTCATCATGTCACTCTAATTTTCAGGGTTCTTTTCAGTTTTGTGTGGAGTGGGAAAATGGTTAACTAGAAACCAGTAGCGGTGGGATACATGGTAACTAGGGAAAGGCACTGAGGGTAGAGAGGTATTAGGGACTGGGGAAGGTTTCGTAGGGGAGGTGCAGGATGAACCAAAGAGAGGGTGTAGAAATGGATGCAGAGAGACCTTGAAATAAACTTGTTAATAGTAACTGATGATTTTTCAGGCTTAACATTGATTGAACTGGGAGAAGGAAACCGTAGCACAGATATTTCATCACACAGGTAGAAGGGAAGAATTGAAGGGGTAGGTGAGTGGCTGCGGTTCTCTGGTGGGGGCAACGCTTTGCAGAAAGGTAAGAGCTGGACCATGAATCACTTCTGCCTGAGGAGGGAAGTCAAGAGGGAAACATCCATGTTGGTAATTAATGTACCCACTAATCTGCTAGCAAAGTTCAGAGAAGGATGAGCTCTGTGCAGCTTCTCAGATAAGAACAGAATTGCTGATTCTTAAGGGAAGGCTACACACTGGAGTATGAAACTGCAGGAGAGATCTAAGACAGTTTTTGCCTTCCACTGTCACCCAGTTTGCATCACTGGTAGTGAAAGTCACTGTTGGCTGATTTGGATCCACTTCTGTAGTTCTGGCAATATGTATGGGACACTGATATCGAGGCAATGTTCTTTTAATTAAAAGCCTTGCAGACAAATCTAGCCTGAAGTCCTTGGCCAATTATGTCACCCAACGCAGATCAAATTAGAATTCAACTGTGATGTAAACCCAAAAAACCTACACGTGTAGGAGTCTTCTACCCTACTAACTGAAGAAATGAACCAAAAATGTGGGATGTAAAAAAAAAAAAAAAAAGAAAACCAAAAAAACCCCCAAAAAAGACATTAGATTGCACTCAGTTAATTTTTTCCCTGCTTCTTTCTAAATCAAAGTACTTGAACACTTTCATGTGCCTTACTATTCATAATCTCATGCTCCAAAAGATACTGAAAATAAATACGTAAAACGTGTAAATAAAACAATTTAATTTTATCTCCTGAACTAAGATCCAGAACGTATGAAGTTCTAAGTTTTAACAAGATCAAGTAGATTGTTGGAAACTTACTTTGAAATTTCAACCCAGCCCTTTTTGCAGATATTTTACAGCCAAAATCTTCCCACAAATTGCATCCTATAAGATTGATATGCCAGTCAGGATAAGGATCTTGCTAATCCAATCTTGCTTTGGACCACAACCAGTGGTGAAACACTTGGCAGAACTGTGTATGTGCAAGGAAAGCATCAGCTGCCTCCAGTGTGCTCTCCTAGCATCCAATAGCTCCGCTTTCTAAATCAGGACCCTTTCTGGATTTTTATTTGAATGAATAAGTTCAGTTGCTTTATGATTTGTGAGCGGTATAAATAGCTCAGTGCAAGTAGATTAGTTTCAGAAAACCTTTAAAAGAAGGAAAATTCTATAGCAAAACATCACTTTTAAAAGAAAGCTAATATTCCTGCAAGTAGAAACATGACTCATTTGACAGCCAAGAACAAAAGAGTCCATTGAGAACTTTTTCACAAGGACTAAGTTAAGGATGGATTTTCTCTGCTATAAAAAAAATCCTTTAACCAAATATGAAAAATTATCCGGATGATAAATGGAATGTTACTCTACAGGCAAAATGGCATTTACTTTGCAAGCTGAGATCTGCCACACGTGGCAGAAATGCGGTTGGTGTGTTTCAGTTACTGGGTGCGTCTAGAAGGACTGGCCACAGACTTTCTGTGCTCCTCTCTCCCTTGGAAAAATAACCTCTGAGCTCCAGCAGTTAATTACCTTTGGAGAGAAGTTGGTCGAAGTTTCCATCTTTAAATGTGCTCGGTATTCCAGAGGAAGCATACTAAAGCAACCTACAGGAGAACTAAATATAGGAGCTAGATGGGGGCAGGTGCTGCACTCCCACTGAATCAAGTGCTTCTTTCCTTGTACAGAGACAAAATGTGCTTGATGTTGGGTTAGCTGCTGGCCTGGGTTCCCTCTTTCCTATTGATTTCTTCCCTCATGCTCGTGTTGGGGCCTGCAGGAATTAGCAGAGGAAAAAGCATTCTCAGGTGAAAGTTGGATCCTTTGCTTTTGGTGGAAGTGTAATTGCTGGAGGAGGTACTTTCTGAAATAAAGAAGTGTTGAGCTTAGGCTGTTGTCTGTGCAAGCACACATCTTATTTCTCAATTTTATTACACACCTGTGTGCCGCCTCCTCCTAGGGAGCAGTATCCACACAGTTGTGGGCTAGAGCTATGAGCTTCACTGTCGGAACTGCTATCACCTAGATTGACCAGCTCAGCAGCATCCCTGGCCAGCTGCAGGCCTGTGATTCACAGTTGGATTGCGTCTGGGGAGATTGGAGCATCATCAGTTCAAGTGTGTAAGAGCCTCCCTCCACCGTGTGAGGAAACGAAGGCCTGCCTCAGCCCGTACCTGTGCGGGACAGCAGGGGTGGCTGCTGCATGGTGAAATGGAAAGCTTTGGTATCCACAGCTTTCTGACTTAATTCACTGGTAACAGTGTTATAGAGAAGGGGAGGGGGTTGTGTTCTGTGGGGGCTTTTTTGGGGTGTTTTTTTTCCTGTTTTCATAGAATCACAGGATGATTTGGGTTGAAAGGGTCCTTTAAAGGTCATCTTGTCCAACCCCCCTGCAGTGAGCAGGGACATCTTCACCAGATCAGGTTTCTCAGAGCCCAGACCAGGCAGACCTTTAATGCCCAGGGATGGGACATCTACCACCTCTCTGGGTACCTCTCTTGGTTTAAAACCATTATTGCTTGTCCTGTTGCAACAGGATGTGTCCACAGCCTTCCTCTAAACCCACTTTAAAATACTGGCAAGCTGCCAGAAGGTCTCCCCCAAGCCATGTCTTCTCCAGGCTGAACAAGCCCAACTCTCCGCCTATCTTCATAGCAGAGGTACTCCAGCCCTTGGATCATCTCTGAGGCCCTTCTCTAAACTTGCTCCGACAGCTCCATTGTCCTTTTTTGTACTGGGGATCCCACAGCTGGACACAGTACTCCAGGTGGGATCTCACAGGAATGGAGCAGAGGGGCAGTATTGCCTCCCTTCACCTGCTGATCAAGCTTCTTTTGATGTAGCCCAGAATCCAGTTAGCCTTCTGGTTTTGGTACGTCAGGCTTTCTGCTGAACAGCCAACATCCTTTAATCTTCACATCTTGGTTTCATGTCAGTCATGTGGGTGCTACTTGACCTAGGAGCCATTAGGGAACAAATCAATTGAGCATGCAAACCCTGTAAAGATAAGTTTCATGAATTTCTTTCATCTCAGGATTTCTGACACTCAGTTGATCCCAAGTTAGGATAATTATTCCAACTCTGTAGGCAGAATTTGGAATAGTTGCAAGAGGCGCTCTGGGAGGCTGAGTTCTCACTCCTGTCTAAAAATGCATGGAGGATGGGCTTGCTGTGTGCTTGTATTAACTAGTTGTATTCCTCTTCTACCCTACTTGCTTTCCAGCAGCAGATAGGTTGAAAGGGCAGCTATAAATGGACCAAATCTTTTTTTTTGCCTTTGTGATATCTGCAATTTTTGAATGAAAATTCCTCCTTCCATCCCTGCCAGTCAGGAAAAGTAACAGCAGCAAACCAGAAAGTCTGCAGCAGTTGGACTGAACTGGGGAAAACAAGAATGTGACTTCTTAAAAACATGCATGTCAAAATTTTATCTGGGGGCTTAAGTGCATGTGGAGACCACTGTTACATTCATGTGTTTGATAGTACTGCCAGGTGCTTTATGAGGAAACTTTAACTTTTTGGACAATTGAAATAACTTTTTTTTACCCTGATACCTGTATATAATATCTACCTGACATATTGCCGACTGAATATGAGCCAGCAGCGTGGCCAGGAAAGCCAACAGCATCCTGGCTTGTATCAAAACCAGTGTGGCCAGTAGGTCTGGGGAAGTGATTACGCCCCTGTACTCAGCATTGGTGAGGCCACGCCTCAAGTACTGTGTCCAGTTCTGGGCTCCTCACCATAAGAAGGACATTGAGGTCCTTGAGTGAGTCCAGAGAAGGGCAACCAGGCTGGTGAAGGGGCTGGAGGGCAATTCCTATGAGGAGCGGTTGAGGGAGCTGGGGATGTTTAGCCTGGGGAAGAGAAGGCTGAGGGGAGACCCTATCACTGCCTACAATTACCTGAAAGGAGGTTTTAGAGAGGTGGGCAATGGTCTCTTCAGCCAGGTGACAGGAGATAGGACAAGGGGAAATGGCACTAAGTTGTGCCAGGGCAGGGTCAGATTAGATGTTAGGAAAAAATTTTTCACTGAAAGAGTTGTTGGGGCCTGGAACAGGCTGCCCAGGGAGGGGGTTGAGTCACCTTCCCTGGATGTGTTTGAAAAAAGGGTAGATCAGATACTTAGGGATATGGTTTAGCATAGGATGGGAACGGTTGATGATCTGAAAGGTCTTTTCCAACCTTTTGGATTTTTGTGATATTGCTGATGAAGTTGTTTGTACTTGCAACCTAGGAAAATAAGACCAAACTCAAATTCATTTGATATAGTCTTTGATAGTGGAAAACAGTGATTGGTAACTGCAGGCATTTGGGAGGTTTCAAATATGGAGCTATCTTAACATTATTTGGGCATCTGCCTCTTAAATGTTTCAAAAGCTCTTTCTGATTTTTCTGGTTGGATCAGGATGGTCCATCTGTGGAGACAGGACAAGGGGCAATGGCTGCAAGTTGGAGCATAGGAAGTTCCGCACCAACATGCGGAGAAACTTTTTCACAGTGAGGGTGACAGAGCACTGGAATAGGCTGCCCAGGGAGGTGGTGGAGTCTCCTTCTCTGGAGATATTCAAGACCCGTCTGGATGCCTATCTCAGTGAAATGTCCTAGGGAGCCTGCTTCGGCAGGGGGTTGGACCCGATGATCTCTCGAGATCCCTTCCAACCCCTACAATTCTATGATTCTATGATTCTATGATCTCCAAGCTAAATCTGGGAAGTTAGAAGCATTAACTCCACTTGGGTGGGTAGAAGTTAGTGTGTGAGCCTAGCCTAGTGAAACCAGAGAACAAAGCCACTTCATGTTAAAAGGTAGCTAATAACAAATTAGAGTGTTTGTGTAGCTAGCAAAGAGCAATAAATTAGGGGGGACTGTATAGCTTTACAAAGAATAAACTAGACTTGCTTCCTGTAGGTGAATTAGCCTACCAAAAGGGTAAAAATGTATGGGAAAAGTAAAAAGAAAGCAGAAGTTGAAATGTAGAGGATAGCTCTTCTCTGCCAAGGATAAGGGAAGAATGGAAATGTGACAGTTTTTAGTGTTTTTTTCCTGGAGAAAGCTGAGGCAAAATTAAGCTGTAGCTGTTAGTGCTACCTTAGCAGTTTGGGGAGAGAGAGAAAGGCTGTCTTCCACCAGTTTAAATAACATACCAAATGAAAAGTGGGGTAAGCACAGCATGCAACATCCAGTGACCTCAATTTCACCGTCAGATGGTCGAGGTGACCGCTGGCTATTTAGTGTGCACATCTAGCTATGCTTTAGGCAGGGCACTGCAAATGCACCAAGAAGTCTGATGTGGGTTACTGTCAGAGAAGGGTTACTGTCCTGAGCATGACAGAAGCTGCTTAATTTAGAACGATGAGGCCATCAAACATTGCAGTGTGCAAGGGGTAAATATAGCTCCCGGTTTGTGAGGTATCGGGTTTGGAGGGGAAGGAAGGCGGAAGCAATCAGGGCAATTTCTGTGACTAGTATGGAAATATTCGCCGCAGTCATTCCATTAACTCCAGGCACCAGCTATACTTTAGGGAAGCATTAGGAGGTTGTGTCGCTCGGCAGCGGATGGCTGAGGAGGATGGAGCACCACTGGAGAGGGAAGTGCTGTGCTGGGCAAGCAGGTCGCTCGTTGGCTGCCTCCCTCCATGTCGTGTGCATGGGGAGGTGGTTTCCACAACCTGTCCTCAAGTGTTTTTTTTTCCTCCTAAACTTGTGTGTTTTGACTGAGTGCTGCAGCAGGACACTGGTTTTCATTACCCTCCTTTTTGTATATTCCTGGGAATAAATGGTATCACCCGCTGTTCTTCATTCTTTTAAGTGTCGAAGGGCAGATCTTGAGGTCCAGTTCTGGTGCTTTCTAGGGACCCACTGACTTGGTGTCTTGGAGTTATGTCCCCAGTGGAGTGCTTGATGCTGAGAGGCTGACATGTCCTTGCCACCTGTTTGGCGAGACAACCTGGTATTGATGCTTCGCTACTCACCTGTGTCAGGTAACCTCAGTTGCTTCCATCATCCATCTCCTGGGACTGGCAAAGAGTGAGGCAAAATGCTTGCCAGAGGCAGTATAGCTCTCCAGCTTGTTTAATTGGCTGTGGAGTATTTTCTGCTTTAGGAGAAAAGTGTGATACCTGGAGGAGAGTTCCCAAAAACCTTTGAACTTTTTATTTCTTTTTTGATACAGTTGGTTCATGCAAAATGATCTGGTTTTGTTGGAGACAAGAATCTCGGTCTGCAGTTAAATCCGTCTCAACCTCCAAGCTGATGACGAAGATGATAAGCTATTCATAAACATTTTTTTTTCTTGATGCTATCCACAGCTGCTGTGCAAACAAAGGGGTGCTACTGATCCAGACTTGCTAAGTAGGTATTGAACTGCACTTTGAGGAACCTACTTGACCGTTGGATAACGGTGTCTTTGACTCTTCAAAGCTGGAACACTGTATGATGTGTGTAAATACCAGATATTCACTGACTGGGGCAGGGGAAAAGGAAAAGAAAAAAAAATAGAAATGCAATGAAGCTTCCAAGACATGACAGCAGAGGGAGCCATTGAGATTTGGTTCCTTTGCTTCTCTTTTAAGGAGAGGAAAAAAAAAACCCAACAAACCCAACAAAAACCCACTGGACTTTTTGTAGAGCACTTTTCCCCTTTCACATTTAAATGAATAGACAGATGATCATTTCAGGGGGTAGCTTAAATCCGTGTTAGTCAAATACATCTTACACCAGTGTCACATGCAGTGTTGGGATGCAGGAGATGTTTGATAATATCAGCATTCTGGGCAGCTTTCTAAGATTCTGAGAGCATCGCTTTGGGGGGCAACCAGTTACATTAGCATGTCACACGCACGCAATCTCTACTAGTATGCACAATACTGTTTATTAAAATCCGTGCTATAAATATGTGTTATTTTTAACCTGGATCTATTACTGGCCTAAGTTGTTTTTTTATCTACCGATATTTCTTTCTACAGTTTTGTGTTTGCTTCAGTCTATACATTGCCATATGTTTGCACAGTGCCTGGAGCTGTGTGGGCTTTGCGAGAGTGTTAACAGAAGTTTCCCAAAGCAAGCTGCATGTGCACGAAATGTGTTTCCATGTTTTCAAAAAGCTTATTAACAGGCAGACTACAGCAAATGGCTAGGAAGAAAAAGGCGTTTAAATTGTTATTGTCGATGACTCCTCCTCTTACCTGCTAGAAGCCGCAACAAAGTGCCAGCTCATAGCGCTACATGTCTCCACAAACATATTGAGGCATGTGCTCCCTGCAACAAACGGTGCGGCATAAACTGTGGCGTGGGAGGAGGGAGCAGAGGTGGGAAGATGAAGTTAGCTGCCTAGAGCAGATCGATGTCAGCTGAGATTTTACTCCAGGCGTCTTAGTTCCTGTAAACGTGAGCTTGATGACAGTGTTGGCTTTAGAAGCAGTGTTTAGCATGCTTACTGCGTTTCGTTTGCACCGGGACTCTGCTATCACACAATGCCTTTCTCTGGTTTTGAATAGCAGTAATAAGTGTCATGCATACTCCTCATGATGATTCCTGTTTTGTTACATCCTGAACGCACATTGATCTCAAAAAGCAGGTATTCATCAGTTCGCAGGTTACTTTTCTGTGAAGACATCTAAGATGCAATGCTGGCTCCATGTTTAAACACTACTTGTGTCTTTGTGAGGGAAGACTTTCACTGCATACTTCTCTAACTGTCCCGGATTCACAGTTGCTTTGTTGTACCTTCTAGAGATACTGAATCTTTGTTGACAAACCTGGATGTAGGAACGGACTTCAACAAACTTAACAAACTATTTTATTTTTTTTTCTTAATCATTTGCCTCGTGAGCAGGCTGCAGGCACATCTGTCTTGTTATCAAAGGGCACTGGAGGATGTTTGCATACAAAGTGTGGAAATTTCAGTGTCCCTTAAAGGATGGTTCATAGTCGTGGTTCTGGTGCACAGAAATCTGTCAGATCTTTGAAACCAACCCAGGGTTCAGTGAAAATTATGAAATACTTCCTTAATAATAAAAGATAGAACTGAAGCTTAGCTAGGCCTCAGTAGAAAAAGACTTAACTGAAGATAAAAACACACTTGGGACCAACACCTGTGTTCTGAGTGTAGAAAGCCTAGTTTCATATACATGCATAGAAAAATGAGAGTCCAGAGTTTAAATGTATATGGAAGTGAGATCTATAGACAAAAAATGTATTATCACCTAAATAGAAAAAAAGGAGAAACACACTCTTTGCAAGCAGCCCTTTGATCTATATTAAAAACAGTTCTTAAAGTTCCTCAAGAGTTGGAATTAGTGGGGCGCGGGTGAGGGGCACTTTAGATATGGGATATAAAATATCAAAAAGTGCTCTGCAACTAATTTTTGCTTTCAGGTTAGTATTTCTGCTTCTATGCCACCTATAGAGTTAAACGTATTGTAAGGAGGGACAGACAGATTTGCTGGCCTTACCACTTCCGTGCAGTGGTCAAGTCCCTGTATGTCAGCTCTGGCAGCAGACTTAAAGCATAGGAAGTTAGGTGGGAAACTACACTGCCAAAACGTTTATACATAATATGAGCTCCTTGGAGAGCGTTGTATAACCAAATCCACTGTCTGCAACTCCCAGAACCATGGAATGTCCCTGAGCAGTAGATGAGATGTGGTACATGCTCCTTCAAGAGCTGCAGCACAGAGGCAATGCGAAAAAGGAAGATTTGTTTTTAAATTGCATTTGTGTTGTTGTAATCCTTTTCTGTTTTCTGGTGTTTGAGCTTTCTTAGACTGTACCTGGGTTACACCTGTGACCCTGACTATGGTGAAGTGTTGCGTTTGCATCTGGGAGAGGGCCCATTGGCAGTCAGGGTCCTGCTTATGCCAGTTTCTGAACCACAGCAAACCTCCTCGCTAGCAGGGATAAGATTAACTTGTCTACTTGTTGCTAATTGAGATAAAAGGTCTGCAAGAAGGTGGTAACCAAACATTTTAAAGAGGGGGTCTGCATCCTCTGTAGGCCTTGGGTAGAGTTGTAGAATTATTTAAGTTAGAAAAAATCTTTAAGATCATCAAGCCCAACCATTAACCTAGCACTGCCAAGTCCACCACTAAGCCATGTCCCTAAGCACCACATCTACATGTCTTTTCAATACCTCCATTAATTGTGGAGTAAAGTCCTGCTCAAAGAGGCAGAGGCTAGATTTAGTTCAAAATTTACTTTAGAAAGTTTTCAAGAGTAGGAAAATAACAAGAGGGATAAAGTCAAATGATAGGTCCTGTGATACCAAGGACATAAGACTTTTCTGGATCAGCTGAGAATTATTTTTACCAAATGTTAAATGAGTGGTCATGAGATCCTGGGTTTGTCTGTGCTCAGCGGTGTAGTATTGTAGTCAGAAGAAGCAGCACAAGGGATTTCTGGATGCATGTGAACCAAAGGGTTAATGTAAGCATGTATATAAGGTGTTGGAGAAGGAGGCCAAAATGGTTTTCAGTTTAAATGATAAGCAGCAGAACTGCACAGCACCCATATCTGGTACAGCTGGTGGCTGCCCAGACCCAACAAAAGTGGGTAAACATGTTGATGTCCTATGGAACCAGTAAGCATGGAAGTCTCCTTGCAAAAGACCTGCATGTAGAAAATCATGACTGTGGCAGCAGGGTGCTTGGTTTGATGCTAGTGTTCGGGATGTCTGAAGCTGCAAAGCCTAAACGTGATCTTGCATGTTGTAGTATTTGTTGTGTTGTGTGCATCTGTATTAACCTCACAGACTCTTAAATAAAGAGATTCTAAAGTGGACATTACTCGGATGCCGATGTTAAAAATTCACTGGGGAAAGGAAGAAATTTGTGCTTTCCAACAGGAGGATTCCAATACAACTAACGACACGTGTGCTATGAGGTATGATCCTGCAATGTTTCTGTACCCACAAACAAAGATCACTTTCTTGAAACAGAAATGAGAAATATTCTTCTGGTTTTGATGAATCTATTTTGATGTCTTTGTTCTAAACAACAAAATGAGGCTCCCAGGAAGAAATCTGTACTTTGCAGAGCTCTGTAAAGAAAACACAGACAATTAAAATCAAGCTTCTTGGCATTCATAGAATCTTAGTGCAAGTACTTACAGTAACCTGCATTAAATATAAAACCAAAATCTGATGTTTGTCTGGATTTGGATATTTGCCCTGAAACCGGAGCATCAAAACATGGACTTGTTCTTCCTTTTGAATTTTCTGAAAGATTGAATTAACATCTAAACTCTTGAGAATTAAGCTTATTAAAATATTGAGCTGAGCAGGATGAGTGTTCTCTTAATTATTTATTTTTTTAAAAAATTCAGTAACTCTGCAATAGCTGTAACTTGATGGAGTTTTGCATTGGAAAGCAAGGAAGGAGCAGTAAGCTTCTGTCCTTTTAAAGATGATTCCTTCTGAAATCTAACGGCAACAATTTATCTGCTTTAACAGATTTTCTGTTGCTGTTCATTCAAATGGATACACAGAGGTCTGGTGACATTAGCTTTTAGGTTAAAAAACCCCATTTTTTTTTATCTGCAGTTTAAGACTGAATCAAAATTAAAATTTATATTCTGTACAGTAATTATATTTTACATCTTGTTATACCAGCTAATTCTTTAACTGAGATTATCAATGCTTTACTTACACTTCTTATATGATAAATGTAGAACGCCTGAATTTAAAATATTTTATTTTTCAGAAGGTCACCAAAGCCTTTTATAAGCCAAGTTACAGATATTCCTAATCTCCTTGATGTTTTTATTTTTAAAATTCTCTAGTGTTCATAAAATGAGGTTTGCAAGAGCAGAGAGAGATCTCTTTTTCTTTAATCGTCCTATTTTAATGTATGTTTAGGGTATGAGAGAGTGCTTTTAACTAAAACAACATTCATACCACCTTTACAGTTTTTCATTCTTGTTCCCATTCATTCATTCTAGCTACCCATTTGCTTGTGGATGGTTGGCCGTGTTATCATCTTCCTTTTCTAAGACTTATGTCCATCATCTGTTGTCTATGGGTTTTTACAGTTCATTTGAAACAGCTTCTGAGTCAAAAATGAAAGAATCTAATAACTTGCAATTAATTTAGACCGCATTAGTTAGTCTTGAAGAAATTACAAACTAGGAGAAAAGAAGGTTGAGGAATTTTGATGGCTATTTTAATCACCATTTGGGTTAATACACAGGTTTCCAATATACAATAGTAGAATTAATGTTTTTTACTTCACTAATTTTGTTGATATTCTTTTTTTTTCCTGCAAACTAGTCATGCCATTTTTAATTTCTAGACAGAGCATCAGATGAAAGCTGGGGCACTCTGGCATGTCTGTCCAGTGTAATTACTTTCTTAAGAATTTTTTTTTTTTGGTGACAGGTTGACCTTGTTAGGTTCCAGCTGTCATGTAGTAATATACATAACAACTTAGCATTATACACTACAATGACCTTCATCTTCCCATAGGTAATTGTCCTTCCTTATTGCCGTTCACATGTCTAGATAGTTCTCAGTTGTGGCTGCTAAAATTATGAAGTTGATGCTGAAACTCTGTCACTTCTTGCAAATGTAATGTTTGACCTTCACAGCTGTACGCTGCTACTGGGGTCTAGAGATAAACAACTCATCTTGTTGGCACTGTTATTCCTATGGGCAGATGTACACTCGTGAGATCATCAGGTTGGAAGTCACTCTACAAACTTTGACAACATAGCTGCTTCTTAGCAAAGCATTAAAAAGAAAAACAAAACCAAAGAACTAAACAAACTGACTTGCAGCCGTATTCAGAGTAATACTCGTTGTTGTTACACATAGAAAGAGGCAGCCTGCTTTGGAGTCTCATCCCTCATGCAGGTAGTCTGTGGCCCATAAACCTTGGTTGCCTGTTGTAAACATTGAATTGTAGTTTGCTGTTACCTCCTTGATCCAGATCTTCATGTCTGGAATAGAATGTTGTTCTGATGCCTGAAGACCTTTCTTGCCCTACAGAAAGGCTGAGAACTTACCTGTGCCAGTGTGTGGTGGTTTAGCCCTGGCTGGAGGCCAGATGCCCACCAAAGTCGCTCTATCACTCCACCTTTTCAGCTGGACAGGGGAGAAAATAGATACTGAGAGGCTTAGGAGTCAAGATAAGGACAGAGAGAGATCATTCCACAATCAGCATCATGGGCAAAATGGACTCAGCACAGAATAAAGGAAAGAAAACTCTCTAATTTATTACGTTGCACTGCACACCCAGTGAGACCAGAGTCAGATAATGAGAAGTGCAACCAGATCTTAAAGCACCTCCCCCCACCCCTCCCTTCTTAGCAGAATTAACTTTAGTCATGATTTTACTCCCTTCTCCCCACCCCCCCCCCAGCCCCCCACTCTTGTGGCATGGGGAAGGGCAGGGACTGGGGGAATGGGGGTTTTGGTCAGTTCCTCACAAGTTGGTTTCCTTCTTTTGCCTTCAAAAATTTGTGTTCTTTCTGGTTACAAATAATAGCTCTGAGTCAGCTATTAGTTGATCACACATGTGATGCTACTTATTGCTACTTTCAGGGGACACAGGAAATGCGATGGATGTAATCTATCTGGACTTCTGTAAAGCCTTTGACATATTCCCCCACAACATCCTTCTCTCCAAACTGGAGAGATAAGGATCTGATGAGTGGACTGTCAGTGGATAAGGAATTGATTGGATGGTTGGATGGTTACATCCAAAGAGTAATTGTCAATGGCTCAATATCCAGAGGGAGATTTGTGACAAGTAGTGTCCCTCAGAGGTCCGTACTGGGACCATTACTATTTAATATCTTCAGCAATGGCATTGATGATAAGGTTGAATGCACCCTCAGCAAGTTTGCAGATGATACCAAGCTGAGTGGTGCAGTTGACACACTGGAAGGAAAGACAGGAGGGATGTCATCCAGAGGGACCTGGACAAGCTGGAGAAGTGGGCCCATGTGAACCTCATGAGGTTCAACAAGAACAAGTGCAAGGTCCTGCACCTGGGTTGGGGCAATCTTTGTCATCAATACAGGCTGGGAGATGATGTGCTAGAGAGCAGCCTTGCAGAGAAGGATTTAAGGATGCTGGTGGATGAGAAGGTCAACATGAGCCAACCTATCTTGTGCTGCATCAAAACAATGTGGTCAGCAGGACAAGGTGATTCTGCCCCTCTACTCCATTCTTGTGAGATATCCCAGCTTGAGTACTGCATCCAGTTCTGGAGTCCCCAAAATAAGAAGGACATGGAACTGTTGGAACAGGTGATTCCGGAGAAGGGCCACAAAGACGATTAGAGGCCTGGAGCACCTCTCCTGTGAAGACAAGCTGAGAGAGTTGGGGTTGAAGAGAAGGCTCCGCAGAGATCTTCTAGCAGCCTTCCAGTACCTGAAGAGGCCTACAAGAAAGCTGGGGAAGGACTTTTTAGAAGGACGGATGAGGAGGAATGGTTTTAAATTGGAAGAGGGTAGATTTAGATTGGGTATTAGGAAAAAATTCTTCACTACGAGGGTGGTGAAGCACTGGAACAGGTTGCCCAGGGAGGTGGTGGATGGCCCCTCCCTGGAGGTGTGCAAGGCTGACTTGGATGGGGCCTTGAGCAGCCTGGTCTAGTGAGAGGTATCCCTGCCCATGGCAGGGTGGGGTGGAACTTGACGATCTTTAAGGTCCTTTCCAACCCAAACCATTCTATGATTCTATAGTTATTGTATTACTTGAAAAAGGATACTGATCACATGGAGTTAGGATAGCTACTTTCTAAATACTCCGTACAAGACCATTTACTAGAATAGTAAAAGAACTATTTTTAAAAAAAGTAGAAGAGCTGCAGTGAATTGTATTGCATTAGATGTCAGGTTATGTAGTCCAATGCATGAAGTAGAAGCTAAAATGTCATAAGACACAGTTTCTGCATTAGATTTGCTGTCACGTTATTACTTAGGTGTTCTAGGCCTTAGATTAGCTGCTTTCTGAATGGGGATGGCAGTGCCTTGCAATTTGGGCAGTGAGCTAATCCCTCTGAATGAACAAATGAAGAAATAAATAATCAACCATGAATCCATACTTGCTCTGACACTGATAAGGGAATTAGGGGAAAAAGCCCACCTTAATCTAGATAAACATTTGTAGCTTTTATTACACTTTCAAAATACAGGGTGGAGTTTTGTACTTATTTTACTATTGGGTGTAGAGCTTCGGGGCATGAGTGGTCAACAAGTGAGATAGAGTATTTTCTATTACATCCAAAACAGTGCCTCAAATTTAGAAGAAGAGAGAAACTGTACAAAGGAGGGGAAAAAGAGTATTCTAACATTTTCAAATTTATAATATTTCGAATATGGAAGATTATTTCTGAGTTCCAAAGCATTTTATTTACCACACTGAAATTGGAGCTCATGGGAACTTCAGAGGATGCACTGCTTAAAATATTATTCAAAAGAAAGTGTAATAAAAAAATTTAAAGATTAGAAGTTAGTCACAAATTATCAAAAAACCAAGGCTTTCCCCCAAAGCATCATATCTTTAAATAATTAACCACACTCATGTTTGATCTTGACACTTAATTCAAATTCAGGATAGACTCCAGACTCAAAGTGAAAGAAAATGCTGATATTTTTCCTCCCTCATTTGCAATATCTCTATGCAATACCATATTGCTTGTTTACTTCTCTATGATGCTACATTTATCTAGTAATGTTCCGTAACACACATCCTTTAATATTTGATCATGAAAGCTGGGCTCCTGGGCAGAAAAAAGACTCAATCTCTTGAGACTGCCTAGATCAGAGGCCAAAAAGCTAAGCCCTAGATATGCATTCCTCTGACTTGAGCAGGAATTAATACTTCAGGTTTAATTTTGGTATCAAAAGCCCACACTTAGCTGCATGCTTCCTTTCTCTTACATTTTAGTTTGATCTACAATCTTCTTTCAAACTTCCCTCAAGACATCATTCACCTAACTTCTTTAGCATACTGTGCCCTCTGTCTCCACTGCTTTGTTTCCTCTTTCCAGCCATCACAGTATCTTCTCTAGCACTGCTCATCAGGTACACCTCCCTTGCTTGCTCTCTGACTGTTTATCCATCACTACCGATTTCAGGTCTTGAGTTTTTCCCTCCCATTCTCATTTTCACTTCCACAAGACCACTAGAAGTCATATCTGCTGTTGGTATTGCTTTGCCCTCCCCCACCCAACTCAATTCTGTGCTAGGCCATTTCTTATCATCTTTCTTTCCCTTGTGCTCCCCTGTAAGTGACTCTCATGAGCTCCTGATAATTTCTTTCTAGTTCTTGGTGGTGATAATGCTGACTTTGACTACATGTCATCTGGAAATCCAGTCTGGTTTTAGCTTTTATTCCTGTTTCTCCTCTTCTCTCACTCTCTTTTTTTTTTTTTTTTTTTTTGTTTGGGTTTTTTTGTTGCATTTATGTTTTGTTTTGTTGGTTTTTTTCATTTTGTTTTGTTTTTTAATGCATGGTGTCTTAGTTGAATTGGATTTGTCAGAGTTTTTGCTATTATTTCTGCACTTCCAAACTTACTCTCTGTAGTCAAACTACCTTCTCATCCCCACTCAAAAAACCAGTTCCATCTTTGTAATATATCTTCAGGAATGTCCAATCATTAACTCAAGTCCCCAAAGGGTCTATATTTATAGCCCATATATTCGTATAAATGTTTTATTTTATACATAGACACAGACACATATATAAAAAGCATACATATAAAAAGAAGACAAACTTGCCTTTCTATTATATACTCACACATCCTCACCCCATTTTTATCTCTTTTTTTTTCTTACTTCATTCAAACCTCTAAAGGAAAGTATATATTTGGGTACCATCTTTGCCTCTCTTGCACGGGGTGGAAAATTGTTGCAGGTTTTCCTGGTAATTCCAAGAGGGATTTTTTTTTTTTGATCCAATTGTGCGGGTAATTTTTTTTTTTCTAATTTTCTGTGTCAGTTATTATAATGTCTATCTGGGTATGGGAACTGCAGCCTTACTCTATTCAAATGTGCAGGGGACAGTTGAAAAGATATTTTTTTGTCAGTTCTTCAGTGCATCACACACAAGCTTCACTTCACAGTTCCTTACCAGCCTACCTAACCTTCTTTCTTCCGCAGTGAGTATGCCAACTTCTTCCTCTGAAATACCTAGAGATGCCAGTTTCTTTCTGTCCTTTAATTTTCATATAAACACCTCCACTCATTTTCATGCTACCAACTTATTTCTGTACCCTCCTTCAGAATCTTAATCTTTTCTGTGCCTTTATAAGGCATTATTAGGTGGTATGAACAGAAAGGCTGATGATGACCAGAAGCATCTCACCTCCTTGTACTTCCCCCACCACGAGCTGAGGTTCACAGGGCTTTTATACAGCTGCCTAGTTTAAAGTAGTTATCCCTAGGTAGTCTCTACTGTCTCGGGTAAGGCATAAGGATGACTCGCTGTGTTCTGTGATATGAACCCAGGGAGCTCAGAGAAACTTCTTGCTATTGCTACCAGGATGAATCACCGGCCCACCGATGGATGGAATCTGCCATTTGTGGCTTCATTGTGTTATTTCTTCTGTTACCTTAGAAACCCTGCATGGTAAAGGAAGGATTGCTTTTTTATTGTTATTATTATTCCCCTCCATAGGTGTCTGTGTTGTCCTGCTGGTAAAAGGAGTCTTGGTCCATGACCAAGTCTCCTAGATCCTGTCATAATGGGAATAATGTAGATGTGTTGATTTATAGATTAAAGTTTTGGGGGTCATTTCTTGTTTCCTAAGGCACAAGTGTATGCTCTTTCCAAAAAGAGAACCCCAGAGTTGGCCTTAAATTGTTTATTATTAATAATAATTATTTTGTTTCCTATCTAAAAGTTGAGTTCTATTAATTAAAACATTTTAACCAGTTCTAGAACTGCAAATGATGTTCTGGGTGATCAGAACTGATTTTTTTTCCTTCTCATCAGTTAATCCCAAAGAAGTGCACAGAAAAGCTCACTGCTGGTGTTCCAACCTGTATTGATCAGCTGACCCACCCTTTGGCCAGGGCAAGTCATAAAGTGTTTGCACTGTAAATGTTTTTTTTTGTAAATTCTGCAGCACTCAAAAGGCTACCAGGAAAGTCTGCTGAGGTCTCTGTCATGTGTGGCTGTGCCTGCCACCAGAGACTCCTCTGCATTTCATGGAAAACCCAAACTGAATTGAGAGAAGAGGAAACTGATGTGGTGTATTGACTTTGCTTTGAACCTTGTCTCTTTATTTCCTCTTTTGACTACATATCTTAACATTTATTTTTAAAGAAAAAAGTATTACCCAGCAGGTCAGTGCTTCTGAAATGTGACCTGTACCTCCTGTAATAGTCAACAGGGGCTTTGTCATTGTGTTTGATGAATGAAAAATTAAGGCCAGATTTTTCTTGTGGGATGGAGAATACTTTAAAGAGGGAGCAGTAATATTTCTCAGTGCTGCTGATGCTGCTGGCAAATGGGATGTGCTTTCCAAACTCGGTGTGTCTCCAGTGGTGCGGTGAAGACAGGTGCCTTGCTGCAGCCCTGGACCTTGCGAATGCCTCGCTTCCAGGTATGTTTCTTCCTTTTCTAGACTTATAATATCATGATCAAACGCTACTGATTGTTTCATTAGTGTTTTTTAAAGAAAGCCGTTGTATTTTCTGTTTGCCAGCAGATGGCAGTGGTGTAGGAGGGTTTGAACAACCATCCAAATAAAAAGGGTTCGCTAGCACTCTGCAGGCTGCTGCGGACGCAGTTCCTTCTAGCTGCGAAGGCATTGTGAACATATTTCTCCTTGGTCTGCATTAGTTGATTCATCTCATTAGCACTCGCTGATCAATTAATATGTTTTTGAAAGCGTGTTTTTGGCAATTATTTTTTCTAGTGTGCAAAATTGTCCTGAAAATGGATGTTACTGCAATGAACACCAGTACTTTTTACACAGCCTTTTCCTGCTGTCATAGGAGCATTGAGCATCTTCAAGCATTTTTCCTTTTAGAAATGGCTGGGTGAACATTTTCTGATTTGTAAATTAATCTTTTAGAATATCTGTTTGTATCACGATTCAGGGTTTGAAATTGACATCTTTTGGTAACTTTTATTTCTAAGGATGCATTACTCTGCATTCATCAGGAGTGGCTTTACTGGAGGGTATATAAAGAACTGTTAACCCCTCATTTTTGTGAGCAGATATGGGTCTCGCTTCTGTCTCCTGTGATGTGGTCTTGACTCTACAGCCTCTTCCCACTCAGGTCAGGGCTAGAGGCGTGTTCCTATTTCCTATGAGTTATGCCCATCAATATACAGATGCCAGAAAGTATTTCAGCCTCACACTGGACCCCCTACTCAACTCTTCTCTAATCATGAGCATGCCTGCACTCTAAATGTTTATTGGCTTTTAGATGCTAATTAAAAATGATAACATTTCAATGGAAGTCTGGAATCATTTTAGTTTTGGAAGTGCTGAACATCCCAGTATCGTATTTGTGCTTGTGCCTTTTCAGGACTCACAAAATCGAGTCTATCTCTGCTTAACAACCTGACATGGTAGGTGAGATGTGGGAGTGGCTAACACAGACTGACAGAAAAGGGTGCATCATAAATTCAGTTGTTGCTTCTGCTCTTTTTTTTTTTTTAGTGCAACTGAAGCCTGATGCTATGATGACCCTCTTTTATATGACACCTTATTTCTTAAGCGTACCAAGTATTTCTCAAAAGCTCTTGAAGTCTTCAGCACTGCTGTGTCTGGAGCCTGCTTCCAAATTGATGTAGGGAAAAAGGCAGGTTGTCTCCAGTCATGACACTCGAGTCTTACAAATATGGAAGCCACTCCCAGAGGTTCTTTCATTTTTGTTGCGTAAAGAAGTTTTAAACTTCTTTATGCAACAAAAAGGTCTAGCCTACTGCACCCAGACTTTCAGTCTAGGCTTTTTGGTTATTTGGCTAAACTTAGGTGATCTGATTCTCTATCACAGCTAGGAGTCTAAAGTAAACAAACATGTATACCTATTCTTCATAGTACTAGAGTTAATTTGAAAATAATCGCTCAATTGTGAGACAGGGAGTTGTGTACATAATTGGCTCAAGTGTGAGGCCCTGCACAGAATAACCAGTATGGACAGAACCATGAAAATAACTGAGAAATTGCTAAATGCAGATTAATTTCTGAGTTTATCACCAGGAGCACAGGAGGAGGCAAACACAAAGAATAAATCAACTGGAAAGGAGAAAGTAGGGAAGACATTTAGACAAGGGGACAAGAGGTTCAGCAGAGGGTTGGTAAGGTAAGGTCTGAATGAGTCTGGCCAAAAATGTTTGCAAGAAGATTTTATGAACTGGAAGAATCATTGGCTATACAGGGAGGAGTGTTATCAAGGAAGTCAAGTAGGTGATGACTGCAATGGTTAGTAGTCTTGTTCCTCTCTGTAGAAGGTGATCTATTCTTCATTCACATGCCAAAAAAACCACCTTGACTCTATCTGCAAAGACAAGTTTCTTGAAAATTTCATGCCATGCATTGCAAGTGCACATTTCTCCATGATAAATCCTGCCCTACCCGTTTTCTGACCAAAATATAATAAGTATATAAACTTTTAAATATAATTAAATCTGAGACAAAATACTTTTACGAGACTCCATATTAGACATGACAGCCTTCATTTTACTGTCTTTATATTTTGGGTTTGCCTCTCATGGCAATAGAAATTATGGCTCTGCTGTGTGGCCACAAGATTTAAGCTGAGGACAACCCACAGAAGGGATATGATGAATCACTGGTCCTACTGCTTACTGGCATCTGAAACTTAAGAAGCTGTGGTTAGTTCTGTTGTTGTTTTTAAGCTGCTAGCATATTTAGAGAGGCAGTGATAAGTACCAGCTGTTAACAAAAAATACTTTTGTCTTAAATTCAGAATCTTTTTTTTAGGGAAAAGATTTTTTGCATTATGTTTCCACATACATTTTCGTGGGGAGTAGAAAGCAATAAACAGTCCTATTGCCATGTATCTCTTCTCTGCTAAAGCCAAGCATGTAACTGTGAAATTTATGTAGGCAAGTGGCCTTTCTGAAGTATGCAATGGTTAGGTTCTTCAACTTACTTTAGTGTTTCATGCAGGAGCTGTGGGGAGGAATTCTGACTTCCACTTGGTAGCCTGCAGGTCATTTTCTGCTTCAAAATAATTGAAAACATGTAGAAAAATGAGGACTTGTCAAAGAAGAAATAAGTTCTTAAACGTAAAAAAATACGAACTGTGCTCAAGTGCAGGTCATGATTTGATGGTTGGTTGTACGGCGCTGAGCACACCAAGATGCTTGGCTGGGGATACAGAATATTATTGCAATACAAGTAAAGACTGCTCACACTTTAATGATTTAACATAGTGTTCACAGGGCCAGCCAACTGTATCAGTCAATGCTCTCTGTAAATACTGAAAACTGTTCATGTGAATTATCAGCATGATTATGTAGCTCCCATATTGTTTGCCTTGTACAACACCTTTTAATTTTTGATGGCACTGCCATTTTGAGAAAGAATTTATGTAGCATATTATAGAGAAGGAGGTATGTAGTGTTTAAGGTGAAAATGGGTTCACTGCATCCAAGGTGAAATAAGAATTTCAGCAGCAGTTTGCTATTCATTGTTAAAATCTATCTGTGAACGAAAAAACAGGTACAAGTTTGTCCGTGTTTGTGTCTCACAAATATGCAGGTATCCTCAGCCCCCCTCCAATTAACAGAATGATGGAGGGGGGAATGTGCTTTCCAATCCTTGTTGGATGAAAATAATATGCAAAGTTCAAATAAAAGGAAGAGAGGGGTAACAGGTGGGGAAGAAAGGAGTAAGAACTGTCTGGGTTTGTGATAATTCCATCTCCTGCCTGTGAGGTCTTGCACCATCTGACACCCTGTAAGAGGGACTTAGAGGGCCAGAGGGGTTGGGACAGGGAAGTGGGGAGAAAGGAAATATCTTTACAGTTGATGGAAGCATTAGCAGCCAGCCTGTCAAAAGCACTGTACAAATAAATGAGTGACATTGCAAATGAATACGAATGTGCTTGTAACACCAGGCAGTGATTCCAGTGAAAAGAAATGTCGTTTACACCAGGAGAACGGGGGTAACAGGCTCTGTGATCCACACAGGCACGGGGCAGGGTACAGTGGCCATTAGAAAGAGATGCTGCTTTCCTTTCATGGTGTGTAAACATTTGCTGTCTGCAGAGGCCTGTTGAAATTGTGTGCTTGCGAATCCGCTACAGTTGCATCAGTTGCCTACCCTTGTGCTCTTGCTTTTCTGAGAGGGGAGTTAAGCAGAGGAGTAATGTTTCTGTGTACTTTGTGTCCTGTTGATGGAAACCAGATTTTTATGAATCCAGCGATGCAGTAAACTCTACTAGAATATGCTTTTTATGATTACCACAAATGCCGTAACATTTCAAGGTACTAGCTTCTGAGGATAGATTTATATGATTGAAAAATCTTTGAGGAGAACAGATGTGAACACTGGAACCAAATGAGAACATGTATTTCTCACATCTGTCCCTTTAATTTTCTGCATCTTTGTGACTCTGTCTGGAATTGTGGGATGCTATATCTGTCATATGCCAACAGATGGCAACATTATAAGTCCATTTTTAAAGATGGTTAGAAATAACCAACCTCTCAGCTGCTCCAAATTTAGTCAGAAAAAAATGAGGAAAATTAATTATGTCTTTCCTTGGATGTAAAATTATCTTGTTTGCCAGTTAAAGAAACAACAAACTGCCCCCAAACCCCGAGAATTTACATTTATTTGTTCCTTCTCAATAATTCTTCCAACACCTCTTGTATTTCTTTCTTTTACATACTTTAAATTTAATATTCAGTGGTATTTGACCTGGTTTTATTATGTTACCCTTTCATGAGTATGCCTGAAACAATGTTCAGAGATGTTTCCTAAGCCTTTTGAGATCCCAGAAGTAATAAAACTTTAACATAGATAGATATCTCAGGTGTTTTCTATTGGTTTCCTTGAGATGTTTGTATAATATTTTATCAGAAGCAGCAATAGCAGCACAGAAGTCACAGGGTGAATTCCCATTGTTTCACACTATACAGAAATCAGATGAGATGAGCCATTGATCCTGCTAGTTCAGACTATGACACTTTATGATAATGCTGAATGAGATTCAGACTGAGTCTTTACAATTTATGAATAAAGCAACATGCTTGGCTTGTTGCAGCCAGCTCAGTCATATCACTGGGCCATGCACAGTGCATCTATGGGCTGGGAGGCTCGTGGCAGCTTCTCTGGCCTGCTCAGCAATTTGGAGGGTGACTCCAGGTGGTAGCACAGCAGTTCTGGGTCAGGAAATGGGGTGGAAAGTGAAGATATCACAGGAGGGAGCTCTACAAGTATTGTGGTAGAGGTGCAACCTAATTGGGCAAAATCTTTAGGAGATCACCATCTCTCTTCAAAATGTGTCTCTGCTTTAGAGTTTACGGATTTTTTTTTCTCCCTACATGTATATAGTTTTAAAATGTATAGTGTGCACCCAACAGGTCTGCTTTTTTAGTGTAGATAACATACACTACATATTTAAATTAGAACAGAATCACAGACTCACTAGGTTGGAAAAGACCTCTGAGATCATCAAGTCTAACCACATCTGTCCTCTACTAAACCATATCCCTGAGCACCTCATCTACCCGACTGTTAAATACATCCAGGGTTGGTGACTCAAACATCTTCCTGGGCAGCCTGTTCCAATGCCCGGTAAGCCTTTTGATGAAGAACTTTTTCTTAATGTCTAATCTGAACCTGCCCTGGCACAGCTTGAGTCCATTCCCCCTTGTCCTAATACTGAGAGCAGGAATAGGCTGGGGCAAGGGGCTGTTAGGGGTAGGAGTGTTGCTGGCAGTCTCCAGGCTAAACTTTACATATTAACCTAGGTGAGGTCTCTTCCTCCTCAGGTGGGTAGACGAGTGGGAGAGGCTTGTTGGTTTGAGGTCATATTTTTACACAGATTCTGAATATTTAAAGGTGAAAAATCCTTTACAAATATGGGATGATTATTGCTATAATTGTGCCTACTATTACGATGTGTGTGTAAGTGTCAGCACCTACTTGGAGTCCTACAGCACAGTGCCATTAAAATGAAGAGTTCAGAGAATGTAATCTAGGCAGAATTCTTGATTTTGTTACAAAGCAGAGACTAATGACACCACTGTAATTTGGCTTTAGGCCAAAACCTGTTGCCTATCATAATTAATTGGCTTGTTAGCTTGCAAAAAAGAATGCACATAGGTTGTACTAAATGGTGTCAAGTCTATCTTAGAAGCAGGCAAGAAAGTGTACCTCAAGGGTCTCTTCTTGAACTTTTTCTTCATCTCTAGCAGGCAAGTTAGTAAAAAAAAGTACTGGATATTTTTGATGATTAAGGCATCTGTGATTGCAGCTGCTTTTCTTCCCACTGAATCTTACATGAAATATGAACCATTGACAGAGATGCTGCCCAAACTGTGTAGCTGGCTTTGTAAATTCATTGCACTTTGTAAATAGCTGTTTCACCTGCAATACCCAAATTTGAGCTATGGGAAGCTCTCAGTAGTGTGTCCCAGACTACTTCTGGGTTCTACATTTCTGCCATGTCCCAACAATGAAGGCTAAGCTGTCCTTTCCCATTTCGGTCCTGAAGCCCGGGTCATTTCTGTTATGGAGCCAACTGGATCACACTGTACTTCTCTCTTTTAAAAAAATTAAAATCACTACCTGTAAGTGAGAAGGGATTGTGCCTTGTCTGGTCTACTCCGCATATTTGAAGACCAGGATGTGGAGAACATCCTGGCACCCACGCTCCCCAGCTTCATAAAAATTGTTCCGCAAGTGCCCATTTCTGGCATTGTCTTATATTTCTAGCAGCTGAGGAAAAGTTGCTGTGCTTCACTAAAGCACTCTCTTCTTCTCTTGTGTATTTGATGAGCTATGTCCTGGATTTTGTTTGAAAGTGTCAAATCAGAAGACAGGCTGTGCTATTACCAAGGCTTAATGTGTCTCTGCTCCACACGGGATCTCTCTATGGCTATGGAGCATCAAGAGGGCAACTTCTTCTGAGCAGCCTGAGAACTGTCAGGCTGCAGCTTGGGAAAACAGCCAGCCCCTTGAAAAACCCTTAGAAGCTGCAGCTGCTCACACACGTATTGACCTCAACCTTGTGGAAGCAGTTGTTCAGCTTCATAAAAAGCCTGCTTCTGAATTATTTCAGGTGAAGTGCATGGTTAGTTTATTTTTTTTTTTTTTCCTATGAAACATCATAGAGGGTAGGATTTGGCCTTTTTAGAAAATATCTCGATCTACTCACTCTCATATGGGACTGAACTTGAGTAAGTTTGCAATCTGTGAAATGTACAGGACTGAAGGGCATTGGTTTATCCTGACAGGTGTCAACTGTGAGAGCTGTTATCTCCACTGCACTTCAAAAGACAGAGACCCACCGGGAGACTGCGGGGAAAGGTTTCCTGTGAGGGAGCAAACTGGGGCTGAGAGCTGAGCTCTGTGGCATTTCATTTAGAAACTGCACCGCCTAGTAATCCACTCTGCATATTAGAGGGTGTTTTACTAGTCTATTTTGTCTGGCAGTTTTGGTGGCTTTCTGGAGCTAATACAGTGTGAGCAGTGGGAAGACAGAGGGATGCAGCCATGCACCTGCTGCTGTGGCACTGCACTTGCACGTGTGCCACGCTATGGAGTTGTTGGTATATCCATGATGAAACTGCACCTGGGTGTCTGAATAGTACCAAAGAGACTTTTGGAGTCTGTAATTGGAACTACCCAAGTCAATTATCTGACCTCTGATCAAGGCCCTTTTTCTCACTAGCTTTCTCAGTTGTTACTTCCTAGCCTTTCACCCTTGACAGAAGGAAGGTGTCCTACCTCATCAAGGTGTCCCGGTGAAATATATAAATAATACTGAAGTGCACCAACAGCCACATGAAAAGAACTGTAAGCCATGATAGCAATGTCACCTCAACTTGCAGGATGCAGACTGTAGATTTATGCAAGTATTTAATAGTGGCTTGCCAAGAGAATCGGTACTCTTTTCAAAAGGAATCTTTCTTTGTGTCTTTTGATATTTAAAGAGCTGTAATTACAATGGCAAAGCTTTGAATTCTTTTTTTTTTTCCCTGTCCTCTTTTACACATTAATTTATGGACCAATCCGACATTACAGACAAGCTAATGAAAGAACCACACACTCCCTTTATAATTTTTTCTTCCTTTTACAGTTTCACTTGTGTGGATGAATGCAAAGTAGTTAATGCTATAAATAAGTTTAATGATGTATCTCTTCTCACAATTGCTGGTTGTTGATGCTGCAGTCCTGCATAATAGGAAAAGGAAAGAATTGAATTTAAGTCTTTGTCTCTCTCTTTCTCTCCCATGCTCCGAAAGGTTCCTCCAGCTACTAAATACAAGTATTGCTCTCTTAGCTCTATTCTATATATTTAAAGCTCTTATCATGATTCCCCCATCACCTCCCTTCCACTCCCTTTTTTTTTTTTTTTTTGTATTTTTAGCTTTGCATAAAGATCAAAATTACATAAGCTAATTCACTTCAGCAAAATCAGCAAAATTTGGCAACCTCCGATGAAATGATGTCTTTTCAGCTGGTCAGGGTTGGTGCTGAACTGCAGCAGGTATAAAGAGGGAGGAAATCCCCATTGTGAGATTTTTACTACTGCCTCATGCAGCATCCACGGGTTGTCAGACACGCTGCTGGGGAAGCCTGGGACTTGCACTCTCAGTGACACTCGGTCCCAAACAGCAGAATGGGCTACATCTAGGTCAAGGAGCTCAATAACAATCTGTTTGTAACCTAACTTGCAGAGTATCTGGGTTGTCTTTTGCAGGTTGTTGCAGACCTTATTAGTCTGAGCACAATCCCCTGCTGACAGGTCTATACAGCTTCCAGGTTTTTGATTTGGTGAGTCTGGAGCAGAGGCAGAACAAACTTAAATTTGCTTTGAAACAAGACAAGGAGAGCTTCTACAGTTCCAAAGTGGTAATGTGGAAACCTTTTAATAACTTCCATAAAACTTAGGTTAGCAAAACTAACTGTAATGGTGTTGATGGGATACATTGCACTCCCCACACAGGGAAAGAACACCAGTCAGAAAGGCTACAGGCCTAACAAAGCAATTGATGTCATTAATCTTGCAGTTTTGCAATGGGTTTGGGAATGATCTGCCTCTGATGGCCATAGCTATCTTGAGAACTGGAAGTTAATTTCCACATAAGGGATGTCTGCAGAATGGACAGTCTAATTGTGCCCTTTAATCTAAGGAGGCAACGATAATGTAAAATGTATTAAAGGACTGTATATTAGGAAAAAAATCTTCACTACAGGGGTGGTGAGGCACTGGAACAGGTTTCCCAGGGAGGTGGTGGATGCCCCCTCCCTGGAGGTATTCCAGAATGACTTGGATGGGGCCTTGAGCAGCCTGGTCTAGTGAGAGGTATCCCTGCCCATGATAGGGAGATTGCAACTTGATGATCTTTAAGGTCCCTTCTAACCCAAACCATTTTATCATTCTGTGATATCTTTGAAACCAACAAGCACTTTTCACAAAGGACTGTAAAAGATATAGATTGCCCAGGGACTTGTCTGTCTGGCCATAATACTGATGCAGTGGTGTGAGGATCTCTGTCTTGAAGGATTCAGGAATCCTGTACAATTAGGGTTGCAAGAAGCTATGGGATCACTGTTTTGCTTCATAGCAAGTGCAACGTAACATGCTCCTTCACTCTATCAAGGAGCTGGGTCTTACAGAACTGATCTATGTCTCTTTAGACAGGAGTCACAAACAGTTTCCTTGAGATGCGAGCAGATAGTTTATGCTAATCTCAGAAGAGAGACTGAAAAACACCAGGGTACTTTGATTAAATAAGATTCCTCCTTCAAAAGACTGAATGAAATGTTCAGAAGGGACCAGTGAGTGAAACTTAAAACTCCCTCCCTTGGAGAGGTCCATATGTGTCCTGGAGACTATTCCATGGTGTTATCCCCACTCGTTCTTTTCCTAGTACCATTACCAATTTCTTCTTCTTTTGTACTGTAGGATAGCTTCTCTGGCAAGGGTGGAAGGTGCCTCAGTCCCTGTTGGCTGTGAGGGTGATGGACTGAATTTAATACCTAAACCTGAGAAATGAATACAACTAAGCATCACTGAGCTGTGAACAGAGTATTTAACCACTGAGCTGTTCCACAGAAGATGAAAAGTCTTCTTCCCAGCTTTTTTGCACTACAGTGCTTTGGAAACAGAGGAGAAACCTCTTCTGTAGGGAATGAAAGCAGATGCGTTCTCCCAGAAGTGTATCCTGGAGTGTTGATCTTGGATGAAGCATGGTATCAAAGGCCAAGCAGTGGATGGAGTTAATGAAGACCTAGTGGGATGTCCTTCTGAGTCCTTGTGTATACATGGAAAGATATTTAATTCAGGGTTCATGAACAAGGCAGTTAAATAGTGCTTGTCTTTTGCAGGTCTGCCTTGAAAGGACAAGGGATGAAACAGAAAAATGAGAAGCCTGCCAAAAAGGCTGCTTGGATCTTGAACCAATGCCAGAAGAAATCCCAGAGTTCTTGACTTTCTTTGCATTTTTTTCAGGCCCAGGATGCTAAATGTCCTTGGCCAAAAAAATCCAACTGTGTTTTCTGAGTTCTTCTGACATTGATGAAACTCTAACAGAACAGAATTAGAGAGACTTCAAGAAAGGTGAGAAGGAGGATTAGAGAACTAAAGGCTGGACAGCCTCACCTTGATCCCTGGGAAGGTAATGGAGCAGCTAATCCTGGAAAACATTTCTAGGTATGTTAAGGATAGGAAAATTGTCAGAAATAGTCAGCATGGCTGACTTCCAACTTGGTAAACTTTTATGATGAAGTCACTGGCCAGGTAGATGAAGAGAGGGCAGTGGATATCGTCTGCCTGGACTTCTGACAGTTTCCTGTAAGATCCTCATAGAGAAGCTGTTGATGTATGGACAGTGAGGTGGACTGAAAAATGTCTAAATGGCTGGGCCCAGAGGGTGGTGATCATAGAACACCAAGTGGTGGTGATCAGTGATGCAAAGTCTAGTTGGAGGCCAGTTACTAGTGATGTACTCCAGGTATTAGTACTGGGTCCACTTCTGTTTATCATCTTCATAAATGATCTGGATGATGGGGCAGAGTCCACCCTCAGCAAGTTTGATGGTGGCACCAAGCTGGCTAGTATACCAGAGGGTCATGCTGTCATCCAGAGGGACATTGGCAGGCTGGAAAAATGAACTGACAGGAGCATTGTGGAGTCCAACAAGGGAAAGTGAAAAGTCCTGCACATGGGAAAGAACAGTCCCAGGCACCAATACAGTCTGGGGGCCACCCAGCTGGGAAGCAGCTTGGCAAAGAAGTATCTGAAGGTCCTCGTGGACACAAGGCTGTACATGAGTCAGCAATGTGCCCTTGCTGCAAAGACGACAAATGGTATCCTGGATTGCATTAGACAAAGTATTGCCAGTGTGTCAAGTGAGGTGATCCTGGTCCTCCGCTCAGCACTGGTGAGACCACATCTGGAGTTCTGGGTCCAGTTCAGGGCTCCTCAGCACAAGAGAGACATAGACATGCTGGAGAGGGTTCAGCTAAGGGCCACAAGGATGATTAAGGGACTGGAGCATCTCTCCTATGAAGAAAGGCTGAGAGAGCTGGGTCTGTTCAGCCTGGAGAAAAGAAGGCTTTGTGCGATATTAGCTGAAGGGAGGGTGCAAAGAGGACAGATCCACTCTCTTTTCTGTGGTGCTCAGTGACAGAACCAGACAATGGGCACAAACTGACACACAGGAGGTTCCCTCTCAACATCAGGAAACACTTTTCGCCTGTGAGGTTGACCGAGCACTGGCACAGGTTGCCCAGGGAGGTGGTGGAGTCTCCCTCCCTGGAGATAATAAAAAAAGATCTGGACACGGTCCTGGGCAACTGGCAGTAAGTGGCCCAGCTTGAGCAGTAGGTTGTACCAGATGCCCTCCAGAGGTCATTTCCAACTTCAGACACACTTTGATTCTGTGAAAACTTGAATAATGACCTGAAATAATACTTTATTGAACAAACAGTCTCCTCCTTTTGGTGAAAAAGAGCATGTATTTAAACTATTCTCATGAGATGTAATTTTCCTCATAGCATTTTTCCAGATATTTTAGGGTCTTATGTAGATTATTGCAACAGTGATACTTAACTCTTTTTATAAGTCAGAGATGTTTTGAAGTGAATGAAAATATTTAAACAACTCTTTCTAGTGCAAAGCAATGCATAGCTTATTTGTGTGAGACTTTTCATCCCAAATAGAAACTAGGGAAAGTTTTAATTTCATCTGCATAACCGTTATGTTAAATTGCACGTTAACTTCTACATGGTAGTGTTTAAGCTATTCCTGCCGTAGCCAGGGAACAATGGGAGAGCAGGTAATTAAACACCTGCAGATTTTCATAGATCTTAATGGAAAAGTGTGTAGTCTGGCAGATAATGTGTCTCTGAAGTTGCGTAAGTAGAATATTTGAAGTACTGTTAAAGCAGCACTTTTATTGACATTTCGAACATTTTTTCCATCAATGCCATTACAGATTAATTATTTTCAATTTTCTTAAGTGCCAAAAACCCCACATTAATCTGCATCAGCTCACACGGTAGAAAAGGAAAGCTCTGAAACATCTACAATCCTAGAAAGGTATATTATGATAATAATTAAATATTTAATCTTGCCTTTAGATTCATTTAAGATCAGGTATCTGTTAATTTTTCATCATCAGGTCAGAATTTTTAATCAAAAATAGTGAAAATTGATGGCCTATATATATTCCACTAAACAAATGTTTCATGAATTATCTTAAATAAAAAGTTCCCCTGGTTCCTTAGGTTTTTCTTTTTTTTAATTTCATTGTTTTTAAGTGGGGAAAAAATGAGAGAACTTTCTGAAGTGAAATGGGGAGTAGTTTGGAAATGGTTTGTAGCTTTTTTTATTTTAAAGCAGCTTTAATATTTATTCTTAAGCTCTGGAATCTTCTACATGTCGAAAGGAACTCAGTGCCGCAATTCTATTGAAACTCAATTACATATGGGAGCCTAGTCCCTCTATAATCACTTTAACATATCAGTCAAAATTGATCAGTTGCGATAGCTGTTAAGATAATTCAGGAGAGTTTACTACCAGTGTGTGCTATTTCAGGAACTGTCATCAAGTTTAATAGAAAAGAAAAGAATATTTGGTAACTGAACAAAACCTAGAGGTATGTGAAAATGTGTCCATTTAGCCCACGTCTTGTTGCGTATCAGAGAGAAATTTGATGAACGTCTTGTCCCAAACGGCATTTGAGAGCTCTTGTTAGAATAAACTTTTCTGTGCTTTTTCTCTCTGTACCAGTGACAAACCAAATGGTAAGTGAGGCAAAGCTGCGTGGGCTGAAGAGTGGAATAATGCTATTAAACTTTGTGCATTTAGTGGCCAAGCTGAAATGAATTGGCTGTGCAGTGAAAGCTGACATATCTACCCACATTGAAAACCACAGCCAAGCCTAAAGCAACACTTTGAAGATGGAAGCGCTTACTGTGAAGCCACAAGGCTTCCTACTCTCCCTCACTTATCCTTCTGCACTTCTGTGCTTGTATTGGTGATATCATTTAGGAGGATTCACCAGCCTTGCAGAAGGCTTTGTTTTGGGGTTGGAAGTAGATGATCTTTGAGGTCACCTCCAACCCAAACCAATCTATGGTTCTATGAATGTTGCCAGACTGATGCAAGCGTGTAAGCACTGGAAATTGCAGTGAGTGATGAATGATGCAGTGAATTGCTCCCCACCAGCTGGACAGACTTGCTGCCTTTGAGTGACGTCCTGAGAATGGGCAGATCTTTGGCCCTTTGCTGGCTCAAGTCAGACACGAACCATCTCTTTGTGTCTCATGAATGTGACAAACTTCCTACCTCTCATCAAGATCTCTCTCTGTACCCATGCAAGTTTTAAGGAATTTTGAGCTTGGCTGTAGCTTTAAATGCTAGTCTTGCACCTCCAGTCCCACGTCTAATCCTCATAACATCAGCAAGCTGAAGGATAGCTATCACCTTTGTGAGCCTGGAGTGAAAGCGCTCTGGAAAACCCATGTTCTGCTGCACAAGCTTTGGAGGGTCTGCAGAGAGACTTTCCAGCTCCAGGCTTCAGGGTGGCACATTGCACTAGAAATAAACCTGAGGTAGTCTGTGCCTCCTTGAGGTCTTCAAAATGCAAGAGATTTGATCAGAAAAAAAATGCCAATTTTTTGTGAAGAGGAATGCCAGAAGCCGGGAAGAGAGTCAACAAATGTTGCTGTAGTGCTGGTTTTCTTCTCTCTCTTTCAGATGTGACATGCCATGGGAGCCTGAACCTGGCAGCATGGGAAGTGTGGATAGCAACTCACAAACTGGTGTCAGCTGCTGGCTTCAAGAGTCCCTGGGACCCAGCAGCCTCTTCTACATCTATAGCTGCTTGCTTGGTGCAGTGGGCATATGGCAGCCCTGCCCTCCCGCTCTCCTCTGGGGTCCCCACTCCATCCTGCCAGCACTCAGCAATGTCCTGACTAGCGAGAACTCACCTCTGCTGCTCAGCTCTCTTTTCATTTCTTCTTGAACTCCGTGCATTTGGGCGTGTGTGTGGTTTTTTTGGTCCCTGTTTCAATAGCAAAGTGCTGAGAAAGAGTTAAATAAATTGGGCAGCGTGCGCGCGCGTGTGTGGTGTGTGACCGCGGAATTACGAAAAGCCCTGGCTCTTCCAACTCAGCAGCTGACAGGGGATTCGGGGGGTGTGGGGCTGCAGATGGCAGCACGTTATTACAGCCGCAGGATTGACGAACGTTTGCTGCGGAAATCTCTTGCCCTTGCCACGGAGACTGACCTTGAAATGCTGCAGAATTTACGAGGTGGATTTCTACGCGCCTGTACCAAAAGCCCGAGTTGGTTGGAAGTGTTTGCTTGCTCTGCGTGGTAGCAGTACGTATGACACTGTGAAAGGGACTGTTGCAGACTACCTGAATGCTCCCTGTATTCCTGAGTTGTCTAAGGGAATATGTTTGATAGTGTGAGTCTGTTTTAGGCTGCGGCTGTTGATGTGATGTCTTTTCCTTGCTATGGTTCAGGCTGCTTTTATGCCTCTCAGTATCTGTTTCTTAACCTTCTAAAAATGCAGGATGTTTGGGAAGGTGAGCAAAGAAAGATGAGGGTGACGATGCTTGTTTCTGCCCAACAAAATTATCCCTTATTCTGCTGTTTCCCTGCTTATAACCATTTCTGTAACACAATGGTTGAAAACATTAAACTTAGTTTTTATATAGCATAAAAACTGGACCTTTTAAAAAAAAAAAACAAACCAAAAAACAGGAAGCTTTTTTTTTTTTTTTCTTTTTCCTATTGGTAATGTTCCAGACAAAACCCCCTCACATTTATCACTGGCAAAACTTTACAACAAAGTCTTAAAAATCGTAAGTCAATATTTCTTGGTGATTTATGATGCACTCCTGTACAAACAACCTGAAGCAACTTGCAGAGGTAAGGCAAGGAGAACATCGTCACCTCAGAAAACTAACTGATAAGATTTTATAGAAAATAAGTCTCAGGAAAATACTGCTCAGGAGAGACAGCAGATCTTTAAAGATGTTATTCTGAGGCCACAAGTGAATACTGCCCAGTGTAGGGGAAACTAGATGTAAGGTAAAAAAGCAAGTGTGGCCAACTCATGAGTACTCTTATGACCTTGAGCAAAAGAAGAGCCTTGTGCAGAAATGGAAAAGAGATCAAGTTGCTAGACATAAGTATAAAACAATAAGATTTGCTTGTGAAGACCAAGTCAAAAGGGCAAGATTAATAAATCAAGTTGCATACTATGTAAGATGTAAAGGATAAAAAGAAAATGTCTTAGGTTGTTATTAAGATGACAGTCAAGGAATAACTTCTCATCTCAAAACAGAGGGAAAGCTATCAAATGTGATTGACTCTGAAATTCTGGAGTTCCTTGGTTTAGATTGTAATAAAAAAAAAACCCACAACATGCTCAGATTATTAATACAATTAACAACAACAAAAAAAGAGGTGAAAAACCAGAAGCAATCCTCAAACATAAAGCAAATACAGGTTAGAGAGAATTCAGAAGTCTTCAACCCATCCAATTTGAAAATATCTAATATTTATCCAAAGCTCCTTAAAAAGCAAGATGAAACAGTTTCCAAAATGTGAAAGGCTACCTTTGAAATCTCATGAATAGTAGCTGAGGTTTTAGAAGTCTGGAAAAGGACAAGTAAGATTTCTGTTTACAAAAGAGGTAAAGAAGCAGCTTGTGAATTACGAAACAATGTAATTTAAATTCCTAGTAAAACAAACAAACAAATGAACAGAAAATTATTATAATAGCTGTTTACAAGTACCTAGAAATTAATGAGATGCAATGTAGTCATCATGGAGAGTTGTGGGAACAAAGCGCATCAAATCAGTCTAATATCTTTCTATTACAGTGACAAACATTCTGGGGAGAGAGAAAACAATAGATACTCTAAGTTTTCACTTTCAGAACTCGGGCTTCTGATATTGCCTTGCATGGTGTTTAAAGAAAGCTACAGATTCACATTCTGGGCAAAACTACTATAATGCAGGTGTAAACTCTGAAAAATTGTGCCGAGTCTCGTTTGTTTTCAAGTTAGAACATTGTGTTTTGCATTGGTTTGGGAGGTTGTTTTGTTCCTGTCCTCAGCTTCAGCTTGCTGAATGTTTTGATAAGTTATGTGGCTAATGGAATGAAAAGTGTGTTTATTAAATCTATGGATGACATCGAGGTGGGAAGACCTGGAAATGTCCTGGAGGAGATAATTTGAATTTGAAATGAGCTAGGGGAAAAAGTAAGATACAGTTCAATTCTCCAAATTTTTACTTTTAGGCATGCATAATCAGCCGCATAAATAAAAGGGGAAGAACAAGCTCATCTATAGAAAAGGATCCACACGATACAGTGGATGCAAATTGCATGAGTCAACAAGATACCTGCTGTATGCAGATGTGCTTGCAGGTATAAATCTTGTTGTACTAGATGTGGTCTTGGAAGATGAACAGTGAGTTGTTAGTTGCGGTCACTGTGTTAGAAAAGAGGTTTTATCTGACAAGATGAAGTTTAAAGGCGAGCAGGGAAAACGTTGTCTAGAAAATGCCAATACTGATGTCAAGAAAATATGCTCTCCAGAGAATAATATAGAATTAATTGATGTCTTCAAATAAAAAGAAATAAAAAAAAAACCCACCCAACCTTTCTGAGACAGTTTAGGGTTTCAGTTGTCTTTTCCTGTATTGGTAAAACAAGAAGTAATGATTTACAACAAGGGAGACTTCACTTAGGACTTAAGTAAAAAATAGCAGGGATAGCCAAGTCTGGGAAGCAGTTTTCTTGAAAACCCATAAGAACTTGTCATAAGAAGTCTGTAAGAGATTGAGAAACCATCTGTCAGAAGCAGTGCAGGAGTAGTAGGCTAAGGGATGAAGCAGATGAAGCCTGGAGGCCTCTTCCAGGCTTTCCTTTCTAAGTTTTCACATTTGCTGTTTGACGGATGATGTGTTTAGAGAAATGAGAGTCTTGGGGGCAGGTCTTCCCTCCCACAACGTACTGCTATATCCAGGCTTTTTCCAGGAATTGTCTTATAGTCATCTTATTTGGTCAGACTCCAAGGAATTGGCTCAGTTTCTTCCTGTTAATGAAAATTAAGTTTCAATAAACCTCCTTAACCTTGGGTTTTTATTGAGCAGGATATATTAGAATAGACCTAAACTTAGGTTAATATCGGTGACAAAATCCTTTAGCACTGGGTCTTTGGTGCTGATGAAATTTATAGCTTTCTACTGTTTTTTTTCTTTCCTATAAACCAGGACCCAAGTTCCTCTTTCCTCACCGTGAGGCATGTATTGATTATTGCCTCTTATATAAGTATCATATTATAGCAGGAGTCAATAAATACCAGACCTTCTTCTCTGTCATGCTACAGTAGAATTTGGGGGAGGGAAGCAATGAACTACACTTTAATCCCACACCAAACATTCTGGTGATGCTTATGAGTAGGGGAATTTTCATTTACATGCCTAACATTCTCATGAACAGTTTGGATTTGTGATTTTTATTAAAACAGTTTAACTTCTACCATTGTTGCTGTGCTATCTTTAGGTAATTTGCTATAGAATGAGCCCATTAACGTGGCTCTGTTTACAGCTTAACAGTTCAGCTGTAAGATTTTCCAGAGATGTTGTGGGTTAGATGTTTCTTTGCCTTTTAGTTATAAATATTAGATGGTTTCTTTCAGAAGTACACTGCTTCTAATTTAATAGAAAATGCTTCAGTAATTGAGCTGGCTCTTTGAATGTTATATTAACAGGCTTAAGGAAACTGTGGTAGACTGTTCAGATGAAATAAATGTACACATATACTGTGTGATGATTGCCATTATTATTTTTATTAATAATGCTACTACTCCCAGGAAATAGTGCAAGAAAGACTTTTTTTTTTTTTTTTTTTGGCCACAGACTGTTTCTACAGCCTTTTTCATATCTGGAAGAAATGTCATACAGAATGGCAGCCACACACCTTAAATTAGAGTCCAGTGAAAGTGATTATGTTGAGGAGTTCTGAGAGGTAGAGGTACTAATTTGTAGAAAGATAATTAAAGAAAATCTGCATGCTGCATGTCATCTCACATGTTTGGCTTTTGTGGTAGGGCATGCAGCTGGATATCAGAGCCCAGGCTCTGCTTTTGTGACAGAGGGATCCTAATTTCTGGTTTTAGATACCTGTGAGAAAAAGGTACCTTCCCTTAAGAATAGGGAAGTATTGTGACAGTTGTTATTCTTAGGGATGATACTAAAAGTCAGTATCCTCCCTTAGATCCATTCCTATGTAGTTAGGCTTTTTTCCAGCAGAAAAAATTTTGGACTGGTGTTATTAAATATGTTCTGCTTTGACTTTTCTAAATATTTAGTAAGCATTTGGCTTGTGTGCATTCTCTCTCCTGTCCTCATCTACACTGGATTTTCTCAGGGACTGGGAATGGAAGGTAGGATGATAATGATTTCTTGTTTCTGATTTTGCAAAATGCCAAACTTGCTGCAGCCGTACTATGATGGTCACTAGAAATGTCCCCCATAGTCAGTGCTCAGCAAATCTATGCATCATTTGTTTCTCACTGCCAATAGGAAGCATTAATATATATTTAAATTGTGCATTTCTTGCTTTCACATTCATCTGCTGCTGTGGCATGGGTCTGGTGCTTAACTTCTCTGTTCAGCAATCTGGAAAAAATAGGAAGAGGCAAATACATCTGGAATGGCTATTGACTTTCCTCTATTTAATACTGTGGTCAGGAAATGGTGTGGAGAGGTACTTTTAAAAAAAAAAAATCATGACCAGAAAGCGCGTTGCTGAGAGATCAGCTGGTGCATGGTGTCCCTGTCAGGTCCATGTCAGCTCCTGTGTGGTTAACACCTGTCTGTGAGCTGTTAGTGCCTTTTTCACTGTTACCCCACATGGACCAACACAGTGAAAGATGCACATTCTCAGTCAGTGACTGGGAAGTAATTGGCAAAGAGTGAATTTACATAGTACCACAAACTTGTTCATAGTGTAGCAATACTCACAAGTTACCTATTTTTTATCAACAGAGAAACCACTGCGTATCAAAGGCTCAGTGAAGCCAGAAATAAAGTCTACATACCATAGAAACACTTAGGGTATGTTTGTTGTCTTTCATTTTATTTGCAGTCCTAATAAGATGTTAGAACCGGAGGTGGCTTTACTGTATTTCTTTCTATTGGCACCAAGAAGGCAAATATTAATTTCTTTCCTGAACCTAGTCCAACACTGCTGACCTTCTCCACTGTTTAAGCAGGACAGATACAAAATGCAAGGCCATAGGCTCCTCATACTTAGTGCTTGAACAAGAGCCAGGCTATGTCACTTAATTTCTCTAAGTGGTTGGATCCTTTACAGCCTTTTAAGAATAATGTCACCCACCGCATGTGCTGTGTTAATACAGCTGAAGCATTCTTCAAGACCATCTTTGTTGCCATATACTTAAGTCAGCAATTCAGATAAATCAAAGAAAAGTATAGACAAAGTTGCTCTGTGTCTTTCCTCATTACCTGTTGACTACTACAATCAGGATTGCCCTAGCTATGTGTGAGGATGGTGATAAGGCATTTACAGTAGCTTTCTGGTCAAAGTAGGAGGCACATGTACAGGTTTCTTCATGACATAAGGAAACTCTTTCTAAGGAAATATTTTAAACTAAACTATTGACTGATCTAATTTGGGATTTTCCTCCACTCTTCTTAGTGATAGCAGACCACTGTATAATCAAGGATGCCAAAACTGGGGACAGACAGATGAAGGAAGTATCTCCACACATGAATAGGCAAGCAGCAGCCTGACTTGTCAGCCAGGAGCCTCAGATGCTGGTCATCTTCATGGAGATGGCTTCTCAGGGCATGCTCACGTAGAGAGTCTCCTCCACCAGAGGCAAGACCTGCAGACAGGAACTGTGGGCTGGGCATCCCTGCCTCACACAGGTACTTATCTTAGGTCTTCAGGAAAGGTCCTTGGGTGGGATGTAGACAGTATTTACCCCTTCCATGCTCCATAGTATTTTCTATTCACCGTCCAGGTGTTCCTCTGCTCTACATGCTGACTTCAGAGCTGTGGCCATGATTTCTAGGCAATGTAACGCTTAACCATATGATGTTTACATCCATGTGTGACTATGAATGAATGTTGCAAGTAGGAGTATACAGACTCCTTGGAAAAAAAACCAAAACCCTCACCATTTTTTGTTACTGTGTGGTAATAACATATTTTAAAGCATTAATTTCAAACCCCTATCTAATTCTGAAAAAGGGAAAATAATGGCCCAGGATGATTTTGATTTCACAGCTGTTGTCACAAACTCCTCATTTAAAACTGAGTTATCAAGTAAGAAATAAAATAATTCAAACTTAAGCATATCTCCATCCTTAGAATCTGAAACAAAAAAAAAAGTATTTTCAGGAAAGCTGTCAAGGAAAAAAGCACTGTCATTTGCATTCTCCTGGGAAGGTAGGACTTTCTATACTAAAACTGCAGGGATCAGAGAAAATAATTGATTTTTCTTCTTTTATTTCATGTTTTTTGGTTGTAAGCATCTGTCTTCATTATGTATATAATGTGATTTCATGTTTTATATCCATATAGGCAGTTTGGCCCTGGTCCTGTGAAGTCATATCTTTTATATCGTTCATGACTTTCTTGAAACAATAGGAGCTCAGCATTACTGACACAAGGACATTTAGTTAGGAGCAGAACATTGCATATCTCCTGAAAATCTTGGTATTGATTCAAAGTGGAAAAGGAATGTGTCTGCATTAAGAAGATTTAGTGGGCTGGGATTGCATTCTGTGACCTGTTTTCCTACACAGAACTTAGCTAGTATATTTTATGTTTTAAAGTAGCTAACTTTTTGTTTGGTTAAGGTAACTGGATACTAGAGAGTGGGAAGTGAAATGTCAGGAAGACTGAAAATAAGCACTATATATCATTCTTTCTTCCCATATAGAATTTAATAATAAAGCATTGTTTTATTTACATTTGGATTTTTCCTAATTTTTTTTCATTACACTGTTATCAGAACATGAATGATAATACAGCTTTTGAAATTTAATATCAAATCTAATATCCCAGTAAGACAACTGCTGAATCTAGTAATTTTCCATTTGGCTTTGAACAAACCTTACTTGCTGCTGTTGTGGTTTTTGGGTGTTGGGTTTTTTTTCCTTTTCATTTTCCTCAGGCTTTCTGATGTTTTGAATGGTTGTTACTGAAGCTCTTTTGTGCTCAGTCAATCCAATGTTATGCCTCTCTTTTGGGGATCCAATTATTGACAGTCTTTCTTGCAGGGCTATCAGGCAACTTGACACCAGCTATATGGTGGGACTGTCCCAAGGCATCACCTTAGGATGTAAATCTCTAGTGACACTTTAGTGACTCAGAGGAGAGAGAGGATTAATCTGGCTGCAGTCTGTCCTGAGGTTTTGCAATTATGGCAGACCTGCCTTAGGTAAAACATACAGGCTGTGTCACTGCAATGCTTAAAATATTTCAATCCTTTCTGCAGAAAATTTATTTCTTTTCTACTTCTAGGTTTGGTTTGGTTCTTCCCCTTCCCCCCGCCCATTAATTATTGTTCTTTTACATCTTTTATAAACATTCTTAATGTTCCCACTGCATCAAAAATTAACAAGACTTGACTCTGTTTTAATAATGCTTTATTGCCATTAAAGAACTACAGTAAAGAGCCAGCCTGTCGCTCACGCTGGCATAGTTTCTATTTGTGAGAAGACAACTTGCAGTTTTGCGTGGCTGGGTTCTGGTGGAGAAAGTGAGACTGCAGGGGTGGCTTCTGCAAGAAGCAGCTAGAAGCTCTGCAGGCCTGACAGAGCAAAGGCTCAAGGCCGAACTCATTGCTGACCAAGGCCGAGCCCATCAGTGATGGTCACAGCGCCTCTGGGAATCACATTTAGGAGGAAAAAAACGCAAACAGCTGCTTTTTGCCACTATAGATTGGAGTGAGAAGATGTAAGAAGCTGTGCAGACACCAAAGCTGGTGAAGGGGAAGAGGAGGTGCCCATGTGCCGGAGAGAAAGATGCTTCTGCAGCCTGTGGAGAAACTCTTGGTGGAGTGGGTGTCCCCCTGCAGCTGAGACCCTAGGTGCAGCCAGTGGAGAGGCCTCACACTGGAGCAGGTGGAGACATACAGGAGATGCTGTGACCCGCATTGGAGCAAGCCTCTGCCAGCACCTGCAGCCAATGGAAAGAGACAGAAACACAGAGATGAGTGAGAGAAAGATTCACACTGGAGCAGGTTTGCCTAGGGGGGATGCTTGTGACCCCATGGAGGACCAGGCTGAAGCAGTCTGGGCTCGAGAGACTGAGAGACATTCTATGATTTATGACTGTGCCCCATAGCAGTGACCCACGCTGGAGCAGCTGGTGAAGAGCTGAGGCCCCATGGGAAAGGACTCATGTTGGAGACATGACTGTCTCCCATGGGTGGGACCCCACGATGCAGCAGGGGAAGGGTGTGAGGAATGTCCCCTCCAGCTAAGAAGGAAAACCACTTGTGAGGAAGTGACCAAAAGCCCCCTTCCTTGCCCAACACCATGCCACAATGGGGTGGGGAGAGAAGGGAGAGAAATCATGACTAAAGTGAAGTCTGCTAAGAAGGGAGGGGTAGGGGGAGGTGCTTTTATGATCTGGTTGCACTTCTCATTATCTGACTCTGGTCTCACTGGGTGTGCAGTGCAACGTAATAAATTAGAGAGTTTTCTCTCCTTTATTCTGTGTTGAGTCCATTTTGCCCGTGATGCTGATTGTGGAATGATCTCTCTCTGTCCTTATCTTGACTCCTAAGCCTCTCAATATCTATTTTCTCCTCTGTCCATCTGAAAAGGGGAGTGATAGAGCAGCTTTTGTAGGCATTTGGCTTCCAGTCAGAGTCAAACCACCACACAAGTGGAAAATCCTTGCCCAGTTAAGCACTGATTGACAGGAACGGAATTAGTCTTTGCCCATTTATCTCTTTTTCTATTAATCAGTACCTTGAAGCCTCATCTGAGATGGCACCTTTTGAACCAGTCAACCTATGAACTGCTTGTGAGGAGGGTTCTTGCCTCTGGGAGTACCCAGGCTGGAGAGATCAGATGGATGGTGGGAGAAGCAGCATAGGGGTGACCTGACATACCCACAGCAGCTCACTGCTGCCAACTGGGACAGATCCATCTCCTCTCCTTTACCCCAAACTTCACTCTCTGCTGTGCTAGTCCAGTAGTTTTCCAAGCTGCAGGGAGGCTGTAATTGGGGAATTGGGTGTCCAAATGACTCTGGAGAGCTTCAGAGTGTTTACAATGTGTTCACTTTTGCCAAACCCATGAGTAAAATTAATTCTGCAGAGGATTTCTAAAGATCTCTGGTTATAGCCAACATCTTTCATATTCAATCAACTCTCCTTTATGTCTTTTAGATGCTGTCCACAGTCCTGGAACCCTCATATTTTTCCCTTGAAAAAGAAGCATTTACTTGTGCTATTCTTTACCAGGTCTCAGATCTGGGGGCTTTAAATACTTTCCAGAATTGGAGCAGAGTGAAGGTTGTGAATACCTACATCCAAACATGAGTGTGTTACTTTTGTTACTGCTTGTCATTATTTTGCCTGGTAATGAAGGCAACTTCAGACTTTCAAGGGCAAAGAGGTAAAATTAGGCTATGAAACATAGAGGAGAGATTGTGCTGCATGAAAGACAAAAGGAGAATAAAACCCTAAACATCACAAAGCCCTGGGTTTGTGAAAACTGCTCTCAATATATGTGGAAACAGTAACAAAATCTGTGATAAAATAGAGCTGACAGAAATGTGATTTTCTTTCTCCAGGTGGCCACGTGAATTTTTCTATGCAGCTTTGTCATGTATTTTATCTGGTACCACCAGACTTCTTAACACTCTCAATTCACTTGTGAGACTAAACAGTTCCTTCACTAGACAATGCTGTACTTTTTGTAGGAATCACATAATTCTCATTAATTTTAATGAGCATTTAATGCATCTCAAGTGTGTTATTTTTATATCCTGAAATTTGTGACTGTTGAATGATTAGAAGTGTGAATTCTTATTATTTGGCCTGCACTGCACTCAAGAACTGGTTGTTCCCAGTAAAGTGATGGAGCAGCACTGCTCAAGGTATATCTTTATTCCTTCTGAGTGAAGAATTAAAGATCTTGCACCTCTGTGCCCTAACACAGATTAATGAAACACACAATTTTAAGGCAGTCATAAGTCTTTTACAATGGAGTCTTCTTTGGTTCAAGTGAACACTAGAAATTCACTGGCAAACTCAGAAACAAGAAACTCAGGTTGTCAGAAGAGTATCATTGTCCTGTCAAAGCATCCAGTTCCACTGACATTGTTGTACCGTTATGCAGTATTTACCTGTGTTTAGTTATTGTTATTTATTTACATTTCAGAAAGATGGGCTTCTTTCTCTTATCTCAGGGCTTCTTTCTTTTATCCCACGTCAAAGAGCTTTACTGACAATGTCAGTCTTTCCCCAGGTAGTTGACCACTTAATCAGAGAAAGCCGGTTCCTTAAATTATACAGTTGGACTTGGGACCTGTATATTGGATTATATCAACTTTATTAAATTTTGCTTTTATGCATTTTCATTGGCAGAACTTTCTGCAAATGGAATAAAGTCCTTTTGAATTTTCCTCTTGCTTGATCAGAACATGCTGTTCTCCTTTTGCTTTCCTCATCCTTCCTATTCTTGATCAAACTCTAGTCGACCAAATTATGAGTGGTAACAAGCCAGCCAAAACCTAAATCCAATCAGCAATGCAGATATTAAAAGTAGTGACTAATATCTGGAGGGGGGAATCTTCCCTTATTGCCATTTACAACTTAGGTCTGAGGCTGAGTAATTACTACTGCAGGGTAATTTAATCCTGTTTTATTAACACTGACTTACATCTCAGAGAGGAGTTCAGGGATCCAGGAGGACATCCATTTTCTGTGAAATACTGCCCCATTTAAGGAAATTAAATAGTAATCTGCAGTTTAATTGCAACAACATAAAAGAATAAAGGAGGAGTAGCATTTGAGCATGGAATAATTATTGGGTTTGTGGGGTTTTTTGGTCTTGTGACCATGCTAATTAAGCTGTCCAGCACTTTGTTTGCACATACCCTTGTTTTTCTGGCATTCTTCTCAAGCCTACATATTTTGTGGGTTCAAGGTTCGTCAGACAGGTGAGGAGGAAAGTTTCTCCGAAGCTTTATTGCCGCTGAGGTCCTTCTCTATCAGTGGATCTGACTGTGAAAAGCCTCTGTAACGAAAGCCCAGCACTCCAGCCTGTGACCACAGTATCCATCAAGGTCAGAGTTCTCTTTAACGTATGTGTGGAGTCTTGAATTCAGGCAGGTATGCTGCTGGCAAAGCAGAGCATATTAAATGGTTCCAAAGCAGTGAAACATAAGGGAGTTTTTTGGGGTTGGTTGTTTGGGGTTTTTTTTACATGAATTTTCATTTTCCCCTAACGATAATGCAACACTGGCATTATGGTTATCTCAAGGTGTCAATGTTTCCAAGCTACTAACCCCTGCATAACTCTCTAGCTGTCAAGGTTCAAGCCTGGGTTTAAATAGTTGTTTGGAAAAAATGAGCGGTCACAGGTGATTTCAAGGATATGGCTTTTTAGTAATTGCAAAGTATGGATTTGTCCCTCTAACATTTTTCAGTGCATGTTCCAATAACCAATACACCCCTGTTTGCAAGGCTGACACTCAGATGCAAATGAGTACATGAAAAAAGAATTCTCCCTGTACTGAAAGCAGCAGTCACAAGCAAAGATTATAAACAATCAATTGGCTGAATTACAGTTGCAGAAAACATTTGTTGAATAGTTTCAATTAACGAGCATCTTGTGAGAATCAATGTCGCTTAGGATTTGATCTGTGGCTATATATTAATTGAGCTAGGTCCAAGTGACTACTCCCACATCCAGAGTATTTTTCCAAAGTCTGAAACTTTTGTCTTCCCTGACCCTAACTGTGGTGTGTTTTGTGGGTCTGAAGGAAGTCTCTAGGGCTCATCTGAGCTTTGTTACTGCAGAGAAAGAAGAATATCATGTCCACAGCACAGAGAGAAGCTCTAGGGTCTGTGCTGCTGCTGCAGAAAATGTGGGGTTGCGCTTTGCAAAGGAGCAATTTGTGCTTACCAGGGCAGGGCTGCTGCTGGGAGTGGGGTTCATGTATGCCCCCACCAAGCAGACCTGCCCCGATAATGGTGATATGACTGAAGGGCCAGAGGCAGAAGGGTCTGCTAGGAAAGAGGGCCATTTGTAATACTATCTATTCCCAGCATGGACCAGCATAAATTAGCTGCAAATTCTGGTATGAAAACTGTTCTGTGAATTTAAACTATGATTAAAACCATAAGATGGAGGTTGAGCTGCGGGTCTTTCTAGCCTAATATTCTGCCTCTAGCAGTGGGTGAGAGCAGATGCTTTGGAAAGTGTGTAGGAACATAAATAGGGATCCTTTCCCTGCTAAACCTGCTCAGCAGTCAGCAGTTTAGGGATTATGCAGTTCAGCACTCAGCAAAAGAATAAAATATCTAGGAAGATATCCATGTTCTGGACATCTGTGTAGTCTTTGTGGAAACGAAGTGATTAATTTTGTTCCATCAGAGGTCATTTCAGGCAATGCAATGCAGTTTGTCATGTTCAGGAGTGAGAAGACTTGACTGGGCAATAACAGCTCACTACTGTTTGATATTTGCAATGCAGCAAGGTGTAGGTACCTCAAGGGAAAGGGGGCTGCTATTCTGGGCTCTGTGTACATGGCTAATAGAGAAATCTATCCCCATTTCTGATGTGACACAGTTTAACATTCACACTGCGTCTGTCATCAACAACTGATCAGTCTTCAGTCGATTGCAACAGAAGATGCAGAAAATCAGAGGATGATCATTCAGATAAGGACCCATCACAAAACTGCCTTCTCTAGTGAAATGGCAGGAGGAAGATGAAGGGAAGAGATGCTTCTATCATTTGTAATAGTCATAGCCGTTCGCAATTGCTTTAATGCTGTGTGCTATAGCTTCAGAGGTACAGAGAAAGCTTGGTGCAAACACGCTTGCAGCCATTGTTCTCTCAGGTGCAACTGATACATGATGTTACAGGAGAAGGGTGGATTTGTGGTTTCTATGCTTTTGTTCTGTTTGCGTGCACGTGTGGGAAGTTGAGTAGCTTTCAGGCTTAGGGAGAAATGGCTGCGTCGCAATGAGAGTTAAATCCTGGCTTTATTGAAATCAGTGGTTAAATCCAGCATGTAGGAAGTTTTTTTTTAAAAAGAGCAGAGCATAAATCCAATTTGAGATTTCTTATTACTAACCTTGTGCAAATATAATTCTTCTATACGAATTATCTTCATATCATGTCAAAAGTGAGAGAGTATTGGGATAGTTTCCCCCAGAGGTCTGTCAGAGTTTTTCATAGCTGAATTTTATCATTGTTACTGATACAGTTTTCTTCCAGGATTTCTCTTCACTGGAGTCTGATAATTATGCTGACTGGTTTGGTGACTATTTCCATGGGGAACTAGTCTAAAGAGCACTGTTATTCTTCTCACTTGCAACTGCAGTAAGTGTTGAACCTGTAATGGAAATGGTGTTGCATTAAACCTCTGTGGAGGGGCTAGGAGGGGGAAGCTGGACCAAGACATTTACTTTTTCCAGATTATTTACTTTTTCCAGATTATTTGGAGTTCAGATTCATGAGTAAATTGCAACTGTGCTTTGGGGCTTGGGATGTAGGATAGCATGTTGGAAATGACCTCATCACATCCTTCCTTGCTGAGCTCAGATAATGCTAAAGCAATATGGACTCGATGGAGGAAAGGCAGTTACTTTGCTGCCTGCAATGGGAGTTACCAAATGTTTGACAGCTTTGGCTTCTAGAGGAAAGATACTGCCATCCCGACTGACCTTCTAATGACATTGTGCAGTTTGGGAAGCAGAAGAATTGTGAACATTATTTGGAAACAACATTCCTGTGCTTGAAGAATATAAGGTATGATTTGAATAAGAAGTCTTCCTTGAAGTTTCTCCCCCTTCTGAGGTTACTGCCCTTGTCATCCCTACTTAGCAATTTTGTTCTTCAATATTTTGAGCTCCTTTATGACTCTGCTTTTTCACCCAGTCATCTTATTTCTAAATAGCCAAGTATTAAGGTCCACTAATTATTAGAGGCAGGCAGTACCATAAACAATAGGAAAATTAATTGTAAGAGAACATGAAATAATTCAGTTAAGCATAATAGCCTTAGAGTGGGTGAGCACTAAAGTGTTAGTGGACGTGCAGTGATTCATCTGCTTACTCTTAACAGCTACCATTCAAATTGATTTTAAATACTGTAAACAAAAATCTTTTTGTGGTGTGCTTGGAACTGTAATACAGCTGCAAAGTTCCAGAGGAAAATGCTGCATTGCAGCTCTCCTTCTGTTTCATAGCAAATCTCTGCTGGCATGTAACATGCAGAGGAGGAGCTTCAACACAAGCAGGCTGTTTTCAGCTTCATTATGCAGATCAGCCGTCTCTATCATCCACATTATAAAAACATCTTTAACTTCCTTTGGGGATGGAGGAGAGAGAGAGTAAGGGAGGACTGGGGGAAAAAAAGCAAAGGAAGAGGTCAGACAGCTTACACGTTGATTTCCCCTGGTATTACTGTTTCAGCGCCTCTCAAAGTGCAGTGGTTTTGCCTTTGTACAGATCCAACAGATTTTGACATCCACGTTGTTTAATTTCAACTATTGCTTATCACTGGGATTTAGTATTAGGCTTTGTGGCGGTGTTTTGGGTGAGTCTGAAAGAAGTATTCTGAAATGCTTTAGCCAACAGGCTACTTTACTTGAGGCTGTGATTCATGGCTGATTGCTAACGCTAGGAAAAGTGGAGACCTTCCAAATAACCTTGAAACAGAGCTGACCGACAGCTCCTCATGTGCTTTTAAAGATGGGGAAGGGGCAGGTAAAGAAGGGAGGAGGGATTTAGGTGTCCCATATATTCAGCACTTATGTTTTGTAGCTTGCCTCCCAAAGAAAACTCCCTGTTTTTCTGCAGTTTCTTAGAATTCTTTAAGAAAGGAAGGAGAATCTTCTGCTGAGGATAGTGCCAGGCTGAGAGGAGGGCAGTCCTTGAATGGTCCCGGGGAACAGGTTTGTGTAAATGAGATGATTCGGTGCTGTGTCATACCAGGTGAAAGATGAGATTTAGGGGAGGGTTCTGCAACCCTCTCAGTGGAACTTGGCAAAATGTCAAGGAGAAGAACACCAGGAACCCACAGGACAAGAAGTAATATAGGAAGTCCCAAGGTCCTGTCATACCCAGCAGAGAATAGGCAGATTATCCCTTCCAGCAAGAGTAGATTGAAAATGAAAACTGGTGAACTACAGTAAGGTTTTTTTGCCATTGACACACTGTAGGTTAATAGGGAATATTCTGTTGCCTTCCTGAAAGCTTAGCTATCCAAAAAGGATACACGGAGGTCCTACTCTCTGGATTTCAGCAATGCAGGGATTGCAAAATGGAAACTTTTTTTTTTTTTTTGAGAAAAGAGGAAATGGGAATAAAAAACCTTAAAAAATATGTATCACTACTGACCCACAAAACAACCAACCAAAATACAGGAGTAGTAAGGTGTTACCATTGTTTCCCAGCTATATTTTCACAGAATTATAATATTTAAGGTTGGGAAAAAACACTAGGATCATCAGATCCAACTGTCTGCCCTATTTTTAACCTTGCCATATGTCTTCCCCCCAAACCCCTCCAAAATTCTTACTTTTAAATAGAATTAGGAAACTAATATATCCTGGAAAAGGTGGTTTTCCTGCTAAAAGGAAAAAAAAAATTCCAACAACAACAAAACAGGAGAAAATGGTTTCCAAAGGTAGGGGAATGAGTTTGCACACAGAGCTTTTGTTCTTGTCTGTTTTGCAACCCAGGCCTTTTGCGGGCCCATGCGAGTTCAACTCTTGCATTTGAAGCCTAATGCTGAATCCATTACAGGGCTCTTGTGAGCCTGCAATGAATTCTAGTCATTCCTAGGAGGATGCTCATGGCTCAGTTAACAAGGTTGAAGTTGCCTGGCCCCAGGCTACATCATCTATTTTGGGGGGAAATAGTACAAAGGTTGAAATCACTTTTTTTTCCTTTGCCTGTCTCTTAACTTTTCATCAGGGATGCATCATTTTTGCTGCGCTATTAAAATATTTACAAAATTGTTAGGGAACAGAAGAACCATTCAGACAAAATATTCATAATCTTCCCCCATAGATTCTGTATCCCAAACTGCTTCTAACAGTGCATTAATTAATTAAAGTATCTTTCCTATTGTTTATTTTAAAGTATCTGTCATTGCTGGAGTGCATCTGCTGTTGAAATGGTAACTCTGGGAAAAAAAAAAAAAAGAAAGCATTCAATTATACAATATGGGTATTGTTTTAGAATTAAAAATAGAGAAAGAAACTGCACTTCAGCACTCCTGAGAATCAGTCCAAGTGCTATAATTTGGATACCCAGACTAGACAGTGCCTCTTCCCATCTAAGATAAATGAAGATTTATCAAGCTTTCTGCATTTAGATTTTAGAAACAGTGTTACTTATGCTTGATCATGGACCCTGCTCCTTGTTTAGATAAAAGCAAAACTATTTGTTGGAACAGGATAAGAAAACAGCGTAAGTATTGCAAAAAAATATATGTATGTTGCATACTTTCATGTGGAAAATCTGGTCTGGCAAGCACACCGTGTTTGGTAATTGAATGCAGGAAGCAGCAAATATGGTTAATGGCTTACTAGTGTTCAGGAAAGCTGCATGGAAAAAAAAAGGTGTGCATTGTTCCCAGAGGTGATGAATGTCTTTTGCTTGAGTGATTTCTTCACTGCAAATGTAAGTGCAGGTCGGCTGAAACTATTTGTAAGTTTGTGATAAGGTTGTTGAATTTGTTTGACCAAAAAACCCCATAGATATAAATTTTTAAAATAGCGAAAATCAGGGAAAAGTTTTTCCAGCTTTTTCATTATTTTACATTTCCCAAGAAAAAGTTGACCATCTAGGTATCATCCAAACCAACTAATTTTTCCATTTTAAATGCAGCCAGGAAGCCGAATTATCAGTTCTTTCACATTGCTTTAAGTGATCCCCATCTGGTAGCACCTGATCTTTGCCAGGAAAGAAGACTGAGAAGACTGTAAATTCTCCGGTCCTCGTTTTGCAGCAGAGGTCACTCGTTACTTGACACTCAGTTGTTTTCACACTCAGAAGCATTGGATTCCCGAATTGTCAACAGCAAGAACAAAGTCATTCTCATTAATTTTAATGGGAATTTTAAACATGCTAAGGTTTTAAAATAGATCCCTTTAAGACATCTTTAACTGTTCCCTGTTGAGAAAGTTTATTCCTTGCCAAGCAAATAACTTTTCAGTATTTTTCAGATGGGCAGATAAATCCAGTTCATGATGATTAGTTTCCTAATGTTTTACAAAGACTCTTTGCATTGTCTGCCACTGAAGGTGCAGCAGGCGGGACAGAAGGGTGTTACAACTGGGAATAACATCAGAGCTTGGAAAGAACTGCTCTTCAAGAAGCACTTTGTACCTTGAAGCATTATTTTCTGAGAAAGTGTGAGTCTTGAAAGTGTCACAATTTAGAACTGTGGAAGTGACAGAAGCAAAACTTAGAAGAAATAGATATGATGACTAGACTGAATGCTTTTGTAAGCTGCTGTAGAAAAAAATGCCAAGATCTTCTTACCTGGTAAGTGGATGTGATAGACAAATAATGCCAGTTTGATATGCCTTTTTAGAAGATCTAGAGTTGGGAAAGCTTAACTCACTAAACCTCTTCTGATGAAAAAACCTCTCAGCTGGCTGTTCTGTTGCTGCAGAAAGGTTAAGAAAACCTGGTTCTGTATCTTCTAGTAAAATGTCAATTTGCCTTAGAATGTTTTTTCACGTTCACATTGTTTTTTTAAAAATACCAAACCTGCATTTTCCTACTTCCTACAGTCTCTCCCCATATTTTTGTTGTCAATTATCTAATCACTACCAGTGCTGGAGCCTTTGTGCAAGCAAGCAGTTATTGCAAGTCTTGAATTCACAACTTGGCTCTTTCTGGACACAGATACTGCTTGAAAAGTGTCTGAGTTCTAGGAGGAGTTTCAAATGTACTCAACTTTCACCAGAAGCTGCTCACATGGAAGTCAGCAGTGGAATTCCCAGGAAAAGGTGGTGTCTGTAAAACCAACCCAAAGTAAGTGTTCTTTTGAAATCTGCCTTCCTGATGTCCAATCCCATAATAACAAATCTTGAAAACAAGAGCACAGGGGAGATATGAAGAATGTGTAGCTAGAAGCAGTACACAACACTCTCCTTAGCAAACTATTTCTAGAAACACACACAGCTGAAAGGTCAAGTGGTTCAGAAGTCCACTAGTTACAAACCTTTGAGAAAGAAAATTAATTTAACTCAGTAAAAGCATATTCATGGAGTGAGCAAAGGTAAAAGGAAAGAAATGACAACCTATCACACTTCTGTTGCAGAAGGGTGATCACAACAACGTTGTCTCAACATGGCACGTCTGCACAATCAGACTGGCCAGTCTGCAAACCCTCTAAATATGTCCCACAGCTGCAAAATTCTTAAAACATACTTTAGAAGTAATGCTTGAATAAAGCAGACAAGTAATTTTAAGCAAGAGATTACTTTTTGCATTATATGTCTGCAAAGTATTGTGGTCTTTGAAAGTAACTTCTCACTCAAATTTATCAGGGATAGAGCTTTTACTCCCTATTAGTAAAATAAAAATAAATGTCTCAAATGTTGGCTAAAGGACTGAGAATAATATACTTGTATTTTCATTAGTGTAGCTAGCTCTGTGCTGGTCACTGTAGAATATTAAGTATTGGAAATCAATAAAAGTAGCTGTATATATGTATAGTATGCTTTAAGAGTAATTACTGATACCTAACTCCTTTGCATGTCTGCATTCACTTCAGCAAATAATGCTGGTTTTAATGTTGATAAAAGTGTGGTATGAACTGGCTGACTTAATTAAAAGTGTTTGGATGAAAAAGCTTAGTACTGTATGATGTTTTATCCAGGCTTAAAGCAGGTTCCATGATATTTTGTGCCAGGTCCTTGTAAAGCCCTAAAACCTGTGCTGCCACTCAAGGCAAGGGAAGAGGTATGTCAAATTTTCAAGGACCCACACATCTTAACGTGAGGACAAAACCATCTGCTACCATACAGGAAAGCTGTGGGGATCTGGCCATGGCGGGGGCTTCTGTTCCCCAAGTACCTGGTGAGGTGACAGGCCACCCCTCTGCCTGCCACCACCTCCCAAGAAGGCTGCCTGGTCCTTCCCTGAGCCAACTAGGTCATTTAGGAAGGATGCTACATGGAGAAGTTGTGTCGCTACTACCTATGAGGGTGATGTAAGCTGACGAATGAAAAATTTAATCTGACCTGCCCTGCTGAGGAGCCCTGGGCCACCCCTGATTTGCTCTTGTTGTCCTCGTGTGTGTTCCCTCTTGTCACAGCATGCAGGTGCTTCGCAAGGACCAATATATTTTCCCTTCCAGGAAGATATTTTTAGGGAGCTGAAGCACATCAGGGTGTACTGAAACGGTGCACAGTGGAATTTCACTGGTTTCAAACGTAAGACACACTCAAGCAGGTTCACACTCACAAAAACTAACAGAGCCAGGAAGCTAACCTTGAGGTCCCCAAATTTAGAGAGACATGGGCAAAACCACACTGCTGAGTATCTATCATAAAAAAGTGTATGGCAAATATTCATGCTGCGGTTTTTGTCGAGTGTGACAGTTTTGGTTGGGGAACACTAATGTTATCTACCTGATTTTACTGTTGCATTTTCAAAATGAAATATTTTAATGTTTCCCTGAAAAGTGTGCCTGATTTTTTCATCTGAAAAACGTATTTCAGTTTATTTTTTACAAAACTATGTAGCACAAACTCAGTGAGTTATTTCCCTTATGCATTAAGTGAAATATATTGGAAATAATAATGGTTAGCACTTTGGACACCTTATACAGGGGAAAAACTGTCAAGGAAAACACAATCGTTTACTTTCTTTTCAGTTGATAAAGGAATGTTCTTCCAGATTATGTTTTTAAATTATTCCCTATCTAGGGTGCTTTAGACTAATGTATGCCTTTATTAAATTATGCAGTTCAATCATTTTCTTTGGCATTAGATCACAGTTCCTGTAAGTTTCGGTATGAAGTACTTTTGCAGTTGACCTGTCTAGTCTTCCAGTGTGCCAGAATATAGTGTACAACAAAATAGACTTTTACCAGGTTGCCACAGGCTATTGTTGGAGATGCTGTATGCCCACAGACTCAACAACCCTGTATATTTTAAAAAGAAATAAATAAAAATTTAAAAGACCATAAATTAGTAGTCACATTTATACTGAAGGAAAATAGTTCACTTCAATTTGAGTAAAAAATTATTTAAAGTAATTCTCTGAAACAATAGTGAAAGAACAAGGAAGAATGTAGGAAGAGGGGAATGCTGGCTAAATGAGGTATCACAGAACTGGATGCTGTCCAAAGGCTTTTGTGCTGAAGTCCTACAGAGCATCTTGTTCCGAGTAGTCTCCAAACCAAGAAATGATCCAATCTGATGGATTTAACTCTCCTGGCATTATCCTTTGGATGCACACACAAAGTGGGGTACCATTTCTGCACACATCCAATTTCCCAAAATCAAGGTGTTGATTTCCTTCCACAGGAAGGCAGCACCAAAGATATATAGTGTCGACCAAAATTTCTGCCATAAATTGCTTCTCCATTTTCAAAAAAGCTTTGGAACTAAGTTGCAATTTTCACAGTAAATCCCTGTCCTTACATAGGGACATAGGTTACAATGTCTGCTTATTCTTTCAGTCACATTCAAACTTTACCAGAGGATGAATTATTTGGTTTCTGCTTAGGAAAAGAGGGAATTTTGCCTTCTAGGCAGCTTTTGTCCAAAGTTGCTTGAATTTGAATAGCTGTTCATCAGGATTTGAGAAAGCTTCTTCATTGCTAACTATCTGCTAAAAGTATTCTCTGGACATGTTCGCTTTATTTCAGCTCTACCTGAAGGCTATGAAGCTTGAAAAGGGTTTTCAGAAAACAAAGTTGCACTTAGATACAAGACATTTACAGCTATAGTAAATAGTCACAGCTGACATTAAACAGCCAGTAGATCCATCCCTGCAGAACCTTTTTCGCAACTGCTTTGTCCTGGATCTCTGCAGAGGTGTCCAGCTCAAACCTCATGTACGACTTCTTAAAAACTTAGGAACTCCCCCCCACGCACACATTAACTCCTTTGCCAGAGATTTTTAAGGAAGAATATGAAGCATCAGGCTGTACCCTACTGCAAAACAAGGGCTCCCACACCTCCTTCCTTCCCGAACAATCACCGCAGTCTTTAAACAAAAGATTAGAGTAAAATGCGGTATTTTATGGCGCTATTCGCCACAGCCACAAGAGGGGGTTTGAAGAACATGATCTGCTTCGCACTTCCAGCCCAAGGCTTTTTCTTTAGCACATGATATGTTAGTTGTATCATGAAACCAGTCATTTCCTGAAATGACTGAAATTTTCAGTCATTTTGCAAAATGACTCCTTCACTCAGTCATTTCGTAAAATGACTAAAAGTTTCACACGTTCTACGAAATGACTGACGTGCTGGAGATTCTGCTAGACTATTTGACTGTTTATTTCACTCGGTAACAGGCATATTGTGAAAAAGGGGGTTATTGGATAAGGATTCTTTGCTTGTTCTGCAGTGACTGAAGGAGATGGCTCTGGATTTTGAAAGTAGCTTCAGAAAAGAACTTTACAAAACTAGGAGAAGTGCCCAAAGTGCATGTTACCAAGGGAAGAATACTGTGCGACTATGCTGAGATCAAAAAGGCAAGCCAGTAACCCAAATCAAAGTCAAGACATGATACTACCTGCTCACAGAGTAGGTTTTAATGAACACTCTTGTTTTTTCTTTTTTCTTTTTTCTTTCTGCTGTCATCATAGTTTGTCTTTCCTTTGGTTATAGAATTGCCAGTTAATTCTTTTATTTCTTCTATGATCATAGGTACAGCATTCTATGGTCTGGTGACAATGAGAAGCTAAGCAGGAAATGCCTGACTAAAGGAGCATCTCCAGTATACCATGTGAGCATGGGAGATAGGTATAGTATTATCAGTAAAGCACATGTTGCTACAGGCTGTGATGGTCACAGTCAAGTCATAAAGTATTTATTGTCTAATTGTATTTATTATGCAAACATCACAAATGAGTCAGTCTGTTGAGCTCTTCATATGTTTCTGTCTTGGGTGCCAGGAGAAGAGAAAGAGGTCCTTGACTAATGGCATTGGTGTAAAACTGAATGTAAGCAATGAATAATCATCACGAGGGCAAGTTGGCCTCATTGATATGCAGGCTTGGTCTCAAGGCAACTTCAAGGGTATAATTAAGTATCAAGACCACCTCACCAAATTTAGTGTTCTCTGAGGCCTTACTTCAGAGGGAGCACCAGGGCGGCCTTTTAGCTTTTTGTTATTCTTCTGCTTGGTACCGTACCCCTGCTGAGTTGCAGAATGACAAAGGAACCAAATTTACTGCTGAAGTCAGCCAAGAACTGAAGCTTCTGTGGCCTCTGCTTAGCTTGGTGTATGGAAAAGCAAGATATCCACAAAGCCTGGAGTGTCCCAAAGAGGATGTTAAGCAAAAGCTCTTAGCATGGATGGCAGACAATAATTTGTGGAACCAGACTGTTGGGATTTACTTTGCCCATTTCTCAAAAGCACCAGCCCTCATTCTGGAATAAACTGCACACTGTATGCAGCTTGGTTCAGTACCAGTCCCAAATACGGGGTTAGCTCAAGCTCTCTTTCATCAGAGATCATCAAACACAACTGCAGTCAGCACAATCTACTTTCATTGCTCAGACCTCTTTCTAATGCTTCTGTTGCATCAACGTATCCAGAAGACACACTCACACAGTGATAGGCAACCAATCTGAAACTACTGCTTCACTAAAGGATAAACCTGTTCCTACATCCCAAGCTCTGTCAGAATTCATCCAGACCCACTAAATTCTCCACCCACTGACACCCTTGAGTTAATTTTCCCTTCATTCTAGGGCATCATCCCAACCACCCCCTCCAAAATCCAGCCCCGTGTGCTGTGCCCTGCCCTCACTGGCACAGTCTTTCTGAGCAGCAGGAAGGACCGTGGCTGGTGTGGGCTTTACAGGCAGAGCTCTCAGTAAAGCAGAGTCTTCAGATGGATGAAAACACTGAAAAGCTGGACTGATATAATAGTGATGTCATCGTTATGAAGATAAGTTCAGTTCCAGTGCGTGTAAGTGACTGTATAATATGTGTATTTCAGAAATAAATGTAGAGGATTGTAAGTCCATAAGTAAATAAATTATAAAAATAATCCTCCATGTGACTTTTTAAATTAATGAAAGTAACAAGGTATGAGGCATTTTATGTGGTACCTCCCTAACAGTTTCACTAACTTCACTAAAGGCATGAAACTTTCTCTTACCTCACAGAATGACTGAATGAAACAGCCATTTTGTGAAGTGGCTGAAAATCTTAATCATTTCCTGGAATGACTGTTTTTCAAAATATGACTGTAACATATACAACTCTGGAGTCACCCATTACGTTTTGAGTAACATACGCTTCCCAGGAAGGTACATGGAACAGAAATATTTCCCATAGCTTCATTTTATGCTGTGCTGAGAGAGGAGAAAAGGAAAAGAGGCATGTGATTTAAACCCATTAAGACATTTTGTGCTGTACCAAGCGAAAATTATTCTCTAATGATACAATATAACATATCCTAAATTGGATTATAATATACAGCCTCCCTTGCAGTATATATTTAAATATAAGTTGCCTTTCTGGAAGGCACTGCGTGATTTCACTGCAGTGACATAGTTCAGAATAAAATAAATCATCCAAGTTGGGGAGAGTTTTTTCATGCAGTCCTATGTCTCCTGAAAGAATAGCTTTGATGCATGCTTTTCCTGTGCACTCCATCACAGGAGTGTAAATAACAGTTCCTTCACCTCTGTCTTTGTCCCCCACACTCCCACCTTGTTGTTTTCTTGAAGCGTCTTATGGGTCAGATGTGAATCTCATAGCTGCAGCCTATTCAACCTGTGCATTAACATCCCCTTTCCATGCCATTTAGCTTTCTTCTGCACATTTTTTTTAGTTCTTTTGCTTTTGTATTAAATAACAATTCTGTAATTAAGAGTGCTGGCAGCTCATAGCCCCATTTTTTCTGGTTTTCTTGCTCCTTTTTAGAAAACTTAATTGCTGCCTTTTTAACTTCCAGGTTAGAGCAGCAGGGCACAGGAGTGCAGTTCATCAAAGCCATTGTATTGATGCTGATGCATAAGTTGCCTGGCATGGGATACCACAGAGTAACAAAGGTTCATTATTTCATTTGTATTTGACACATGACCTTGAAAAATGTAAATGTTGTATCTATGGCAATTTGACAGTTCGCCCCTTTCTCCTTCTCTTTTTCATCTATTGTAAATTTTCCATCCCCAAGGAAAAAAAAAAACCAACAAAAAACCAAAACAGATACAAGTTATCTGAATTTAATTGCAAGTGAAAGATGATACTCTAAAATTTTATAAACCAAGAAAACAGGTCTGAGAAAACAAGCATTCACGTTCTGTTACAAAAAGATTTTAAAAAACCCCACATTGAACTAGAATATTCAAAAATACCTAAGGATTGTAACACCTTAATTTTTGGCTGTCCATCTGGAGGTCTTCTTAAAGGGCCAGATCTAGAGTTACTGTGTATCCCCTTCACTCTGTACATAGATCCCTTGCAGATGTCTGTCTGAGAAGCACTCAGATTGTGGCACCCAAGATAATTAGTCACTTTTGAAAATTTTTGCCTTAGGCAAATGCTTCAAAACCAACTCTCCCGTCTCCATTAATATTTGCTGAGTGGATCTGTGTTCAGAAGGGTGTTCCCGGGAAGCGAACATGGTATGTGGCTTTGCACGGGTATTTGAATTAGAACGTTTGGTGGCCTTTTGAAGCTCTTAAGGAGTCATTCTATGAGCAAGCAGTTATGGTGATAACAGCTACTAGGCAATAGGAGCAATAAACAGATTGTGAGCCGCCCATTGGCTGCAGGATGCTTCCACAAACCGTTTGCAGATTAATGTTTATTGACAACTAAATTTTCAAAGCTTTGAGTCTTTCAGTGAGTTATTTCGAAACAAAAGAAGCAGCTAAATATGTCCAACTGTTTGGAAGAAATTTAACATTGTTAGTTGCTTAGTTGAGCATAAATTTCAAGTATGAGAACATATGACTGGCTTACACTGGTTCCATTCTGAATTTCCTGTCTTGCTGAGGATCTGTCAGGAAACCATCATGCTTTTGCATGTGAAAGATAGGTAAGTTAGCTTATTCACAAAACTGTGGGAAGGAGAGTCGTAGATGAAAAATCAGTTTGTATACTCAACACAATGAGTCATAAAATACCTTTAAATGTCATAAAATAGAAAATATTTTCAAAAAAGGATAAAGTGTTTGAACCCAGAGTTTTTTACTCTTCCAGCCAGAAGACTGAGCAGCAAGAGATAGAAAAGATAAAGAGTAATTGACATACTGTTTGGACTGAAGTTTATCCATATTGCAAAGTGGGCACTGGAAGAAAAAGCAGCAACGCTTTGTTCCCCATTCCTTGTAGTACATGAACTCTGCCATGGAGGAGTTGTAGTCCCAGCCGTGTACTTTACTGATTTCCTGCCATCACACTCCCTTGTCATCTGCAAATCTTCTTTTCCAGGCTGAGTTGGGCCTTATGTCACACCAGTTAGTGCACACAATCCCAGGCCTTTCTATTTTTTACAGATAATTAGCACCTTAACACCCCAACTGTTGCTTCTGCACTATATCCATCCTTGGAAAATACTTTGATTCATTGCAACAGACGGTCATAGAGGACTTGATGAAGAGAACGTGCCAGATTAAGGATAAATTTGAAATGATGATAGCCAAGAATAAAATAATTATTGTTGACTGAGTCCAAGCAATCTAGACAATCTAGACATCTTACATATGACCTTGTTGTAAGGAACTAAATGGAACGGGGCTAAGGAGGTGTGTCTGTGTGTGACTGATTGATTTAATCCTGCCGAACTCTTTAATTTTTGAATTGAGTCTGAGAGGTTAGCAAGCAATCCTTTAATTTCATTAGCCAGGCACTGTGAATGCTGGATAAAGCCAGTTTATTTACTGCTTACATCTAAAACATTTTTATCTTCAGATATCTGGATATTTTCCTCCACAACAGCAATGCATTTTTCATTACAACTTGCTATTTCATACTGGTCATTACTTCTCTGCCTAAGGTTAGGCTGCAGTGCAGTTTCAATGTACAACCCGTAGACTGGTTTCATCTGATGCTTCTTGACCTTGTGACATTTTTACTGGGTGGTGAGGGAATTCGCAAACTAACATTGTTTGTATCTGAAGGGATAGGCCCTTCAGTTGATGCCATTTGTTTCTGGTTTTTTGTGGGTTTTTTTGTTTGTTTGTTTGTTTTTGTGTGTATGAGTCCAAAAGCCCTAAACATTTACAATAGTGTGGAATTAAATGTATATTGCTTGCACTTATTACTTGTAACACAGGAATGGCCAGAGGTCATATGTTGCATTTTGTTGTTGTTACTGTAGAAACATCTACAATGAGCATGGGAAATATCCTGAAGACATTATAAAGAGATACACTCAGAAAATGATGTTTTGTTCTATGGGAAATTCTGTTTCAGCAGGTAAAAAAGATTTTGGTCAGCAGGCTTTCATAATAATGTAATAAGAGCTAATGTCTCCCTGAGAAAATAAGATTTTTTCACAGATGAAAATAGTCTGAACTTAATGATTTGACTGATCCCATAAATTTTTTATTCACTGGTTATCAGGTTTGTGAGGATTCTTTACAAACTTTGATGTCCCTATAAAATAATGTGCATGTCTTTTAGTATCTTTTTCTCCCCTCTCTTTGTCTTGTTTTGTGGAGATGCATATGACATGTTCATTGTCACCCAACAACAACCCAGAGCGGAAATGTGCTATAAAAAGAGCCTGTGGTAGTCCTCCCCGCCCAAGGATCCTTCAACTGCAGAGGGAACACTTCACTTCTCTTTCTTGGAAGACTTTATGGTCCTCTATCAGAGAGCAGAGTGGAGCAGGTATTGTGTGAAGATGAGGGTATTGATTGTGCCTCTCTGAAGGCGGGGGGTGGTGAATCCATGAAACTCCACCATACGGTCGGTGGGAATCAGCACATAGGTGCTGGAGGGCTCCATAGGGAGCACAGCCCTCCTATGCTGCCGCCATGGCATGAGCAATGACTGCACATTTGAAATGCCTTTCAGGCATTTACACTTTCAGAGCCTTGGATAATGATTTATTATATTTACATATGAGACAAAGTAAAGAACAAAACAGGAAAGCTAAGGAGTCAGGGAAGGCTGTCGTCTGCTAAGAGCGTTTTCATAAAAGCTCCCCCTGTTCTTGCTTATAGGCTGAAATAATCCTCACAGCCTCTGTGTTATGGATGGGTTTAGGCTCGAGTCATAGAGTGCGTGTAATACCCTGGAGCCTGGAGCTCCTCAGTGCTGAGGTTCATAATATAGCCCCATAGGTACAGCCGATATTAAACCAAGCATGATTGTTAAGAACAACCCCTCCATCTTCCACACACACTCACCCTCCCACCATCCCCAAACCCCCCAACCCACCACAGTGCTAGATTAGGCTGTAAATACATAAAGTTCTGTACCAGCACAGCAAAGATCCAGAAAGCTCTGGTGGTAATGGGGGCAGCAATGACTAACTGGGGACAGAAATTAGAAATGTCCTACAGCAGATCTGTCACAACAGAGAAAGTTCCTATTCCATCTGGTTTCCAGCTTCACAGTCTCTCCGCCCTTCAGCTGTTTGTTCCTTCCCCTGGTCCCTTGTTTGGTACCAAAAGAGGACTGACCGCACCATCAGCTGCCTGCTCCCTTTGAACTCTAGAGAAAGTTTCTCCTTGCAGAAGCTCTGTGCAGAATTACTCCCCTCCTGATAATCTACTTGCTACAAACTACATTACACCCTCAGAGTAATCTAAATTAGAGATGCCCAGTGTAGTTCTGCATTTTAAAGCTGTGGCAGCAGTTGGAGAGATGAAGAATTTCCTTTCTCCTTGGAGTACACATTCAGGTCTATGCCATTTAACGTGTATTTATACTGCTAAATTGACTGAGTCCAGCCTGGCTTATTGAGACCAAACTAGTTTAACTCCCATGTAATTTACCTGCAAGCTGTATGTTTAGGAAGAGCTGCATAGCTGTCTACAGTGAACCAGTCGGCACCTCACTGAGTCTTAATTCTCATTTATGCAATCTGGAGTGATTACACCAGGTGTATTACTGCATAAAACACCAGTTGATATATATCTGGAACTTAGACTTCCCCCCACTCACTAAAAATACCATGAACATGATCTGACTGTACTCTTAAGCGGGGCTCAAGTAGTCTAGAAACTACACAGGTCATGAAAGTCAGCACTCAAATCCTCTGAGAGATCTGCTCTGAGCTCAGACTATGAGTGCATCCTTGGAGCATGAGACAAGAATTAAGCTCATTTAACAGCTTTGAATTCCATCAGGATCCTGCTTTGAGGAAAAGATACAATGTGTCTGTTTCATTATAGGAGTTGAAATTGTAATTTGTAATCCTACACTTTCTTCTGCTTTTCTGGAATTGTAGAGGCATATAATGCAGTGATTTCAAATGACAGACCTAAGAAACACACAGTTTGCTGGAATCATATTTATTTATTTCTTTATTTAGGCAGCTTAGACTAACTTAAATTAGTGTTTACTTCTTTCCTCTCTTGACAGGTAGAAGGATGACAAGAGCTTGTGTTCAGACTATTCATACTAGAACACTTCCATATCTGTCATGTTTTCCTCCTCCCTCTCGTGGCAAAATGGGTAACATGAAGAAATGCCAGTGATCTATTATTTGGGGTTTTTATTAGTAAATCCAGTCCAGTGCTTGTAGATGGAATTTGTACATGAATAACTGTCCAGTCAAACAGCAATTTGTCACTGAGCTGAAATTATTCAGGGCTCTTTCAGGCTCTGAGGTCAGTTGTGATCTAGGAAGCTTTTAGAAGTGCCTTCATAAGAATCCAACACATCATTTCACATCATGTTTACATACAGTTTTAAAAATTATTTTGATATTAGTGTTTATGTTCTTGCTTTCTCTTACCACCATATTTATAGAAATTATTTAGGGTGGTAGTGTTTAAGGTCTACTCTCCTAGCTCCTGCTGGCCTTCTAAAAACAGCAGGAGTTTTATGGCAAATCTTCAGACTCCTGCCTGAGGAAACTCTGTAACCAGAATCCTCTGTCTGTGTTCCTTGTTTCTTTCCAGTTTGTGAAAAAGTAATGTTTGAAAACCAGTGCAGCTATCTGTGTTACATAAACATGGTAAAATGTTTAGTTCATCTTGAAGCATCCTAAGCTGTGCAATAGAAAAGAAAACCTCAGGTTACTGCTTACCCTGGCTGTTTCATGGGCTAGAGCTTGTCTGGCTGGGGCTGGATGGTTCTCCATCAAGGCAAAATGTCAGATAGAATTTTCCCCTCCTTCTCCCTTCTGAATTTGAAAACATTTTCAAATTTATTTTTTTTTCTCTTTTGTCTGTTTAGGAGATAATCATAGGAGACCATGTGATAACCTATGATACCACGTCTGTTTTCAGCTCCACTTTTTGTATTTATGCAAGTCCCCTGAGACTCTGGTGAGGAAGTATTCTGCAGCCAAAAAGACTTTCCCTGTGTGCATTTGGTTTGCAAACCATTTCTGTATATCTTTTCACAAGCTCTTTATTCTTGGAGAAGTGGGGAGAAGAGTGGGAAAATTGCCTGTTTTCTGGGTCATTCATAGTGGGGTTTTTTTTTGACTAATATACCATGAAAAACACAAGTCTTCATATGCTTGGTATAAATCCCAAATTCACCATTTCTGTTTCAACATAAGTGACATGGTCCTTCATTAGCACTTATGGTGCCTAAGGGACTGGTCTTCAGCTGCTTTACCACACTGCTAAAAGGTATTTACCTATTGGAAACTTGAATCTAACATAATTTCTCAGATTGGTATCTTTTAGGGAAAGAGTAGTTGAAGAGAAGAACAAGGACTGATAGGAGGGAGAAAGTGTTCCAAAAAGTGAAATGCAAATTTCACTTCCAGCTTTGGAAGAGAAATGCTGGACCAGTCCATGTCCTCCTTATAAGTTGCTTTTGGGTTTAGTTTTGTTTCATTTAGCTGGGATTTTTTCTAAGGATGAGCTGTAATGGAAATATGTGTCCTTCCATTCTGCCCTCATTAATGACTCCAGCTGTCTGGAAAAAAAATCCAAAAACAAACCCAAGAAACAACAGTCTGTAGTTATCATCATAATTTTTTTTTGTTTTAAAACAAATGTTAGTATCAGTAATGTAATCTACTCCAACTCACAAATGCATTTTAACTGAGGAATGGAGATAGGCAACCATTTTTAATATTCTTTAGGACATAAGGACCTTGGCCTTTGCATGAAAACATATCTAAGTACCTGAAGAGGAGAAACAGAGAATATTAGAGGAGCTATCTACCCTTGGATGAAGAAAATAATTTACTTGTTAGGAATGAAATTAGGATGGCAGTTCAGGAACTAAAAGCTGTCTTCCATGAGGAAGATGAATGAATACCTTGTAGTACCTTTGTAGGAAGAGAATCAGTAAAATTAATCAGGCAAAATACCTGATAACTAGACTGGGAAGGTGGTACTTGATAGTTTTCTGTCTAACTTCTAACACCTTATGCTTCCTAAAACATGGATTTATTTTTTTTTTCCCATTGAATTTAAAAAAAGTGTTGCAGGAATTCAAGCTTAAAAATAGGATAGCTTTTTTAGAGATGTGGGTAGTATAATTTTCTGACTGGTCCTCTGCTGTGACCTGGTGAGTTTATGCTTATTTTTTGCTCTGGAAAGGAAATGGGTTTGAATAGACATCCATATATTGTGCTCATATATATTAATAAATGCAAGGCAAGATTTGTGGGGGAAGTAAGATCTTTTATTAGAGCAAGTCATATAGTTGGAGAAAAACCAGACAAGCTTGCAGGCCCACAAGCCCTTTTTCAGGTCCGAAAGAGTAGTAGTTATCTTCAAAACTAAATACAGGTAGAAATGGCTATTCTGAGTTTAATTAGGTTGTTAATCATTTGGACCATCTTAGGAAAAAAGGGATAGCTGGAACCGCAGTTCTTCATGGGAAATTTCTGATCATTATTTCCTATTTATCTCCAACAGAAAAAATGTAAATTATGATGAATTTCCATATCTTTTTTAGGAAAGATAAGCCTGGCTCATTTCAAATGTTGTTTTTTTTTTTCCTGTACTTTGACCACAATTAGAGGACTTTGGCTATCTAATCTTAATTCCTTCTAGACACCAGGCAAACACACCACAAATACTGAACACAAAAGCCTATTTTTGTTAGTGCAAATGAGACATCAAGCTATCAATGTATGAATGGAATTACACCAGCGATACAAAAGAAAAAAGCAATGACTGAGTATTACATACCAACAGGTGAGAGGGAGAAGAAGAGAATATAGTGCTGAAGCCTCTGAGGCTATCAGAAATTTGGGATTCTCCTTAGTAGAAAGTGAAAATATTGAGGCTTCCTTGGTCAGTGAAAGACTGAAGAGAGGCTGTGTGCAAGGCTGACCTGAAGACTTGAGACACCACAGAAGTGCCTGCTGATCTCTACAAACTTGTTTTATAAATTGATTCTAATGACTGTCTTCTCACAGTGCTTGTGTGTGGTTAGTATTGTCCCCATTTTATGGATAAAAGTTAAGGACCAAGATGATTCCTTCCCTGGAGGCAGGGCATTCCACTTTGTGATGTCTAAAAATGTAGAAATAATAAAATATCTGTTCTTATATTTTTGTGTTTCAGTATACAATTCCACACAAGTTTTGGTAATAAAGGTTGTTCTTCTCTTTCCATCCATCATTGCTGCTCTTGTGGGACTTGCTGCAGCCCTGACGAAGCAATAGCTTTGAGGTGTCTTCTGAAATCCATGCTGGATTTTGCTTGGATGCTAGCGTGTGTTCCCACCCCACACTAAACTTTCACTGCAGTTTTTTGCCTGTGGCCCCTGGGCTTTCAGCAATGCTTAAGGAAATGAACATGGCCTTTTCTTTCTGCTACTTTGGCATGTGTGATCTGTACTGAAGAAGTTATGCTGGTATTCCAATGGTTTATTTTTAATACTACTAACATAATAAGTCATTATTATGCTTTTAAATAGCCAAAAGCTTGTGAATTCAAAATTTACAGGGCTTTAGAAAGGTAACTGACTTCTGACATAAAGGAAATACTGTTGCTTTAATACCACTGTTCATATATTCTGTACTTGAAATCTTCTTTTCCCTCCTTTAAGACAGCTGTGCAATTCAATGTATGTAGAGCTTGAGGTAGTTTATTTTGTGGTTTCTTGTTATCAAAAGCTTATCTGTAGCTGGAAACAGCTAAAATTCTCTATGCTCAAGTTTAAAAAAACAAAACCATAAAATAAAAAAAATAAACTCCATCATGACTTCCATCCAGATCTGTGACCTTGTTAGCTTGTATGGATAGATGTCCTTTAAATATGAGGAAGGGAAATAAGGGTATCTTAGAAGCAGCAATTTTGTATGAGACATTTTGTAACCGCCCAGTATTACTGCCTGTGGCATGTCTTCCCTTTGCTTTGCGGTTGTGTGTCCTCACAAGCCACAAAGTTGAAGAGACATCGGAAGGGGTCTTTGGAACAGCCCGTTTATCTGAATAGAATAATTGACAAGAAATATGTTTGTGTGGGGGGCAGCAAGAAGATTTCCTCCTACCTCTCTCTGGCAACATAACCTAAACTCAGTTAACTGGAGATAACCGCAAAGAGCTAATAAACCCTTACGCTAGCTGAGCATGTTATTGTGAATATAAATTTAAGAGGAGAAAAAGGACCCACTATTAGAGCCAGATCTTATTTGCCAAATTTGTGATCAGATCAATACTTAATTGTAATTCTGCAAAGCACATCATTATAATTAGTAAAAATAAAATTAAACGGTGTGCTAAATAGCGGACAAACATCTTTAAATATTATTTTATAGATGGAAAAATAAAACAAATATTGTAATTGGGATTAGCACTTGGAACAAGGGAGTCACAGAAGAAAATTGGTAGCCTTTGATAAAATTGGGGTGGTTTATTGTAATTTCGGTGGACCAATGATTTTACAAGGAAGCTCTGTGCATCACGGCAAGAAAAAATACTCTGCAAGGAACTTGTTTTGATTTGAGACATTTTCAGAAGGCTATTTTAATTTAATTAATGAAAAATCATAGGTTAATTGCCTTCTGCTTTAATGTGAGGGTATTATGCATGCAGGCATATTTTATTTATATCTTGACTGTTTGATGTACACAATCAATTCAAAAAGGGATAATGAAGAAGTGTTCCACCCTGTGTAGAATAGTAATTAGGGACTCTAGTGAAGGTTTTTTTATTAATTGTGCAGTTCTGTAAACATGTTTGACATAATGCTGAGAAAAGCATTTGTCAAATCTTGCTATTCTCTTTTCTTCTGATTACTTCCCATCCCTTCTACCTCTACCCTTTCTCCCATTTAGTCAAAATACTTGTTATGGCATTAACACTCCCTGTCTCAGGAGCAGCCTGAATTCATGTATAGTGGTCAACAAGACATTGAAGAGAAGTTGCCTCTCGAAGTGACTACAGTATGAGATGATCGCATGTCAGTAATGGAAATATTAAGGTTTGTGGGCTTTGGAAGAGTCTGTGAAAGATGTTGAGTTATAATCACATTGTGTATCTTAAAAAAAACAACCAGGATGTGTTGGGCAGAACGGTCACTGTGGCAACAGAAATACCAGTTCTTCTGAACTGAGACCGTGCTGAGCATAAGCCACAAGAGTGAGAGAGACCATGCAAATAAAATCTCTGTGTCTGTTTTATCAATTTCCAGTTAAGTCAGCAAGAGAACAGGAAACCATATTGTAGACAGGAGCATCTTCTGATGTATGACATTTCCTTGGTCCAATTACTGACTTTTTTAGAAATACAAGATACCTATATTTAACTCAGGCAGTTGTCCCATTGCATCTCCTTTTCTGTTCTTTCTCCTTCTCTATCCAATTTAACTATATGTAATTTTGAATGTTCAGCAATATCTCATTTTCTAGATAATTCAAAACTAGCAAGCCATAGAAAAACTTGTAACTCATGTGTACAAGACACTTACAACAGACCAGCACTTCACAGAGAGGACAATAACCTCCAAGAACCTCCTTTTGAAGTGCATCCTTAATTATTTTACCCTGGGTCACTTCATGACATCGGTAGATGGTTTTACCTTCATAGTTTGTAATCATACACACTATCAACCTCCCATGCTCTGCAATAGGCAAAGGTTATCTTTTATTGAGGTTACTCGCCTCAGAATTAGTTTGGAAGGGGTATTCAGGGGCTAAACCTATTTTATCTGCTCCCTGAACTACTCCTAGCATCATTTTTCACTATAGAAGAGTTCAAGGTAGTACTATTAATTTGCTTTCTTGGGTGAAGTTCCTCAGCTCCTGCTGTGTTGAGACTCACACCAGCGGTTGTTGTTCGTGAAGTCTGTAATGATTACCCGATGCTCTCTGTGCACATTGTAGGAACAACTCCAGGTGGCAGAAATAACATTGACAGTAGACATGATGATGTAAGGAAACCTGACTGAGCATGTGCAGCCAAATAGAAATCATATACATCTAGAGTATTAGAAGCCTGAGATTGTTTTCATGTCAAATAACAGCCAATATTTGGTCCATGAGAAACTACTGCACCTGCTCATGGGAAACTGTCTGTAAGGTACTACTAAAGGCATGTTTGTCTTGCTGAAGGTAAAATTAGTGTTGACATCACAAAACCATTCACCTAACGTTGGGAGGTATGAGCCATCACTGAGATTGTTTTATCTGACATATCTTTAAAAGGTGGAATGTAGGGACAGAACAATTAAATGAGGATAAAGGAAACACCCTCTAAGCCTCCAATTTTCTGGAATTCTGTGGGGAAAAGGGGAACTGCTGAACTTATTGCTCCTAGTCATGCTGAAGAGTGTGAGGTAGCAGGGCAAAAAGATGTTTGAGCTCATCTGGGCACATGCACGTATACACTCTCCCTTGTGTTAGTAGTTGGATATTGTGAGACCAGGAAATAGTGCCTGGTCTCAGCAATGCAGTGGAACTATTTCTTCAAATATCAAAAGTGTACTATAGCTGGATACATGGAGAAATGAGGAATCCTACCAAAAGTAATTTTCACTTGGAGCCTTCTCTGGCTCCCTGAGTTGACGTCACCTTTGGGAAAGGTTACCATGAAACAGAGGCCTTTGGTGGCTTTGTGATAACTGCTGTGTAATCACATGATGGCAAATCTGATTCTATATTTGTATTTATACACATTCTCTTATCTGGTAGGAGAGGCAACATAAATAATCTTAGGTTGTATCAGTTCCACTGCTCAATACACCCTAGCCAGTGGGAACAGGCAGTCAAAGTGTCTTATATAGAGAGGACATGGATGCTAAGATCACAGGTGACTTAGAAACTGCTGTTCTTTTTCCCAACAGAAAAAATATGCATTGTTAGATTCTTTCATTTTGTTTCAACACAATATAATCAATTCCACATACATGATGAGCTGCTTTTAAATACTCAGATCCCAGAGGAAGATCCTCTAGTTTCATTTGGCTTTTCTTAGAATAATCTTAGTCCTCACAATAAGATAATAAAGTCTTGTTAATTCATACTTACTAGGCTATTGTATTTGAAGGTTTCAGATGTCATAAATAAAGGCTTATCTTGTGTTTCTGGCTTACCTTTATAAGGAAATATCTAAAGCTTTTTACAAGCAGAGCTGAAACTTGAAAATCACTTAAAATAGTGTCATTCAAGCGCAAGACCACTCCTTTGTCCCATGGATAAACAAAATAAGACCTATTAAATAAGCATTAATGGCAAGAAAACCTTATAATGTATCAATGTTAAAGTACCAGCAATGATTATTTGTGAGGGAGATTTAGATGGAATGTGGTCATCTGCTGTTTTCTGACTACAGTTCAATGATATCTCCTAGAAAAGGCAACAGACCATGACCATAAGACTAAATCAACACACTAATCAGAAAGATTTCATGGGGACTAAAGCTCATGTCTTCTTTCAGATGGAAAGAGCCAAAAGTTCTTCTCAATACATAGATAATAAAGGCACTGAATAGAATCTCTCGGTACTTACAGATCTGTAATTAGAACCATGGTTTTCCTTAAAATTGCTATCAGGTAAATTGAAGGAGGCTGCATATCTAATGAACAGCTATTTCAATAATGTACATTAGATTTTATTGAATTCTTGACTGTGTACAGTTTACATGATCCCTGCAACCAATATCTACTGACCTGTATTCTAGTGATGTGAATCTGAATTTCTAAGCTTTCACCTCACAGCCCTAATAATTTCCTTTAATAGCTTAGGCAAGCCCCTAAAATTTTAATTATCCATTTTGCCATCAGTAAAATTTTCAGAGTTCAAGTGAGGCCCATTAGTGGACATGAAGATAGATCACTGTTCTGTACAAAAAGGCTACTCCCAAAGGACTCAAGTTATTACCTACTTGGATGGAAGATCATCTAATCTTCTAAAATAGTATCAAATGACTTCTCTATCAAATACAATAACCTTTGTTTGAAATATGGAATCTGGTTTTGGAATTTTTTTTATTTTGGCTTAAATAAGTGACAGAGAAACCAATGCAAATCTAAGTAATGTGTCTCAATGGTTCCTTTCCTTTCCTTTTAAAACCATCTTAGATCTTATTCCAGTAGTGCAATTATTTGGCACAAGCAACTAAGTTCAGGCTCTTGCTATATTTTCTTCTACTCAGCTAAATATGTTTACTAACATCTGAAGTGTACATCCCCTTTTGAGTAATTACTTCATCACCTTTCCTCCTGAATAGTACATACTAAACTGTCTTTAGCTTCTCACAGTAATCGGGTTTCTAGTTGCTAAAATAATTTTTGGAGCTTTCTTTCTTGACTTTCACACATATTATAAACTTAGAGGCCATTACAAGTTAGAGGATTTTGCTAATTATTTCACTGTAGTGTAAACAGCTCCCACTTTCTCCCTTGATCCCCAGTCAAGGACCATATTTACCTTCTTCACTGCCATGAGGCACCATGTCAATTCTCCTGACCTCAAAGTCCTTTTCTTAGCGGCTTTTCTCTCTCATAAACAACATCTATAACCCTGGTTCTTAGATTCAGTTTTAATAAGGTGCATACTGCACACTGTCTGCTATTTGGAACTGATCTGTCCTTTTTAACTACTCTATGGATTTTTATGTCATTGACAAAATTTACCTTCAAGATTTTCCTCTTCACTTTTGAATATAGCACTGATCTAAGAAAAGATTACTGCCTGAAAATATCCCCAGAAGGTAATGTTTCCCCATTTTAAGATTTGTAGATATACTACTTTTTAATCCATCTAATATATTTTAGATGGAGCCAATCAAAATTTCAGAAAATAAAGTATTTAACTGAGAGTCAGAAGGAAAACAACTAATTTCGTCATAATGAAGCAAGACTGAGTCACAAGCTTTTTAGAAGCTGAAGTATATCTATCCATAGAGGTATCTTGGACAGCAAAATCTGTAATCTCATCAAGAAATGATAGAATATATTTATGGCAGCACCCTTTTTTCCATTGTAAATATGTGTACCTCAACTAACTACTTCTCACAAAAATTTTATTAAGCGGTTTTGCTGTTTATGCATCATTACTGAAAATATTACCATACTGATGTAGTATTATGCTCTATCTAGTATTGTAATATGAATTAGTAAAATTGCAAGTGTGATAGACCCTAACCCAAATAATGTGAAGGATGATTGATTTTGTTAATTGGTGGAAATCAGGGGTTAAAATTGTCAAGGGGGGCAGGAAGAAACAGATATGCATGGGAACAGATTATTTTGGAAGTAATTCTGCCTTGTAAAAAGAATAAGAAAAGGGAGAACAGAGAGGAGAGGGAAGGGAAGGGAAGGGAAGGGAAGGGAAGGGAAGGGAAGGGAAGGGAAGGGAAGGGAAGGGAAGGGAAGGGAAGGGAAGGGAAGGGGAGGGGAGGGGAGGGGAGGGGAGGGAAGGGGAGGGGAATTCTTCCCAAGTGGGTTTGTTGTTGTTGCTGTAGAAGAAAACAGAGGTGCCAGGAACAAGCCCAGGAAGACTTTTAAAATGCTGATTTCTGGGGACAGTCTCGCAAAGGGAGAACTGAAAAGTCTCTGAGCCTGCTGGGCTCTGTTTAGGGGGTCGTGGATTGATGGGGCTGCAAACCCCTCTGAGGGGTAGGTGTTGCGAGCTGTCCCAGCTCTGGTAATTAGATAGGTTCGGCAGTCTTTATGAGTGGCTTACGTTCACTGATTAATGTTCCACTTGTGCACAGATGTGATTTAGCTTTCTGCTGAATAAACACAACATGGGGATGGAAAGGTGATAACTGCCATACTCAGCAAAAAAGAAGGAGCCTATAAATATGCCAGTGGGTCAATAGAAGTGATTTCATTCTGCCTTCACAAGACTGCTGATGAAGTCTGACAGGGAGCTCTACTTCATTAATGCATCACAATGGTGAAGAAAGCCTGAAGGGCAAAAAGAGCCACCTGCAGCAGATTGGAGCCTGGGCTGCAGCTGTCAGAGAACAGCCAGGGAGAAATGAAAAGGGCTGCAACAAGGAAATAAAGAGGATATCATAGGCGGATAGGGTGTGTTTTTGCTTCTGCCTGAAACGGCTGATAAGGGGAGGCGCAGTGCTCAGGGCACCGAATGCAGATGAAGCTGTACTCTCCATCAGAAACAATTCTGGGAGGAAGGCCTGGCAGATTAAAAGATATTTTGGTTAAGGCACTGAGCACAAAGTGCTAAGGGTGGATAAATTCAGATGAGTTTAATGGTTCGTTAGGAAAATAAGAGCATCTACCAAAGTCAAACTGCTAGCAGAACAGTAAGAAAAATAAAAATGCATTTGGGAGGAAGCACTGGAGATATATCAGACAGTCAGTATATAGTTGAGAAGTTCTGTTATGCTTACTCTGTTTCTAAAGGTCTTTCCATAAGGATCTGCTAATGGTTGCTGCCTCTACTGGCTTCCCAGCCTCCTGAAACTGAAGTGCCTGCCCAGTTTGAGAGGGGCATATTGCCGAATAACCAAACTACTGCAGAGGATGAATGAAGGGGAAAAAGAAAAGAGATATGGCAGCCATACACTAAAAATAAGCTCCCTGAAAGCCAGCCTTTGCTGAAACTTCACAGTGGTCATCTGTCCGAGCACACAAGAAAGTAAGGAACAGAACATTAGCTCCCACAGTCACCAGGAGCCATTGGGTTTCCTCAGCTTGGAGCCGTAGGTCTGCAACCACAAGAAAGCTGATGAAAAGGCTCCCATCCCTTTGTGCTGCCCTCAGTGGGAAGCACATAAATGAATAAACAAAGACAGAAGTTCAGTCAGGATATAGGAAGAAGCACCTGATCCATATTTCTGAACCTTTGGGCTGAATCATGCACATCCACTCCTATGTTTTCATGCAGGCACAAAATTGGATCTTTGGGTAAACCTAGATAAGTTCTGAAAGAATCTGTCTCTTCTGAGATCAGGATTAACCCCATATTATCTTTGCCTCTTTACCCATCTTCTTACCCATGTCCACTGGCCTTATCTGGATCATAGGAGAGTCACCTGTGCACTGCCTGTTAGTACCTACTTTATTTTATTGAATTTTTTATGTATTTCCCTATTGTGTTCCCATCCTGTGTGCACAGTAGGAGGAAGGAGATACAGACAGATTGCTTACTGATCCTTTTGCATGCTTTCAGAAAATCCCAGGATTTCTCATTCTCCTTTTACCCTGCTGGGCTGTCTTTCTCCATCACTATGGTTTCTGTACAGATAATTATTACTTACAGGCAGAAGTAAATTACTTACTTTCACTAA